>JANZLQ010000007.1:32197628-32245753 GCA_026212715.1 Elanus axillaris | reverse complement strand
GGGGGGAAATCACAGTTTCTTGTTTTTACAGTTCTTCAAGAAATCAGAAAGCTTATTAAAAACTGTCAAAATAGAAAAAACATGTTCTGCGAAGCCAGAATATCTGTCTAAGTGTTTTTATGGTCCATTCTTCCTTTTACACAAGATCAAAGCATCAAGGGACAAGAAAATAGGGTGAGAAAAGTCAATTGAAGCTTGCAGAAATCACGGTCAGGCCAAATATTTATCCAGTGATTCATCAAAAATGTTGCAAAATGTAGTACTGGATTTTTAATGATCGTAGGTTTCACTGCCAGTTCTTGTAGGACATCCTGTCTTTTAAAGCAGTGCTTTAAAAAAAAACAAACAAACTTTGGTTAAGTAAATCCATTAGGTCGAACCGTAATTCAGGGACTCTAATAGGATGGACATATGTCATTATGAAGTGGTGGTTTTTAAAACAATGTAAATAGTTACATTGGTGGTGGTAGAAGACTCGCATTTAATTTGATGGTAGAAGAGAATTTTCTTGTAATTGAACAAGTTCCTGCTTCTGCTCCCAGAATCAAAGGATTCCTCAAGAGCGGCGCACGTTCAGAAAAGAAGTGGTACAGGCATGACAACGGTCATCTCACGCTTCAGTTCTGCTGAAATAAAAGGTGAAACTTCAGAATTTCAAACCACGAGATGGCGACCAACAAAAGGATACACAGGAGAAGCAAACAGACACTGAGCTCTGTTGGCAAATTAGGCATTGGTTGAGCAAGACACAGTGACAGTAGAAAACAGCAGAGAAGATGAGGTAAAGCAGAAAGGTGTGAGTCAATATCAAAGAAGTTGAAGGACAAAATAGTTGTGGATGCTAGTCAAGGCCTATCTAACAGTTTATCAAGTACAACTGAAAGATGTCTGCATGAAATCTACTATTTTGCTGAATGTTAACAAACCGCTAATAAGGAAGGGTTTGTTCCAACAATTTTTTCCTGTCGGGAATTGCTGTAGTCTAGCCCCTGCCCTTGTTCCCGCTGTAGCTGGCTCTATTTCAGATACAGACCTGTACCTTTGATATAAGGAGTAACACTACACGAGGAGCTCAGTCTATGGAGAAGAGGGCCCTTGAGAGGCTTCAGCTCCTGAGGCGCTTTCCTGAGCGCCGTTCCACAGTTCTCTGCATAAAAATGAAGCAAGTCAAAGCACCACTGGTTTTCAGCATAACCATTGGTACTTTCCACTATGTTTCCCACTATTTCACATGTCAGAAATTTTTTTAAAAGAAAGTAGAAATGGCAGAACACATGTGCAACCATATAACCTATATATTGATGAGATAAGCATACAGATAGTAAGAGAAGAAAACTAGATGCTAAGATGTAACTTCAAACCTTCAGGTTTTTTGCTTAAAGGAGCAGAACTGCTACTGAAGATAAATTTTGCTAACAAAGCGTAGGATGCCTACTATTAAAACTGTGTATCACGTGTCGGTATCCACAGCTCACTCTACAATTTATTTTAAAACTGATCCATGACCTTTTTCTCATATAGTAGTCTTAAAAGTGAGACTACATAGTTCAGTGCAAAGGGCTGTAGTGTACAACCACATATAACCACAAAAGTTATAAGCTAAAGAAGGTATAAAATAGAGAACAAACTTAGAATGAAATGCATGGGAAAACTTTGGCTTTTGTACTACACGGAAAAAGTCAAGCAGAATTGTCTCTTGTAAAACATGAAGGAAATAACTGAAATTTTAAATGTACAAGTTTGTTGGTTTCTCCTCCTTCCAGGATCACTGAGGTAATGAAGATGGGGTTCTACTCATACTTTTCAAAATGTTATTAATTCCTGATTGCCAATAGAAATAACTCTGCTGACTCTGGTAGATTGTATTCATTTCTTTGGGAGCTGTAAAAACACTGACTGTTCCCGATCATCTTAAAGATGCCCCTTCTTAGTCACTCCAGGAGACAATTCCCAGTGAAAAATCCATCCAACTTAATACAGCATACACGCCTGTGTACATATAAGCAAGGAGAAGTGCCCAGCCTCTCTAATGTGATGAGAACTGCGGAGAAACGGGCCCATGGTGCTCACCCCCTTCTCTAGTGCTGCTGCTTGAGCAGTGTTTTCACACTTACCGTAGAGCAGCCATGAATATTATAGCTAATGTGGTATCTTTACCCTGTTGTTAAAAGCATCAATGCCAACAGAGCATGCATTTTAAGGAAATGTCAAATTCTTACTTTACCAAAGTTTTCCAAATCAGAAGGCATGGAAATGTCTAAGTGAAGCGGCTTAGACTGAGAAAGGTGGATAGGAATTAAAGTGCAGTAAGAAGAGGGCTACTTAGCTTTGCTCCTTTGGGCTAATCCTTAAGACCAAATGGTGGAGAGACAGTAGAAAAGATTTGATAGAGAAGGGAACCTGATTCCCACAAGGAAAACTGTAGCCTTCTTGCATGTTTTTTCTTTAGAAGATGCACCGAGTGGATTCAAGGAAAGGCTGGAGATTTTTAGAACTTTAGGAGGAAAGCTCCCCTCTCTTCGCGTGACTTTTAAAATAGGTAGGTTTGTTAATTCTCTTGTAAATAAAACAGTCAAAAGAAAGTATGGGGGGGGGTGTTAAGACATGCAGAGGCATTTATTGCAGCTGTAAAGCGTTGTTGATACGATGCTGTTATCTTTTTGAACCAGCAAAAATGTGGTTGAGTGGTGATTTAGGCTTTGATTCTTACCACCTGTGCTACACAGGTGCACCTGTGAGCTGCTGGCGTGCCTGGGAAGGCTTTGCTCCCTTATCTGAGGATGCGTGTAGATCTGTTCTGCATGGTTGGTTTTTTTTCTGTAAAGCAGTATAGTAGTTGTTGATTTACAGTTTTTAATTTTAATTATTTTACACTGCAAAACTAAAAGAGAAGCTGAATTCTAACGAGAGGTAGCCTCTGGTTTTCTGCATTGAATAATGGAGGTAAGTGGCTGGCTGCTGAAGTGAAGTGAGTGTTGAGATGTGGGAATTAGTTACTGGGGTACAGGAAGAAGGAATTTTCCAGTTGTAGGCTGGGAAAAGAGGATATGGATTGGGATAGTGAAGAGGTGGTGGTGCTTGATAGGTTAAGGGGAGGATATGCAGATAAAATCTTGATCCCTGCTTATAGATGCACAAAAGGATCTGGGCAGCTCTGTATCCCCATAATTGTCTCAATATCTCCTGGTACTTGTTGCCAGTGGAGGAGGCATTTGTCTCTGTTTATCATAATATGTCTGTGCCCCTTTGCTCCTCTGTTGGATGAGTTGGGATTTAGAGGTCTTGCTGCCTTTTTCAGGAGCGTCTGAGGCTCTAAATCTGATTAGCAAAGCTAGTTCTCACCTAGGCTTGGGAGCATTTCAGTGAATCTGTTTCTTTGCATGTCTAAGAAATTAATCTCCTTTCTGGTTGCTACCAAATATCTTCAGTCTCTAGAGATTTGTCTTAACTTGTGAGCTTTTGGTGGAAGCAATTGTCAGTTCAGCTTTCAATTGGGCTGCTATGGAGAGGTGCAAGTTGTTTGGATCTGGATCCAATGTATATGTGGCTAGCCCTCTGGGGGAAGGCTGGAGGAGAGGAAAGGCACAAGAAGCAGAGTTTGATGCGTTCTGGAAAAGCTAGTTTATCTGAGAGCGTGGCTGCCATTATTTTGAATTGAGACCGGGCAGAGAGGAAGGTTTAGGTTTGCATGAGGAATAGTGATTTATTCCTCAAGCTCTACAACTCCCTGAGATAAGTTGTATGTGCTGTGTGGCTTTAAGTTATACCCGCATTTTGGTATGTGGACTGTCAGATAACTTTCCCAAATTAGTTGAATGCCTTATCTTGAGTCTTAGTAACCCAGAGATGCACACAGTCCTGGAGGTACTGAGTGGGGAGGGCTTTGTGGTCACGAGTATATGCAGCTCTGCAATGTGTTTTGTATCTGCTCACGTGTTGGGCAGAGAAAGCTCGGGACGCTGTGGCTGAGTTGTTTAGAGGAAAGTAGTAAATGTCTGCCGCTGTAGTCCTCATCGGTCTCAGGCTGTCATGGGCATCTGGGGAGATGGAGGTGGTGGAGCTCAAAACCAAAAAGGGATTTGTGCAGGTGTGTGTGGAGGTTAGTGCTTTTCAAAGTATTTGTCCATGTCCTTTCATGCTGATCTTAAAATGCCGCGTGTGAATGGGAGATGGTTGATGTACTGTATTTTTTTAACTCCTATATTCAGTTCATTTTGAATTTATGCAAATAGGTCAGCCCCATAAGTAGTTTTATTTTTTTGCTCATTCTCATGAGCAAGCAGATGAAATGGCACCAGCTTTAAGACCAGTGCCTGACACTGGTGGAAGGCAGGTGTGCTCGTGATTAGAGTATGGATGTGACGTGGTGTTCCGCTGCCTCAGTGGATCAGGGTAGCTACAGGAGGCAGAGAATCAGCTGGGGCTGGTTAGCCATCGAGACGTTTGCCTCCATCTGGCTTGCTGCCTGGCACACGCCTGTGCAGTAACAAGAGACAGGCAGGACTTATGAGTACATTAGGAGACAATTTGACACAGAACCGAGCAGGCAGCGCAGAAGATGAAACAGGGAGTTTTAGAGGTAGGCGTAGAGTAGATTACCAAAGCATTTCTCTTTTCCATGTGTTTAATTTGAGGTCTGACTTCATAATAAGTGATCCCATGTGGTGCTTCCTTAAAGTAATAGTTACCTATTGTAATCGTTTAAACGTTCTGAGATGCCTGAAGTATGAAGTCATTTTAATCTATTACCTGGAATGTACTAATCACACTCAACAAATTTTTGAACTGCTATTAAATATTTGAGTGTCATTTTCCCTTCTTGTTTCGCTCCCGCTACCCGTCCAGGGGTGGAGATATTACTGTTTCTGCAGAAACCCTGGTGTAGATACAGCTGTGTCATGTATAGCCAAGTTGGTGGTGAATGGTGGTTGAATAGAATGTTTTAGCTGAATGGGTGTGTTTGGACAATATAAATCAATAGTCTAATGCGGCAAGTAACTTTCCTCCTCAGTTCAGCTGGTAGTTTTTAGAGAAAGCATTACTTTGAGGGGCAACTTCTTTTTTTTTTATCTTCCATCAAATATATTATAAGCATAATGACCGTTGCTTTTTACTAGACAACTTGTATAGCGCTGGCTTGACTCTTGGTAAATGTCTTGAAATCTCACTGGGTTGATTATACTCATTCTGGTGCTGTGAAACAAAAGAAACAATGTTCCATGCTTGTAGGTCTCTTTGCAAGGAATAGCACTGAGAATCTGAGGAATGCAAGAATTTTCCAATAAAAACATCATAGTAATTGCATTAAATGAGTGAATTGTACATGTAATCTTTCAAATATGCTAGCACGGATTTTGTTAAGACTGACTGACTTGGCTAGTGTGATAGGTGCTATTCTATAGAAACATAACCTAATGATAATATAGAGGTCTTGTCTGAGCTTAAAACATGGTAGGGCCAAGTAAGGCTATGTCTTGGACACAAAAACTCCTGGGACACAGTAGTTTGCAGAAGCAGATGCTTTGTATTTTTGGAGATGCTGCACTACTATAAGTGGTCTCTCTAATTACCATTGTGATCCTGGCAATCTGGTGACACTAGTAAAAATCAGCCAGGTTGGAAGGGACCTTAGGAGGTTGCCCAACACTGAATTCAGAGCCAGTCTAAAGTTCCTTAATTAAGGAAGCATAACAATTTCTCTAGAAAACTCGTTGTGCTTTGGTTGGTACAGCTGCATATGCTGTTAGCCTTCAGGTTGCGTGGATCACTGAAGTTTAACCTCCTGCCCACCAGGACCCCGGAGTCTTTGCAGTGGAGCTGCTAGCCACTCAGCCATTTCCCACTCCACTTTCCATTTCCCACTTTTCTCCATTTCCTACATGTTTTACTCTAGGTGCTTTTGACTTGGTGAGACACATGAAATAATCCTACTGCTGGCACTTGTGAAAGAAGGGGTGGTTTAGCTCAATGGTTAAACACCTATCAACAGAAGGTGATTTTGCTTGTGTTGGAGGCTTCTTCATAGTAAAACCAAACCTATTTTCTGATTCTTTGTGACTGAGACAGCTATACAGATACTTCATGGATAGGACTACAAGCTGAAGAATACCATATTCCTTCTGAATCTCCACAAAGAACGTGCTGCTAGATTATAGCTTTGATTATCCTTTACAAAGTAAGTATTCGCACATTGCAACACGTTGAATTGTGGCAGTTATTGTTTATTGACATTATTTATAAATTGGGATTTAGGATGACTTACAGCCTTTTTAAAATGGTAGAGAATGTATTTCTTCCTGCACCTTTTTAGTGCTAAGTGCTTTGTACGGCAGGGTAGTTGCTGGATATGGTTGCTGTTGCTACTAGCTTAGGTTTACAGTAGTAGAGTAGCTCAAATCGGGGACAGTTGTCTGTGAGCTATCTGCTAATGCTTTGTTCATGCAAGTACTTACTCATACTTGCTTGGTTCATGCAGTTCCCTGCTCCATTAATAGTTCAAAGAACTCTCAGTGGCTCTCTAAATTAGCTTAAAGAATGCTGGAAAAACATCTCAAAATCTGATGTTAATTGGGTTGTCTTTGTTCTCCATTTGATGTTGTTTTACGTTGTTTTTAAGTTGTTGTATAGCTATCCAAATAGATAGGTTAGTGTTCAGATACAGGAAAAAAATAATGGGAAAAAGATAGCACAACTTTATACTCCAGCTTTTCTGAATACTAAACATTTGTCCTAACTCTGCAAAGACTTCTGCTTTCCAGTGGACTGTACAATATCATTTTCCTTATGCTTTTCTGTCTTTTAGCGTAACAAATGCTATTAGATTTTTTTTTCATTTCTAAATATGTGTAGGAGAATTCATAAGAAATCTAGTCTAGTTACCTTATTAAAAAAAAAGTTGGTGGGAGGGGAGAAGAAAGTAAAAAAAAAAAAAAACCAACCTAAGCACCACCACCCTCCCTATCACGCTCTTCTGAAATGCCCATGCTTTTGTTTGTACTGCATAATTAAAACAGGATGTTGGTTTTTTTATAGGAAATTAGGAAAGCAATCAATGCATAATGTGATAAATCACTTTAGGACATGTTGAGAAATGCCTTAAGAATGGGTGAGGTACAATGTCACTCTTGGAAAGCAAACAAAAGATCTATTCCCTCTTGCTACAGAGAACCAACGCAGTTGGTCGGTGACCAAGGGAGACCTAGGATTGTTGTAAATTCTGGTTCTGCTGAAGAGCAGTGATCCGTATAGCCGGGAAGTAGAGTAGGACCGTGGCGGCCTGTGGAGCGCAATGTGAGACTGAGTGTTACAGAGCTGATACTGCCACGAACAAGAGGCATAGGAGGGAGACTGTGATTTGCTGCTGGCTAGACTTGCTCCAGAGCACTTTGGGTTTTAATATGTGGTTGTTTAGTGTTTTTGAAGAGAATATTGTCCAATTGTTTTGACCACCTAGAAGGACAGTGACAAGAATCCTCCAATTAAGTGGGTTGTAGAGAACAGTGAACCTTGAATAGAGCCTGGTGTTAGCCATAATAATAATCTTGGAGCTGCATACGGAGCCCTGGAAACACTTCTGACTGGTTCCTTAGGGAACAGAAAGGCAGAGAAAACAAGATAATATTGAGAAAAATGAAATATTAACTGTACCTGCATGTTGCATTGAAGATTTTTGGAAAGTCCTGTCAGACAAAACGCATCAGCAGATGCGTTAACCTATCTGGATGGGAGTGTGGGTAATGGTGCCAACAACTTTATCTCTTTATAAAGACCACAAATAACATTTGTTTAATAATAATTTACAGGGAAGAAAGAAATTTATCCCCAAACCCGTACACAGTTCTTCCCTTTGTATTTTATTTGTGGAATCATTAAACCAGCCAAACCTCAGCCCCAGTAACTTACATGCATTAAGTTCCTGAAAGCTGAGCTCCTGAAAAATTTAGTATAATTGCAAGAAAAAGAGGCTTATTGTTCTTAAGTCAGTTTAGGTCAATGACAGTCTGGCCATTGCTGCAATCTTTCTTTTAAGTCACTGAACTTTAAATATAAAATGAGCCTTTAAATTATGCTAGATGCAGTACAAAATTGTCTTACCAGTATGGATGCAAACCTGAAACCTCTTATATATTTTTAAAGCAATGTGAGGGTGCTCTGCGAATATGTTCTTAGCATGGATACATTGGGCTGTCTGCCAATACCTTCTGGGGGAAACTTGTCTGTAAACTTTTTCTGGTAACTCTAGTGTACAATGATGGGTTCATAATGAACACAATTGGATTTTACCAGAAATGCTCTTCAGTTTCATTTTAATTGTTCTGTGAAGTAAATGAGATCGCTTTAACTGGTGTTTGTTGGTTCAGCAATGAGTGAAAGTGGTATCGGCTGATGAGCCAACATTTAGTGGAGCAAACTGGTCAGGTAAGTTGCAGGTAGTAGAAAGCAGCATCCCACATAGCTAGGGGTAATTTAGAGTGTATTTTTTACAGCTGGGTTGAGATAGGAATTGGTTTGCCAGCCCACAGTGTAAGTGCAGATATGGCTTAGTATTTTAATGTCTTTCATCTGAAAACCTCAAAAGAATAAATGGATGAGGTTTCCCAGTACCGTTGTCGTGTATGACAGTGTTACGAGCTGTAGTGGAATAGTGAGTTACCGCTTGATCTATCCGAAATCCAGAGAAGCGTTGTGTTGCTCTATGACACAAATAATTCCCAGTCTTCCACTAAATTCTTGGTCATTGCCACTAGCAAACTCTTCATGTCCGTGCATATGAGCTGGACAAAACCTTGCATGTGACAATAGTGAGATCAAAATCAGAATAGTCAAAGCTTCAGTGCTGATCAACCCTGTTAATTAGCATAGACAGTGTACTAGCCACAGGTGTGCCTTTCGGTGGGTTTGTGTGTTCATAGAATAGATCCACTCCACTAGAAAGAAAGGAAATGCAACAGATTTTTAAGTATCTAAGCAGCTATGGAGTAGCTTCTAGAAGAAAAGGATAGCAGCCTGTGAGGGAGAGATGTTTGGGTTTACTGTAGAAATAGACAATGAACAATGCTATTCCAGCAAACTGATATAGGAGGAGCACATAGATGAACTCTATTGTAAATACCAGATCTCTGGGGCCTCTCATCTTCCTCTGATGTTAAGACAAGCTGATTAGTTAGGAAAATCAATGAAATTTATAATGCGGTTGGAAGCAACTTGTCAGCTTAAATGTTAACTATAAAAAAAAACCAAACCATAATCACTGGGAATGATATTTTTTCTTTATGCTGATAACAAGACAGGTTTAAAAATTAATATAGACACAGTGGTGGGTGGACAGCTTTAACCATAGCTTGCTCTTGGGCTGTTAAGTGGTATGACCTAAAGATGCGCTTTAGCAGTATATGACCTGTAAATGAAAATAGTTGTAGTAGTAACCTAAATGTTGAGGTATTGCCAATTCTGAAAATTACTCTTGGCTCTATTGGCATATCTACTTGTATCCAAGTTTCACAAGGAATGTATGTCACAAGTAATGTATATCAAGGCAGATGTAGCCACTAGGAGTTTCATCTGAGTTTAAAAAACCCAACCAAACAAAACCACCACTAAAACTGCATTTTAATTTCCAAAAGCTGAAATATTTCTTATTACTTGGGAGAAGAACAAGCAAGATGCCAGCTGATTCCGAAAAGACTGTCACAAAGACTTGAGGTTTAGTGAATATACTGGGTGTTTTCAGCAATGCCTTTGAGGTTCACCCACTAACAGTACTTCTGAAAAATGTCTTTAAAGTCTGCATCTTATTCTTTTGATGGATTACCAGAATCAGGCTCATGCCTGAATTTAGTGCAACATAAACTGCAGCTAAGGCAGAGAAGGAGGAAATGAGATGAGAATGCCTGAAAAAACTTTGAATGTCCTTGCTTTGATGTATTTTGCAATCTTAGCATGACTTCATAGCTGGCAGTATACAATACATACAGGACTCAGAGAGCCAATGCAGCATGACAGCCTGAAACAGAAGCATGTATTATATATCAAGAGAAAAGTGAACTAAAGATGTCAGGAGTAATTGCAAAGTTCAAGCAAAGTTGTTATGAAAGCGCTGATTGTGGCTCAATAGTTATGAATGGACTTGGTTTTTATTTCTGAAAAAGGTATTAAGTCCCTGTGATATCGAGAAAGAATTGGAGCGCTTTCAGATTATAGTGAAGAATAAATAAAGGTTATGTTGCTTTTCTGTATACTGTGCGTACCTGCCTGGGTGTTCTTGCACCTTCTGAAATAACACGTTTTGCTGTCAGACTTGGGAGATTTATTACTTTCATGTATGAACCTCTATATGCAACTTGTAATTAGGTTTAAGCCTAACTGGAGACCTCAGTAGACAAATGTGCTGTAAGCAGGGATTGTTAGACACCATAGATGTTACAGGGAGAAGAGCAGGAGTCATGAAAGCTAAAGAAATCTTTTTAAGCACAACTTGCCTGAAGGGGGAAGCACAGACAAATGTGTCTCTTATTGCCCCAAAGTTCAGCAGATCTTTGAGTGTTCAGGGCTTCAAAGATTCAGCTCTTCTAATAGTAATCCTGGCACATAATGGAGATTTTGCTGTTCATTTGTACTGAGATCTGACTTCTTCAGCAACAAAACCGTTGGTGTTTTTAACCACTTTTTAAAAAATGCTTGTGAACACTAGAGAACTGATATTCCTAAGACGGCAAGAAGTAGCTTCTTGACTGTATGTCAGTGGCAATTGTTACAAAATCTGTTTGCTCGCTTTTGTGCAACAGCCTAAATTCTGGGAACAATTTTGGAAGTGGAATTAGAAGAAAAGCAGTAATTTGACTAGCAGAATTCTTATTTGGCATGTAAGGTTGATGACTCTCTTGTTCTTTCTGCTTTCACATCAAGTTGACCAGTAGAAAATACTACTTTATTTGGCAACATTAGAAATCTGTTCTGGGATTTCTCTAGCTGCTTTTCCACTTTTCTACATGTGCGTGTGCTCAAATGGGTGTTTGCAATGTAACCACCAAGTGGAGTGCAACCTTTTAACACTAGAGGAAAAGTCAGGTCTGTCCTGACAGCTGAAGTGGATGCATCTATTATACTGAAAGACAAAGGACTAAGATCTCCACTGGTTTTACTTTACAGACTATAGTTCTGTTTCATCGGTAGACAATTTGGCTTCAGGAGGGAATGCACGCTCCTGAAACAGTACAATACAGTGACTAGCACAAAGGATGGGATGGGATTTCAGAGGCAGGTCCACTATTGCACTGTAAAGGTGAAATCCTCTTTTGTTGAAAGATTAAGGTGGTGTTTGATACCTCTTAGAGCAGTACTTACAGTTTGATTTCCAGCTGCTCAGCCAAGTATCTGCTATCAAAAGCATTCATGTAAAAGAAAGAAGGATTTTGCCAAACAAATAGTAAAAAATGAAAACCTTTCCATGTTCGTGGTTGTTCCAGATGAATATCATATTAAAGACATGTTTAAGTAGCATCGTTAAACTTAGCTTTGGTATTTTATTTTATTTTTATTTAAAGTATATTTGCATTTAGAATACATCTTTTTAAATTAGCTGGTCACATGCTATATTCATTGTTTAAGAAACAGCATTATGATAATTTGAGACAAGTATACATAACATCTTGAATGTAGCCTCTAGTCCTCTTACTTCAAGGTACTCTAATTCATTATGATCCAGTATATTATACCGATAGTGGGGAAGATAATGAGAGATGCAATGATGAGCAAAGAACTTTCTCTCTGAATTGTCTTATCCATTTTATGCATACTTCTACATTTATAGCAAAGGTAGGGTAGAATAGCATTAAGGTAAAAATGGAGTCAGCTGTATGAAGGCTGAAGCCTAATCCATGAGCGTGGGCAGACAGAGTAGAGACTAGGCGGTGGCTGAAGAGGATTTTCTCCTTTTCTCAGTGGGAGGAGGCCTTGTTCCCTGAAACATAGGTGTTCTGCTTATTTAAAAATCTTTAGGAAAGCACTAAACCTGTAGTTTAAGACTACTGCCTTGCCAAGTGAAAAACCAGCTTTGTGACGGTGACAAATAAAAGAAGTTAGCTCTGTTCTGGTGGGAAAGAGTAGTTGTACTATTCCAACGAAACATCACAACGCAGCTCCCTTTTATTTGCTTCCAAAACACATCACAAGTAATTATTCACCTGCACAAAGTAATTGAGCTTCTCAAGGTTTAGTGAATCGTGTGGGATGAGCAAACAGTGCTGAGTTTTTTCACGGAGGAGATGTGATTCTGTGTGTTGTGCTTTAACCCCAGCCAGCAGCTAAGCACTACGCAGCCACTCGCTCACTTTCCCCCACCCGGTGGGGTGGGGGCATAGAATTGGGGGGAAAAATAAAGCAAAAACTCGTGGGTTGAGATAAGAGCAGTTTAAAAGGATGGGAAGGAAGAAAATAATAATGATAATAATAATAAAGTGACAATAATAATAATAATAAAAGGATTGGAATATACAAAACAAGTGATGCACGATGCAATTGCTCACCACCTGCTGACTGATGCCCAGTTAGTTCCCCAGCAGCGATTCCCCCCTGGCCATCTCCCCCCAGTTTATATACTAGATATGATGTTCCGTGGTCTGGAATACCCCTTTGGCCAGTTCGGGTCAGCTGCCCTGGCTGTGTCCCCTCCGAACTTCTTGTGCCCCTCCAGCCTTCTCGCTGGCTGGGCAGGAGAAGCTGAAAAACCCTTGACTTACTATAAATGCTACTTAGCAACAACTGCAAACATCAGCGTGTTATCAACATCCTTCTCATACCCAACTCAAAACACAGCACTGTACCAGCTACTAGGAAGACACTTAAATCTATCCCAGCGTTGGGGCAGCCAGGGGATAATGTGCTCACCTGGACGATGGCTGAAATCTTTTCTCTCGCCCTGTGGTGCTCAGGGATAGGGAGCAGGTGGCAGGACTGACCAGGACACTGTGGCATTATAAGCTCTTTTTTTTTTTTTTTTTTTGCCAGGTTACTGTGTCAAGCAGGCAAGCTTGACATCTATGGGGAATGCAGAATTTATTTCCTGTGGATTTCACAAGTTCATTGAAAAAAATGTGGTGATAAAATTTTGTGGTTACATGTAACGAGAGAGCTTATCATCCAAAGCAGCCTTTGCTGGAACTGAGGCATATCTTCCTCCTTTCTGCTTTTGCCTGTACCTCTATAGGACTTAAAATACAATTGTTTTGGTAAGAGAGACTGCTGGGTAACTAACATCTGAGAATAAAGTAAAGGATTTAATGGATCCAACATGGACTTAGAGTACATCTGAAACTGGGTCCAGCAACCTAATTTTCAGCATAGAATCTCTGTATTCATTTCTTGTCTTGACAGTGATCATTCTTGCAACTAATTTCTCATAGATTACCATAAATTCCTTCCTAAAACTTTAGGGTAAACTAAAATAATACTGAACAACGGGGGCCAATTTGTTGTTCTTCTACACTTTGTGTGTGCGATACTACTTCAGGATTTCCAAGCTGAGTCGACATCCTTTGCCAAACAAAATGCAGTCTTGATAAACGAGCAGCAGATTAAAACAACTACCCTTCCATTTGAACATCCTCTGTTAACTCATTGACACGGATGTAAAATATTTCATTGACCCACTCAATACGAGTAGATGGAATGTGCTCAAATGGGAGGAAATGATTTTGGAGAAAAGTCCACGAGGAACTCATAAGAAAGTCTTGAATTATCTGACATGCAGATATGTGATGACTGTAAAATAATGCCAGAAGAGATTAATGAAACGGGCGGTTGTGTTATGAATTAATCAAATGTCAGGATGGTGTCTAGAGCAGTGGGGAAGATGGTTTGCATGTACTCAGAGAACGGTGCCAAGTGTAGTTTACAAACGTCTCCGTGGAGAGCGAAGCACTAAGCTGATTTCACAGTGCCCGATGGCTCCCTTGTAAGCGACGTGTGTCCATTCTGGAGCGGCTGTTGAGCGGACTGTCCTGGTGTGAGATGGTACGCGGCTTCCAAAGCACTAGTAGCTGGGAGGAGCGTATTGGCAGAGAGGGTGTGCAGTGATGTGAAAAGTCATTTTGGAAAGGGCGGGTATTTGAACCTCTCTGGGAAGTTTGCAGTAGAACTCAAAATACTCTGTAAATTTGGATCCCTGTATTACTGTTAGGTTCCCAGCCATCGGCAAAACAGGACTGTTTTGTGTACCTGATATGTCTTGTATGGCTGTTTTGTATTTGTGCCCTTGGTTCGTACCACGCTGCTGCTGAAACAACCTTGGGTTGGTTTTTTTCTTGACATTCCCTCTCCACCCACGCTCAAGCTGTCTCATATCTTAACCCTGTGCTCTTTCTTTATCAAAATGTAAAACCTCTGGTGGCGGAAAACATGCTGAAAATCTGAATGGGGCATTGTCTCACCCCACATGCAATATTTGGCAGCTTCAGAGTGACTGTAATCACAGCTGCTTTCAAACATGCTTGCTGTCAGGGCATCTCCCACAGGCCCCGTGAAAGCCAAAATTAAGAGTAGAGCAGGAGTAATAAACTTCTGTCTTCAATGGTTATAGACACCCCAAAGCCTACTCAAAGGTGTGCTTAAACTGTAGCCAAAATTGTCGCTTTTCAGTTGGAGTTGCAGAGGTGAAAAAAAGCCCTTGCCCTTGATACTGTTAATGGTTCGGTGTTGAAGAAGTCTGTGGTGTAGTGATTTACTTACTTGGCTTAGCATCTTTCTTCAGAATTCTCCTGCTGGGGAAATACTGATTACATCTAAGACCCTTTTTCAGTGTGTTCAACTGAAGAACTTTTTGGGAAACTGCAGATTTCTGTCTGTAGGTGTTACACCTCCTATTCCCATCCTCGTACTTGCAAAATCATCAGTGCTGTCACCCTACAGTAATTTCACCCCACATAAATGTCATGATCAGACCCAGGGATAAGTAGGACTCTTGCAACACATTGAAAATATAAATGAAACCAGTTACCCTTTCTGAAGAACTTGTAAAGTTCAGTCTGGTTCTTGAGAAACCCACACAAATGTTCCTTTTTTAAAAAAAATTTTTTAATGGGGCTAGTTTTAAAGTTCTTTAAATAAAAAGCCCTAATAACAAGGGATCTCTTTTTTTTTTTTTTTTTTTTTTTTTAAACAAGTGATTTAATTCCCACTGCTAGAGAGGATGTAATCCAGATGACCCTCTCGGGGGATAGGAAGGACTTTTGCCAATATTCCTATGTTGCTAAAGATTCACCAGGCAGCCTTCCCAGCTGGGAGTTTTACCTCCATCTTCCACCGCCAATCCCCCTTTTTTAAATCTTTGGAGAAACAGAAAGGCAGCAAAGGTTCAAGTGAAGACCTTAAAAGAAATTCCTCGTTAATTTTAAAAGGTAGTTTTGCAAACTTTTTTTAGAGCAGTCAACTGACATTATGCAGCTTATTTTCATTTAGTAATGTAATGAGTGGTGATAGATTATTGCCATTTTACCAAAATGTATCTTTAGCAAGAATTCCAAAAGTTTTGAATTGAAGAAATAAAAGTTGTCCAAACTTAACATCTAATAATAAAGATTTTGCATAGCTGAACTCATCTCTTCCTGGGGTGTTACTACTTTTTTAAAAAAATAATATTTGCCCCAGCTTTTCTATTTTTTTGCCTTTTTTTGCCCTACACATTATTCTAGAGGTCAGGGGGCCGTTGGGCTTAAAAATTATACCAGATGTTGTGTCTTTCGAAAATCCACGTTTTCTGAATCCCTTTTGTGGTCACATGAGTTATTTAAAACATTGTGATTAGTGCCACACCTACTGATCATAAATCAGTTTCCTCATCAACTATGTCTTTGTGTACATTTTATTTATTCATCATTCAGTATTGCCACTGTGAAAGCTCTGTTCATGTAAACTTCTTTGAAACATAGGCTTTAGCCTGAGTAAAATGTGAATTAATACATATAACTAGTTCTGATTGCTTCCCAAATCCCTTGCTTCAGAACATCTTCGCCATTTAAAACACAACTAAACAAAAAACCCCTTCTGGTATCATTCAGTTAAAAGGGAATAACTTCTTTTTCTCCCCGGGGCGTGCACAAGCGGAAGGGTTGCCCAGTGCTAGGTGCCTGCAGTCCTAACAGCAGAGTCTGACCCGGCATCTCTTTCCAGCAAAACTGCTCTGTCTAGATGTTCTCTGTGCAGCTGGGGATACTGTGCTTTGAATCACTGGATTTATTTCATTCGTCTTCATTGCAGTGTGTATTTACTTTCTCGCGTTATGTAGCATTCTTTCTTGTGAGCTAATCTGTTGGTCAGCAATTCATAAAAGTAACATTCAAATGAACGAAGGCTCCTAATCTGGTCCTCTGGGAATTCAGAGGTAAGGTTAGCATGGGTGTGTGCATCAAGCCGATCTCTTCACAGCTAGGCATTGTATGAAGTGTAGTAAACAAAAATACGTCTTTTGGGCTCTTCTCGGCAGAGATCAGATAGAGTGGCTGGAGGAGCACAGGCAAATATCTGATTTCATTCTGGCATTAATTTGCAACAGCTCACAGACTATTTTAGGAACCCTCTTTGCATTGTTGGGGCTGAGTTTCAAGTAGCGCTGCAAAGTCACGAGTTGGCAGGCAGAAAAGTACCCCCAAATTAGAAGTGAAATTAGGCTAGTGTAAATAGTGTTACAACAATAAGATTAATCAGGTAAGGGAATCATTTGTGGGAAGTGACCATTAAAACATCAGTGCCAGAGTTGTTCCCGTACTGCACATAGCGTAGACGATCTTTCACTGAAAAGGAAGGAATGGGAAAGTCTGTTCTTCCTCAGCAACCGTAACACAAAGCACTGCTGCTTTTGTGCTTGTACATTCTTTTTCATTTAGCAGCAAACTTCTTGGTGAAGATCAGAAAAGTCTTTAAATAACCACTTCCTGGTATGTCCTTGAGTTGCTGATAGCTCAAAGGAGAAGCTTTTTTTTTAAGTGTGAGTATTCTGTTCTTGATCATGGCTTGTGTGGGACTGTTTGTGGCTGATTAGTATGTATAAAGTGTAAGTAAAAATCTTAATGATTTGTGTATGTACAAAACTATGACCAAATGCCTTTTTCCGCTGTCACACGGAAGCACTTATAAATGGCCACCTGACTTAGAAATAGACCTTGGATCTGTTTAATCTGGTATTCTGTCCTCATTTGTGACTAACACCAGACTGAGAGGGAGACGCATGGAATTCTAGTGTATGCTAATGTAGGACAGTTTCCAAATCCTGTAATAACTGTAAGCTGTTTTCTCAAAACCTGTTCTAAATATATATAATGTTATTTTGAGATGTAGCATTTGTATTTTGCGCAAGGATGTGTCGCCACTTCATAGGGAAAAACTAAACCAACCTGTCTTAAGGAACAAAACTCCATAGGTTAAAACCAGCGGGGAATTGAATGTGTAAGTGAGGAACTGCTGGCAGCGCTTCAGCTGCAGTGTCTAAGCACTCCGTTGATCATTTTATCAGCTTTTACCTGCGGTTTTTCACTTCTCCGTTGAGGTGAACAGCTGAGGAAGAACTGTGCCTGTAGCATCCATAGGCTGAATGTGTCTGGTTATGGCTGTACAGTCTCTTCTTTGATGAAATTATCCTTCTACAGTGCTAAAAGTATGCCTAAACTGCAGGTCTTTGGAATGCCTTCAAACCAGCATGCCACAGTGTATAGCTGGCTGATTTTAGGTCCATTTGGAGTAGAAGAAGATATGGTACCATCCCTTCTCCTTCGTCTGCATCAGACGGAGGCCAGGCACATGGGCCAGACTTGAGGCATACAAAGTATGTCCATATTTAGCCTGTCATTAAAAAAAATAATAATCAATATCCTTTCTGTGAAATGGTATTTGTGTCATAAATAACTAAATTAAAAAAAAAATTAAGCCAGCTGCATGGAACTTTTAGCAATTCAGAGATAAAAGCCAGTTTCTACCCAGAATTTCTGTTTCTAGCTCGTTGGAGTCCCTGACTGCTATTGCACATCAATGCAATGTTTGGACCTTCAAAATAGCCTAGCAAAACTGATTCTTCCTTGCATAATCATCAGGTGGCAGGGGAAGATTAGAAAGGGCCACTTCCCTTAAAAAAGAATCTGTTGGCTACTGGTTGTTTTTCTATAAAGGCTCCAACAGTCCATGCAGCAGTGAAGCAGGGAAAGACTACAATAAAATTAGGGAGTCCTAAAATAAGAGATAAAGTCAAAGATAAGCACTTTTTTTTTTGTTCTTCGGCTTCCTGTTTATTCATTCTGTGCTTTAACTGTAAAACAGGAATATGGTAGTGGTAGCAATCTGTGTTCTCTGTTCATGTGAGCTGCAGTTAAAACCTCACAGGAGCTGAAGGATGGGTGGATAAAGGAAAACCAATCAAACCAGGAGCTCATTTGTTTTCATACCACAGTGTGGGTCACAGCAGTACCCCAAATAGGACAGAGGAGAAAAACAATGGAAAACCAGGACTACCTTCAGCAGGCTGAGGGTGGGGAAGGAAGAAAGCCACAGGTAAAATGGCATTCAATTGTTTTATACTGAATTTGCACATTGGCCAGAATCCCTGATCCAAATTCTTCACACTGGAAAAATGTTTCTCAGGGGAATCTATCTTATTACTTTTTTTTCCATTTTGATGAAAAAAGTAATGATATGAAGTGGAAAACGTCAAGTAAAATTAATCTAAATATTGGCCTCATGTAACACAATAGAAAACACATTTTACTGTGTGGTGGTGTTATTCACTAAAGACTGTAAGTACAGGTGTGCCAAACTGTCAGGACATTTTTATAAAACTGATCGATTTTCCTTTGCTAGAAAATGCTGGAGTCCCTTGGGCTTGTTCTCCCCTTGGACCGTGACCTAGAAAAGTTTTCAAATACTTGAGGAACAAGACCCACCGCTCCATTCCTTTTCATACCCATTTGTACAGTCCCCAGTGGGGATGTTTTCTGTGGGTGTAGCGTGGCTCTTGCTGCAGTGCGTAAGCATCCCACCTGGACCGCTTCTGCGTTCTCAAAGACAATAGTGTGAAAGTAAGGGACAGGCACCGCGGAGCTGGTGTCAAAAGTGCAATCTAAGCATAGGTAAGGCTTGCATTTGTTGCACGTCCGCAGCAAGTCTGTTCTGTGCGTGTCCTATCCCAGCATATGGAAGTAGAGCAGCACCCGGAGCACCGTTTGGAGTGGGTAATGGAAGTCTGCAGCCGGAATCTGCTGCCCAGGATCCCTGAGGGCGTCCCTCTGGGACCTCACTAAAAGCAAGCTGTTCATCAGTGGTGAGGCCAAGATGCTGTTGTTGTACTCCAAAACAGAGAGTTTCTGATTTCATTAACTGGAGGGTGAAAAGTGTACATGCTGATGGGCTTAGATGCTTCCAAGTTAAGCAAGTACCCTTTGATGAAAATTTGATGCTGAATTTGTTACCAAGTCTGATTTTTTTTGATTTTTGGAATCCTTTTGGTAATTTAATCCAAGATACGCTGGAAATCCTTGCAAGAGCAAGAAATCAAACCCATATTTGCAAGTCCTGGCCAGTTTCCTAAATGCTAGAATGTCCTCCCTCTTGGAGTCTATTTTTTCTGAAACTGAGCACTCCTGATTATGTGCTGTTTGGATGACAGCTTTAGAAATTCGTAAGAGGAGTGAAGGGTGACCTACTTGCATCTTAATTTTTTTTCTGTATTCTCAGTGAAGATGTTCCAGTTTAGTAGTTGATTTTAATTTAATCACATGTTGTCTAAAAGCTCTCTGTACCACAAATAGTTCTTTTCCAAGTATAAATTAAATAAAACTTTAAGCAGAATGTTTATATTAAAACAGTTGTGACTCATGTGTCCAGCACTGCTACTTAACTACTGCTGTTTATGTACACTTTCCATTGTTTTGAAGAGCCATATTGTCTCAGGTCACCTTCAGTTCTCACTTAAGAATCTTTTGGGCTTTCGCTCTGATGGATACTGATCATCTCTTAAATTTTACATTTAATCACGTCTATACATGCTCATAGTAATTGAGTTTAATTGGGGTCAATGTAGAAGATGGATTCTAAGATTAAAAATAGCATTGTGGCCACAGCGTTTGATCTTTTTTTTTTTTTTTTCTTAGGGTTAGAATGATATGTAGTGCCTGTCAGCGATGTTCTCTGAGGTATCTTTGTTTCGAGCTCCGTTGATCGTAAATAAACATCTCTGTGTATTATTTATGTCTGTAGACTTTGATTATCTCCCACTGGTGAGAATAGCTGGCTTACCTTCAATACACAACAAGCAGTCAATTTAAATACAATTCAAATTTGCTTCTGTTTCTCTTAGCTAATGAATAACAAAGTGATTTGCCAGCCCTAATTACGGCGTTAATGTGTTTCCAAGAGACACAGAGAGAATAAACGCCGTTAAATTCTGCAGTGGCTTAAAGCAGTGTTTGGTGTAACTGTGTTTAAACAAAGCAAAATGCAGCCTCTCTTTGTCACATGCAGTCAGTGGTGGCAGCTGAGGTTTGTTTGTACGACAAAAGGCAAGCAAAATAAATGTCAGATTAGAACTGTCTTGCAGAAACCCAAAGAACTAGTTTATTTTTATTTGGTTGGGGGTTTTTTGTTGTTTTTTACAAACTCTTCTCTTCCTAAATGCATGTCAGCTCTCTGATGGCATGTGATGTTCAAGGTTATGCAGTCAACTGAGGTGGCTGTACAGAAAGTAGAGTCCAAACCTGAGGTTCTTCGTTGCATACGCTCGAGTTGGGTACCACAAAGTAAGTGGACAAAGATAAACTTGGGTCTTTAGCTGGTTGTTTTTTGGTTTGTTGGACTCTTTTTAATGTACTGATGTGAAGTTGCACCAACTGACAGTCCCATCACCTGCAACTTGGTTATGTGGCATGTGAGAAACAGCCTGTGCAAGTATAGCAAATCCTTTCAGAGGGTACAGCTGGCTTGAAATGAGCTGTTAGAGAGGATTGTTGTATGGGCTGTTGCATACAAAAATCTCTTTTCCTCTTTTTATCTCTTCTTTTATTGAAAACGTATTATAAGCACTGAGTTTGAGCTCTCCTTGAAAGCTTTAAAAAAACCTTATGTTCATATAGAGCAACTTATGCTTTCCTTATGTTGCTCCTGGTGCCAGAGGAATTTATAAAGTGCTTTTAGCAACTTAAAAGCCTGCAAAGTGTAGGATAATCCCTCCCTGTCTTTAACATAGTCCAGTATCCCTTCATCAGCTGTCCTAGTGGGATGGCTCCTTATTGTAGTAATACGTCTTTTCCACTGTGGATGTGTTCAGGCTTGTAGATAGGTTGAGGTTTGTTCTGACAAATGTATCTTATTTTTCATCTTGCTCTTCCCTCTAGAAGGCTGAAATCATAAGAGTTTGTAGTATCTTTCTGAGGCTCACCTGGTAGTACCGATGTGATTAAGCCATTTGCGTGTACATGAGTGTACCTGTCCGTGAATTTGCCTCGCTTCTCTCGCAGTTTTGTCATACCTGTTTATAGGCGTTTCAAGCGTGTGGTCCGCTGGCATGCGCAGCACAGAAGTACCAAGGGCACTGTGCTGCTTCGAGCCAAGAGCAGAGACTCCATCGCCCCTGTCTTCTACAGGTGTTTCACATGTCATTTGAGTTTACTGTTTGGTTCTCTGTCCTACTCTTAATAGTTCAAGTATCTCTAGAGAACCTTATAATTGTATTTTTCAGTGCTATAGTGTGAATGGCCAGAAAAGAAGCTAATGATAGGGTAAAGCCACACTTGAACCTCTGTCTCCATCAGCTTAAAAAGAAACTAAGGCTGGAGTTGCACAGAAAGTATTTAGGAGCCTTGCTTACGACACCTAAAAAAGATTTTGGGGAAATCCTACTTTCAATCTCGTAGGAGTTTCTTTTGACCTCTTGTTACATGTTCTTGTCCAAGTTTTGCAGACTGAAAGTAAAGTAGGTAAGTTGAAATCCCAGTCCAGCAAACCACGTAACATGGTCAAGTGCTTCTCTGGATTGGGGCGTGAGCCCTTAACTCCACTGGCACTTGGCTGCCCTTCGAGGATCACGATGCGAGTGACCTGTCTGAAGACGGTGTTGCTATAGCACCAGAGCCAGAAGTTGGGAGATTCTGGTTCACCCTTGTCTATCGACAGCAAGTGGTAATATCTATCCCTCTCACTTAAACTGAATAGCAGTGGTGTCTTTTTCACTCCATATGGAAAACCAATTTCATGCTTTGTCTTACCTTGTATTCCAGACAATGGCTGGGGAAAGGTTTCAGAGTGGACAATCCAGGAAAATTGGACTCTGATACTGATCTGAACTGAAACAGTCAGGAAATACCATTTTCTAAGCTTAGTGGGCGCCAACAATTTTTCTTGTTATTTTTCTTTTTTTTTAAGAGGTCCTTAATCCTTAATATGACCCATATTAAAAAAATATCCTGTTAAATTCATCAGCTGTTCCCCACATGGTCTTAAAACACTTTCTAAAAAGGTATCTATGAATGTAACTTTTTTTTTGTTTGAACAGATTATTTAGTGTTTTCTTACTTTTACATGTCTCAAAGCTGGATGTTTATCTGGAAAAAATCTTTAACAGCAGGTGGTATTCCCAGGTTCAAATAACATCTCTTGATTTGAAACTTTATTCAGTGATGTAAAGTAGAAGGATACTTAGTAGTGTCAAGTTTAGTGAATGGAACGTTTTCCTTTTCAAACTTTAAACATTGTCCAAAATGTAACATAATGGTTTAATGAAGTTTCTGTCATTATTTGGAAATAGTGTGTTATCCTTTTGTCAGGTTCAACACTGAGGGAAAAAAAAATACAGTTTCTGAAAGTAAAATCTAGTTTTATTTTAGTAAAGGGTTGCATTTCTTTTCTGGCTCAGAAAATCTTAAGGCAACATATATTTCAATGGAGTTGCCTCCAGTTTACGAAGTACTGAGTCACGGCCAAACAAGTTATGTGACTGCTTTTCTTACAGCTGCCAGAGGCTAAAATAAGGAATAAAGCACAAATCTCCCAACTCTTTTGTGTGTCACTAAACCACCTTACTACTGTGTCATCTATTGCATCTTTTCTAGCACCTTCCTTTTCACTGATTCACTGAGCAGGAACATTAACCTTTACCTGATATTCTGTTTGGGTGGTCCTTTTACATATGGCAGAGAGATAAACAATGTGAAAATTTAGCTGTTTCAAGGAACTATATTATATTACAATGCTTGGTTAGTTTAACTTTGGCGCGTGATCGGATACAAGGGGTAATTATATTCTGGAGTTATTCAGTATTTGAACAGCTTGGAAAGAACAATCTTCAGGGAGGTGGAGGGCTCAGTTTGATTACAGAGCTGCCTTATTTATGCCTTGTGGGACCACGTTGTTTGCTGGCTTGTCTCTGATTAGAGGTGCAAAAGAAATAAAATGCTGACATAATAAAGATTTGAATTAGAGTAGCTGAGCACCGACAAGAGTATTTTGTTGAACAATGGAGTTGATGAGTAGTTTTGAGCCACGTCCACAGCAGAAGGCATGGTCTCACTGTTCAACATTCTGCAGCTTCCTCATAAGCGTGTGTAAGAAGAGGAGTGAAAGACTGAAGGCTAGTTTTATACTGAAAAATCAAACAGGTGTTCATTCTGCGTGTATTGCCTGCTACCCTCGTTTAGCCTACCATTTCAATTCCTGCTGTCTGCTTACGACAGCATTTGCTGTAGGTCTTGGCTATATGGCTCTCAGTCCATCTACTAGGAACTTATGGACAGCATTTGACCTTTCAAACATGTCTGAAAATTAATGGGTATCTAAATCATCCAGGCAGCTCTGAAATCCCCATTCTTAATGTTTCTGCACTGTTTGTTATCTTAGTTGTGATAAGATGCTGTAGTGATGAGTGCCTGAGGGCCTAAGGCAGATATCCATTGTTATTTGTTCTTCATTTTGCCTACATAAGGTATGTTGCTCTGTTTCTGGAACTGTGTTTAATATGTGCTAATGTTCACTTTCCGAAGTTCTCTGAGGTAATGCTATTAAAAAAACCCCACATTGTCCCTTAAGAGGCCAAGGCAGATGACTGTTCGAGGGACATCTGAACCACAGGATCTGTCCTGCAATGAACATCTGTTTCAAGATTCCCGGCATGCTAGGAATGATTAATGAGTGTTTTAAAATGTATTTCACTTTATGAGTATCTAACTGGCACTAAGTGGCCATTGCCTTTCACTTAAAAGATCTCACAGCATACTCCTGAGCTCTGAAATATTTATCTTGTTTTTTCTATCTTCTAGCAGCACAGTAATTGGAAAATTTGGATACATAAATGCATAGCATAAGCATTGTTTTCCCCCTTGGGACTTCTGAATGCAAACTTTCTGCAGATGTGTAGGCTTGCAGGGAGTCATTGTGCATGGAAGGTGACTTTCCAAAAAGGTCTGACATTATTGAGAATTGGGAGAAAAATATTTGATCATCATTTGTCCAGGGATCCAGGTTCCTGAGAAAATGAAGAGGTTTTCTGACTTGATTGCAGGTAAATGAGGAATTTCCGAGCACCTGAGCAAGTCAATGATGTGTAGCTATGGAGTGCTATTGAAGTGAGTAAGGTACTCGTTGTGGGTGGGTTTGCATGGCGATGTTGTGCCATCTGAAGGGCCACGGATGAGGCAACCGATGTGGCAGGAAGATGTGGGTAAATGTTGTTAATTTTCTCTTTAGGTGCTAGCTAGAACCTCTGTGGCTAACTAAGGCATATCCTCATCAGTCAGCTACTTTATTATTCTCATAGCACTGCATAAGATCCACCTGGTTTTGTCTGACATGCCTGTTTTCTGGATATTGGTGAAACCTCGGAATGCAGAATGGAAGAAAAAAAAATACAAGAGTTCAGCACTTCACCAAAACCGTTTGCAGCTTAACTGGCAGGCAGACAAGGCATTTAAGATCGCTGGTCACTCTCACCAGCTAGACGTTCAGACAATAGCTTTTCTTGTCCTGTTGTTCCTGGGGCATGTGATGGCAGAAAGCTTCGGTTCTGCATTGGTTGTAATTCAGCTATAAGAGAGGTTTATCTATCTCGTCCCATTCATAACTCTTTTACAGATTTTTTTTTTTTAATTTTAAGAGAAAGAATTAGCTCTTAATTGCTTTAAAGTATAGAATTCATGTTCCTGCTGTTCTCGGACCCAAATTTGCTGGAACTAGTGTGTGTGTGTAAGTGGCCTCAGGCTGCTCAAAATAGATATGTGTGAGGCCAGTTGATATGGCCCATTGCATTCTGCCAGTTCCTGAGAATTAGCCACGTGGGACTAGGCAGTAGATGGACCCCTTTCCTAAATCCAAGGGCCAAGTTCTGTCACTGACACAGTGAGTACAACCCCTGTCCTCCCAGGTGATTCCTTCTTCTTTGCACAGCAGATCCTTTTCCGCTGCAAGAGGCCTTCCTGTGCTGTATGAATAGTGTCAGGAGTGAGCCATCAAAATCAGCTTAAAAGACCTTAAGCCCAAGATGTCACATCTGCTTTACAGAAATTACAACAGGAAAACAACATAATTTAAAAAAAAAAAAAAATCATTTCAAAATAAACATTGTAAAAACTTAGTGGAAAAACATCTGCAGTTCTCGGACCATTACAGCAGTTTGTCAGGAAGGTCATGGAGAATTTTTGTATTTTTTTCCTTGAATTTATTATTGTTGCCTTCTATTTCTAAACAGCATCATTTCCCACCAAGAAAGACTTAATTTATGCTGATGTCAGCAACAGCATGTAGCTCTTGGGCAAGGTATACAGGGCGTCTGAAATACTGGGAAGAATGTTTGCGATAATTAGGACAGCACAATAAATATGAAAGGAACATTTACAAGGGTTTGTTCTTGTAAATTATCTTAGAGGATGGAGATGCCTGGAAAAGAAAAACCAACAAAAACCAAACCAAAACCCCAAAACTTTCCAAGCTGTTGGAGCAGTTAGAAGCTAAGAAGGCGTCTTACAAAAAAACTGCACTTTCCTGGAGAAAGAGGCGACAGCAATGCCAAGCAGGATCACCCAAGAGCTGACACAAGAGCACTCACGCTGTGAAGCGTTAGCATGGTCACTGGCAGGACTTTGGTCCTGCAGACCTTCCAGAATGCTTTATTTCTTTATAAACTGTTTGCCAGCTCTGCAGATGTGATTGAATGGCTAGTAACGTCGCCATTGTAACAGAAGCGTTTTCTGTCTCCTCCTATCGTAGATGCACAAAGGGAAAGATTTAGGGAAGCCTAAAATGGAATAGTAAAAGCATAAGTCGCTCTTGGTGGATTCTTGTGTATGTTCGAAATAGGCTTTCTTGTCATTAGCAGTTGAACAGAAGCGCTGTGACTGCAGGAGTTGAGTCAGTCGTTAAGAGACGGTGTTGTAGTGACTGGCTTAAATCAAGTCTTTAAACTTCTGGTGTAACCGAACGCAACCCTGCCCCTGATTATCATTAAGCAAACCTGTCTCTTTGGTTGTGATGTCCCCAAGTACTTGGTACAACTTCTTATGAAAACACACAACTTGTCTGCTTTCCAGTGCCCAATGTCACATATGGCTTTCTGTAGCTGACAGAAGGCAGATGCTGTTGTACTTAGACTACAAAACTAAACAAGGGTTGATTGCAATGGGAAGGATCAGTGTAAGTTTTGCTTAGGGCTAGGTTATGTAAGTGCTCTTTGGGATTAGCTCAAGGCTTCTCCTCAGACTTCACAGTTATTTTACAGCTGGAAAAAAAAAAAGAGCTGAACCATCAAACAAGCAAAATGTCTGATGCTAGCGTTATATTCTATTACACTGTAATTAACCTACACCCACTGATGGAAAGCTCTAAATAACTTGGCATGTGCAGAACTCATTCAACATAGATCTGAGAAGTCACCTTAAATTCAAGAGCAAATGGGCTTGCTAGGTTTGCCCAGAGTTACCCAGGTAATGCAAATGCAAATAGTTTGCAGTCGTCAACTTCCATACCAAGTAATGTAAATTAGCGGGGGAAAGATGATAGCTTGGTCTTGATAATGCTGTGTAGACACAAATAACTTTCTCTGTACTTGTAATGTGGCCGAGCTTTTTCCAGCTATTTCTTGGTTGAGATGCTGAATTTCTCCATGTGTGGGCAGGGGGGAAGTCTGTACTCTGCTATTTAAAAATAATCTAGATTAATATCTATTTAAAATCTGTGTACATGCATAGGTATTTCTTTGGTGGGCAGAGAGTGTTTTATTCATTGTCCTCTTTTCAGGAACGTGCTGTAAGCATTTTCCCCCTCTGATTTCATATCCCTGAACCTCTTGTTAAGCTGAGATAAGGTGGGAAACCTGTGATCCACATTCAAAACAGTGAATTAAAATGCTTCCATCCATGCTTAATGCATTAACTTTTGTCTCCTTTTAATTTTAATTAGCACATGGAGCAGCCCCTTGCTGTACGTTGAAGCAGGTGGCCTGTCCCCTGAGAGCCTGGGCGGGAGGAGCGGGGTTTGGCATACCCGCAGTCTCCAGAGAGGTCCGTCTCCACCTGTAGCACCACTGATTTCTCAGGAAGAGGGAGATGTGTGTGCACACGTATGAGAGAATTGTGTATAAGCTAATTGTGGATGCTCCAGATATAGGGACGGACTAAGAACTGGCTTGGTTGAAGAGTCAGGCAGGAAGGCTGGATCCTAGCGTTGCTCCTGCAGAAAGCAGCTGCTGGGCGAGTTTAAAGGGGAAACAGGGAGCAAGAGGAAATGCAAATGGAAACATACTCAAAAGCACGTGTTCTTATTGTGTGTGTGTGTCTTGGATTGCTGATAACGTTATTGCTTGCGCTTAGTGGAACCAGTGTTTTACTGGTTTACAGTGAAACGTTGAAGTGTCAGTGCCTGAGGTATCAAAGCCGTTGCTGTGGTGTGCCTAACGGGATGAGCCAGCTAATGTTGCCGCTGTGACTGCAAAGAACTAATGGCCGAGCTAACAAACTCAAGGATGCATGTGCAAAGTCAGCAATGCAACCAGTCTCTTTCCCAAAATGGTCTAGAACTTCAATACTGTGAAGAAAGCCCAGAACTTGCGCTGAGTTGGTCTAGTAAGGAGATTCTAACACGTTTACCAAAATCTTTTTGTTTTATTTATCTTGATGCTGATAATCCTATGCCTGCTAAAGCAAGGACAATATTATGTCTGTATGGATGAAACATACAGTCCCAAATAAAGTAACATGTCGCCTCCGTGGTAAGTCAGAATATGTCCATGAGATGGGCTTGATCTAGTTTACAACTGAGTCTTGTTTATTTAACAGGCTTTCCCCTCATAGCAAATCATTCAATCTACCCAGATCTACTGTCATGTTCTGTTTCAATATTTTACATCCAGATATTTTATATGGGCCTCTGCCAAGTTCTTTTCCTCTCTTTTTCTCCTCTTTGTCTCTCTTCCGTTCTCTCTCCCAGACTGATAGTGCAATCCGCAGCCAGCAGTATCTTGTAATGTTTGCCACTTCTGTGGATTGGAAGTTCCCCTTGAAGGGATCTGCTAGAAAAAACAGAGTCAAGGCAGAACCTGGAAAGAGTGCTTAAGCAGAGTGTCTGCCTGTGGGGGGCAGCAGATGTAACGTGCTACAGTTCAGGTGACCTTTGCATCTAGTCGTCCATCTGAAGTTGTAGGGTGGAACTCCTGGTCTCTTTGGGGACAGTCAGATATGCACTCAGAGGAAAATCACAGGAACAATCCTCAAGTCAAAACTGCTGGAGTTTCTTATCTACTGGCTGTGAGTTATTCCAAACAGAATGTGAATTCTTAAGATTGCAGTTCAGATTTTTTTCCACACACAGTTATTCTAGGTCCTTCATACTACAGATGAAGTTGAGCCATCTGAGAGCATCTACTCAAAGTGAGCAGATTCATGAATTTGAAAAAAATGTACTGGAAACTAATACAGCTGCTCAATGTTTCCACAATTTGGCTTCTTAAAGTAGATATTTATTTTTTTAAGTTTTATTTATTTAAGATCTAATTTATAGTATGGGGGGAATATACCAGGAATAGCATTGGAATGTTAGTCTTGAATAACAGAACTGAGACTCCACATTATGTCTTGGGAAAATTATTTTCCTGTATGCTGGGTGTAGGGAATTGCTAATATTTTAAGGTGCTCTTGTGGGAACTGTGAAACTTTAATTACGCGCTCTATTTAAGGCCTAATAGTTGGATCTAGGTTGCAGTAGGTGCTCAGAAAAATGCCAGCGGATCTTGTTGAACTGGTGAGGTCTTGCTGAGATGGAGGTTCTTGAAATAACCATGCTAGTAATAAACCCTACCATCAGGGAGTTGTGATTGCCTGTCTGGTCTCAGTGCATGACCAGGTCAGCAGAAACGATTTCAAATCCTTTCTTGCCTTGCGAATCTCGTCGTTTGTCTCGGGCTATAGAGTAGTTTCCACATCTGCACTTTGGCAATGCGTTGTGCCAAGTCCTGTGCGCTCCACTCACGTGAGTCACCACGTTGACCCCAGCTGGATGGCTCCTGTCAGTAAAATGAGCAAAATTTGGCCCGCTGTCAGCACAAAACCTAATGGCTAGTCACTGGATCCAGACTTCAGTTTCCTTGACATTCCAAGGCACCTTATTCTAGCTGCCGAACGTGGAGTATCTGAAACCCATGGACGTTGTTCCTTGAAGGCCAATGACCAGGCAGTCCTGAGGACTGTTGTGCTACGATAGTTATCCCAGAAAATGTTCCGTGTTACGCAAAGTCCAAAGATTCCATGACTTCTGTTGTGGGCTTTCTTTCAAAACATGTTTTTTATTTGAAGGAGACAGTTTCCTAAGAAAGCTTTCAGTGACACGTTTATTCATGTTGGTCAAATGAAAGTCATGTGGCACACCTCCCTTTCAGCTGTGGCAAGTCACACAGTGTTTGGTATAATACCACTATCTTGTGTGAAAAAAACACAGCTGAATATCAGATGTGCCTGGTTTTCATGTCAGTGAAACAGAAGGCATGTTACACAAGTCACCACACTTTGCAAACTCTATTTTTATTCTGGAACAACCCTCCCTTCAACTTTTTCCACTCTCTGTTCTTAGGAATAGGGTGAATCCAGGGCTTTTTTGAGGTAACTGTATGAAAAGAAGACATAGGCACGAGGAAAGACACCTGAACACGCTGACTTTTGTTGTGGCTTCCTGTGTTTCTGGCATTAGGTGTATCGATTGGTTAGCTGATTTTATACTCTGGAGATACATGAATGTGATTTCTGTAACGGACTGTTCAGCTGTTAAGTTCTCTCCAATACGGCAAAGTCAAAACTCAAGTGAAATGCCATAGCTCCAAATAAGTATTTGAAAAATGAACGTATTTATTTGCCTTTAAAAATAAGACATAATCAAAGTTATCCACTGCCTCTAAAAATAAAGAATTTGAAGTCTTTCCTATTAGTGCAGGTAATGACTTGGTAGGCCTATCCGGCTTTGCTTCCCTGCTTCCTTCCTACCAGTGAGAGAAATTAGCACTGAAAAAATAAGATCCTTTCTGTGCGCACACAAATACATATGCATCTGTTATAGACATGGAGTGGGTGCATCTAATAAGCTAATGAAGAAAACTGATGGGACAAGATAGACTGTGATATGCTATGCACTGGGGTAATTGCTGAGCTGATGCCATGTTTATCAGCTTGGTCTGTTACTGCCTATTATGGTTGGATTTTTGTTGTTTTTTTCATGTGCTTAGTTAACTAACTTGGCTAATTCTGCAGAAAGTTAGACATCCAGGTATCACGTTCACGGTGGCTGAAGGGAAGTTCTGGGAGCAGCCAGGTGGCACTGACGTGAAAATAAGCATTGGATTAGTAAAACTGACCAGTGAATGTGGAACAAGACTGTCCCAAAATGTTGCTTCGTCCAAATGAGTGAGAGGGGCTTTTCATGAGAATAGGAGAAACGTACGTCAGGTACGTGAAGCATAAGGTCAGAGAAGGAAGTCCATGCACGCGGAGGTCACTGATGCTTGTGCTGACGGGGCAGAGAACAGTTGTAGCCCCTGTCGTCCGAATTGCTCCACTGGTGACCGTGGCGGAGGAATGGCAGGAGAGGGACAAGGCGTGTTTGTGGCCCCACTGCCCAAAGCATGCCTTCACCTCGGGCTGTATGCACTGGCCAGGCAGGGGTGACACTTGTAGGTGTAGCAGTTCTGGTCACCCCAGAAATCTGCATCTTCCTCTTAGTTATTTCAAAACAAATTACATCATATTTCAAGCTCTGTGCATCTACAGGTGAGCCCATTTAGCCTTGGGACATTGCACAATATTTATTTTGGTGCAGAACTTGTCCAATGAGGTTTATTTGTAAAATATCTATTTCAGGCTTAAATTTTAAGATGTTACTGCCTTGTTTAAAATAGATATGCACGTCTGAAGCCAGCAGGTAAAAGTGCTTGGTAACATAGAGTACAGAAGAAAACTGCATTTATTTCACCCAGTGCAATGATGACTTGCAGTTAATGAAGAAAAAAAAAAAAAAAAGCTGTGCCATCCTGGTGCTGGGAGCTTCAGAAAAATCAGATACAGGCAGAGAAACAGGAGAAAGACCAAGGCGCCAGATCATGGGGACACTGAGATTCTGGTTCTGAATCAAGTCTGGTTTGTTTCCTTATTCATACCATGCCTGAAACTCACAAGTTTTCCTGAGAACAAAGAAATTAAGTGAACTTAAATACAGCTGGTTATCCCTCTAGGTACCATTGGATACGTTTCAGTGTAATGGATTATTAAAAAGTGAAGAATGTTTAGTTTGATAGAAAACAGACAAAAAGAGAGAATTAACATCGTAAGCGAAAGGAACGTGCTCCCTCTTAGCCTTGCTACGGGGCTGCTTGCGCTCTGGACGTGACCGCTGCAGCGCGCGGCGCTCCCTGAGCGTGCCGGGCAGCACTGCTTCGCAAACGCCGCTTCTGCCCAGCGGAGAGCTGCGTTGGGCTATTTTCTACTGTTTTGAGCTGTCCTACAACCAACCTCTGAGCCTGGTGGGAGCTACTGCCTCCGGGACGGAGGATGGGGTATGAAGTCTGGCCAGTGACTGCCCCTGTGTAACCATGTTTTGTCATCATGTTGTACCTGCTTAAGCCAGAAAACTTAGCTGGTTGCGTAAACCGATTTGAAATCACTTTTCTTTATGGGATTCTTGCTTTCCTGTCCTCTAATCAATTTGTGCAGTCCACAGTAATCTTACTGGTTAGTACCAGTACAGTACGCAGTTTTCTTCTTCCATGAGAAGCAGGTGATGGCACGCTTCCAAAGACCTTGTCATTAGTTTATAACTGAGCAGCCAAGGGCTTGGCTTTTTTTTTTTTCTCCCCGCCCCTTCTGTGTTTCCCCTTCATTGGGGTTGGAGGGAGAGGGCACTGTACTGTTCACGCAAAACTAAGCTATAAGGCTGCTTTCTTCTGTTGAGCTCTACAGAGATGGAGGTGAGCTGCTACAGACGAGCTGTAATATTTGAAGTACAATACGCAGCAGAAAGTTCATTTTAAATGTGAATGGGTCACTTGGTCACAAAGCCAGGACATCTTCTAGTGGTCTTGTGGCACTGGTGCAATGCTTGTGCAATTACTAAACAGAGGAAACAAGGTGCACTCACAAGAAAAGTTACCCAAATAAGAGGAGGTTAACTATTTTTCAAACTGGAAAGCTCAACTGGTGCAAAATCAAGTTGTTTTATAGTCGGAAATGTATCCAGAGCTGGCTGACCCAGTGGCTCCAGGAAGTCAGAGCCGCTGGTCCAGTCTGGTTAATTCTGGAATTTTTTCTTTCTTTTTTCCCCCCTCTCTCCCCGCCCCCGATGCACACTTCATCAATTTCTAATATGAAAACCAAACCATTTCCTTATTTTCATCATTTAATTTGGAACTGGATGGGACTTCTCTCTGTGTCCTCAGAACGATGAGGGCAGAAAGCTCATTTATCAAAGCTCTGCAATGAACAAAGCCAGAGCAGAGCAGCATAGGCATAATTAACAAGGAAAAAATGGAGCTTGTGGCTTGATGTTGATGGATACAGAATGTGCCACAAAGGAAACAAAGCTTAGAGAATGCTTTGAACATAAAACCAGTCTCACGGGATCAACAATCCCATACCAGAGAGTAAATTCAGGATAAGATGGATAAACTCCACCTATCGTGATGACCAACAGCAATACTGCTGCAGCGGCGGATCTAGGTGCTTCCTGGACGTGTTTTGGGGTTGTTTGGGGAGGGAGGAGCCGGTTTACTTATTTTCCCTGGGAATGCTCCGGTTGGATTGAGCATTATTGTTATTGCTAGTTTTGTAATGGCAGAAGTGTGTGCCGCAGAGGGATTTGTCCATAGTGAAATGGCATGTATTTGTCTGAGCTGTCATCAGCTTCTCTCTGTAGAAGACCCCAAAGGCAAGACAGATGTGGTGAGTCGGGCTCCGGTTGCGTATACGATCGCAAACCTACCGTAGCTTGTCATGCAACTGAGCTCAGCGTTACGGGCAGCATGTCTGTCTTCTTACCCCAGTGCTCCTTAGGAAAAGTAAAATCAAATTTGTTTCGCTGCTTCTATCAAAAACACTTCACAAAGGATCCAGGGAAACAAGCTTTTAAAACTGTGTGTCTTCTCCCTGGAAAGTGTCTCTTTTACCATATTCACATGTTTGTTTTCCTGTTGACTTAGAAGTCTTTAATACTCAACCCCTGCAAAAAAGTGTTTACATATTCCTAACTCTGTAACGAAATGTGGGACTAACCAGTGAAGGAGTTTCGGCACATACAGTGGAAATTATCTTGGATAAGGATAAAGAAAACTTCATCTCCCTAATAAGAGGACAGAACTTTTAACATGCAGAGCAGAGCCAGAAAGCAGGTTGCCAGTCCTGCTTGGTGGCAGTCCTGGCGAGATCAGTGAGGGGCACTACAAAACCCCCTGAGACTCTTGTATTTTTAAAATTGGTGGCAAGATTTAAAGCAACAAAGGAAATGGATCTCGGGGCTGCATCTCTATGAAATACAACTGAATGGGTTAAATATAGGGCTGTTTCTTAAATGTTCTGAAAGATGAAGAATTCAGTTACCTCTACACTGCCACCTTATCGGTGTCTTATTTTATATGGATAACCTGCCTTGGTCAAGTCAGCAAAACAAACGTGATTTAATGAACCTGTTCACATCTTTATGGATAAAAACATTTCATTATAGCGTAAGCTGGTTGAGGGTTGAAGGGTATGTATAGACAATCAGAAGTTATTTTGTTACTCTTTGTGAGTTACTGCTACTCAGCAGATTTCTTTTTTTCTTTTCATTGACTCTGTATGTATTCTTTGGCTAGTGTGAAAGCAAACCAGTATTAATTAATGGCTTCCAATCTGTAGTATCTTAGGCCAACATATTTAATTCTGTAATTCCAGTGAACTAGAAATGTGCAACTTAAAGCAGTAACGTGGTACATCATGGCACTTTTCCTGCTTCTGAATGTTATCGGAACAGGATAAATTTTTAAGACAAATTATGGGTCATTCGGAAGATAATTTGTTCACAGCATTGGAAAAAAAAAAAAAAGGCAACCAAATCTGCTTCTTTAAATATCCCAAGCATCAAAATGTTTGTGTGTTACATTTCATTTAGATGTATGCTTAGGTGTTACACATGTGGTAGAACTCATCTGTGTTCATACCAAACTTGAATTCTGATTAAGTCACTGAAAGGAGCCTATGCAGGGCTTGCTAATTCATTAAAGTCCAGAAATTTTCATGGTGGCCTTAATGATGTACCTGTGCTCTCTTCCTGCTTTTTTTTCTTTAATGCCTTTAGGCTTTTCAACTACTGCAAATATTTGTGAAACGTAAGCTTGTTTTTAAAAGTGTCTATTCTCGGCTAGCTTGCAATTGCAAATCTGACAGTCTGTCTTCTTTTGCCATGTCTCTTCTTTTCCCATTCCCACCAAGAATTTCTTAAAAATTTCATAATGATTTTCCTAGTGTTTATTTATGGGTTTTGAGAATCAATGCAAACCGTATGTTTCAGTGAGGTTATGTGACAGTATTCTCTTCCTTTACATGAACCCCCACAATTTTGATTTTCAGCACATTTCCACAACTAATGCTTTACTTAAATCTGCATTACACACACACACCATATTCTAATAGTTCTCTTAAAAGGAATATTTGGAAAATCTACGTCAGGGGGGCAAGGAGGGGAGTGGAGAGAGAGAAAAAATAGGAGGTATTGTCTGTCTAGTTGCAGCTATGGTGCAATCCATGAAATGTGAACTCTTTCATTTTTTTTCCTTGCATGCCTCTGACCTGGGAAGATGACCGCCGCTGGGGGAAGGAGATAATTTAATTTCCATTCATGTCAACTTTCATTTCTCTGCAAAGAGGCAGCAGATATGTTTCAGATTCTCTGGGATCACTTATTTTGCTTTGGTGATATAGCATATATCTGCCGTGGCACTTAAGTTAGACCACCACGTTTCCTTTGCTGCAGAGCCTTGGGTGGCCATGAAACCAGACTGTGTAACTTAAACCAAAATATCTTACCCAGTTAGCTGCCCAGTAACACACTTATTTTTTTACTTTGATGCTTTAATGAATAAAATAGTACAACAAAAGACCTCAGGAAGGGTGAGGACTAGAGGAGAGGTGAGCAGGGTAGAAAAGGAATGGGAGTCACAGGTTGGGTTTTCTGTTTTGTCATCCATGTGCAAAGGAAAGGGCGAGAAATTGCTTATCTTAAAGGCTGGTGTTCGATAACTGGAAGCTCTTCAGAAGTGTTGTATGCTTAACATGATCCTGAAAGAAATAAGTTAGCTGAAATTCCTTAGGGAAATTATGATGATTTCATTACCATTTAGAGCTGTTGGGTTTTTTTTATAAAAAAAATATAAAATTCATTAGTTCCTGGAATTGGTAAATCTTGCCAAATTCAAAATACTGCAGTCTTCTCAGATGAATCACTAGATTCCTAGAATGAATTTTAGTCTTTTTCTTAATCTTCATAGCTCCCTCTTCCATAATTTGAAACTGTGCTGTTGCGTCTTCCCTCACTTAATATTTTTTTTTTCTAAGTAGAAAGAACTCTGAATTGAGTTTAAGGACTTGAAGCCACTCCCCAATAACAAACATGTCATTTTCTGCATAAGTATGTGATTTACAGATTGTCCTGTCTCTAAAACATGTAAATAAATTGTATGTCTAGAAATGCTCTGATCTCTCCTCAGTGAGGACACTGTTCCTCATCAGGCAAGTCAGATTTATTTAACTACCGTGTACTCCTGTACGCGTCATTGCGACCAAACGGTTCTGAGTATATAAAGAAAACACTGTGCACTTTGGTCAATAAACAAGATGGTTATCTTAGTGCTAAAGCCCCAAATGAATTCCTTCCTCCACCAAGTTTTGGCTGGGGAGGGAGGAGGAACCCAGAACAAAACCACGCAAACTTCAGCCCTGTATTGCTCCCTGCTCGCCTGACGAGGCTTGCATCCGCTTGGGAATTGCCATGTCTGTAGGTGGAAGGCTGTGTTCAGTGTGCCGACATCCAGCTGGTGCTCACCTACTGCCTCGGGGGGAGGCTACAGTGGTGGAGATGGGCTCGGGATACGTAAAATGTTGGATGTGGCACGTGTTTGGTGTGTTGCAAGTGAGCTCAGGGAGGAGATGGAAGTGAAGAATATATCCATGGTCTTCCAGAATAGCTTGGGAATGTCTGGCTTGCGTTTTCGTACAGCTTAAAACCTCCTGTTGGCTCACATGAAATATGGTCAGGTTTTGATTCCAAAGACAGTTGTCAAAGGCAATAAGCAGTACCTGAATGTCAACGCTAACTGATGCGACAGCCCTTTTTTGCATAGCTTTTCATCTTTAACCATCTGTTGGACTGTCACTTCTTTGGAAATAAATGGGTCTCTTGTGTCTTGTAGTAGGGTTTGGGGTTTTTTTTTTTTTAGAGTTATTCAAATAAAAGAATAATCTAATCAGTCTTTAATATATAATTTTCTGGTATTTACTCTATTCCTTTCATGAGGCACATTAGGTGTTTGAGTCAGTGAAGTATAGGCACCGTGAGCACATATTAATGCAGAAAAACAATTCTCCCCAGCATATGAGGGTCTCCTGACTGTAATCTACAGGTATCTTTGGGCCAGTAGGAGTCTAATATTCCGGAGTAGTGGAGCACCTAGTGAGCATGTTGATGCCGCATCATATATCTGATCCTAGAAAATAATGACTTGGAACTTTTGGAACAACAGTTAAGCTCTAGTTGTGGAAATAAATGTGAATGCTTCACTGTCTCAACTATCCATGGCTTCTAATTCTCAAAGGGTGGTTTATTCTTACAGAAAACTCTGTAAGGTGACCAAATTGTCAGCAGTGTGCAGCTTTATCCTGGGTGCAGGTTTCAGCCTTCCTGAGGGTGATCTAATCTAATGTAACCTTAATGCTATATTGATAGTAGGAGGTGGGGGTGAACCTGGGAGTTTTTTGTTTTGCTTTGTTTGGCTGTCATCTTCCCCCCCCCCCGTAATTTCCTGGGAGTGTCTTGCATGGTACATTTCTAATAGAATTCAGAAAATACATATAAAATATCTTATTAAAATGCTGCTGGAGACCTGTAACTGCCCCCCAGGCATAATGCAAACATACAGATGTATTAGCAATCAGCCAGGAAGCAATAACTTGCTACGTTTGGAATGCACAAATATGCTGAGATCAGGTGTTCAAAGCATTGGCTGTTGTGTACCACTCAAATTTCTGGCTGTACCTGAACAAGCTTGCTCTGTGGGATCATGTTTTTGAAGGCTTACTAATAACAGCAGGACTGGGACTTCTTGTCCCTATTCACACTGAAGTTTGTGCCATAAATTATTGTGGGTGTAGCACTGTTCTGTTATTTGGGACAAAGGAGGATTTTATCAGAAAACTCTTCTTTGTACTGGGGAGAAACTTCTCTCAAAGCTCTCATAACTTGTCCTAGCTTTTTTTGGCTTTTGGTTTGAGTTAATGACTTTTACTCCAACAGTGGTAAGCCAGTATCGCTCAGCATTTCTCTTCTACAGACAGAGGACTCATAAAAGGTGACTTCAGGTTTCTTTGTGCAATGTACACTCAGGTCATAAAATCCTGTGAAGTTTTGCTTTTAGAGTTGTCATATAAAGTGACAGGGATACAAATAAGTGTAAGTAAAGCGTTATCTTGGCCTGTAGTCCCTCAGAAAGGAAATAACTGATATATAAATTAATTAGGGCTGACAGTACTGAAATTGGTTTCATGATGCTTCTTTGATTATACACTGGTGTAATCAAAAGATCAGATGTTTCAGTAGATCAGAGGAATGTAGGAAGAAGATAGGAGTGGCATTTTGCTTTTGTTAGTGTAATTACCGGGTACTTAATGAAGTTAGGTTTGATCTGTTTTGACTACTGTAACCATGAACAGGAACTAGACTTGTTCTATAATTAATTTTTTAATAAGTATAAAGCTGTCAGGCCAATAATTATTTAGGCAAAAAGTATTCTGGTGAAAACAGACAATGAGATGCTAGATACTGTATTAGAACTGATAGCATGTAGAGCACGTCTAGTTTCACTGACATTTCAGGTGGTTTTTCTTAAACACTAGATAGGTACTTTCTAAGCTAGGAAACAAAGATGGTCATTTTCTTTAAAAATTAGATATCCTTTCATGAAACTCTACAATTAAAGCATGGAAGCTGTAGCAAGAAGGGTTCGAGATGAAATGATCTAGCCTTGCAAAAGTATTAGACATGGGACGCTTCTCTTGGACATTTGATCACCTTACCTTAAATTATTGAGGTCCTAGACCCATTGCACAAAGGTGGGAATTCCCTCTTTCCCTTCTCCCCCACTCTTGCCAAAAAAAGACATGTTGCTGAAATACCACTCGCAGCAGGAGGTCAGAAGTACTCTGTGTGTGTAAATCCTTCATGTTCATCTATGTATTGGGAAATGCAAGGCTGGAGCATAATATTTTTTAGTTCTGGCCAAGCACGCACAACACCATTGAAGATTACATATTCAGGTGTGGAATCTGCAATAAAGGGGGAAACAAATGCACAAGTAAAACCACATGAGACTAGGTTGTCTGTGCTCCAAGGCTGGCAGAAACATAACTATGTCAAGCAAGCAAGGTGCCTTTTAAGTAGTGGGCTGCCATCCAGTTAAAGACGTAACCTTGTTCTACATCAATTGAAATGTCATACTTTTATGGGATAGAAAACTGTAAGACAATTCCCAAGTTAATGACAGAAACGCATCAACTGAGAGATGGCATGTTAAAAAAAAAAAAAACCAAAAAGTTCTTTGAATTCTGCTGAAGTGCACAACATGAGTCCTTTTGTCAGCTCAGGTGGTAGGAAGGTGTTTTGGTTTTGCTCTTGTTAGGACACCAGACACCTTTCTTGCACTCACTGCCATAGGCTCATGGGTTGGGCAGGTTACAGGCAAATAACCGGGGCAGCTCTACTTGCCAGTTCAACTAGGTGGAGGAAACGGTCTGTGTTCCGGAGGAGGTGTTAAGGGACGATGCAGGTTCCCCACGAGGGTGGAGTGGGAGGACTGTGGGACTGGATGTGCTCCTGTAAGCAGAGCTCGTGGGCATCCTGCTGGCTCTGCAGACCTGTTGGCAGGTGAGTGGAACCCTAGACAGCCTTGCTTCTGCCCAAATATTCATCCTCCCATTTTTGTTTAACCATACTACTTTAACCCCCTGGGAGAAGATCCATTTAGAAGTTTTACTTATAATCCCCATACTTGATTTTCTTTAAACGAATACTCTTCTGTCTGTTTTACCTCTAAAAGAAAACTACTACAGCTCATTAGTGTAGGTACAGCACAATAGTGAATTAATTTTGTAGATGTGTTGAGTGTAGGTCTACAGCATTAACCACACGATAATAAAGCAAATGTGTTGTGAAGCTAACTGAAGAAGGATTTCGTAAATAGACCTGAGTTTTCTCATGCAAGAAAAAAAAAAAAGTAAATATCTGCAATCTGTTCTAGTGTGGAGAGGAAGTTCAAGCAGTGTGAAGAAAGATCTCGCTAAGACCTTAGAGGGTCATGTCTGATATCAAAGAGCCTTCCCGGAGCATTTCCTCTCGTGAATTGCTCTCTAGATCTAGCAGCGTTTCCTGATGACTGCCTCTCTCATTCCTGCTTGACAATGATGATTGAAGGGTTGCAGCTTAACCTAGCAAAGAGGGAATTACCCCCCTTGAGCACAGTAAATTTAAATTGCATGCTTTGTTTATCTTCTCCCTTCCAGCAGTTTTAGGTTGACTTATTATTTGATGACCCCATGTGTGTTTTAAGGAAGCACAAAGATAAATTTCAAGTATCTAGAGAAACTACTGCAAGCAACGATATGTTTGAATGGAAGGTCCTCGAAGGTGATATCTATTTGTATGTTATTGTAGCTTTATAGCCCTCGGTAAAACAAACAAACAGTGGAGCAGTGGTGATGTAGAAATAGAAATATTCAGACTGTCTCTGTGATTGCCAAGCAGAGAGGTAGATAATAGGGAGAGAAGAGTAGAGATGGCAATAGATGTTTTCTGAAGAAATGAGGAATTAAGCTATGCAACTTTGATAAGTGTCCTCTTTAATGCTAGTATTATATTGTTGTCACCTGTGATCTAATTACATGACTTTTAAATACCAAAAAACGCATTCATTCTCAAGAGTGAATGGTGAGCATGGGCTTTCAGAGCATGGGTACATGCATGTCTCGACTATGTGTTCTCTGGAAACAGGAGAGCAGCAAAGGAAGCGGCTGTGCCGTGGGTCCTGGGCAGAGTGGGTAACCACCTCAAATGAGACTCTCCTCCTTCTTTTTAATGGGAAACATTGCTTGTGCTGTTTTGTGCTGTTACTATAAACACAGGAGTCTGCTGAATGGTTTTGTCCATACCTGTTTAAAGTTATGGGACATTGGGGGTGGGGGTGTTGGGTTGTTTTGGTTTGTTTTGGTTTTGGTTTTAAGTTTCCAGGTTGACTTTTGCTCCAGAGGAATGGTGTCTGAGGCTTTCAATAACTGGAAAATATTGGTTCTTTCCAGTCTCTCCTATTGAACAAGGCAGATGTGATTCTTGCTTGTTTTTTGTCCATTAGGAAATAAGGCTCTTGGGACTGGATTGCTGTGAAGTAGGGATTTTAGGCGTGGAGAGAATGAGCTATGTACATTTTAACATACTAATATGTCAGCTTTTATATCCTTTCCATGGTTTCCATAAGCAGGGATTTGATAATATCCTGAAGCCTTCTTTCATCATTGTAGAATGATATTTTTGTTTTCTTCTATGCTTGCAAAATAAAGCCTTCTCAATTATACTTTTAAGGTTAACCTCATCAGCAGCAAAGCACACACAAAACCTGATTTTTTTTTAACCTATAACTTGAGTGTTGCAGCTGTTACAGGGTGTTCTGGCCACTCTTTCAAGTACAAAAGCCGTAGCTGTGAAGTTAAATAAGTTATGTGTGGGATGTACTCAAATATATAGACTGTAACCACCTGTAGCACAGTATATGGCTAATTACCCAGAGACAGAAGTTACAAACCATCATAAGTTATAGAAGTCTCACTTTGCCTCGACTCAGACCTCTTTCATTTGACCTTATTTCTCAGATGTGCAGTGCTTGTGCCTTTTGGGTCTCTGTTTAGCCATCAAGATGATAAGAAAGACTTAATTTGGGTCATCCAGTTAAGGTGGAGGGGAGTGAGAGCGTTATTGCAGGCTTTCTTTTTTCAGTGGGGAAGAAAAATGAAGTAAAGCAGGTGACGTAGCGTGGCGTGTGTGTGCGCTACAGAGAGGCCTTTGTGGATAAAAGGTAGCCAATAGCCAGTTTCTGAAAAATGTAGTGGAACTGACTTTAAAAAAGATTCACAGAGGCATGCTACAATTTCTTCTCGATGTCACAAGCACAGTTTGTTTGTTGCTCGGAAATGATGTCACGACCATGTAGAACAGGCTTTCGCTTTTCCCCTGTCCCTCCCACGGCTGTCTAGATGGAGTCAAAACCCAAAGGCTTGAGCTTAGTGGTAACTTAAAGAAGTCTAAAGAAAGATGCACCATTGTGTTGTCTGGCAACTCCTAAAGAGTCCTGCAGTCCTTGGAGCTAGGAACTGGGTAGCTGTTTTCCACTGACTGCTTCATTTGAATTCCCGAGCTAAGCCTGGGAACCAAATAACCAGTTAAAGCTGTTTTTTATGTCTAACACCTGATACGTATGTCATGATTTTTCCTCAAGGGTAATGACTGCTTCTTATTTACTGCTTAGGAGTGGATAATTAATTAACAGGGGTGAGAATGTGCACGCTTGACTAGACATTCAAAAAAATTACCTAAGTGATTCCTGGGTTTGAATAACACTTTTTTTGGTGTCATAAACCAGCCTTGAACTGGAAAATTTCTATTGTCAAAAGTATGTGCTAAAAGTTTTATGTGTATGCTGTAATTTATTTTCATTACAAATAGTGCTTCTCTTAATCTGTTAAGAAGGATATTGAATCTCTACCAGTAAAACAGAGTAAAATCTTTGCCATAGTTATTGGTGGCACTTTATTGCATAGCTTGTGAAAAAAACGCCAATACTCTCTTAGTAACTAGTTTGGGTGCATAGAGGTAGATACATGAAAAGATTTTAAGTGTCTTTTAGTTTAACTCTCCTAAGAAGATCTTGGTGAAGCATGTGACTATTTAGCCAAGTGGATAGAGCCATCAGTTTGCAAAGTGATGTTCCCTTTGTACTTACAAGAGGTTAAAGATGGCTATATTTAAAATGCGTGTACTAAAGCATTTATTGTTTACCGGCAGAATTGTTGTCTTAATTTATATGTACAATACATTATGAGTGAACAGCTTCTTATTTTATTTGGTAGAATGCTTTGGTGAAGCTTAACTTGAAAACTACAGTGTAGGAAATCAATGGAGGGTCTTTCTGTGGGTGCGAGGCTCCTTATCCTGAGCATATTCCCAAGCTACCGATCATTGCTAATTAATATCCAAGACTTAAGAAGTCACGAGTCTGTGTCTGAAGACTAGAGTTCCACCAGAATGCTGTGAATGTTGGTTTTAGTTAATTAAATGTAGTAAAATGTTGGTTTTAAACCTCATTGTTCTTGCACGATCGTGTTTCATTGTTGCGCTCTCCAAACGTTCTCCAGAGAGCTGTATACCGAGAGCTTGTCTGTGACAGTTCCCTGGCTGTGTCTTTCCAAACAGGCTGCTTGAGCGTGTATGAAAAGGCCGGGGTGAGCTTTCAGGGCAGTAGGTCAACCACTGGCAGTCATGGACTTCTGATGCGAGAGTGCTCTCTGGGTTTGGCGGTTCATGCGTTGAGTTCCAAAAGGATCCATCACAGATGTTGCAATGGTGTTTATGACATAATATTTCTTCCCAACGCGGTCAGATCACTGAAAGTGGCCATCAGTAAGTGTATGTGTGGGGAACACTTGCATGTGTGATTTCATGAGGGAGGCAAGTCAACCATCACATGCGGGAGGAACTTGGCCAAGTAATATACATAAAACTGGACTATGTCTCAGTGCTGTCCCAAGAGGACCTGCATGCAGATGTTAGTGGGGCATTTGCAAAATGAAATCCCATCGAAGAGAACTAAATCAAAGCTGGACTGCTGAGACGTGAAGCTCAAGTTCTTTGTGGCACGGTTTCCTCAAGCAGTTTTTATAAACACTTCCTAAACGTTTTATGAGCTATGAAAACAGTTGGGGAAACTGTGGAGCCACAGAAAGGTCACATGCTAAGTACATTGCTGGAAAATGTTCAGTAAAGTTTGAGAACCAGCAATTCACTGACAATGTTATGGACCTCTGACAAACCTTTCTGCATTGCCTTCCGCCTAACTATTTTTATTAAGACTTACCAGTTAGTATTTATTTCTTTAAAGAAAATGCTCCACTTGCTAGACGCTTACCTTAATTTCATTTTCTTTTAATTTGACACCATAAATTGTCTTGAATGAGAAGGTGAAAATTGATAGGTTTCTGCCTGTGCCAATATATGGTCTAGATTATGGAAGTGTGGTTTATTAATGAATAGCACTTTTAAAAAGAATTTTATTTATTTTCTGTATTTGATTTATGTTTGCAATTTCTGTAAACGCCAGCAGCTTATATTATGGTCTTCCACTCTTTAAGTTACTGGAGTTTCTGCTGACTTCCTTTGGGCTGCCAGTGAATATCCTTTGATGTGACTGTACAGAATTTATTCAGTGTGCCGAAGCCTTCTCCGTGCTCAACTTTTGCTAGTTTTCTCTGCTTAGCAGGTGTCTTCTCGACATCCCACTGATGGTCTGCCCGTATCGGACGGGTCCATTTCATTGGACTATAAACAAAGCCGTACTAACGTATCTGAGAAGACTGCGATGCTGGAGGCTTCCAGCTTGCTCTCTTTCTGCAGTATTGTCTGTACAGGGAACCTTGGCAAACCAGGCCAGCTCACCCAAAGTGTAAACTGAATTTGGTGTTATTTTACATGGTGCATTGTATATTAATAAAGAATAAGCTAGAAGCATGCAAAGCTAAGTACTAAACTGAGACAAAAGACGATGTGCTCATCCGCCCTATTTTCTTGAAGATAAGTCTTTGAAATGGTGGTGAGTAAACTAAATGATAAATCATCACATGTTGGCGGTCTCAGGAGCAGCGGCTTTTCATTGTACTTTAGGAATGCTTTATATGCATGAGCAAAGCTTATACCGTGAAGCTTGTGCGGTTAGCCATCACTTTCTCCTCTAGTTTTTGGCCTTACTGCAGAAGCAGTAATGTTAGCTGTGGCCTTTCTTCACCTATAAAAGAAGGGTAAAGCTGGAGGGAGGGTGAGTAACTGTCTTCTGGAGTGATGTCAGGGGAGATTTAATCATCTTCAGATCCCCACAGAGGTTGGTGACTGCTATGTCAGCCTGTTAGTAATTAGGACAGACCCCGCTCGCAGTGCAGGATAGCTCTGGAATGCCAGCTCCCCGCCCCGAGAAGAGCCAGCGTGGGGCCTGACTGATGCACAGCTACTCTCCTGGATCTTGCTCTGAAGTTCAGATCGCAATAAATGAAGTATTTGGGGGGGGGGGGGAAGAGCCCACCCCGTAACGTCTCTGTGAGGCAAAAATGCTGTCAAAGAACTATGTGCAGCTATTCAGGAAGTCATATATTTTAGACAACTTGGTCTCAGTATTAAGCTCAAACAATACTGACGTTTTCAATAAGCAACTTCTGAAAGAGCCATGAGACCCCGAGCAGAAAGATGACTGTACAACAAAGGCCCACTGGGTAGAGAGACTCCATTCCCTTTAATGCATAAAACCTATCTTTTCCTTTGATTTTTCTCAAACGTGCATATGTGTGAGAAAGGAGAAGGAATATTCGGTCAATATGCTTATAGTTGCCTTGTTCCCTGTATGCTTCCTTTGTTCATTTTCCAGTTGCTGTAGTCCTCGAGACTTTTGCTCACTCAACGAGCAGCAAATGCCACATACTGAAACAAGCGCAAGCATATTTATGATATCCCTCTGACTTTCTCCAAGATGTTCAGGCTTCGCCTCAACTCTTGCCTGTTGGAGAGACTCATAAATCAAAGTAAGAAAGATGGTTAGTGGAACCTCGCCGAGTGCTTGGAAATCTCTGGGTGCGCGCATGTGGGACTGAGGCATTTGGGAAACAAATTTTTGAAGCTGTGACTGTTGAACTGAAATTGAACATTGAAGGTGAGCGCTTGCACTTAACTTTGATGTCAGCGTGCGGTATCTTGGTAGACCAGTCCATCCCAAATAATTCCTTTTGGGCCATTAGGCACCGTTGATACAAACTTTCAAGAGCCCATCTACGCCTCGGCAAAAGCCAGTGGAAGCAAAGATCCTTTAATGCTTTTTGAGGACCTGACAAGATCCCTGCCTGGATCTGTGTGTATCTTAGTGTCTTTGAATCAAGTTCTTAGTGCTGTAAGGAGTGCTTATAGGAGCTCTCACGAACCTTTATGGACCCTATCTCCTGCCACACCCACAGGAGGCTTACATTTTGACCCTGTTACCACTGTTTTTGCAAATATGAGGGGAATGAAGAAAATGAGTGAATCCTGTAGGGTTAGAAACCACTCCTGGCAAGTCTTACTCTTCTCTAGAGTTGAGTAAAATTAAAATCATGCACAAGTCTGTGTGTATCTATAAACAGCTTGGCTGCTTGGATCCCACCATGCAGGGAGAGGCAGGAAGCTGACAAACATGAGAATGATTTAGTGAGGATGGAGCTGTTCACTTTTATTAGAGAGGGTAAAGGGGAAGACAACAACTACTGCTTGAACGCTTCTCCTCAAGTTTAACTTAAATTGAGGCTTGAATGTGCTCCCATTGACGTCAGTGAGCGTTTTATCACTGGCGTCCCTTGGAGCAGGATAGTGTCTCCAGTTGACGTGAAGTGTGGAGGGTTTTTTTCTCCACCCTGTTTATAAGGTTTCTTTGTGGTCCTTAGCGCAGCGGCCTGAGCACCTCCATCGATGTGACTGGAGCGATTCCCGTGCTGTGCCTGGGTGTCAGATGTGGTGGTCTGCCACTTCAGAGGATGTGAAGTGAGGCACAGAACGTTTGTGATGCCGTCTCCAGTAGATTGCACAGAAGGAGTCTGGCTGGCTCTGCTTGCCTTTTTGCAGATTTTAAATTGGCAGACTGCTGTAGTTATCCTCAGTAGAATTTGAATGTGAAAGCTGAACTTGGAGGTGAGGAGCCCTGAATATTTTTTGTGGTAAATGCTGGACTGTTTGCTTCATTGCTTCACCATTGACTTCATTGCTTAAGGAACTCAAAGCTCCTACTCACTCCAGCGGAACCAGGACTTCTCCCTACAGATTTCATTCAAAGCCCATTGAAAGAGATTTTTGGTCTGTTCACTTAAATGTGGGTCCAAAAACCTCAGTTAATTCATCAGTTGGTTATGCTGTTTGTGCTAAGGTGGGCGTTTGCTTCAGCTCTTTTCTAGTGTATGTTAAATTGAAAAGCAGTCTGTCCTTTGACCTTTCCTTGAGGCATCTAATTAAAGTAACTGAGACCTAATGGCTTGGATAAGGGAGTGAGAATTTGATTTAGGTTTTGCTGCTTGTTTTAGAACCATAGAGAACTTAACTTGAGTTTGTTTTCTGTCCTGTAAACATTGTAAGGTGAGTGTTAACCTTGTTACGCCAAGTCCTGTTTTGACGGCATTTCCTTTCTCCCTGATCATTTATTTTTGCTGTGATCTCCTCAGTAGGAAAGGGCACTTGGCTCTTTTCAAGTTCACATCCCTATAAAGCATTTAGCAAAACCTGAAGCCCTAATCTCAACTCCCAGAAAATATTTCCTTGCTAATGGTTGCTGAATTGTGCTTTCGTGGGGAGATTCAGACCACAGAAGAAGGTAATAGTTTTAGGTGCTTTGCGGAGTTCCAAATCTGAAGAGACCAAGCCGTAGTGTGAATATTTCAGCATTTCCTGGTTTCCATAAAGTCAACAACAACACAAGGGGCAGACTTTTTTGTGATTTATTTATACTTCAGCTTCTGGGGGAAAACAGTAATCTACAGGCACTTGAAAAGGACAGAAAAGATGAACAAGCTGCTTTGATGTTTGGGAGGGTCTGAAGGATGAAGAGGGAGATATCTTGGATTTTGTTTGGTTGCTAGATGAAGAATCTTTATGCTACTTGCTTGTTTTGGCTGAAGGCTCTATAATTTTTTATTTGTTTATTATTTTTAACACCTTGGAAAGCACTGTGACAGGACTTAGTGCTCATTCAATGTATGTTTGAATCGAGTATGTACATGGCAACGCTTTACAGCTCCGTTGTGTATATCTTGATGTGAAACATTTATGACCTTTATTTACAGCTCCTTGTTATTTGGTATTCCAGACTTGTAATTCAATTTATCTGAGTCTGATTCATAAAGTTCGACTCACCACTGTTCAGTTCTTGCCTGGTTTTTCTTTTGCCAGGAAACGTCAGTGCTGAACGGTCTTTGCCAAACCCTGGTAGCTGCAGAGAAGCTGCTTGGGTCAGTTGAAGGGTTCTCTGGTACAATCTTAGGTAGATGGGTTTTTTGTGTGTGCATGGGGGGGGGGGGGTTGTTGTT
>JANZLQ010000007.1:32143461-32196288 GCA_026212715.1 Elanus axillaris | reverse complement strand
AATGTCTGCTGAGCTGAAATACTGAGCGAATTTGGGGGGGGGGGGGCATTATTCCCAAACTAAACAAGAAAAGATGATGAAATATAGCCTTAAATAGGTTTTTCTCAAGCTTGCTAAAAGAGTGAACACCTAGTATCAAACTCCCGGGTGAACTGAAATGTCATTGCCATCTGCAGCTGAGGTCTTCACAAGGAACAGAAGAGAGGGAATTCCCCAATGGAAGGTGGCTGGGTCCCAGAAAATTATTTGGAAAGATGAGCAGTCAGAAAAAATGATGAAAACTTGCAAAGAACCTGGTACGGATGTTCAAGGTGTGGGTTTGTACTGTTTGTAGTTCTTGTTGCCTACCTTTGAGACTGTTAGTAAAAGCTGGTCTCTTGAAAGCTGTATCTGTGCCTACAAACACTCAAGGGTAAATCTCACTATAACTAGGAAGGAAATTCTGCAGATGAATGTTTTGGCTGAATGCCGTATGAAGAAGGCATTAGCTGAAATATTAGTCTATAGAACTTCCTTTCCTCAGCTGTGTTCAACCTGTTGAAGTCCCCGTTCAAAAAATATCCAACCCACAATTTGCTGAAATTAGATCCAGCGACCTGGTAGTTCTGTCTGACTGAGAGGAGGGAAAGCTTTAAAGACTTGGGGAAAATGGAAGATCATGTTGACTTGCTTAAGAAAAATTAGTTTTCTACAGTGAAGAACGAACTTGGATTACTTCAAGGAAGCCAGAAGCATTTACAGAAAGAGGCGTTTCAAAAACATGCTGTGAAAAGCAACAACTGAAGACTGACCCAGTCATATGACAGACCCTAGGAATAATAGTCAAATGTATTGTTTAGGTGCTTAGTTGCTAACTTTGCTGCATTTGACTTTGTTGATAGTTAACAGAAAACCTCAGAAGACAAAATGTTACAAAATTTCCAAGAAAATTCTGTGACTTGAAGATTATTTCTCGGCCCCTTGCCCCCCGCCACCGATTTGCTACATGGCACGTGGATAGAATAGTCGTGACCCTGGGGACTGTTCCTTGCTCCCAGCCCTGACAGTGTGTATCATCACTGTTCTTATGACACAGTTAGGTTTCTGAAAGGTCAGACAGAGAAATTAGAGGAATAAATGATCACTGGTTAGGTTCGGAGGTTCGCTTACAGGATCACACCATATCCTTAACTGTCAGAGAAATGATTAGTGTGGAATGCTTTTTGAAGGAGCCTTCCCTCCCTTCTTTGTGTCCGTCACAAAACGCACCTCTTCAGTGCTTCTTGTGTGGTATTTAGTCCGAGACTCCTCCCCGTTATCTATTAATAGCCTGTCTTTAAATCCATTGAATACCGAGCTAATTATTTTACTGCACCCATGGCCCGCTCTATCTGAAGAGTAAAAGACAAAGGGAAAGTGGAAAAAAAAAAAAAAAACCCAACAGAAAAAAATAATGAAAATCTTACCAGGACTGTGGTTGTGAGAATGTTTGCAAAGGTCTTAATAACTGCACTGACATAAAGCATTCTCTCTGCACTCACTGCAGGTGCAGTATTCCCGCTCCCCGGAGGAGCCTGCCTTAAGTCTTTTCTCCCTGAGTCGTTCTGCTCAAGTGGGAGGTGGGAGGCAGAGATTGAAAGCGTTTTCCCCTAAGATTCCCCCCCCAAAGGCACCGAAGATGTTATGTCTTCAGGTTTGTCAGATGGTTTCCTTGGGCTCTTCCTTGGCAAGTTTACCGTAAGGTGGGACACCTGTTATTACGCACAATAGCGATTTATCAGAAGGTATAGAAACAGCAATGGAAAGAGGAAGTGAGTGAAGGAAGATTTGATCTGTCATCCCGGGTAACTGATGGAGCAGTCGGCTGATTTCCCTCTCTAGAAACTGGTCTCTGCAGGAGAGGGACCTCTTGTCCCTATGAACTCTGACCTCCTAAACTCTTCCTATACCAGAGGAACTTCCCCGGATCCTGGCGCTCTCCTGTGGGTCTCCCCTTTTCCCTGCCCCCCCTTAGTACCAGAAAGTAACAGAACTCTCCCTAATCTGGGAAAGGAGATGGGCGTGGAAGAACTTGTAAGAAGGAGTAATATATCTTGTAAGAACCCAGAGTTCTTACGATGACTTGTTAATGACGATTTTTTCCCCTGATTATTCCTTGTAGCCCCCGACAGCACCCCCTTTGCGAGAGGATTTTTTTACAGTGAATCTTTATGCCTTTTTTCCCTTAGTAATAACACAGAACTGCAGAAAACCTTTGTCTTGTTTTAGCAAGGGTTCCTGATCTGTTTGCAGAGGCTGACCTTAAGCAGTGTGAGAAATGAATGGAGAAAGGTAAGTTAGGACAGAAGATTCCCTGTAACGTTTGGTCACTGCAGACATGAGGAGAGGAAGAGGCTTAATCATTAATGCAGTAAATCACCAGTTTCACACTGGACAATACCTGTCTTTACAAAAGTTCCGATATTTGGTTATGAGATTAGATCACTGGGAAGTCTGCCATGGGGAATATTATGCCTAATTTCTGTAAGCTGGCTGTTAACTGCTGCCTTCAAGGAATAGACTTCATACCTTTCATCTGTTTTTTGGGAGTTTGTTTTTTTTTTAATCTCTCGGTAGAATATAAATGATATCACTGTCCACTTGCATTTTTAAATCCTCTTTCAGTCTTATCAAGCTTTAGACCCCCTTTTAAAATGTTATTGGTTAGCCTCTCTTTTGAAAGATATGAATATCCTGGGTTCTTGTGCTTTGTATCCTGAATAACCTGCCTATGAGTGTAGTCCTCGATGCCAGGCTAATTCCAGTCCTGAACGTCTCCTTAACCTGTCCATAAATGTGGTAGTGGCAAACTGCTGCAGAGAAGGATTCAGGAAAGCCTCCTTCAGAAAGCATGAGACATAGCGGGCAACGTTTTGGAAGCTGCCTATGTGATAACTTGTTCTGCATGGTGTATAGATATGTATGTATATTTTTAAGAAAAATTCCTTGGATGCAACATAGGGGTTTCCTGAATGGCATATATCAGTGTTTCCAGTAGCACATGACTGTGCAGTTAGAAACCTGTCATTCGACTGTAGGAAGCTTTGCAGTGGTGTGAACCTGTTAGCTGTGGTTTCCTCCCTCGTGGAAGCAGAGCGCAGAGAACACGGCAGGCGTTTCCCTCTCCTCCCCGGGCTGACCGATGCTCCTGTCTGTTGCCACGGGCAGCTATCATAAACCACGGAAAGGGGTTCAGCCTGGAAGTTCATCTTTGTGCTGCTTCAGCAGCAACTTTTCTTTTTGCTGTTGTTTGGCAGGTTCTTTTGTAGTCTTGCAGGCTAGAGGGTTTTGCTCTCCGTTCCGTGGTGTCTAGGCTTGGAAAACAAAGCCCTTTGAATACTTCAGCTTAAAATCTTTTGCTCTCTGAGGTATTTGTATACTAATTCTTAAAGATTACTGGAAAATAGATGCAAACAATTACACCAGTACTTGAGGCAGAGTTGGTAGGAACTCTAAATAGACAACAGTTACATGAAATTGCAGCTGGGATGGATTTCTCACAAGTGTGGAAATATCGGATGAGGATTATCTTTCACTGGACTATTAATCATTTGCTTGCTTTCCTGTGTCATGGACTGCAACACCTCATTTGTTTCAACTCACTTAGCTTATTCTTGCCAGGATACACGTACTCTGCGTATCTGCCATCTGATACACGTTAGAGGGCATTAGGACTTCTTTTGAAAGGTGACAACAAGCGGACAGGTGAAAAGTTAGTTAATGAGTGCTGATGTCCCTGGAAAACAGGGCCGTGCGCACAGCTCACCATCAGTTTTATCCAGTAAAAGTCGTGCGTGGCCTTCTGAGCTGCTGACATCCCTGGAGGCCACGGACGCAGGTTCCCCTCCTTGCCCTCAGCTTTTTTTTTTTTTTTTTTTCCCCCCATGGTATAACAATAGCTCTACACAGCAGATGCCCCGAAAGTATGCCATGCTGACATTCTAGCGGGTCTCTTCCAGGGCTCCTACATCTCAAAAGCAAGTTGAAGACAAGGGTGACAGAGGCTCCAGGTCTGGCTGATCACCGGAGTGTTTGTGCAGCACCATTAGTTTCTAACCCTGCACTGAAGTCCACCCTGCTGAGTAGTCAGTGCTGCTAGTTAGATTAAGTTATTACAGCAGCAAATTCTGTAATCATTCTTCTGTTCATCGGTATATGGAGTGGAAAATAATATTCAAGAGAGATACCGCTATCCCGTGGTTATGATATTACTTTCTTCCTACCAGTGCCATTTCATTTCCAAATTTGAGATACTTCTTTGAAGAGTAGCAGTAGTCTCAGCAAATTTATAAAATACCTGTAAAAGTTTTTTAGTATGGACAATAACAGAAAGCAGCCAAAAAGGTCATCTTCCTCTGCTGAAGCAGACGTTTTGAATAAATTGATGCCAGAGTAGCCTAGCCATTTCCAAAAGTAAGTTATGAGGGAAAATAACCAACCCCAAAACCCCAACAAAAAACTTTGAGTGTTTGCAAAGTGGAGTGAAATTCATGGCTTATGTCCAATTAACCTGTTTTTTTCTCTGTACCTAGATAAAATTTTCTTTTTAAAGAAAAGTAAGGAGGAAGTCAGTTCTTTAATACTGCCTGTGCTTTCTATTGACAGTATGTTCTTTCTTGCATGACTGACAACCTTGGAAATTATAGATACCCCAACTTCTTCAGGCTTTTCATTCTTATAGTAAATGTTTAATCTTTGTAATTATATCACCTTATGCCAATCATATAGTTTGCATTACATTCCATGTATTTGGAAACAAGTGCTTCAATTTCTGCCTTAAAAGCGACATTGCTTGCACTTCCGTAGCAGAATACATGTTTGTAGTAGGGTTGTACATGTGATGTTTTGAGGCACAGGGCTGGAGCGTAGAGTCTTCTGGATGTCTTGAAGGATGTAATTCAGAGCAAGGCAAGTTAGCCTTCTAAAAATAAAAGCCAAAGTGTACATATTAAACTTGATCCTTGCCTCATTGAGCTCTCGGCACTGTAGCAAGCAATTAATTTCTCTAGCTGCCGGAGCCTGTCTGCCGCTACTCCCGGGTCTGCACCCTGTGTTGTGTCTCAGCCACTTCTTACCTGGTGCGTGTAGACGCCAGCAGCAGCTCAGCCCAACTCCTAATAGAAAGCACGTGGTGGTAGTTGTGTCCACGCTTGCCTGGCTCATTAACCTTACTCACAACAGTTCACGTGGGTACCCTGTGCTCTGACCACCGTTGGTTCGGCCGCTTTGTTGCTGTAGAAACAAAGAGGAAGAGCAGCTAATAACCCTGTTCCTGAGCCAGGCACCAGCAGGCGTTTCTGGGTGATTTCTTGGTTTGACCACAAACGCTTGAGCCTTCAGAAAGGCTGTTGGGAACGTTGGGCTTAACGCTTCCGTGCCGGTGCAGTCTTCGTATCCGATACTGCTGTATAAACTTAGTCAAGGGATAGGGAACTATAGGCTACAGAAGTGCTTATGCATACTATTGTGTATCCCCAGGAAGTTCAAAAAGAGGATTCTCCCTCCCCATCCCCCTGCCCCCTCAGCAGGGTCCAAAATAAGGCACTTGCCTAGCCCGGCAAATGTCAAGTGACAACTTATTTTTCATTTTTACTGTTGACATGTGGAAGTTTCATTCCAAAGCTTAAAAAACCATCATTCTCAAGTCACATAGGTATCTTTTTCCAAAAATACCTCTTACTGACATTAATACTTCTGCCCACATTTTTGAAGTCTCGGGACACTGCCATTATTTATTAATTAATGTTGTACTGGGATGCGATGCTTCTTGTGTATCTCCCTGGCTTTCCCTCCTCCCCAAGTTCATGTAAATCTTGATGTTTTATAACTGGGGAGAATTAGATCTGCTATTGAAATGGGCTTCCATCCATCCCTAGGCGTGCCATAAAATTTTAATGTCTTTCTTATTTAGTGTGCTGTATAAGTCAGGAATAATTTTCTGGTTTTCACAACATCGTACAATTTCTTTAGCTCTGTAGGATTCCTACTCCCTACAGTGCTCCTATCTCCCCTAAATAAACTGATGCTGTCTTGTGGCTACAAAACTATTCTTTTGCAGACAGACAGTTTCACGAAGTACGCAGTGTGTGGTTAATATTCATGGCACGTAGTTTAATTTATCATTAACTTACTCATTTTAATTTCTTCCCAGTGGGGTCTGTAACACACCAGTGTTGTGCAGTTTCTTTCCCCTACAGCTCTGGCCATCTGGAACAGTCTTGCCGCATGTCTTCACCTCAGCTACACTTTCCCATTTCTTAAAACATGTAAATAAGAATTATCAGATATAGAGTCCTAAAATTAGATACCCAATAAAAATGGCTTAGTTTTCTTTCTCGGAGTGAAGGCACTCCTGAAGGTACCACCGAAATCCATAAACCTGCCACGATGGCCAGTAATTAGCAAAGAAGAAAGCTGGATATCTTGTGGCCTGGACGTTTTAAGTCCTAAAGAAGGCTTAGGGTGATGGTCTTCCGTGTTTAACGTTTCCATTAGTGTGTTAGTGAGCTTTGAAATGCATCACCCGCTCATCTGCACTTAAAATGCGTTGATGAGCTTTGAGGCGCAGTCTGAGAGCGTGTGAACTGGAATTTCCTTCAGCTGCAACTAAACCAAAGCAGAAAATACACTCCAGCCTGCCAGTGGGCATCCAGCCCACAGGACCTGACTGCTGGGAGTCAGAAGCAAAAGCCCCTGAATGCCCAGCAGTGGGGATAGCTCATCTTCGGCATCAGCCGCTTCATGCTCTGGATGGATTTCTACTGTGCTGCACCACTTGCTCGTGTATGCTTAGTCTATATTTTTATTCCTACTAGTTTCCAGCTAATGAAGACCTCTCGATATTGCTTTGTACAGTGAAGGTTTAACTCCCCCTGCCCTTGCTCACCCAGCCGAAATAATTCCTGTTGGTACCAACAGCGTTTAGCTTTAAAGTCTTTGCTTGGCTTCGGAGCACGTTTGTTCAGTGTACCTTACCTGATTTTTCTGTCAGCAGGACTAATTACAGGGCACTTGGTTTCTCCTCAGCTGGTAAAATGATCAGTCTGACGACAGCGTCTTAAAGCCTTAAGACTATTTTCCTGTAGAAGCGTTAGTACTCACTTCTGGCAGTGGACCTAGAAGAGAAAAAGACGCATCAGAAACATGTTACGAAGGATAACCTTATTTTGGCTTTGGCTTAGCAAAGTCTGTGACAAGGTGCTGCGCTTCTTCACCATCTGTAAAACATATCTGGTTAGGTAATTATGTGTTTTGCTGAACAGAGTCTTCCTCTACACTATTTGGTAATTAAATTTGGTTCCTCGAGATCTTCCTAGCCACAGATGCATAAATCCTACCAGGAACTGATGCCACCACACCTGTGCTAGTTCAAAACAGACCAAAGACTGCTTGCTTCTCCTGCGCGCCTCACCCTGCTTGTGTTTCCCCCAGCCCTCAGGTCGCGTAGATGCGCTCCAGGTCTTTCCTCCCCAGGTTTGCAGCACAAAAGGTTTTCGCAGGCATCGTGTTGTTGAAAGTCCTGGAGTGGGACCTGAAGAGGCACAGTCACAGCGCTTCCTCAAGATGAAATAAAAGCTCGTTTGGATGTGTTTGGGAATGCTCTTATAATATCGGCCAGGAGATTTCATTCTCAGACTTCTGAAATATACCCAGGACTCTCCTTCAGTGGCTAGTAATAGTATTCATAAGTTGTACATAACTACCTTGTGTTTCCTCTTGCTGGCTATAATTTTGTCAGTATAGAATCTGTATTTTAGGGCTGTTTTTTGCACATGTGGAACTTTATTGAATGCTGACACATCTGGGGCACACTTTGCACTGTTTCTCTATTTTTTTGCAAAAATAGGGGTTTCTGTAAATGGGAAAGTGAGACTTCTGCTTTCCTACCTAATTAGAAGTAGGGAAAAAAAGGACTTTTAATTAAAAATTTGTCGTGGCTTTTTGGAAGCATAATGTATTTAAGTACTAAGGCACTTCAGGATAAAATATGATCTTGCAAAAGTACAGAAGAAAACTGCAGGGAATCTATTTGCAAAGGCTAGTTCAGCCAACATAGGCCTTGTAATGCTTCAGGGATGCCTGGTAATCACGGACCTCGGAGCAGCCGGTGTTTTACAAGCACTTTCAGCGCAAGTTTCTTTTCAAAACATTCTCAGTCTAATTGAGCGAGCAAAGGAGGCCGTCCCAGGGAGCGACCGTGCACCGCCGTGTGAAGACACCCAGATGATCTCATTTACTTAACGCAGTTTAGCCAGACCAGGACCAGAGTACCTAGCGAGGAAGAGGATGAGAGCAGAGTTATGGCAGCCTGGGGAGGACACAGCATTAGGAAGGGGAACGGTCAACTGGTGTTGATGGTGCACGAGCAGGAGAGAAAATGGATGGCCTACAAATGCCAAGTTGTAGCCAGAGGAGGTCCTCGGAGACTAGTAAGAGCAGTTGGGACGGCATAAGGAAGAGCTATTCTGGAGTTGCTGTTCTCGGATTTCAGCCTGCTCATAATAACTGCGTGTTCCGTTGGTCTGCAGAGGAAAGCTTGACCCTCTGCAAGCGGGATCAGGATGGGTTTTTAAGAGGGAAGAGCTGTGGATGCAGCTGGAAGAGGAAGTGCAATGGTTACCGGCGGCTTATCGCATCCTTCCTCCCAGAGGTTTTCATCCTCTCCCAGCTGCCCGCTGAGCTGGTCGTGGGGATGACCCCACACCTGGTTAAGCAAAAAGGACCTAGGCTAGGTTAATTAGTTTAAATTGTTTGTCTTTGGTAATCTGTCTCATGTTGATTGGAAGTAGCCGGAGAAGGCTCTTACAGGCGGGTCGGCGGGAGGAAGATCTTCTAGCAGCAGCAGGCGGTAGGAGAGAGTCGTGTCGTCAGGGTCAGGGCTGCTAAACACCCGAGCAGCTAGACGGTCGGCCGCTGCATGGCTGGGCATGGGCAAAGCAAAGGGGGGTAGGGAGTTACCAGGGCAGGCAGGAGAGGGAGGGGGTAAGAAGAGAGGCGTTAGAGGAGGAAAACAGGTTAAAAAGGGGGAAAATAACCCGTGTTGTCTCAGTGTGGGGCTTGGATGGGTCCCCTGCAGGGGCAGCTCCCGAGCCCATGACAATTAGGATGTTCTTGTGACTAGTGTAGATGTGCATATAATAGATGTTCTTTTAAAAATTTGGTATGTTAACATTGTCTGTGTTGCCGTGACAATAGAAAACACTTAAAAACTTATTTGGAAACACGGTGAGATTTAGCTCTTGTCGTCATCTGAAACCTCAAATTTCAGATCAGCCTGTCAGCACCTGACTGTGGCTGGGAGTCGCGTTAGTGCCCACCTGCTCCCTTTGCTAGTTGCCTGAAGGTGTTTCTTGTTCTTAGCCTGTCCTGCAAAGCCACCCGCTGTTCTAAGAAGGCACCTAATGTAATCGGTCACCTGTCTAGTTGTGGCTGCTCAAGAGTTAATTACCTCTCAGATATAACAAGCCAAAAGAGAAGGGAGCCAGCACCGCTTTGCTCCATTTGCACACCTTGGTGAGTTTGAATCATTATAGCAGAGAACGGAATGAGCCTTTTCTCTAAAGCTATGAATCTTTTGCAAAGTTTTAATCAATTTCTACGCTGTGTTTTTCCTCTCCAAATACCTTATGCACTAGTGGGACCTATTGTATTTATTCGCATTGGACATTTTTACAAGAAAAGCTATTAAGAGGAAGGACTCAAACTCAGTCCAATTTACTACGTATCCGGAGGCTTAACCAAAACTATTATTACATGAAAGAATGGAGGAAATTAAGAACAGGGCCTTCAGAATACCAAATGCCAGTGCAATTTTTTTCTTAATTTTCTTTTCTGTCTAATTAACTCTGTCAGGAGTTTGAAAACAATTTTGCACTAAAAGAGGAAAAGGGGTAAAATATTCTTACCTAACTCTTCTGTGCATGTTAAATACTTCCATGCTGTGTTGCAGGCATCTTCTGGACTGAAAAAAAAATAAATTTAAAAATGGCTGACCTGAACTCTAGTGGTGCTTCTGGAAAAAATCCTGTCCTCAGTTACAGAAAAGCGCGATGAGAGCCTCCTAGATAATAACATAGAGGGCTGTAAAGGTTAAGGAATGATCTGGTTTGGATAATACTACTCAGAAGAATATGACCTTAAAAAAAGAAATATTTACATGGGTGATTTTTTTTTTAAAGGAAAAAAATGGTGAGATATGTTTTTAAGAGACCTAGGATATTCTCTTTTGTAAGATTAATCAAGAGTAAATTAAACTAGGTAGAAATGATGATATCTTGAGAGCAGATAGGCTTTTTTGTGCTAGGTTTGGTTACTAATAACCTGATTTACTTAGTAGCACGGATGTGATTTTCCTCCAGCGCTCGTCCCATTCTTTGCAGTCCGTGCCTCATATAGTCTCAACATCTGCACCTACTTTGATCATAGCATAAAGATCGTGGGCTTAATCTAATTTAATGATAATTGTAGGGGACTTCTGCATGGATAATGGTGAGAGCTGGTGGAAGAAAAGACTGTATGTTATCCAAGAGTCAAAAACATGCAGTCTGTTTGAATTCCTCTGCTTTTAAGCTTGATGAATTATGTGAAAAATCTCATTTCCAGCAAAATTTTAATTACCTCATGAAAATCTGCCTCTTTGTATGAAGCTCCAGCTGGATATTGAAAAGCAGAAGAGCCTGGAACCTGCCAGCACAGTCACGAATGGCAATTTAGGAGGCAGTGAGTTTAAATTTGCATGTAACCCTGTGCCTATTCCCTTACTGCAAGAGCAGCTGAGTATTTCCATCAAGACATACATGTCCCTCTTCTAAATAAGCCACAGTCACCTCTGATGTGATAGAATGCTTCATAGAGCAAGCCTTTTCTGCTGCTATTTTCTGGAGTGCTCGTGTGAGGTTCTGGTATGCGGCCTTTGGGACCAAAGGAAATGTCAGATGTATTAACGTTCACCTGCAACAACTTCTCTTTTTCTCTCTGCATTAAATGAGCATCTTCAGCAAACTTGATGCAAATATGACACTTTATTTTTTGCTGCTTAGAAGCTCTGTTTCTTTTGCCTTTGGCTGTTAATTTGGAGTAATATTAGTTTTCTATTTTGCCTGGATTCAGCTTGCGGTTCCCAGAACTAGTGGCTTGCAGGTTTCCTGTGAAGAATTCTAGGAAAAATAGGAAAGGCTGTGAACGGCCTCAGCTGGCAATGTAGCAAGAGAAAGCGTAACATGACAGTGAGTCTTGCTGCAGCGTGACTGTGTGGAGGGCAGTCGTTTTTGTCTCACTGGATGCCTTTTTCTATGTGCGTGCTTTTCTTGTGTCAGGCAGGACTGTGAGACTTCCTTATAAAGGGGAATAAGCCTTTTGAGCAGTGCTTACTCGTCGCTGACTCAAAAGCAGAGCCTCCTTGCAGATCTTCCCACTCTTCTCCCTTCCCTGTATGTTGTTTGGGGGTCACCCTTTGAAATTTCAGTTGTGGGTATTAGTAGCCCCTGTGTATAACAGGTTGACCTATTTTCTAAAAAATTAGGAGAAGGGGTAAAAATAGGCAAGCAAAGAGGCCCAAGAACTAAGAAAGTCTGTTACAGACCCATAGTGCTTCTCAGGTAATGAACTTGGTTGTTACTGTCCTTCAACTCTTAAACCATCTGTGCTTAGTGGAAAGAAAAAAGCTTGTTGTCTTGAAGTATTTGCACATCTGCTAATATATGAACGATCAACGTGTATTGCTCACTTCACAATGTACCTCCAATGTCTGGTTCAAAACTGTCACAAAAATCTCTGGGTTTATGGCTAGTATCCAAAGAAAAGTGTAGTAACTTTTATCCCTATTTTCATGGTCTATAATGCTCCAGATTAAGAGGACTTAAAATTCTTGGAAAAATGTTTTAATTGTTGTGGCTTCTACCATAATGATATTTATTGCATGAATTCATAGATTTGACTCTTAAAAGCTTTTAGAAACTTGCCAAATCACCTTGGGGGAAAAAAGCTTTCTAGCCATCTAACGACATCAGTGACAACTGACAGCTATGGGTCAAAGAACGGAGGGACACCTGGGATCAATTGTTGATGTCTGAATTTGATTTTAATCATCTTTGCATGTGAGTGTGGACTAATTTTTGTCCTCTGTACAGATGTTTTCATTGGCTGCTAAACAACACTGTCTTGATTTATCAAAGGTCATAACAATTGTTGCAAAGAGGTTGCAGGATGTTTCTGCAGCTAATTGAATCAAATATTATTTTCCTTTCTCAAGGTAGATCTGGGAAAGGTGTGCTACAACATTTCTTTAAGTATGTGAATATACTGTGTCCAATAGCGTGCATTGTGAAAATCTTCCTACTTCTCACTTAGCATGCGCGATTCAGATGGCTTAACTATGTACATGATATGTAGATTGATGTGTGAGCTCAAGAAAGGGATACGAAGGGATAAAGTGGAACTTGCAGCAGCCAAAAGTCTTTCTGAGTGGTTATGCGTAGAACCACATTCAACAGACTTCATTTTGCTAAGTTTCCTCACCACTAGTTTCAAAAAATACACCAAGGACAAATAGTGTATGCTACTGCGGCTGAATTTGGGGTGTTTTCCTTCAAATTCACTCAGACAGGTATTTCTCAACAAATAGGGGTTGTGTGTGTTCCAACCTGTAGGGAGGAAAATGTGTTTTCTCATTAAAATTCTCATAAATAGCAAAATTTTTGTTTTCCTCCCAATTCTGCATGGTGGATTACTCTTGCATATTTTGTGTCTCCTATCTCTAAAGACTCTCCATTGCCATCAATACATTTAGTTGGTAAAAACAAACCAGGGGAACCCAGGAGAGGAACTGCATGGTTAACATTTGCCTTTTTTTTCAGTGCTGACAAGGGTTACTAATGAAGTACTATAAAGTTATTCGTACTAACTCAGTTTCACTTTTGTTTTGTCCCCATACATAGAAAAGAATGTAGATGGGGCTCTAATAAGTTTGTACAGTTTTTTTTACAGTGGTCTGAAATAATCATAGACTTATTGCAAGGGACCTTGGTCAAACTCTGAAATATAGAAACCAATCCTGATCCACAAATCAGTAAGTAAATAACTAACTTCCTTTTTTTTTTTTTTTTTTTTTAAGCACTCAACAGCTCCTACTAAATTATTGTCATGTAGGTTGTTCGTTTCCTTTAGAAATATCTGCTGGCTCAGGTAAATTAGGAATGAGTTGTTAAACACACACTAAAGTTCTTCATTGTACTAGCTATTTTAAAATATTTCCTCAAGAGTTCCCATAAAGGAGTATATAAATTATTTCAAATTTTTCTCTAGCAATTTTCTAAGAACATGTTGTTTATTTTTCTCAGCAGACAGAGTTCATGGCTTTACCTTGCATTAAATTTATAGTGTAAAGCATTCATGTGAGACTGTATTTTTGAAAAATAACAAAGTTGTGCCAAGTATAGGGATAAGGGACAGAAACCTTTTCAATATGAATTCACTAACTGGAAAATAAACTGTGTCTGAGCAGCTCTGATGGAGAAACAATCCTTAAAAATGGAAAATAGTCTTTGTTCTTTTATTGCATTTAGTTTACAAGATGAACAAGAACCAACAGGGCAAATAGCAACTCTTAAGTGATTCCATTTGCTTTATATTTATAGTTCTACAAAAAATACAAATCCCTTCCTTTGGGAGGATTTATACAGCCTCTTACCATCCCTAGAGCAGCTATATTATACAGGATCTTACCCTGTCTTGGCAAAATCCGCTGTGCCTTAGTCCAACAGTAAAACAAAAGGTAAAAGAAAAATGAGTGATTTCTAGAGAATTTGATTCTTCAATTAATAACGTCTTATCCTAAAAGAAGTTCAGAACTCCCACTCTGAAATCAAAACTAAAACTCATGTTAGATATCAATTTCCAGTAATTTAGGTTTTATTTTTTCTGGGGATTATAGATCCATATTTTCCATTTTTTTAAACAAACTCACTTATGGATTCAGCTTCTTTATTCTTATCTCTATTATATTTTTATTCCTATAACTGCAGGAATTCCACTGTTTTGAGACTCTTTAATTGGCAGCACCTGACGTGTGGTATAAAATCCTGGCAAAATGGCAAACCTCCTTGGACTTACTGAGCAGGGTCTCAGTTTTGAGGTGCTAGGTCTGGCCAGGTTCTCCTGCTGAAATAACTTCACAGGTGCTGTGCGGGATGACTGCCTGCCCTGTCTGAAGGAGCACGGGGGATGGAAAATCTACTAATGATGTTCAACCCCAAACAAAGCAAAGGTGATACAAAAAAAAAGCCATGGGTAGGGGACGAGGCTGACCTCTCCCTTTCAGGCTGTGACATTCGTTCGGATGCGTAGCCTTGAGGAATTCATGGAGCCCTTCCCGCTGTAGCTTGAATGGGTTGGAAACAGCATTATTTCTTTACCATTGCTGACAACCAAAGCTGGCCAGGAGACGAGTCGTTTCTCTTAGGTGTGGATCTTGTTACTGTGATCCATGTGTATGATACCTTAAGACAAGATAACTCCATGTAGAACATAACCATAAAGCTCTTCAAATATGAGCTGGTAGCAGTATAGTTTATGAGCACCATATGTTAATGGTGCTCTGTGATACGTGTCATCTGCCTGGGGGTTGAGCACTCTTTGAGTTGGTGCTTTGTATTGATCTGAAATCGGCCGCTTTTGAAATATCAGGTTTCTGAGGCTATAAAGCTGCAAAGAAGTTAGTATCAACAGTTTTGCTCCTCTAAATATCATGTTCTTTGTACTGCTGCCTATTAAATACTCTGACTCTGCAAAAACACTCTTGCCCCTTCTCCAAGGAAGAATTAAGCTGGATTTGATGAAGCAGTGAGCATGTTACTGTTCGGAAATTGTTGCATCCCTGTTACAGAATAGGTTCCTTGAATTCCCACCAATTTGTCACATTCAAGATCTTGTTACAGGCAAAAAGAACGCACCTTATATGCAAAGCCGAGAATTTACCATTTGTATAATGAAAATCTTAAATGTCTAATCGAAGGATTATTATTATTCCAGTTACGACAATAGTGACACTTATACTTCTAAGTAAATAGCTAAAATGATGCACACACGTGTTTTCTAGTATGTACCCCCTTCTCTATTGTTATACTTACCCTTCCGCTGGCACTTTGGGTCTGAAAGTCAATTTTTTCAGTCTTGGTGGAAGGAGAAGTTTCTGGTGAATTGTCTGCTTCTTGAGTGTTCTGAGTCCGTCCTTGGGAGAAGTCTTTCTCCTCACTTTAAGATCCACTTGCAGGCATTTTTACGTTTGCTAACGTGGCCTGCACCCATCTCATTCTTCACTGGTTTGTAATTCCATGTTATGTTTGAATTTGCTATATATGGTGGTTTTGACATGTGTTTGAGACTTGTTCTTTGCTTTCTTGGTTACCCCTACAGCTTGTTTTACCTAGCTTCCAAAGACTCATCCCTCTCCTGGCTAGTCACTGACCACTGCTTGCCGGTATCTCATAGCCCTGGGACCTCTGGGATCATCCTGTGTCCATACTGACAAGGCTACGTTGCTGTCCTATGCCCTCCATGCTGCTCTTTGGTATAGGATCGCAAGTAGTGCTTGTTATTGCCACCTGATACCTAAAAATAAGCCTCATACCATACAGTTAATGCAAAGCTAAGCTAAAGGTAAAGCAGTGCAGGTAATAGTCACCTAATAGTTGTTAGATAATTGCTCAAATGCAGCTCTAGGCAGGCCCAGACGGACACATCCTAAGACCTCTGCTGGTTGCGTAATGGATAACGCGTGGCCTGGTATAAGCAGGGACAACACCGTATTTACTGGGCAGCGGGGCTACAATAGATTTAGCAAATGGCAGAAGCCGTGGTGTTTGAGTTTACCGAGAGGGAAAGCTGGGACGTGTGAGGAAGGAGAAGCGTGTGGCTGATTCGACACGAGGGGCGAGCATGGCGTGAGGACAGAAATGAGACTTCAGTTGACTTTTATGTGTCTTCAGATGTGAAAGTGTGAGGATGTAGATGAGCATCATCTTGGTGTAGAAGCGTTTCTGGTATGACCTCAGTTTTAGAGAACAAGGTGTTTGGTATGTCTCAGTTACAGGACTGGGTAAGCAGGATAGAGACCAAATACTAAAGAACAGCCAGTTCCCCAAATTTTTAAGGACTGTCCCCAGCACACCTTGCTGCCACCCAGAGCGTCCTGGAGCGCCTCCTCTTTGTGTTTTCCCTAGGAGACGATAGCAGGTCTGTGGTCTGCTGAGACTTCCTCCTCCCTGGGCAAGGAGATGATGCCCACGGGTCCTGTCCCACCACTTGTACCAAAAAGGGTGTTTTGCTTAAGTGAAATACTATAACCAAAGCAATCACCAAGGGAACAAGTGAGACTTTCAAAAGCACTGCAGGTCTGTATGACCTCTGAGTAGTATTGCTCTTTATCTGTTGTTTTTTATTTTATTTTATTTTATTATATTTTGAACAAAGTACTCATTCCATTGAAAACTTGATTAATATTTGTAGTAAATTGAAATACTTCTCCTTGAAGCATCTTGTCCACCATCTCTCTTGGGGTGGGGGGAATCTGAAAACTAGCTGACCATGTTGGTTAGGGAAACCTCTTCAGCAGTGTTTCCACTGGTTTAATCAGTCTGGTTTCCAGCACAGCTTCAGCCAGAATGTGGTTAGCCTGAAGTTATTGCAGCTGCTGTTTGAGAACAGCAGTAGGAAGGGATTGTCAGTAGTTTGAAGACCAGCTTGGTATACTGGAGACCAGGCTAAAACTCCCTGTTCTGCCACAGACTTCCAAAGTGCCTCAGTTCCCCATCTGTAAAATGTGAGCAACAGTAGTATTTTACAACCAGTGATTTGTGAGGAAAAATAAAATTATTAAATATTCTGAAAATTTGGGTGGGAAAAGAAAGCATAAAACATATTTGATTCTGGGGAAAAAAAAAAACAACCATGAAAAAAAAAAACCCCAACCAAACATTTTATGAACATAGCAGTGCTTCTTTTTGTTGTTTTTTTTCTCCCCTCAACCAGTCATTGATAGAGTTATGACCAAACTTGGACCCGCTATGAAGAACCTAGTTAGGACAGTGGAGTTCAAAAATCTTAAGCAAACCAGGACCTGGAATTCATAGCCACTAAATTACAACCCTTTCAAGAAATACTTTGAGAAACATGGGAACTGATGAGACTGTTCTTTAATGAAGAAAATCAAAGATGATGAGTTCTATAGGCAGTATTGAGCTATTTGTCAGTAATTAGCTTCAGATGAGATTGTTGTCTTTAATGTTTCTTGACTGTTTTGGGGTGAGTTGGAACATACGATGAAAGTGTAATTACAGCCTTTGATATTTTGGTGGATGTCTCAACGCTTCCTGGAAGTAGTCCAACAGGTTGTTTGGCCAAGTGGTTTGTGGCCAGTTGCCTATGCAAGTAAAGGAAGAAAGAGAAAACTGTTTAATTGTTCATGCAGTAAATGGTCTCCTCGCATACATTTTATGATGTGGTATTTTAAATGCATCTAAGGAAAAGTCAATCTAATGAAAGAACAAATGCTTTTTGTCTTTTATGTGGACTGTGTTACTTGTGTGCTTATTGTGTTATTTAAAGCTCAGGCTTTTTAACGCTAATTATTAAAACAATAAGTTCAGTGTGTCTGGGGTGGGGAAAATGAATGCTTTAAAGAATACAGTCTGTGAAAGTGGATTCTGATAGGATGTATATTGGTTTTGTGATGGCCTAAGTACTGCTATGCTGGGATTACATCTGTGCGTTGCAAATGCAAATCAGGGTGTTAGTGTTTTAAAAACAATGATATATCATTTCAATCTGAATGTTTACAATTTGGAGGTGCTTATAATTTCCGATTTCTCTGTCAGACTCACATTTAGTTAGACTTCAAGTAGGATATAAATTGGAAAGTGTGGACTAGGTCTAGTAAGTAACAGAAAGAGGAAAAAAAAGTATTTTGGAAACTGGAAAAGATAGTGGCAGATATGAAACAGAAGGAGCCTTATACCTGATGTGATCAGGTGGAAAAGAACAGGGAGTATTATCCCAGATTCTTTCCTGCAGAAGCTCTACGAAGGCAGGAAAGAGATAAGAGATGTCTCCCCCAGGTGAGCTACCTTAGAACAGCATCAAAATAGCCGGGAGGTGGATGTCCCCACCGAAACACCGAGTCAGCCACCACCACCTTGCGAAGGGCAACTTCAGCTCTTTGGGGGGCAGCAGAGGGAGATCTGGAGGAAAAACCCAAACTTGGTTATAATTCAGGTTCAGTAAGTGGGAACTGTGAACCCACCAGGTGCCAACAGGTCCGAACCAGCATTCTGGAGAGCGTTGCCCTTCGTGATGTTTTCCTTACGCTTTTCTGAATGTCTGTGGAGGAGGATGGAGTGGAAGCCGTCCGCTGGAAGCTCTTTCAGGTCTTTCCTGGGTGAGCTTCTCGTGATACTTAGCAGATAGACAAGCGTGCCTTGCACGTTGATCTCTCCTTGCCTTCTCTGGTAGCTGCACCTTACACCTCTTCTCACTTGTACAGGAAGAATAGTCAAATGTTCAAGTAACTTGTTTAATCAGGGTCATGTAATGAGAATTTCTGCTCCTCATTGCAATAAGCAGCTTAATCTTTGTGATAAATCCCTTGACCACAGAGTTAGCGTTGCTGTTCTGAATTACACCTGTTTTAAAACAGTTGTCCCGTAATACTTACTGTCTAGGTCAATAAGTTCTGGAGGTCTTTCACAACATAAAATTTAGACAATTTGTCTATTTAAACAAAATTGGATGGAGTCATGGGAATCAGACATAAGCCTTAATTTTGTCTGTGGTTGACTGGATTTTTTAATATTTTTTTTCATAGTACCTTTCGATAGTTGGCATGCCTGAGCTATTCAGAACACCAGATACCTTCCCACAGCAGCTCCCACTTCCATCTTACAATTCAGGGAGAGAGTGCAGCACGGCACGTTCCTCACCTTGTATTTGCAGGTGGCAGTTTGTAGCTTCAGGGCTATGGGTGAGGATCTGGCATCGACCAAAAGCCCATAGTTACATTTTCATTCTAAAAGGATGGAAATTTTCCAGATATGTTTGGTGAGAGAATTTACCCAGGGTGAATCTGTGGTAATGACTACTATTCTTTCTAATCATCTTTTCAAGGATTTCTCTTGCATTTCAACAACAAAATGGTGCTGCTTTCATTAGGCAGCATCTTGTTTCTTGCAATAATTGGCCAGGGATGGGGGGGAAAGAAAGAGGGAGGAGGATTGTATTTTTATTTGCTCATAACGCTACTCTACCTGTACACATGAAACTAGTTGTTTGAGCGCACAAGCGAGTTTGCGGATGAACGAAAGAAATCAAAACTCAAATTTAGTAACAAAATCAAACAGACAAGGCCTCAACAGAATACTTAAAGCACATATAATAATTACATTCAGAGCAAAAAGAAAGTCTTGGAGTAGGTGCAATCACCAACATTAAATTTGTCTTTGTATGGGACTGGGGAGGTCTAATAAACGACTAACTCTATCTGTTTTCTCTTAGCTCTGTATATGGTGGTGTCTGCTGGATGTGTCTCGTTTTTCTTGCCTCTTGGACTGGAAAATGATAAATAACGCACCCTCTGGTATGAATTTCTATTTGCGTGTATTTGGCATAACACAGGCATCTTAGAAATGAGTGAACATTTCTCTCCCATCTGGAACATGTCTAAATTATCACCAATAATGTCCCCACTACAAATGGCTGAACAAGACCGTACGGCACTGTGTCAAATTTAGTCCAGTTCTTTCTGCTGTTAAATGAGCAACCACCACAAACCTGAAGTTGTTACTGTTCCTAAAGTCCTATTTAAAACCAAAGCAACTAAATTTGGAATAATAGCTAGTTTTTAGTTATGAGTTGGCTTGATTTTAAATTGGTTTCAAGAAAGCCTTATCCCACGTGCTTAAGCCCATACATAACAGATTACGTATTCCGTAATAACAGCAGCGTTTATACTCTGGTGATGTTCTGCTACAATGTGCCTGAGATCTGATGGTTGTGCTTAGCTGAAGTAATTCAGTCCATGGACTTGCCTAGCATCTGAAAAATATTCCCCGCTCAAGATGCACAGAGCCATGCCCAGCATTTCTCCTGCCCGGCGAGCAGGTGGCCAGCACATTGGGGCAGAACGTCCAGCCGCGCTGCTGTCTTCAATTAGGATCTGTTCAGCGCTGGCTCATCTGTTGCTCTGGGGCTCTCGTCAACCTGGCCGCTTTCAGCCCGTAAGTGCTAATGTGTATTTACCGCAGTGCAGTTGTCAATCATTCACAGCAGCACCCTCATGGCAAGGATTTGCTCCGTAGGGTTAGTAGTGGTCCTGTGGGGATGGGACTGCCTCATCCAACCTGCAAAAGTCAGGACCGTGGCTTTGTTTTGTGCATCTGTTCCTTTTATTTTTCATGGACGGAGTAACAATTTACCACCCAAAGAGATGAAGGGGTATATCCCATGCCTGTTGTGTTTGGATACCAGCACAAAGATGAGATGGTCTGTGGTGAAGTCTTGCGGTTTAGGAAATTGTACTGCCTATTTTATTTTTCCGGCAGGATAAATCAAAGAAATAAATAGAAAATAAATGATTTTTAAGAAAAAAATCATTTTTCATAACCAAGGTTGTACTCAGAGTAATTCATGAGTATGCCTTAATACAGTGTGGTTTCCTGCTCTGTCCTATTTTTAAGGAGCAGAGGGACGGGGGCTGGTTGACTTTGTGGACTTTAAACCCTTCTCTGGAAGCCTTTTTACTACTGCTAGCACCCCCTCTTTCTTGTGTAGATTCATCACAGCTGTTTGTGGCACAGCATCAGCTGCTGCTCAGGCCCTGTAGTTGAAAGCGTGCCCTTCTGCAGCCCGAAGGCAAATTAGTCCATCAGCTTAATTCTTACGGGATTGTGGCTTTTGATTACTGGGCTCCTGCCACAGAGGTGATTTAATATCTTTTGTGTCTATGTGGACCAGGGTTGATGGAAGGTCAGTGAGAAACATGCAAGTTTTCACTTTGGTTGTTTCCCAGTTTAGGCTCTGGTGACACTGATGCAATCCTCACCTTTTATTTTCCTTTCCTGTTCCCCACTTCTGGCTCTCGTAGCTTTGTCTAGACTACAGATATGGATGGTGTGGGAATAACGGGCAAGCCTGCATGTGCACGCACACGCACATTTTGTATCTTATAAACTTTGTATTACCTATGTGAAGTACTCCTGCCTGAATGAATAGCGTTAAATCAAAACAGGCTGCGAGAGGGGAACAACAGGAAATGAAAGACCGGCTAAGATAAGGTACTCGGCTGCATCAACTGGTTTAATAAAAATGTCGCTGGTACCTCTCTCCATATAAGCTTTGCCTTGCTTGCATCCTCAGCTCGTCACAGCTAGAGCAACGGACAGTCCCCTGCTGAAAGCCAGGAGCAGTCCTTATGCTGGATTCGAGGGTCTGTCTGCAGCCTTGGTTTCATCCCTATGATGCCTTTCCTTTACTGGCTGCCTGGGAAATGGCATTCAGATCTTCTTTGTCTTGTTAGAGAGCTTGTGCACAAGCACACGCGGAAAATGTTGTCTTTACGTTGTTTTACTAGATTGGTACCTGCCATGGTTATGTCCCTGTAGGTCTAGGTGTCTCAGAGATATAGAGGGTGAGATAATCCAGTGAATCCCACTTCAACAGACAAACCATTTTCAAAACTGGAATTTTTAGTTATTTGTATTTTAGGGCACGTACTTCAAATACACTTTCACAGGAACATAAAACTTTCATAAGCCTCTGCATTTCTTTTGCAAAGTTAAAATGCATTTCTTCAGCTGGCTTTGCCTTCTGCGCTGTGTGCAAGAGTGGGAAAACCCAAATCCCGCTAACACAAAACACGTCCTGCCCACTCACTTGTTCCCTGGGCAGCAAGAGGAGAGAGGGATTGAAATGCGTATGACTGGTGTTAGTCACGCTGATTCTTATGTCCTCCTGGAAGGTATATTGCTCCTGTTCATCACAGGGAATTACACCCGCGCAGAGCTGCGCTGCTTACCCAAAAACATAAGAAGCTTTTTCTGCCCCCTCTGTGAGCAACTGTAGTAAAACTGAACTAGTAACAGCAGAGTATTTAGGGCTAATGGACAAAAATAAAAATGGTTCTGTCTTACTAGGTGCTAATTCTGGGTTTCCCTTGGTTGCCTTCTCCATCTCTTCTGTTCTCCTTTCAGTAGAGCATCTTTTTTTTTTTTTTTTTTTTCCTACAGCCTCTTCCTTCCTTGTTCTTTTCTTTAGTTTGCCTCTCTTTTTGGGTCTGCTTCATCCCAGCGTAAATTTTTATTATTTATGCTGGTTTTATGGTTTTCTTTATATTTCATGCTGTTTTCTGTCCAGAGCTGCTTTCTTACTCTGTTAGTAGAATACCTTGCACAGCGGGGTTCTCTCTGGCGGTGGGGCTCCAGGGCTCAGTGGTAATGAGAATAATAAAGGCATGATAGTGCATCATTATTTGCTTTTGTGTTGTTGTCAGGAACAGGCTGGTGTAAGGAGCAAAAAAGTATCATTGGGTGATCTGAGTATGGTTATACAACCATTTCTTCCATCTTAACTAGCCTGTGACCAAATATATTCCTTGGTGATCTTCCTTTACTGCATGGCTATGTAAAAATTCCTGGAGCTGCAAAAGCTTTTTCCCTTGGTGTAGCAATAAATCACGCACAAACATGATGTCATGATGCTGTAGGAGATGCTGCCAGGCTGGATGCTATACTGTGGTATGGTTGACTCGCCGCAGCTCGGGGTTGTGAAACCAGCTCTTTGCAGTGCTATAGCCAGGTGAACTGAGAGAGGTTTACAGCTGCCTTGTGCTCCCAGAGAGCTGTAAATGAGGCATGGTGAATTAATGTAGTAGGGAATCTAACCCCAAATTTTAACGGTGACTATAAAAGGCATTTTGTTATGTTGTGGGGTTTGGGGTATTTTTTTGAAGTACAACCATGTTGATGTTTGTTCTCAACTGACAGGTCAAAGTGCAATTGGCACCTATAGTAGCGTAAGCCTGGTATGCTTAGGCAGTTAAATCAAAACCCTGAATGTAGTTCTGAGCAGGGTGAACGAAAGATGAATTGATTTTAGTAACGGGGCTTTTCAGTTTCATTTCAGTGCCACCACTTAGTCTTTATTCGCTGTCGTCTAGCTTGTGTTGAGATTTTTAAGAAATTAATCTAGAATAGGTGATTAGTCGGAGATCTAAATGTAATTCAAGTTTAGTTCTAGTATTTAACAATCTCTTAATCTCCGTGGCACTGCAATCTGGGGGGATTTTATTTTAAAGTTCGTTTATATGTATCATCTCTGTTAAAACAAACTTTGTTTTAGATAACTATGAAAACATATGAACAGGTTAGTGACTTGAAAGTGTGGATTAGTTAGCCATGTCTTCCTATCGTTCTGCACTGGTATCCCCCAGTGACTTCATTTAGAAATTGGTACGTTGAGGTCCCCACTGACTGCCTAAATTTTTATTCTCATGAGTGCTTAAACTGTTAGTGTTTATATTGAAACTGTTCACTTATTCATTTGGGTAAAGGCTCAAAAAATAATTTATTGTAGTTGTTGTTCTGTTTTGAAAATAAAGAATAAGAACCACAGTTTGGTCAGATGCCACACAGAAAGCAGTGTAGATGATTGAATTGCTTCTGCACCCCTTTGGGCATCTGAACCTGCTACTAACTGAGCAGGCTATTGTATGACAAAGCACTGCAAAATCAAATTCCATGTATTTGGGCTAAATAGATATAGTAGGGATAAAACACAGTGAACATAAAAAAAGAAATGGAAGACGGTAGGATGTGATGGTCAAAAAAAAAAAAAGAAAAAAAAAAGCTTGCATTTTCTTAGGGCTTGACAGGTTAACCTTTCCTGAGCCAACAAAGTGGAGTGTTGGAAAAGCGATGAAAGTAGGGCTGCTTTGTCCCTAGCTGGACGTGAAAAGGACTGACAGAATACGAGGAGATCCCAGAAAGCTTCCTGAAGACACAGTCTTCTCCTCAGCAGGGACGCTACCGCTGTCTGACCCGCACTATGACTACACGGCTGGTTTCTTTACGATGAGGATGGCGAGGCACTGGAACGTGTTCCCCAGAGATGCTGTGGATGCCCCGTCACGGGAGCGTTCAAGGTCAGGTTGGATGGGGTCTTGAGCAACCTGGTCTTAGGAAAAACGTCCCTGCCCACGGGACGTTTGTTGCTTCTGTAAGTACGAGGACGCAGGTAAACACCAGGTACAAGGGAAGAGGTTCCTCAGGAGCCAGCTCTGCAGAGGGTCTGCAGAATGGTGTCTTCTCCCTGTCTTTTTGGCAAACTGTCCTTAGCATTCAGCAACCTGCAGGTGATGTGAGGAGATGAGGTTCTCGCCGCACCCAGAAGCCTGAGAGCTGCTGGTTTGGCCGGCCGAGGCTGGGTGTGCCGGCACGGCTCTGGCCTGCAGGAGCTGGAGGAGAGGTGTTCCCATGGAGCCGGAGGAATATGAACTGGGAAAGGATTGTTTGCACCCATTTGTGCCTATGCCAACAGGGTCCTGAAAAGCTTTTCTCCCCTGAGAGTCTTAATCACTCTGACTTCTTGCAGGGGAAAACTGAAGTCCTTTTAAATCTTTTTTTTTTTTTTTTAAATAGGCTGAATAAGCCACCCTGTTTTTTAATGTCCTAACCCTCTGTTCTCTTATTTGTTCTGGTAGCTCTGTTCTGGTTTAAATAAATGTTTTATGAGCTTGGCTGACTCTAAGTGTATACAGTCTTCCAAAAAAGGCCTTGCTCTTGTCTTGAACCCAGACACAAACGTTTGTCCCTGCTGGAAATTCCTCAAGGTACATCCAGAGTTAGATGGCATAAACGCGTGAGAATGACCTGTGTTTGGAAAATGTAGCCAGATCATCCTGTCCTCTGCCGTTTCCATCTGTGGAGCTGTCACAGTAGAAATGTAGTAATCCTGTTCCTGATTTTTCTGCCTTTTTTTTTTTTTTTTTGGTATCATGTCTATCCCTAATAGCACTGATTTTTTTATTTATTTTTTTTTCCCCGTAGGATACTCCAGCTCTCCACTGCACTTTACACACTGTTGGCAGACTCACTAGTGAATTACTCCTGTTTGCGTAAATGTCACTAAATGAAACGAATTGCCTCTGCAACTGAACTCTTGAGGAGTTGCACTAGAAACTTCCTTTTAGCCTCCTAGTTTCAATACTTCCCCACAACTAGCAGTCATGTCCACTATCTCTTTTACAGTCCTGGTGCTAATCTCCACTTTTACCAGCTGAATTAATAACTTCCCATATGGCACCATATCAAATGCTTCAGTGAAGTCCAGTGGATTAGATTTTCTGTGTTTCTTTTGTCTAGAAAAGGAATTACCTTATCAGATAAGATAAAGTACGCTAGCTGTCTGAAACATGTTTATGGGTTTGGCGGAGGAGCCAAAGGGACGGCGCTACCATCTGTGGGATTATGGTTTACTGATTTTGGAGAGTTCTTACTGATTTTTGGGATAAGAACTCTGCTTAGATAGAATACTTCGCATTTTTGTTGTTGCTGTTGCCTAAAAGTGACCTTTAATCTGCTTTTATTGTATTGTTAAATTTTTACCCTTACTAACCTTGGTTAACCACTTGAGTTCGTTTTCATGGGTTTTTGTCTATTCCATATTAAACCTTGGATATTCAGTGGCAATATGATAGTATCTACTGTGTGAGTGGAGGAAAAATATGCAAAATGTTTAGAAGTTTCCTTTAGTTTACTGTGCAGTAGGAAAAAGTCTTCATTATTATTACTTGAACTATAAAATAACTACTAACCCCCCCTTGGCTCCATTCTCCTGGTTTAGTTTCTCTGATACCCTTTCTAAAATAAGATCCACATCGTAGGTTTTGCATCATCTGGTCTAGTCATCGTTCCCCACAATTTACCACTGAAGTGTTTATTAAGGGGCACAGTAGTTATTTGTTGTAAGGCTGCACAGTCTTTGCTCTCAGTCTTTTAATAGGGAATTTTAACAGGAAATATCAGTCTGTTAAGTCTCAGTAACAGAGACAAACTTCTACGGAAAAATTAAAAGAAATTATTTCCACTGTGTATCTGGGACTCTTCAGTAGTTGCCTGCAACTATCAGCTTGGCAGTAACCAAGCATCATACTGCCTATTCTCTGAAAAACAAGTGTTTATTTATAAAGGCCTGAACCAGAGTTGCATCTGTGTAATGCATGCAAATAAGGGAAATACTGCAGGTATATTGATCCTTCCTTCCAGGGACTGATAAAACCAAAAAACCAGAAAACATCCTATCGCTCTTGAAGTGAACAAAATAAGAATCCCTGTAAATAAATGGCCACCGGGTGAATTACCTCTTAGAGCAGTAAAACCATAAATTGAGTCACCTCTGCCACTATAAAAAATTTTCAGTGACAAATATGATAATGATTTTGCTTGTTAATGCCTTTGTGATACTGCTGATGTTCAAGACTCAGTGCTGATTTTTCTGAAGAAGAATGGAGCCAGTTGTTACATTGGTGAAAATTAGTCTGGATAAATCAGATTTCAGTGATCACCTCTCATTTTTCCATCCACGATGAAGTGGTATAGTGTTGTCCAAACTGCCAAATCCCTTTTCAAAAGACTTCAGGTTTTCCAACGACTTTCCTTTTTTTTTTTTTTTTTTTTTTTGTGAGTAACATTCTCATTTTCATGAGAAAACACTAATGGTTTATGCAGAGAACTAAAACTGGATGCAATAGAATTATTCTTGCGAATACAGCACTTGACCCTCTGTATGCATCAGCTTCAACAATGGGAGCATTGAGAGCTCCTTGTGCAAGAGTTAAGTGTGAAAACCTACTTGGCTTTGGCAGAAGGTTCCCCCTACATCCACCTCCTGAGGTTCAGAAGCCGACATCTGTTTTGGTTGCTTGACCGAGTGTTTGGTTGAGATACAATCAGTAAAGACTATCATTCTTTGTCATTTTTTCCTAGTGGTAGTTTGCCGAATACAAAATAAATGAACTTGTCCATATGACTAAATGCTAAAATAGTTAAATATTGAACCACGGAGAATCATTAAACACGAGCAGATGTAATACTTAGAGGTAGACCTGCAGATTTGAGGCTGGAAGGTATCTTCTTGTGTGTATGCGTACGTATGTTTGTTATGGGGAGGCAAATTGTACTGCTCTGGACAGGTTCCTTACCAGATGTTTCTTACTGCATCAGATGATTGAGGAACCAAAGTACATCTGGCTATTAAAATATCTTCATATGGTTACATGATTTATTCCGAAAGCATGGTTGAAACTAGTAGGTGTACAACTATGTGAATAGCTCTTACCAGTACCTGGATAGAGATAGTAAGCTTTAGAACTTAAATGAGACAACGGTGCTGTTCTGTGCTTACTTACAAGACGTGTTTGCTTATTTTTAAGATTATTACATTCAGACAGCCTTCTCTTTATGCTATTTTGGTATTTTTGCTGAGAGTCAAGAGACTTAAATAAACCCAGAGCCTCTATGGATTATAGTTATGTACTGTTTTATACATGCTGGAAAACCATAAGCCTTCAGGCTGAGATAACTGCATAATAAACATATATTTTATGAAATAATACCTTTAACACATGTTGCTTTAAAAAAAAAAAAAAAAAAGGAAGGGGGAAGACAGTTCATCTCTGTCTGCCACAACAGACTTCTATAAAAAATAAATTTAGAAGAGCTCCAGTTGTTCTCCCAGTTTTGGAAAAAAGATTATTTTACTTGAGGTTTCCATGAGGTAGCAAGGAGCACTTTTGAATATGTTCAGTGAGCCTAACGTGAGATCCAAATCCTTCCAAGCCGTGTCATTGTCACCTCCTCTGAGCACTTTCTGAATACTCTTCCCTTTCTGATAGAGCGGCACAGTAATTCTATAGGACGTATAACAGCTCGCATGGCCAATTAAGAGCATTGTTACAGCTGCAAGGGTGTTATTTTGCCTTGCTCCAGTAAAGGAATAAATAAAAATGTTGACTTTAGTGTTATTGGTCATCCTAGCTGAAATTCGTCAAAATAAGTAGCTAAAGTTTTTCAGAGCTTAGGTTCTTCCACAGATTCAGCTAAACCTCAGTGCCGCTGTTCAGACAGAGATTTTCCTTTCAAGTACTTCTTTATAAACATAATGGCTTGTAACTTCTTTTCTAGATACTGGCTTAAATATTGAAGGGAAAAACTTTCAGGCCTTATTTTGATAGTTATTTATCCTTTGGCGTTAATATTCACTCATATTTCTTTCCCATCTTCTTCCTTTTATTTTGATATGGTTTTAAGAACCAAAAAAGTTTTGAAAAAGATTTCCTGTTCCACAGATTAAATTCTAATAAGTGACTTAAAAGGTCACTTTCTTTTCTGAAAGAAAGGTGAAATTTTATATTCTGAGTCCAAATTTCCTTCAGCTCACATACTGTGGCCTCCAACACAGTCGATCTAGAACTATAAAAAGTAATTCAAACTGTCCAAAAAATTGAGTTTGTAATTTTATTGCCAAAAGAGAAAAATAAAGTAACAAAGCTTAGAATATTTCATGTTTTGACTAATAGGTTTTTCTGAGCTAATGCTCAGTTCACAGGTGGACCAATGTACTTTGTCTCATGCTCTCCTTCTCCTCTGTGGACTGGGTTTCTTGGTCGTGCTGCAATATTCGCAATAAATCATGGTCTCTCTTCTTGGTGAGAAGAACAGAGGTATCATGAGAGATGCAGCCCAGCCTGGGGAGGAGCGTTGGTAACTTACATGAGGCACAGTTAGATATATTTGAACAAAAGCTAATATTTTACTAACCTAGATTTTCTTCTAGGTTTTCATTTGTTATTCTTTCTAGTGAACTATCAGTATTTTCCCATGGAAAGCTGATAGTTTTTGCAAAAATATGTCCATTACTTGGAAAAAGAAACTTCTGTCAGCGAGAGTTTTAAGGCTGAATGTTTTTCCGTTGGAAATGTTGGTCTTCGGGAGTCGGTAACCAAAGCAGAGAGCTGCGTTTTATGCTGGCTGGAGCTTCTGTGCACAGGTAGTCCCAGAGAAAGCGTACGGACAATGAATATTCATACAGATCCATCTTGATCCTATAGCTCACACAGCCCTCTCCAACTGACAGAGTGTTACATTTGATATGAGATTTTCTTACTTTTAGTGAATGTTAGGATTTCCTGATTTATTTATTTATTAACTGACTTTTCATGGTTGTCTTATTCTGTTTGGTTTATCTGGATATACAATTTTTCTGTTAGTTTGGATTAGCAATCAAGATGCATGTTTAACAAAAACAGAACTTGAGATGCATATGAAACTTGTGGCCAGATGGGATTGAGAAATGCGGAATTGTACACATTGCCACAGCATCTCTGTGGCGTTTTGGCAAGGTGTTTTCTGAGTGGAAAACACTTTAGGCTGAAATCTAGGCTTTATAATCTGTGTATTTCTCCTAAAAACGCACTTCCAACGGTACAAGGAAAAGAGACGCCGCAAGCTGTTAGTTTGTACTTGTTACTTGATACTCTCCTTTTTCTCTTCAAGTGATTTTTACTGAAGTGTTGCTTACCTCGGTGTTCTCATGTCGTCTTGATTCCTGGCATACCAGCTCTGTACGATCACACTCTAGAGCTGCGTGCCTGAACATAACTGAAAACCACATTTCCCCAGGATATCATCACTATGGAAATGTACATACCCATTCCATCCTCATTTACTGTGGAGCATCTTGCACTTGACTTAATTTTTTTGTTTCCTTAATGGTGTAGCAATGTTAACAGTTTTGATTTGGTTCCTTTTATGGGAGGAGAAGGGAAGAAGGACTAGCTGGCCTCTACAAACATCTGTGCAGAAAAGCAGCAAAAAAGTCACTCTCCAAATATGTGTAGCTATGTATATCCTAACTCCCCTGACGTATATACCTATACATGCATATGGAATATTTGTTTTTTTCTTTTATTTGCACAGGAGCAAGCGTTTGCTGCTAGTGCCAGCACTGTATCTTATGAAGTTATTTCAGCTGTACTGGTGAAGAGCAACTTGATTGCCAGTATAATTAACTGCTGGCATAGAACACCCTGAGGCTCACTTACTTTGCTTGGAAAAAAACATTTTATGTAGACCAGGTTTCAGATGTGTAAACATTCTGTGGTTGTGTTTAAAGCACAGAGAAAACACACAACCCCAGAGGTTAAGATGTATGCAAATGGCTGTAAATATGCAAAGTACGAATGAGCGCTAGGTAGTGCTATAAAATGTTGGAAATATTTAGTAAAGTACAAATTCTGTGAAGCTGGTTTATGTCCTCTTACAGTGTTTATGTCCACGTGGGGTGGCTACTTACTCGAATACTTGTGTTTTGACTGGGCTGAAAAAGTGACAGGCAGGGACGGATGGGCGATAGCCACCGTGAGGGAGTATTTGCTCGTCAGCCCGGCGCTGGTGGCTTTGCCAGGAAGACCTGGATGATGATGGCCGACCCCCTCTTCCCCACAGGTACCCCCGGCTTTCGGTGTCTGACGGCTGCCTTTGCGGGTGCAGCCTTGCGAGTTTTAATCTCTCGGGGCTGGGGAAACATCAGACTGCGCACAGGCGCGGGCTCGATTTAAGCAGTCCCTTCATTCTGCGTTGTAATAACCTGCTCGTGCCCTTGACGTTTCCAGTGAGCAGAGAATTGGGACATTATCAGTGACTAGTGAGGATGAAAGGAAATACTTCACCTCAGCTGTGGAAGCACCAGCATCTGTTATATTTTAGCTGTTATCTTTGGCCAGGGACCTATAACTGATTTCAGAGCTGAGACAGGAACCATATGCATAAAGGAGCGCGTTTTAACCCTCTCCTCACCTGTCACTCATGGGTGCGCGCCGCACGTGTTAACGCGAGAGCCATTAACGCTCCCTCATCAGGAAATGCCACCTAATAGGTGAAGGGTTAATGACTAAATTCAATATTTCTAGGGGTGACGCAGGAGGAGATGCTTTATTTGGGTGATCACACGGCAGCGGTGTGACCAAAAGACCTTATCCAAATTAGCCAGGTATCTGACATACGCTATATGTAGCTATTCCTGCTGCTTTCCAGCTCCGTCTCTGATTTCACCTGATCTTTCATCTACTCTGAAGACGTTTATATGTACCAACAGGATCAAATGAATTGACCTATTTAAGGGAAATTTGGGTGAAAGGCGATTTGTCAGTTTTAATGCTACATTGGTGGTTTAGCAGGTGGCCGATGCATTTAAAGTTGATAAATTGGCCATCAAAGTGTTCTAAAAATGAGAAAATCCATGATTTTCCAGAAGCCACAGAATTATTATTAGCAACATATTAATGTTGCTAATAACTTCTGAATGTTGTTACTGTCAAATGGGCTGTGAAATTAAAACAGGAAAGCAAAAAATTGCAACACTTTTCAGTTGGAGAGACCCAGATGAATGCTTTGTGTTGTACTCCCGTTCTGTTTGTCACTTCCCATACCACTTAAGGAAACAAACAAAATCCACTCACCTTAAAATCTCCTAGTAATTGCCAGTCAAGGAGCTTTAACCTCTTAATCTGTGGCTGAAGCTAACAACCAGCTGTACCATAAGACCTCCCAAAATTTGATTTGGGAGAAAGAGGCAGGGGGGTGGGTAGGAAAAAGCTGAAAGGTCTTTACAAGGCAAACCTAATTACCGATGACGGGGTTTTCTTTTTTCCATTGTAGTTTAAGACCAGCGCTGCATGCTGTCTTGAGGTGACTCTGTACAGGACTGTCTTAAATGGTCAGGGAAAAAAAAATAAAAGCCTGAGGCAAGCCAAAGTAAATATTAATTTTGAAACTATGGACTGATACCCACAATGAAGTGACTTCTTTGGCAAACACCTGCAGTTTTGCTTAGAGTGTTCGTGCTTATATGAAGAGGGAAAGAAAGGATTTTTGGTAATTGGGATCAAGAAGCAGCGGTGTGAAACAAACTGTAAACAGGTTTCATGTGCAGTGAATTAAAAAGTAAACTTGTTATATTCCCAGTTATGATTGACATGTTTTTTTTGGCTTGACTGTGTAATCTCTGTTGTACAAATGCCAGAGTAGATACCTTATTTTTGAATGTTTGTAGCCCTTTGTGAGCTCTCACAGCTTCAAGAAAAACTTGCAATGCCAATGGATAAAGTTGTTTCATTTGGAGGGTAATACCAAGCATTCCCAATATATTGTTCCTCTTACACGTTGCACAGCCTATGAAACTAGTGCTAGATAGCGCATTAGCCTATGCATCACACTAATTTTTTTTAAGTTGAAGCTTAAGACAAAATGTGCTTTCCAGGTGTGTCCCTAGTAAAGCAATAGAACACGCTATGTGGCATGCTAAATTGCTTTTTGATGATCAAAATTCATCACCGGTTCCTAGCATTTAGGAAATGAATTAGGCCATTTCAAATGGTACAAAAGAATTCTGTTCCTGACCTTCCTAGTGTGATGCTAACGGTAGTAGGGAGATGTGCCTGCCTTTCAAATAAGCTGTTCATAGCCAGTTTCTGCTCACAAGACAAAAGCCACGTGAGAAAATGACTTGTTTTTAAGTTACATTTCAGTATCAGTCATATATGAAATTTAGTCTGTCCAAGAAAATTAAATTTCTTGGGATCATGGGACATGTATGGAGGATTCAGGGGAAGGAAAGATGCAGAATCTCAAGAAAAAAAACCCATAAAACATGCAAATAGCCTAAATGGTCCATTTCCTGCTCCTCTGCTTCATTTTGCATAGGTAAAGAGGAAATAACCTGTTCTGCTTAATGTTGCCTAATGCTTCCTGTTAGAAGATCCTTTTAGTAGAGATTCTTTGCTCAACTTAAGACTTCTGAGTTGTCATTTTTGTTAAAATGTCCGATTCAGCTGCCAACCACGCTGCTGAGGAGGGTGCTCTTTTGAGAATCTACGGGACGTAAAAAATGAAAGCAGAACTAGCAAAGATTTTCTCTGCTGACACCCAGGTGGTCTGGGAGAGGAGACGGAAACTGCTGCACTGAAGCCCAGACGAGTCGGGGGCAGACAGACGCGGAGTCTCTGGGTAGTAAGAATATTTCCTCTATTCCTCCTAACGATTATTTTTAAATGACAGGAAATTTTAATGTGCATTTGTAATTCGGAAAGGGGCTGCTGTGTAGAGGTATCAGTGTGACAACGTGTTATTGCAAATGTTTGCCACCCTTGCTGTTAAAAATGACTTTTATAAATGGATCTAATGTAATTAAAAAGATACTTTGAGATACTGAGCAAGAGGCTTAGGTTGAGTTGTAAAAGGTGTCTAACACCCTTTGAAATCAGTGACTGTTAGTATTCACAATTGTGTCCCACCCTGATTAGTCCTAAAATTACGTCAAGGGAACAGACAAGGATTTCATTTCAGTTTATACTAAAACCAAATAACTAATGTAACTACTATTTTCAGATATGTTTGTTCCCTTTGTTCACTGTGCCAATATATAGCTCAGCTGAGCCTTAGGATTAAAGTAAGTGATCCATGATACCAATTAACAGATTTATAAATCATTCTGTATGATCAAGCCATTCATAATTTTCCTGTCATGTACGGGAAGGCGTGTGCAGTTGCCAGAAATTTATTACAAGCGTAACAAAAATAAATAGGCCAAAATGCTGAGAAATCAAACAAAGTATTATTAAAAATAACTTCAGCGATGGATCCGAAAGAGTAATTATTTGCACAGTTCCTATACCCCACAACACCTGAAAATTAGGTAATGTTTAACATATGTCAGATCGTAGGCCCAAACCCAAAGTCAATTGTTGAAGTCTTTGCCCTGGAGGAAAACCATAAATCAGACAGGATATGAGAATGGGCGACCGACTCGTGTTGCTCAAGGATCTGGACAGGCGGAGGTTCTTCTAGCTGGTGAGCTTGGCAAAGGGCACGTGCGTTGGTCAGGATTGCGGCGTGGAAGTGGCTCCGCCGCTCGCGGCACGGCTGTCGCGGTGATGGGTGCCCTTGTGTCGGAAGAAACCGCCAGGCTTCGGAACAAGGTTGGGATTTCTTTAAAAAAAATCAAAATGATTATTGTTAACTCCAAATAATCTCTTGCTGAAATTCAGCCTATTGAGTTTGAGACAGTTCTCCAGGGGTAAGTTCATTAAAGGGCTGAAATATTTTAAACTGCTTCAGTGGGAATTTTTTGCAGTTGTTCTCTGTGCTTCTCACTTTGAAGCTAGTGGCCATCGACGCTGGAAACGTTAGATTGCTTTTGAGACGAAGATTGAAAGAGAGAACTTTACTCGGTGCTCGTTAGACCACATCTGGAATACTGTGTCCTGCTGTGGGGCTTCAGGACCAGAAGGAAGTTGATGGACCAGGGCAGGTTCAGCCGAGGGCCACCAGGATGGCGGGGACACTGGGGCAGCCGTGCTGGGAGCGGCAGCAGAGGGACCGGGGCTTGTTCCCGTTTGAGACGGAAAAACGGGTCTTGCTACGACAGTCGAGCACTGGACGAGGGGTGCCACGGGGTCTCCATCCTCGGATTTGACCAGGATGGAGAAAGCCTTGGGCAACGTGGTGTGAATTCAGCCCGGGAAGTGCTTTGTGTGGGAAGATGTGCTGGGTGGATGACGTCCCAAAGTACTTTCCAGCCTGACGGGCTCTCTGATCCTCAGTGAGGACGGCAGAAGAGAGAGGGAGAGCAAGTAAGGGGTGAAAAAAAGGACTAGTAAAACTTATGCATCTTGCTAAAACCAAATAGTTTGATCTGTTTATTTTACTTAGTAACCAGAGGTACAGGGTGACATAATTGATTCTGACCATGACAATCCCCAGGCTACCACAAAAATTGTAGCTCAACAAAGTTTTGCAGTACGTAATGGTGTAACGCCTTGCACTTGTGCAGAACTCCTACCCGGTGACCTCTAACCCCGTAGAAACTTGACTAACGAAGACTCAGCGCAGTCCTTTGAGGCAAAGGATATATTGCTGCTAATTTCATTCCTGCAGATGCAGCTTGCAGAAAGTTATTTTGACTGAAGTTGTGCTGGGTTTGACTGTAAATTTTTGTGGGGTCAGGGGAACTGGAACAGATCAGGTGTACCGAGAGCACAAAACGATGGTCAGCTCTCCGCTCAGCAGTCGGGGAGTGTATTTCTTTTTCTGCCTACCCTGCAGCAGCTGATCCATTGACATCAAGCCCCGCTTTACTGGTGCGTGAGCAGTGGATGCCAAGTGCGGGTCTCAGCCTCCTGCCCGCTGTTCCGGCAATTGGAAATAACAGATATAACCTCAGCTTATTTCCCGCTGATGCTTGACGCAGCCTGGCCAGTGCTGCATGGAAGAGAAAGACTTAAGTCTTCTTTTCCTTTGGAGTCACAGAAAGGAACGGGTGCAGTTTCGTCTACAGAAAGTTAACTCCAGACCACGTTTCCTAGATGTGGGCTTTTGCTCTAAGAACGGCTTGCGCATTACTCAGGCAATGTTGGTTTTTTCCTTGCCTGGGTTTTGCCATTATTCACACCTAGTGTCTATCGACATTCTCTGTATAACAAAGAAATCTACTTCAGATTTCAGTAGTTTAAGAATTTATAATCTCGTAATCAGTTTAGATTATTTTGTGTCTATCAAATTACTAGAGCATCTCTTTACATTCTGGCAGATTGTTAAACCAATTTGGGAAATCTTTTGGTTGCTTAGATCCGAGATCGGTGTACCCATCTCGACACAAAAAAATAGTTTTGTGAAAAAAAGCATAAAATACTTATGAAATGTCTTCTGTCTAGCTATGAAAAGACTTTAGGTGCTTTATTAATATTTGCCTGATAACCACAACAATTTGAAACTCATCTTGCTTGTCTTTCTGGTTAGGCTTAAAGGAAAAGTCAAGGAAAGATATTCCTGATTCATACCCTGCAAAAGCAATGGTGCATCATGATGGATTTTTCCCTGCTGGCAGGCTCAGTCCCTATGTGATCTACCAAAATTAAAAGCAGCACCACCCCCGCAGGTGTTCCCCACCATTCACGGATACAGATCGCCACAGCCAGCCATGTGAGGTCACCTAAGAGAGCACTGAGGTTTGGGTTTAGTTTTTGGCTTTTAGCAAGTTTGACTTTATCAGGCCGAGGTATCATTAGATGAGCTAATAACGTTGGAAGAAACAAACAGTTGTCCTGTGTGCACAGTCTGTTCTCAGAGGTCAAGGTTAAAGCAGAAAAGAGAAAAGTGACCAGCTGAAGAGCAGCGTGGTTTTGAACCCGATTTAAAATGCGCAGAAGACAATACCAGCCTTGGCGTTTGAGTTAAGGACATAATGCTATTTGCCTCTCCTCTTGCCCCAAGCAGGAGAAAATATGAGCCGTGTTTTGGCTTAGGTCTCATGGACGGAATGGCCAATGTGATTTCAGAGTCTGGGTGATTCTGAACTTGTTACAAGTACCTTGTGCTCAAATTTCAGCTTTGTCAAACATTAAATTAAAACTATATTGATACTTGGCCTGGAAAAGACTTAGATGAACACAGAATCTATTGTCTTTATTTTTTTTTTTAAGAATAAGACTGACTTTAAGTGCCAGCTCCATTTCTTGCTGTTCCTTCTTCTGGCGAACTTCAGGCAGATTGCTTCTTCTCAGGCTGGATCAACCCTAAGTAGGCAGCATATGGAGCTGAAATTTGCTGTTCCACACCTCAAGTTAGCATCCTAACCACCAGCCTATTATATTCCACTCATGCTGGAATATAAAACCTCAAATGAGCCATGTCCCATTTAGCTGTGACTAAATGAAATTTAATTAGAAACGTTCCAGCTAGGACTATTCATTGAACGGTAATGCTGTGTAACCAAATTGTGAAATTATTAAATGCTTGCTGTGTCCCTAAACAGGAAAAGGAAAGGTGAATAAAATCCATTAATTGCTCTTTGATTTCCCCGGTCAGCTTCCATTCCCTAAAATCAAAGTGGTTTGTGCAAGTTTTTTCCCAGGTCTGCAACTACCTTTTTAGAACATAGCATGTGTGCTTGTATATTGTCTGAGTTATTTTTGCAGTCCGCCTTGAGTAGGGAAAGAAACTGAGCATTTCGTACACTTTGAAAACCTCATTTATTTTATAGACGTGTTGCAATTTGCCTCAATTTACTGTTTTTACATAGAAGGGTGTAATCCACTGCAGTCAATGTAACAGCCCTCGAGTCTTATAAAACGGTCCTACGCCTGGGTAAAACCAGGCTGGTGGTTCCTGTGGGTGGGCTGGCTGGACCCTGCGCTGGTGAATGGGGGCAGAAGACTTCGGGGCTACGCCGGCTAAGAGCCGTAGCCGCGTTCCCAGCTCGTCCTTCCCTTCCTCTTGCTTGCCCAGTTAGTGGGCTCAGCCCCAGGCCCTTGAGAAAAACCGTAATTCTCAACACAAGGTCGTGGCGCGGTACTCTCCCAGGGAACGTTACCATCTGGTGTCAGCAATTCTTGTTGTCCCAACCGTTGGAGCAATTCATATTTTCCGGACACATGGGTGGCAGGATTTTCTGTGGCTGATTTCTTTTGTCTCTTTAATCGCTCATTCTTCATTGCGAGCCTCATGGGCAGCGGGCTCTCCAGCCAAAGCGCGTAAACATGGAGGGGGGCTTTTCCACTAGTAAGCTTTTTACAATAGATGTCTATTATTCAAAATAAGGAAGGCAGTTTTATAAGGCCTGCGAGTGCACATTTCCCAGTCTGCTGCTGCTTAAATTACTAGGAATGCAAAAATAACCAATAGTTTGACCTCTTAAATCACAAATTGGATAGGCTTACCATTAAAGGACATTGTAAATGTGTTTCCCATTATTTAGTTCATTTGGTGTGTTCAGCAGTGAGCTTTTGGATGTTTTCGGGGTTTTTTCATTCTTTACAGAAATCATTTGATAACTTTCTTTCCTGGAGTTTGATTAGGTCCTCTGGACCTACAGTAAGAGAAACTGAAGACTTTATAATGAAGGTTGGGTGGAGCTAAAATCATAATATTATTGCTATAAAAACTAATGGGTGCATATTATAAAGTGTGTGTATAACGAATATAGTGACCTTCATAAGTAAGGTCTATCCATCTTTTATATTTGGTGATTGGAGACAAAGATTATATCGGAGAACTTTCCCAAATTGAGGCGTGCTGTATACAGTTTAGCAGAGGTTGTTTTCTGCCTAGGAGGGAAAAAAAATTCCTTGGAAGTTTCTCCAGAGGGTGGGATCTGCAAAAATTCTGCATGTTGGTCTGATCTTGTTCCCATTTAAGTTGATGGTAAGGTTGTGCACTCTCTGTCGCTAAGTCCTGTCAGAGCAATGTAAGCGTGTATCTTTTTTATTGCATCCTGTAAAGTTCCTATCTGTCATCCTCGTATCGCTTCTCATTTTCTACTCATTGATAAAGTTTTATCTTTTAGTAGATCTTCATCACTTGTGATTAGCTTTTTAAGAAGCAGAGGTCTATTTATTGCAGGCGTTTCAGTATAGAAGTAATGGAAGAGAGGACAATGCTCTGGTTTTACAAGGTGTTTGTAAAAATCTTTTTACAAGAGTGTTTACACAAATTTTCTGTCTGACATTGGGCTTGTTTGGAAAGATTTCAATTATTTTTATCCTTCAAATCTTTTTGCTACTTTTATTTTAGAATTTTCCTATCTGCAACTAATAAATTGCCAGTGGAACAGGAAAGAGTTTTGCTGGAACAAAATATTTTCAAATGTTATTAAAATAAAATTCCTGTGCTTCAGATTAATCAGGCTCTATATAAGAAGAGAAAATGTGTGCCCTGTAAGTCTCATCTGTATTTGGAGTTTGAGCTGGGAGAAATCAAGTGGCTGTGTGTTGTTCAAACTGTGGTGGGCTTGGTCCTGTGCACGCTGCCCATAAGTAGATTGTGATCACGCTTGGACTCTAATCAGCTAGGCTCTGTTCCTGCAAAAACTTGATTAGTTGCCTTTGGTTAGTTAGACATGTGCTAAAGCGTTTGCAGAGTTAGAGCCTGCTGTCATACTTGTCTGTCTTGCATTTGTGTGTTGGCCGAGAGTGGAAGCACGAGGTTCCCAACTGAGAAGGACAGTCACCTTCCTCACCGTTGCACCTCTCGTACGGAGGAGATGCAGTCAACAGCTCTTCTGTGGCTGACAGGCTTGGAAGGATCGCAGAATCATAGAAATGTTTAGGTTGGAAAGGACCTTTAAGATCATCAAGTCCAACCACCAACCCAGCACCCCCATGCCCACTAAACCCTGTCCTGAAGTGCCACGTCTACGTGTTTTTCAAACACCTCCAGGGATGGTGACTCCACCACTTCCCTGGGCAGCCTGCTCCAACGCCTGACAACCCTTTCAGTAAAGATTTTTTTTTTTCCCTAATATTCAATCTAGATCACCCCTGGAGACAGGTGGCTTCATCATAGTCATGACTAGGCTTTAAAAATATTGAACTCGTATAGCTTAATGGCTGCCCAGTTGGCTAGGAGGACATCAGTGGAAAAGGTGACCTTCTGTTAGCCGACCGGGCTCTGAGAGTCCGGTGCATAGGCGTGTACACAAAATTAAGTCCTGATCTCAAAGGATGAGAGCAGTTTACCTTTATTTTTCATCTGGGGGGCATATAGAGTGGCCTGCTGTCAGGCAGAGGAAATGAAAGAGGGATGAGCGAGACAACTGGAAGTGCAGGTGGGTTTACTGCTGTTGTGATGAAACTGTCTTCTGCCTTTGATTCCTGTAAGGGGAGCATGCAGTACGGCAAACCCCTGCTTTATTTCAGTGCATGCAAAGGTAAAACGTGTTTCATTAAAATGAGCTTCTAAATGTGTTTCATTAAAATAAGATTTTGGAAAATACTTAGATGATGACGAAGAGTTTCTCAAAGATAGTTTAAAGAAACGTACGTAGCATTCTGAGAACAGATAAAATGTCATCTGTGATTCTTTGGATATATTGCCTGTAATATGCACTGTCATCCTCTGTTTAAAGTCTTATCAGTAAAGCATATAGAATGAAATCGTTAACAGTAACAGAACATTGTTCTAAAATGACTTTGCTGAATGAAAGGCAGGACCAGAAATAGATGGTATTTAACTGTGCAGCTGCTTTTAATGGAGATATGCAATCAAAACTCACATAACCGATCTTCCTACAATTTTGTTGGGTTGTTTCTAACATTTTTTAAGCAAATGTATTTCTAGATGTTGTAGAGCAGATAAACCTAAAGGTTCAGGATTCCAATTTAAGTGGTTCCATAGGTTGAAAGGCTACTGGTATCTCACGGAGTAGACAATTTCCATATACTCAGTCTGTGACCAGTTCAAAGGTACTAGATAGAGGAGGCAAATCTCTGAGGTGCGTTGAGGAAAGAGTTTAAGTACATGTACAAGGCCGATAAAGGTGTTGTGCTGTCACAACTTTTTCACTGAGTTTTCTCTATGTGCTTTTAGTCAAGTAATTTGAATTTTCTGTTTATTCTATTATTAGTAATTGGTTTGGCCTGTATGGCCTAGCCACTCAGTGTGTTCCTATTGCTTGAAGTACAGCAAAATGCAGAACGAAAAGACAGTCTGTGACCTTAAGATTTTATCTTCTCTGCATAAGACAAGGAAAAACGTGTGCACACAGTAGAGCAGGGTAATAAAAGAATATTTGTCTACAGGATAGCAAGTGGTCTCAGCATGCAAGCAACTTAACCCTTGTCAGATTATTTTGGAAGAGCCATCTGTAAAAGAGGGATATGAGCCTTGTGATATGCATAAACTGAAATCCTGTGTAAATGCCAAGGTTGCAGTGCAGCCTGGCCATTCAGGCAATAAATCTTACTGGAACAGCTTTTTTTGGCCTGTAATAGCTCAGACAATGAGTAGAACTAGAGTTTGCTGGCAGTTGCTGATGACAGGGTCTGTGGAAACTAACAACACATGGTTAATTAATGCCAGGTCTGTGCATTGATTCAAATTCATCACACAAGCACATAGCTGTATTTGTCTTCAGATGTATTTATTGTTTTGAACCTGTTTTCTCTGGATAAGATCATTGCCCGTGGGAGCTTGTGACATACCTTTCTGTACCCACTTACACCACGTTCCAAAGAAGAAGGAAAGCTATGCACCAGGGTCCTCGCCAGGCTGGTTTCCACATCAAAGGAAAATGGTAAGCAGTGGAAAACCAAATGTGCGTATAGTGCTAAAATAAAATCAGATTTCATTAGGGTGTTGGCTAAACACCTACAGACGTACTACTTAAAAAAAAAAAAAAAAAAAAAAAAGCACTTGGGCAAATGCTGCAAAAAAAGAAGTAGTAAGGGGGTAGGAGAAGTGCCACGGCTGGAATTCACAGTGGGAAGCCCTAAATAAAAGCATCAGGAATTAGGTTATCGCAGCGTCCAAAAGAAGAACAAATGGCAATGAGTTCTTAGGGTTACAGTGAATAAGTGCACTTCGAAGCACGGCACTGGTTACATGGGAAGAGTAAAACAGGCAGGCTGGAGGTTATCTGGGGAAGCAGGGCATTCCTGTTTCAGCCTGAGCAGATAATTTCTGATAATATCCCTGGTGACTTGTGAAGCTTCTCTGTCAGGGGAAACAACAAGAGGGGGTGAATGACCTATAGCATCACCTGCCCGTTGCTTTCGGTAACAGATACTAATGCACAGCACCTTGGTGGCTGGAGGGAGGCATAACTCACACGTTTGCCTCCCAGAGTGGTTCCAGCCAAATACCTGTCATTATCAATACAGCTGTCACGCTGACGCTTGTGGGTAACAGCTAGTGGTGGGTGTTCGTTTACTTTATGGAACTTGTGGAGGTTTTATTGCTATGTTGTTGGGTTTTTTTTAAAGAAACTACTCAACAATTCCCTTTATAGCCAAGCAGCATATTAGTGCGTAGAGTAATAGTGCAATCAAATCCTTCTACGAGGCAGAGGAAAGCAATGCTGCTTTTTTCTAGGAATTTAGCAGCATCCAGTAATCACAGTGATATATGCTAGGTTCATACGTTCTCCCAGGGAGAGAAGGCAAGGGAATAATAACAGATGCTAGGCTGGGTATCGGTCTCTCGTGATAATAAAAACAACATGGAAGGTTTCAAGTGGGGAAGGCCTAAATGCAGAAAGTGTTGGAAGATCTGGTTGAAGATTAGTCTTAAACCTCACGTGGGGGAAAGGGAGGTGAACTCTTTTCCATAAATCATCCGGATACTTAATTTGATATCAAACATGAACCTTGACATGTGTCATATAATCTGGTTTAATACACATGGGTCTTATTAAAATAGTGCGAGCCAAGGACTGCGCTGATTTACGCAAGTTTGAGCAAGCCCTTTGCAAGGCAGAAAACGTACCCTAATTTAGAGTGCTTTCATTTAGAGACAGAACTTAGGATGTTTTTAGCAAAAAAACAAGCAAGAAAACGACTAGAAAGTCGTTTTCTTCACTAAGGGGCTGACTACTGCCTGTTGGTGTCATTGGCAAGATTCCTATTGCTTGCAAAGGGAGATTCATCCCGAGACGTGGGTGGTTATCGGCGGCATGGCGACTAGGCAGAGACAAGCACCGCTGGGGCAACCGTGACCCGAGTCCAAACCCGGAGCTGATTTGGACTGGGATATAAAGCTGAATGCTGTGAGCCGCAAACCCCCCCCCCTTTTTTTTTTAATTTTTTTCTGTTTTGCGCCCCTTTCCCCCCCCTTTATGACTAGTACCTCTTAGTGGGTTGACCGTTTCAGACCAGTTGTGACGGTTTTGGTTCAGAGCGGGGAGAAATAATTCAGATTTGGAGCAAGCACACCAGTTACGTTGTAGGTTTGTGACCGGTACCGAAACTCAGCAGCAGACCCCCGCCGTGGAATGGGGCTCGCTCCGTCGGGATCGTCAGCCCTGCTTGTCCCACTCGCGCGCTCCGGGTGGGCTCCAGGCTCTGCTTCTTCCCTTCGTGGTTAGTCACCGCTGAAAGTACTCCGAAAAGATATCGCTAATTGCAGTCTGCTTAATAGGTTGCCAGAGGAAGGCAAATGCACAACAACAGCAAGTAAAGGAGGAGGGCTGATTTCTTGACAGACGGCGGTGAAGTATGATTTGAAACATCACCTAACAGGAAAGACTTAAAAAAGTGAACAGGGTAACTAAATCAAAGGAGACAGAGTCCGTTTGTATCTGACTGAATTTATATTGGTTTCACTGCAGTAATTTTAGTATCATTATCTGTGATTTATATGGTGTGAGTTAGGTCATACTCCAGTCCGCTGCGAGGTGTGGTGTTCCGGGGTTTTTTCCAGTTAAATAGTTCAAGAGTATGTTTGGGAAGGCAAACAAATAGATATGCAGGAAGATGTGAGAAAAAGAGGAGGATTCAATCTGCAAAATATTCTGAAGCACAAAATGCATGTAAAGCATTTGTGAAGATAGATCAGTTCATCAAATAGTATCTGTAGCAGCTTAAGAATGAAGTAAAATCAAGGAATACAGGAACTGCAGGACTCCCTGCAGGAAGAGAATGGCAAGTTGTGGTTGAATTCAGGCATTTTCAAGCTGCCCCGCTCCAGTCAAAGGACAGAAATAAACTTTTTTATACTCTGGTATTTTACAGAATTCCTACAGGAACGCTCATTTAAACAAACAAACAAAAAAGATGATGATTCTGGCACACTAGAAACATCTTAATCTGAGCTATGAGAAAAGATTCCTGAAGGAAGCTGGAAATGACAAAGATCTTAATTTAAATGCAGGAAAATTCTGAACTTGTGTGACCGAGGCACAGGGAACTCAACACTTTTAAAAACCATTTCTGTGTTAAAAGTGCAGATGATTTATTGCCATTGTTAGACATAAGGAAACTTGAATCTTTGGGGATATCAGATGAGTATTTCTGATTAAACAAAAAAAACACATAAAAATAAGGTTTTATCTGTACAATACGCTTGATCAACTGTATCTTTGTCCTGTTTGAAGCTTCTTCTTTTATTTTGCTTCTTAAATCTTGAAAGCATTTCAATCTTTTATACAAATTTTTGTGGCACTGAGAAAGCTCTGTTTCCCCAGTGTAAATCATAGTGAATAATTCGTCTTGTGACGGGATATGATCCAACACTTAACCGAAGGAAGTGGTACAATTTCACTGAATTTAGCTCCAATTGAATCAGGCCCCAGGCGTTGCAGAGTTGAACCTTCAGCAAACACTTCACAGTGGCTTTTAAACTGGGAGAAAACGAAGAGCTATATTCTGATACCTTTCCTCCGGCAGAACGGTTTTCTCTATTCCACAAAAAGTGACTTTAATGGGACTTCCCATAAGGCAAGGTATTAACATCAGGATTATAACAAAGTCTCATAAATTTGATCAAAACTTACACACAAAACAAACGGATTTTTTTTCAGAGTTAAAACCAAGATGTTAATTTTTCTACAAAAGGGTTTGGAGCTGCTTTAATCATATGCCTTATTATTGCAAGGAGTCTCGCAAATATAATTCGTGGGACCTGTGGGGTAATAACTTGGTGTGGTTCAGAAAAGCCGGAATGGTAGCATTTGACTACAGCTAATTTTTCATAGATTCTTTCTGTTTAAGTATTTTCATTGAAATGGTAAGAAAAACGACTGTGTTGTGCCTAGCTGGAAGGTCACAGCCTCGAATAGCTGATTAAACAATCGGTGTTTTCCACCGAAGGGACTGAAGATGAAAATGTGAGAACGTGAGCATAACATATTAGGACACACTAATTTTAGAAACTTCATGCCTTTTGAGTTTGTTAAAAATAGGAGGAATTACAAGTTCTCATAAGTAGGAGTGAATATTCGTATAGTAGATGGGCCTTTGAAACAACGTTGATATAAAACAAACATAGGATGCGTAGGTTCCTCAGCTGAAGGAGAAACGCAGCAGGTGACTTCTCCTGAACCCTCTGGCTCTTACATTCAACATAGCGTGCTGCCGGCTCTCCTTTCCGTCTGCGCTCTTCATGACCTGTCCAAAAGATGTGCGATCTCGGTCGCTTTAACTCCTTCTCAGATGCTCTATTCGATGTTACCATGTCTACCTTCCCCACGAAATCGGTTTGCCGGAGTGGCTTTGCAGACACCTCTTTTGGAGGGGTGCGACGTGTGTCTGCATTTGTGGTTTAGGGACTTCACTTTTCTGAAAACGCTTAATGCTTTTCCTTGTCTGGAAGCAAAGCAATCGTTACACACAGCAAGCTCAATGGAAGAACCTTGGTAAAAGCACAGAAAATACAAAACTTGGTGAAAAGTAAAGTGAAAAGTAGATGGGGAAGTTATAAGACTATACAAAACTTAAAAGTTCTTTCTTTTTAATAGGGGCTTTGCAGTACACATTATTTCCAATACCTCTAATTTGGCTTCTGAGAGGTGTTTTTTCTTTTGGGACGGGTGCTAGTTAAGACTCTCTTAGTAATTACTGTCCTTATTATATGAAGCTCAGCAACTGATGAAACCTTGTGTGGCAAAGATTATATATGAATTTGAAATTGTATGATAGCTAGCAGTTGTAATTTAGGCTCAGTGCATTTTTTTTTTTTGCTTCCCTTCTGCAGTTAAGAAGAAAAACTACGGTGCTGAAGGTATTCTATTTTATGGTGGCTGTTAGAGAACAATAAACCTTGCAAATTTCATTTCACGGTGGATTCTTTTTTCATGCTAATTGTGTACCCAGGTAAGTCTGTTCAGAGGAGTAATTCTTAATTTTTGGAAGTGTAAAGATCTGGAGAAACAGATTCACTGAATAATATTTTGACTCCCCTAGAACTGATTTCACTGGTGCCAGAGTTTAGCTTATCTGGATGATTAAATACACTGAAATAGGAAAAGAATAAATACTATTGATTGAGGGAGAGAAAACATCTATGTAGTAAAAGTACAAGTTGATCTCATTTGAGCTGACTATTATGGTTAGTTACAGAACACCTTGCGTGGCAATTTGATTTGTATAGAAATTCTGTATTTTCCTGATGGTGCAAATGGGCAATTAAATTCTAAACATATACCTCGTTCCTTGTATTTTGAAAGGAGTGACCATGTGCTTAGTTGCACTACACTCGTGTACTTCACTTGACTGTAATTTTAAGCAGTCAGGAATATTGCTTAAAACCCCTTTATTTCAATATCTCACTGAAAGTGTGATCTGTGGAAAAGAATTTAATGGCTTATATATGTAGTTCCTATAAGTTCATTATGTTACAGCTGTTACTCACCACCCTAAACATGCGGTTAGGAAACTTGATAAAAATAGCAAAGAACAAAGAGTCCAGTCTTTGAAGACCCTCATCCACATGACTGTAAAGATTTTCTGTTTATAATTCCACACAGTTACCGTTTTGTGTTTATTTCACAACAATGCTGATTCAAATCTAAAACTTACAGACCCTGCAGTTCTGAGGCAAAATCTCATTAGTTAAGAAATTTTTGGCTACAAAAGACATTAAATACAATCACAAAATGTAGGATTACTTTTATAGGTTTTTATAGAGGTTTTTATTGCTTGCTTCTTAAGTCAATCTGGATAGGTTTGTATTCTTAGGCATTCTTAAATCAACATCTTCCTTACGGCACATTTTCCGTATCACATGAATATATGAGATATATGAGAACTGTTCATGTACTTTTGGGGTTTATGTGTAAAAACTGCTATTGACACACACATTAATACAAAAAGAACGATGCACAATTTGGGGAGTCATACTGCAGAAGCCATTCAAAAAATGTCAGTCCTTTTGGAAAAAAAAATAATGTGGGTACAAAATTTGCTGAAAGTTACTCTGGAAGTGGAAGTTATAGCAAGGGGGAGAGAGGGAATTGCTGCTTGTGGATTTTTTTCTTCATTTGTATTCACAGTGTTGAAATATTTATCAAGCATAAAATCTAGGTAACTCAGAAATTTTATAGCAGAGTAGTAATCTCAGTGAATTTTTTTTAAGAGTGTTTCTTACCAATGCTGAAATTAAGGCATCTTAATGTTGACAGTAAAATCCTGGATATGGCTTTTTAACTGAGATAGTACATGTTAAATACAGATCTAAATAATTGGGTTTACTTCTATATGTTTTGTTACACGTAATGAAAATTTCCCCCCATAATTATACTTTTGAACAATTATCTTCTCGTGTATGCTTACATGGTTGCTAGTTAGAGAGATGTAGATTTGCTACTTATAGTTTACATGCTTTTTCTGAATTGGTTGTCTGAATTATGAGATGCAATTTTATATTATCAATGGGGTAAGCCATAGCCTACACAGATTATCAGTTCAGTAAAGTTAACAGTTATTTTATTGGGTTCAAAATTGTTCAGCATGCAGACTGCAGAATGTCAGGTTAATGCACGATTTTACTGGGAACACGAGCGGCTGAAGTCTTTATCCCATAAATCCATTGCACGCTTTCTAAGACAGAGCTTCAGTCTCTTCTCCCGCTCCAGCAACCGTTGTGTTCCTGTTTCTACACTGAAGCTCTGCTGATTACTCATCATCAGTGGAATTTTTATTTTGCTTAAAATTATCATGTTGGGGGAGTATTGTCAATTTACATAAGCTTAAATTTTGACCTGTGGTTTGTGTCCCAGTATTGCTACTTCTGCTGGAGGCGTGGGGTCGAGGACTGGAGAGTCCTCTGCGGCCGGGGGAAGCATTCCTATGCTAATTTGGACAAATAGCTTCTCCATCGTTCTGCTTCGCTCACTTAACTTGCAAAACCTGTGATCTATAGCACTTAAGGTTCTCAAAATTTTTTGGAATAGCACTGTTATTAGAACATTAATTAAAAAAATGCAGCACTTAATCCATTTAGCCTGTGGCTGTAGACTCCGCTAGCGGTTCTGCAGGCTGGGCTTGGCCATGAAGCCTTCCTTTATATACATTATGTTGAAGCACAAATGAGGCTTTGCATAACCGTCCATTGGCATATAGAAAGAGCTCACAGCACAGTACGGAGTACTAAGATAATCTTTTTCTCTGAACTTAGCAGGGCAGTAAAAAAATATTTTTCCCATAGTTGATTCTGCGTTGGAGGTGTTTGCAAATTTGGAACAAAAAGCTTCCTTAGGGTTTGATCCAAACAGATAACAGATTATAAAGTTGCTTAAAAAAAAATGAAAACCATTTGTAACACGGTTGCCAAGTTTGAGAAAGAGCCCGGTTAAACCTATTTAAGTCCTCTCTCATATATCATTAGAGATTTCCCATTCAAAATCTCTCCATTAATGTTATTTATGGACCATTCAAAGTAATATTATTTTATGTTTGGGGGAAATAAAACTTTGGGGATTAAATATTTTACTTGTCAGTGTTCATTCCAGTAAATGTATTTTTCCCTAGCTAAATCCTAGAGTTCTTAAGATAATAGCTTGCACTTGTAAATACTTGTATCTGTGACCCTGATCTTTCTCTTCTCATCAAAAATGAAATAATTACGTTTCACAAACGGGTCAGCCAGCCAACCTTTGCTACGTTGTCCCACCGGTTTTATTTTGCTTTTGCTGTAGCCCGAAGCTGACATTTTGTAGTAAAACCAAGAACGCAGCTATGAAGAATTGACTCCCGCTAGCAAGACGCCGGCTAGGACTTCACGCAAGCAGAGAGAAATTTGGTTCAGTTACCTGCCGCTCACATTGATCAGATCCTGTTGGAGGACAGGCTCGCCCACGGGTGGACTGGTGGTACCGAACACAATTTCTCCTGGTCTCCACGGACTTTGGAGTAACAGTGGCAGGCCCAGCCCCAGGAGTCATCATCCAGCTCAGTGGTTTTGTAGGGAAAATCAGTTCTTCCAGCGCCAGCCCTTCCAGTTCCTGGCACCTCTGCTAAAGATTGAGTCACGGTTTTGGTTGTGGGTTTTTTGTCTGTGATCTGTAGTGATTTTATATTTCCATCAGCGACGTCCCACACAGAAACGTGGGCACTTGTGGAACGTGGGACGCGAACGGCAACCTTTGTGTACCTGATGTACGTAAGAGTTATTGCACCTGCGTGACGCAGCCTTCGCAAGTGTAAGTCATCCCTGCAAGGTGGTTCTGAAGAGTCCCGCAAATCCAGCCCGAGACGACAAATCCTGCGGCTGAGCATTGCACGCGGGGCTGGTCTGTACATGAGCAGGAGCGATTTTTTAGGGTTGAGTCTGACAGCCAAGACCCAGTCAAGCACAATGGTGCCTCCTGTTTCAAGCTTAGTTTTTTGTCCATTCTGCAGTACTACACATTTATTAAATAACACGTAATGAATGGGTCAGAAAAGCATTTCCAAGCTACACGCGTAAGTAGAGAAAGACAGTTTCTGGCTGATACCCATGATTAATCATGCAATGCAAAGAACCTGTGTTCAAAACACAACAAATCGCGGGTTGCTTCATTGATGTGAGGTCAATCTGCGACAGTGCAGGAACAGAGAAATATAAATTTTAGATTGATTTTATATCATGCAGTTTACTGGGAGGAAAAACTACTTGAGCTGGATAGGGATCTTTCATGTGTTATGTTACTATATATAAAACTTTTTTTTTCCCTTTGCATACTGTGAATGTATTTTGTATCATGACATAATACATTTGTGTTGCTGTGGAAACATAATAATGTTATTTTCGTTGTCCTAGGAAACACAGAAACAACACCTGACAGCGGCTGTCATACCAGTTTGGATGGACGATTGTTTTCTCTTCTGTCCAGCAAAATCTTCCATTCCCTACCGTACCTGAAATCGCAAAGGTTCTTGTGAATATTATCATTATCTGTAAGTATCCATTCACGCAAAATGAGACAGGTACTGAATGCTTGAAAATATTCAGCCTCTGTGGCAAGGGCTTTTCGGTCGATGGCACTGGTCCAGCAAGTCACTTTTGCCCTTGCTTAACGTCAAACCTGTGAGAAGCCCCACTGAAGTCAGCGGGGCTGCTCGTGCGCGTAAAGTTAACTGCACGCGTAAGTGCTTTGCTGGACTGGTGCCGAGCCAACCGCTGGCGCGCCCGCGGCTCAGAATGAGTGTTTGAGAACCTGAGGAAGTTTGTGGCTGTTATTTGGGTTTAGAATGGGAGAGGATGTATTAGCTATCTGTGAGTTTCCACGTTTCCAGCAACTCAGCTGCGAAGGGAAGTTTTATCATTTGGGGGCAAAAAAAAAAAAGACTTGGAGAGTAAAGTTGAGGGACAGTTGTACACGGGGGAACTGAATGCCTAACACCATGAGTATGTGTGTGTGTTTGTGGGGTCATTGGGGTTGTTTTCTGGGTGTTTCTGCAAATGTTCATCTTTTGTCTCTTCTGCTGCTCTTCTGTGAAAAGGAAAGCAACAGGCTAAAATTATTATTACGTTAATCTATTATCAGTGAAGCCCCATGTTTACCTTCTGCCTCTGTAAAATCTGTTTTCACAGAATCCTGTGGCTGAATAATTATCTTTATTTTATAAAGAAACTTAGATTACTTCTATAATACTGCGTGCAAATGTCAAATGTATAAATGTAACTTCTCAGTAAAATCGGGTTCATGCTGTGTTACGCCTGGTTAGAAAAAAATTTCTTTACTTAGACCATAGGTTTGTGTCTTAGACATGCTTGCTTGTACGTCCATATATACTTACTCGTGTTTGTTCTCTTATAACCATATTTGAATGCCTGTGGCAAAAACAAAAGCCAAACGTTTCAGCATGTAAGAATACCTTTAGTCTATATTTATATATGGACCAAAGTTCCTGGAAGAAAAAGTTGATAGGTTCAAGTCCAGTCTAATGATAAATTTTTACTCCCTATAGATTGCTTAGTGCTGAAAGAAAAAATACCCTGGAATCCTGCTGACCTTTTTCCCAAAGGGCCTGACCCCATTTACTCCTAGTTACTGGCTCCATATTGTACTGTCAGTAAGAATAATGCTCTTTATTCCGTGCAAAGCTTTGCAATTTACCCAGAGTACAATGTATGTGTGTGCAAGATAGGAGCAGGCAGAGAGGGAGAGGGAGCAGAGAGGAGCAGCTGGACTTGTACTACAAGAAATGGTTTCTTTTCCTTTCTGGGAGCCACTTCTTCCCTTATTGTTGTTCTAGCATTCCTTTCCCCACCACCATTGCTGTTTCTTGCTCACTCTAAGATGAGCTGTGTGCGAAATGGAAGACGGACCATGCGGTAGCCCAAGTGTAATTCTTGGAAAAAATGTTAAGTGTCTCTGGGGAGAAATATTTTTCATTAGAAATTACGTTCGGTGGGGCCTTCATTCGGGTAAATGGACTGACAAGAAAGAAAGAAGAAAATGGAGAAAACAGTTAATAAAACCTGTAATTCTTACATATTTTATCTGGAGGAGGAAGGGCATAGTTGTCTAATTCTTCATAGATGGCTTGGGTGTGGTGGACATTTCTGGCCTCGTTCTTGGTGGACGCTGCGTTGGGTGTCAATAGCACGCAGAGCAGCACATCTGCGTTTTCTGGCCTGGGATAGCTTATTTCATTACTACATCCGTTTGGGGAGAGTAGAGAGAGAGTGAATCTGCTCCTTAGGGGAGGAAATCCAATGAAACACTTGTGCCAGAGTTGTTCTGTGCTCAGTGCACGAGCTACGTAACGCTTGAACCTTACAATGGACTGCAGTCCTCTTCCATATTAATTTATGTAGGTTTCTTCGTTAATACGTTTTATGGCACGAGGGTAAGAAAGTCATCTTCAGAGGAAGAGCACAGGTATTCAGTAAATGCCACCTCCGCGGCCGTGCAAAGGGTGTTCCAAGGACACGGCGTGCGGCTGCGGAGCCTCTCATGCTGGAGATTCCTGCAGAGTGGGGGGACCTGCCTGGGGATGGGTCCGGCCACCTGAATTAAGGGCTTGGCTTCCTGCAGGGCTGTTAGGAGCCAAGCTTCCTAATGTAGGGCTTGGTTTAGATGCTTTGTAGGAAGCGTGGATTCCTCTAATATTTCCGAGCTGAAGGTTTCTGTCTGAAACTGGTGCATCTACACATGTCGTAAATCAGTGTAGCTCAGTCTTAGGTTTGATTCTGGATGATGTTCCCTAGCGTGGACCGAGCAGTTTACCACCAAGGCTAAATGTATTGTTGGGCTTATGACGCATAGACGCAAGCGGAAATCCTGACAGAGCTGAAGCTAGGAGTGAAATTATTGGGCTTCAGTCTATGCTTCATTTACACAAGGATGAATTTAATCACCCATCAACTCCAAGGCTCTTGGGGTGCACGTCCCTAGAGAGTATTTCCTTGCTCTTCCCTGCTGACTGCCGGTAACTTCTTTCTGAATTGCTTTCTTTCATAGCTTAACATCTTTACTGTGCATCTGTATTGTACTTAAGTGCATGCTGGTATGTCCTTTGGCGTCGTGAAAAGGTGTACTTCCTTCGTGGATATTTCTTTGTTCTTAAAGTAGTGAAAACGGACAGTGCCTCTTGGGTAACTGATTTTAACCCAGCTGTTACCTTACTCCCTTGCAAGGTTTCTCTCCTCTCTGTTTCTTTCCACCCTGCCTAGCAGTGCGTCCGGCAGAAGTGGACTTATAGAACAAAACAGTGCTGAGGATCCGATGGCCACGTTTTAGGGGGCACGGAGTTACTCTGGGTAAGGTCTAAGTTGCTCCTGTAGACTGCCAGCCCATTAGCTGTTGGAGTACATCTGCCACCTTAGTGTCATCCAGAAGGAGTCCAGGTTGTTCTCGGATGTGAACTGAAGCACGGGTAAGTGCTTCAAAAGCCCATTCCTGACCCAGACCACATAATGTATGTGTGTATGAGGACTATACAGACACACCCCCTTTTACCTTAGAGAAATACTTTTTTGGAAGGAATTCTTTACTTCTGTCCTGTCTTCTGCCCCC
>JANZLQ010000007.1:32096862-32143442 GCA_026212715.1 Elanus axillaris | reverse complement strand
AGTTTTCTCTTTGATCTGTGACACCTTCTCTTTCCTGCTCTGCAGAATTCCTTCACTGGTCTTTCCCCAACCCATTTGGGTAAGACCCTTATCCTTTATCATAAGGCAAACAAGGAGGCATTTGTGTGTAACATATGGCAGAAGATACACGATCTGTTACGTTATTGTTGGTCACGCAAACAAATATTTCTAGTCTGCAAATTGGTCTTCTCGATTATGTTTATTAGAAAAGCATCTGTTTCCATTTTCACATGCTCACTGATTATTTTTTTTGTGTGTGTGATAAAGATCACCATTAATGTGTACCAGAACTTGATTAGGTATTATATTGATGAAATACAATCAATTTATATGCGCTTAACTCTCATGGGCACTTGTGGAGGGCCAGTTTTTGTTATTATGATAAAGAAGGTGGATAGGTTTGCTAGGTAAACAGATATGAACACAAGAGACCCTAAAACTTTGTTGGATATTTATTAAAATTTATGTAGTTTGAATAGTCTATAGTTTAACGCTGTTTATTGTACTACAGTATATTTTATGTAATTTATATAGTCTAAATGTGAGCACAATACAGAGCAAAAAGCAGATCTGTAATAAAATTTAATGGTGGCAAGCAAAGGGACAAGTTAAAATGAAGGAAAACGTTATGACTGGCACATAGGAAAGTGAAGTGATATGATCAATGATAAGAGAATATGAAGGACACCTTAGGAAAGAGCTGTTGCCAAAAGAAAATTTAAGCAAACCGATAGATCTCGGTGTCTCGAGCCTCAGACTGACAGGAGAGCTGCAGATTGTCTCCAAGATTCCTGTCGTCTTCAAGCTCACGTTGTCTTCTGTCCTACCCGGAGACTGGGAGTTCGTAAACGAAGTGTTGTCTCACCCAAGGGAGAAGCAACCTGACATCATCTAAAATGAAGAAGAGGGGAGCCTGAATGAATTAATAGTGATGAGCTGAAGGCGCGGTGCTCGCAGATGAGTTTAGCAGTTGGGTACTTAACAGCGTAGATGTGTGTTTATAGCAGTGCAGCTAGAGGCATGACCACCTGGGGTCTTCATGGGGTTGTACTCACAGAAGCTTTCACTGACAATAGGTTGGTCTGGATCAAGTATTTGTCTTGCAGGTAATACAGACTGTCACAGGTAGCGCATTCGAGCAACGATGACCAGGCTCGCTAATTGGAGAGAAAGTTCGGAACATGGCGGAGTGTGTGCCGTCCTCCCGTCTCGGGGTCCCCATCTTCAAGCTTTGTGGTGCCTCACCGTGCTCCACCCAATAGCCAGGAAGCAGCTATTAGCTTATCATGGTAACAAAAAGTAATATGGGATGAGAATAAACAATACACTGTGGGACTCGTTATTTGTCTTCCAGATGCAGGGGGTGAAGAAAACATGGGAGTTACTGTTTGCCTTACAAGAGTCGTATTCTGATGGCCACAGTCCAGGCCCTGAGTAATGGGTTTGAAATGCTGAGGACAGAAGTTAAACAGACGTCTAGATCCCAGACCCCACCAGGGAACCCCTGATTAGCACACGGAGGACGAAAAGCATGGGAAGCGCTGAGACTTGAAACCTGGCCAAGAGCATAAACCCCACGGGGTTTGTGGCTATTGCAGGTAACAGCAAAGGGACGGTTCGGGACGGGCAAGTCAAGGAACCAGGAGGCTGGGGAGTCAGACGGAGGGGTCTGGCACCAGGGGGGTCGCTGCGTTTCTCAGTCATGGCTTGGGGAAGGCACGGCGACCGAGGAGCGGATCCGCGCTGAGACCCGCCGGCCGTGGCTGCGTGGGACCGTGCGGAAGAGCGATGGTCGGTGCAAGCAGAAGCCCTGAAAAGCCGAAAGCGCCTGGGTAAGAACGTTACAAAACCTGGCGAACGCCACTGGGAGTTTGTTTTGCAGCTTTACTGAAGGAAGTTTCCCAGGTTTCCAGAATGCTGTGCTCTTCTCCCACTGTCGAACTTCTCATTATGCATCTTTCTGTTTTTAACTTGTAAACTGAGCGTAAACCAGAGATTTCTCCAACCCTCTGGCAAACTCTGGTGACTTTGGGGCAAAAGCTCCGTAGCATTCTAGTGATCTTTGACTTCACCCCACATATCTTAGAGTAGGTTATTTTTAAGTTTCTGTGGTGGAGGTATATGCCGATAAGCATACCCCTGGCACAGCTGAGATCATCTGAGGTGTTGCTGTAATTACGTTAGAAAGGTTATCTGGATCTTGGTGTAATTATTCAGTTTAAAACCATCGTAGAGCAGCAACATGCGGGAGTTAGGGACAAGTGGAAGTCTGGGTTGTACTCTATTTTTTAGGTTTGTAAGAAACCAAGTATTGTAGCTGTGCTATCTGAGTAGTAAGGAGAAATTAAAAGAGAAAAGGTAGTAAACATCAGAAATGGAAGCATCTTTTTAGGCCATGAGTGAAGAATTGTAGCCTGTGCTGGGAATACAGACAGCTCTCCTGTTTAAGTGAAATGACTAATGGTATGAATTTTCTACATGGTGAGACCATGATACTTTCTGTCAGAGTTCAGCTGGAGAAAAATCTCTCATCACTGTCAAAAGTCCTGGAGAGGAAGTTTTCCTTGCTTTTCTTCTTGCAGGGTTTTTTCCGATTGTGTTATTTGTGAGACACCAACCAAAGCCAGGCACAGAAGGGTAAGAGACAATCTCCCTGCCTTGGAGAGATTGTATATATATAAAAAAAATTGGGAAGGGAGGGGAGAGGGGTAGTACATAGCTATCAATGTTGTGATGATAAATGATACGTTAATTCTCCCTTTTTGGCAGAGGAATGTTATTCGGGGATTAGAAAGACAAGGAAAAGGGGAGATTTGTGGGAAACAATAGGGAAGGAGAAGATGATAAGAATGGCAGTTGTGGAACACAGCAGAGGTGGAGGGACCGAGACGAGAGAGGAACAAGCTTGGATCAAGCAGCCGTTGTCAAAGGTGCTTTAAGTCCGGTCAGAACCAAGAAAACGTTTTCCGCACCAGTAGTCCCCGCTGTAGCTTTTTCCACCGCGGCTCTGCTGGCTTCAGCGCCTGGTTGGTGCCTCCTTGCAGGTTTTCTTGCAAGGGTGGCATGGCTCGGGTCGGAGACCCCCTCCGAGGGACACCCAGTGCCTGTGGCAGCGGGTTGTCCGAGCCCCTGGCACGGCAGGGCTGGGAACCGGGAACAGGCGTTCCCAGGCGGCTGCCGGGACTCCCACCCTCCCGTTCCTCCAGGCTGAGCCCTTGGAGATCTGCTCTCCCGGCTGGAGCGAGAAAGCTCAAGGCTGCCAAGTGTACGGAGCGTGTCTTGCGCTCGAGTAAAAAGTGAGGCGTGGTATGTGGGATTTGTAAGTGTTACAAAAGGAAAGGGACTTTTTTTATTTTCAGTGTATATGAAGTTTGTGGACAGGATTTAAATTCAAATTGCAGTTCTGAAAGTATGTCTGATAACGATGTGACAGATGCAAGTGTCACAACAGCGATGTAACAATTGCAGCAGTCGTAAGAAGACTTTATTTAATGAAAATTGTTGAAAACTTCAACTCAAAAGCCAGGAAAATTGCTAGAAAGTCAGCATCTCTGAAAATCTCACTTGATTTGTCCTCGTTGGACATCTCAGTCAAATGACAAATCAAAAGTTTTTTCACTCTTGGCTTAGTACGGTGTTTTTCTAGCTTCTTTTTGATTTGTAAACTCCTACTTTTTTTCATGAGGGGTTTCATGGACCTCAAGGTGAAAACCGTTTTAGTGTGAGGCAGGACAGTGCTGTGTTTTTGTTTTGCTTTAGGAATTGTTAACAGACCTCAGATGTCCGCAGGATAGCTGTCAAAACCCTCCTGCTGTTCTATAAAGCTAACGTGTGCTTTCAGCAAAAAGGACCATGATACAAAGGCTGATAAGGAGATTGAAATGAGTGGCTTTCAGTGTAGAATTAGCTTGATGGGGAGAAATTAGTAGGTACGAGATGCCTCCTTCATCCAGCAGAAAAAAGGAGAAAAAAAGAATCCAGATAAACCCAAGTGGCGATAAGCCAGATGTATTTAAATAATTAAATTCTGCAGTTGGGCAGTTAGAGATGGGATATTCCTGAAACAGTCTGAAAATTCTAGCCGTCTATTTTTTTTGAAAGGCAGAAATTAGAATTAGTAACCAAAAATAAAATTAGATTTGAACTCTTGGCTGAAAACTAATTTCCTGTGTTGTTTCTAGAACACAGAAAATTACTCTGATGTCACAGCTGAGGAGTTCATTAAATACCCGTTTGGTCACATACAAATGAACGTCTTTGTTCAGATGGGGAAGCCCGACAGGGAAGTTGACCCTTATTAAAGGTAAGATGCAACTTTAGTAAATTCTATTTTTTTGTTAAAACATTTGCTGCAAAGCAAGATTTCTTCAAATGGGTGTCTTCCTGCTTGCTTATTCAGAGAGGCTGTTGTCACCGGTGGTGCTATCGACTGTCAATACATAAATTATATCCCCAGATTTATGGCACCATGGTGGGAATTGCCTGTTTATAACCAATAGTTTTCAATGAGTGATTATCACAACGCATCCAGGGTGAAATCCTATTGCTGTAGAAGCTGGAAGGTATAGAGTAGTGCAACGTGTACCCTGATGACAATATTATAGTCTCGGTTGTCACTCAAGCGTTCAGGTGAGTTATACTAAAGCACTAACGTATATTTGGTTTGAATCACTAAGGTAGTCCCTGTACAATACGAGTGCTAAATGATTGCGCTCTGTCATGGGTGACACTTAGTTTTCCCTCTAAAGTTTAATGCTGAAGACTTCTTCACTCAATTTCTTCTGCTTTTTGAAGATGTACTTACTCTGTGCGTTGCACAATATGTACATAATTGCAATTGTATAACCATACAATTCTACAAGAACTTTTAATAAGTGAATCTCAAAACGTTTGAAAGTTGGTACTTGAATAAACCTAACTCCGGATTCTGCTTCAAAGCTTCTGAACCTTTTGAATATATGTTTTGAGCTGCAAATCTCATGAAAACAGGCTCTGCAGTGGGAATTAATATTGTAAGATTCTATTTCTTGCCAGGCTGGAGGTACTATGAGAATTGTATTTTGGTGTTTCCACAGCTGACCGTGGCAGAACTAAAAATCCAGAGGTTGCAGAGAAATGAAAATTCATCTGATAAATTCGTAGGTTTTGATACCTTTTCAGTGTCACTGGACGCCGTGCTAGCAGAGGGAAGGCCTCGTGCTTCACAGTTATTTACAGTCATCCTGACGAGTTTCTAATGGAGATCATTTATGACTGGCAGCCTGTTCCTCCCGTAAACACTGATCCTCCACCCAGGTTAGAAGGAAGCTCCAGGATAAAGAGCACTAGCTTTCTAGTAATTAGGTTTTAATAACTTAATCCAGTAATTTCCCAAACTTAACATAATATTGCTGGTTAACAGTGTGCTGCACTGGGAAAGGCAGTATCATCCTCTTCTGTACTTAGCTCAATAGAAGACTTAAATGTTATTTGAAACAGAAAAGTTAACTGTTCTTTGGGAGCACATAAATGAGGATTTTCTTTTATCATCTATTGTTCTAAAGAAGCCTTGCTACACTATCCATAACTGCTCAGACCGTGAGGCAAAGACATTGCCCAAATAATTGAGGTGGATTTTTCTAAAGCTTTGGGTGGTCATTGGCTTCATTAATGTAATGCATTCCAAAATTTCTGGCAAATTTCTTCCAGAACTATGTCATTCATTACTTTGTATGTATTTATGTACCTTGAGGGCTCCATTAAAAATTACTGTCATTGATGAAAGAAACAATATCTGTGAGCCCTACACTTACAGCTGTACTGAGTTATTGAATGTCTGATGAATAGTTGATTTTTAAAAGAAGTTTGCAAGCCTATTGAGTGAATATTGATGAACAACATACTCTCAGAAATAAAGAATAGCCTATAAGGAATAGAAAACGAGAAAATGCATGCCATGGCAGCCACACAGGTGTACATTTCTGATTTGTTGACTACTCTTTGGCAAGTTTGATAGTAGCAGTGCAGATTTACAGTATGAGTTTTGCCAAGGACTCAAAGACTAATTGTGCCAGGAAATCTTTTTGTATTAATTATGTATTTTTCCTCTTCTAAATAGTTTTTTCCTAAAAAGAAAAAAAAACCCTGTGTGCTTAAAATGTTAATTTCCTGTAAAAGATTATTTCCTCCGCTTCAGGAAGTTGGCATGCAGCAGACCACTTCTAAATCAAGCTGCAAGCCGGTACTGTAAAACACAAAGAGTTTATTGGTACCAGACATTTGTAAATAAGTAATTGACACTCATGCTATAACAATAAGCAATTCCAAAAAAAACAGGGAGCTGCCAGAATAAACAAGTCTGCAATGAGCTCCATCCAGTGCTGTATATCCATCAGGGTCAGTCACATCAGTGGTGGTCAAAATAACAGCTCTGGGACCATCTGGAGTTCTGCAGCGCCGCAGCCGGCTCCTGCTTTTGTCTCTTCCTTCCTTCTCCACAGTCTTCCAGTGGGATCCCTAGGCACAGGCAAGCTGCGAGCTATAGCAATGCTGTCTGAACGATGTGTCTGAGGGTTGGTGACAAATCCAAAGCCTCTGGACTTGCCGGGATTGGGATACGCAGAGGACCAAGGTGAGAGGCGTGTGCTGCCGGGGGGACGTAGGCTCAGCACTTCGCTTTTGAGGGACCCGAATGACTCCGTCAGGCCTCGCTGCTCTGGGGACGCAGCTCAGGAACAGACGGAGCACGCTTGCCCTTCCTCCGTTCTTGGAAATGGGGTGGGGTGCGATGAACGTTCACAGCTTTTGCAATAGCAGCTAATTAAATTTGGAGCTAGATTTTCCCCCCCTCTCCTGCCAGTTCAAGCTTCTGGACTAGCTCTCTCCAGTCCACCCCCCACCACTACCATTTTCTGTGCTTTCTCCTTCGCTCCAGCTCTGCTGCCTTAAGCCGGTCTGTGTGAAGCTGGCAGAGCCGTAAGGTGAGGGGGGGCTGCAGAAGACGTTTGCCACGTTTCGGCAACTGACAACAGTCACGTAAAGTTGAAGGCAAAACTTAAGGTAAGGATGGGCATAGGGTCGGCGTTGAACTGTGAGCACCCTTTGATAGGGGTGGGCACGTTAAAAACTGTGTTAGGTAAGAAGGTACTTGAGCAGCAAGTTTCTGTTTGTCTCAGTGAAATGTTCTGATTTAAAGGAGGGAGCGCAGACCTCTAGACGAACTCTGTTCCTTCACTCCTGTCTAATGCAGCATCAGAAAGACGCCATACATCCGACTGGTGACTTAGGTAAGAAAGCATAACTTTGTTATTAGTGTGATTTAAAACAAAATGAATGATGGCTTTGTGCGGAGTGAAACTGTGCCTAGTGCGGAAAAACCCCTGCATTGCCGCTGTCAGGGACTAAGGGTGAGGTTGTTTTGAGTGGAGGTGGAGGATGGGTGTTGTCCGTGTCCACCCCACCCCCCCACGGACAGGTATTTTCAGAACACACCACTGACAATACCAAGAAGGAGCCAGGCTTCTTTATTTTTTGTAAATGTGATCTTGTTATCTACATAACGCTCTTAGCAATTAAGTTTTGGAAAGTTAGAGAATAGATCTCAAGAGTCCTAAAAGCCTTGGCTTAGAGTATGTGCTATATGAGTTTCTGCTGCTTTGACCTTCAGGATCTCTTTTTAAAATGATTCTCCTAGAAGGAAAGGAAACTGGATGGGATGAAAAAATACAAATTTTCTTTGACAGCATTCACCTTTCCTATTGGGGGTGATGATGCAGGGCTCTGAAGCGGAAGCAGAGCGGGTTGGTGGCAAGGAACAGTTTAGGAATGCCTCTTCTCAGCCTCTGTCCAAGACAGTTCGTGGTGTTCGGTGAGAGGGTTGGGGTTTTTTTTTGCTGTTGTTGAGGCAACGACCAGGAAAGTCAGAATATGCAGGAGACGGCTTGAATTCTGGTGAATTGTGTTTTAGGGGTCAGGTGCTGGATAGATGCTGTTGGAAGTCCTGTTATACAAGTAAGTGCATAAATCTATTTTGACTGCTTTCTTTAAAAATGTTTAGAAACGTAAATGCTATAGGTTGCAAACAACATAAAACAAAGCAAATAGTACAGTGGTAGATACGCACCCACATTTATACTGTAAATCAAATATACGCTGTTATAGAGTAGAAACCCATTATTTTTAGGAAAGTTAAGTATTTCCAAAGAGATGTTGGATTGCAGAGGCGATTCTAGGCTACTAGGAAGAGTATTTATTTGAGTTGTTCAGCAATACTCTCCCCAGTACTTGTGTCATGACAGCAGATTTCTGAAAGGTTACTGAGCCAATCACTCTTAATTCCCTTGATGAGCGACACAGGGAGTGAGAGCCATTATCCCCAAATTTAGCTGTTCTTTTATTCTCAAATTTATGTATATTTCCCCCAAATATTAACTGAATGGCTTCTAAACAATGATACTTCAGTCTTGTGAAACTGCTTGCATGCGAGTTGCTCAGTATTTGTGGTGTGCGGTGAACAGCCTGTGCCTATTGGTTTTGTTCCCAGATTAAATCTCCGAAGGCTTTGGCAGCCTCAAGCTCTGCTGGAGTCACTGGGCTCTGAAGATGCTCACGACTTCTGTATTATGTTGCTGTTAAAAGTGTTAACATTTTCAAAGGCCTACCCACCAAATATTGCAAATAACAGTAGCGAAACCTTTTCATTTTGTACAAACACTAGTGTGACTTGGAGACCATTCCATCCTCCAGACATACATCTGTTTGAGCAAAGAGCTACCAGAAACGAGTAGTAAGGACATTGAGACGATTGCTCAATAACCACAGCCATTATTTTGCAATATTTATTGAGCTCTGCAGGGGTTTTCCTGGGTTCTGAACTTGGCGGGGTTTAGTAATGTTTTCAGTTGTGTGATATGGATCGTTTCATGTTATTAGAGCTGAATGCTGTTATCTGCCATTTCAGAATTACCAGTTATAGATCTTGCAGCAGTGCATTTGTATGCCGTAACCTACAGGAAAACGCTGTGTAATTTGAACACCAGCTTTACCCAGTGTGAGACTCTGGTATGTATCGCTGTCCACGGAATGTGTCTGGGTACCTTTCCTATTTAACCTGGTTGACTGAACATTATGCATCCAGGCACATTATTTTCAAAACTTATTCTTGAATGTTTAGGTGTAAACTATCTGAAAAAAAAAGCATACAGATAGTTGCAGCTTAAACCTGTTTAAGTAAAAATGACATGTGGGGATTTTAAGATGACCTTCATGTGTTTTTACCAAAACTCAGCCTACACAGTGCTTTGTACTTGTGTCTCAATCAGATGCTTTTTCTTGTACAGCTAATATATATGGGTGGGGTTTTTTCAACAGATTTGCATATCTTTCCAGAAAGGACTACTCTTCTTAAGCAGCAGGTAAGGAAAAGAATATGGGTAAAATATTTGGGGAGGAATGAGAAAGGACATTTAATATATTTAATCTTATTATACATTTTTCTACATTAAAGTCAATAGGCTGCAAATATATTCTGCTACAAAGCTTTGTGTAAGAAATATCTCTATAAGAAAATACATCTCATTAAACATTTCCTGTAAATAAATTATCCCAAATAACTATGTTTTGCAAGAGGAAAGCGGGGGGTGGGGGGGGATAAGAAGAGCTAAAAATTGCTGAGAGCCCATTTCTACAACCACCCCTGCTCATGCTGGGTATCGTTTTTCTTTTATCTGTAGTCACTACAGGAGCAGTAGAGCTCCTCTGCTGAGTATGTGCTGTGTCACTGTAAATAACACTTGCAAAATTTGTTCCAGTACTACTTTAATATCTTGAAATTATGCTATTTCTGAGCCTTATTCCTATTTCAGTTACACTGGAAAAACTCTGAAATAAGCAGAGTTGCAATGCTAGGACTGCAAGATGAAAATCTGAGACTATTAAAAAACAGAAGACCCTGTCTCTGAGCAATCCCTCTACGTCAATAAAAACTAACTCCAGTAGGGAGGCATGTGAAATACTCTTCTTATTTAGACTCTTATGAAAGATAAAGGCAACGTAGCTGAGCTCTGTGTTCTAATTAGGAAGTCTGAGGCAGGTGGAATAGCTGAGCTATATCCTTAGAACAGCCACTGGTGGAAAAAGGCGTCAGGTATGGGTGACATGGTCTTCAAGGTTAGACTACATGCTGGTCTACCCACGTTGTTCGGAACTGATTAAACAGAAAAGTCCCTTGCATTACAAAACATGAAAATGGGTAACTATAAATGGGTAATTACAACTTAGCAGTAGGTCAGTTATAGAATCAGACTTCTTTGAAGAAATACCAGTCTCTTTACCACTGTCTATACAAAGGAGTACTTGCAAATAAGTAAAATGAAAAAAGTTTGAAAAGACCTGGGAGACAAGTCAAGGGATATTGTCCTTTTTTTTAACCAGTACACAAATGATGTAGAGTTGTCAGCTGTTTCCACAGTCCATGTACTTCCATCATTCCTGGCAGAACAGTCCGGACCGAGAAGACATCAAGTTCAGGCTGAATACATGCTGTGACATTGCACGACGTTTAACAAGTCATTTGCGGTCATACCATCTTCTTACAGCCTCTTCTGCAGAAGGGGTGCTCACAAGAGCCAACTCCTTTTTCTTTGCTGCCGCTAAGAAACAAATCTGTTACACCTCTGCAGAGTGCCGGCGGTAGCCTATTGCGACTAATAAAATGTAAAAATTTGAGTTTGTAGCAGTATGCTCTAAACACCTTAGCAAATGTCTACATCACCTGTTAGCAACAGCAAAACAACTTCATAGCTCTTCGTGTCAGGCACTCCACCACTGCTATTTCATTTGGAAGTGTCTATAATGCAAGTATGCTTAGGCAAGGAAAGTATATTTAGGACTAATTAGCAACTGCTTGTATATAATTCTGGATTCAGCATGCACGTATTTGCTTCATCTGTTCAACCCAATGTATACTAGTAGTAAATGGAGGCAAATACAAGCGATTAAGTGCCATACTATGACACTGAACTACATAAAGCATTTCAATTTACCTACGTATAGGAAACAAACCCCTCTTTAACTGCCTCCTCTTAGAGAAACTGCTGCTCCCTTGAAATTGTGAGATGGCAAGTTTTCGCCTCTTTGACGAGGGCCTGCAAAACGTAGCACTCTTGTCCTGCAGGAGCGCTTTCTTTGCTGAAGCGTCAGCCCTGAATGACAAGGGCATGTGGACATACACAGCAACTTTACTTCCATTTCTCACAGCTGCCATGCGGCCAATAATGTGTTGACAGATGAATCTTCCTGGCATGCACTGCTTCCTATAGGAGTACAATGTATACAATTTATTCAGCAGTCATTACCATGCTGGAAACCCACTGTAGCCCTAACACTGAACCCCCTGGAACATCACGGGACAAACACAGCAAGGTAAGTGGCATTAATTTCCCCTGTACTTGTTTGCATACTAGCATTTCCCACAAACGGTAGAAGTTATTTACAGAAGAGCTGCACAGGAGGAGAACCCCAGCTGCGCTTGTGTTTACCACCAGCTCAAAAAGAAATGCATTTGGTGCGACTTCTACTCCTACCCTAACTGTTACTTTAGCCATTCTGCTTCCATTTGCAGTCCTCATTTCCCACCATGCCGTAACGCATTAAATACATAAAGCCACAGTCACTTAATACTGTCTTCCCCATCCTCATTCAGATTTTCTGGCACACGTGAAGTCTCGATTTAGAAGAGGAGGTCGCATCTTTCCATACTTTGCAAGACAGCCCTTTGGCACAGTCACATCTTTGGAAAATCTCCAGTCCGTGGGACCCCTTCTTGCGCTGTTTGGTGCACACCTCCCCCTGATGCAACACAGGCTTGCAAATTTTGGTCCAGAAATGGCGAGCACAGCAGTGTCCCTCAATACAGTCTGATGACCGTAGGCAGGGATCGCCTTCATGTCCTAAAAAGAGCAACCACAGTATTTTACCTCACGGGAAAATGTGAAAGTACAGATTCAGTGCAGACTGATGCAAATGAAGCTCAGAAAGGAGAGATGATATTTCCATCTGTGGCTATTTGAAGGATGTAAACACAAGGGAAGAGATGAATTCGGAAGGTTCAAAGGGGTAATTTATGAGACCTGCCATAGGACTTACTTAGTAAAGAGAAATTCAGCTGCAAGGTTGTAAGCAGAATTGCAAGTCCTTAATTACATGACTGTTAGGAGAGGAGGATAGGTGCAGTCTTGCACAACTGAAAAATGGATTGTCAGTCCACCTCTGATACAGAGAAGAAAGCAGATGCTATTTCAATCACAGGAACTGTTGGCTGATGTTACATCACTTTTTGAGTCGTGCTGGGAATGTCACAATAGACATCCATTCCCTGTGAAATTACTGCCTACCTCTGTGCTGCATCGCTGTATCCTAACAGCAATAACATGATTCATAACACGAAGGAAGAAAGCGCAAGTGTGCTCTTACCTTTTATGTGTGACATCTTAGAGCGCGGCCTCCCAAGGTTTTGCCATCCCAAATCCTTGCTAGCATAATGACCGTTCTTCTTGTTGCGTGGCCCTTCTAGAGCAGGGATGTGAGGTGTAAGGATGCTTTCAGTTACTGGTATGCAAATACCTGCAAGGAAAAGACAATCAAAGATTTGAACGAGACACACACACAGACCAGGACCAGGACCGTGCTGGGGCTTGGTCTCAGCGACGCTCAGCTCTAATCAATCACACCTCTGCCCCTGATCCCCAGCACCTAACTTCACCTTTCTGCTTCATTCACTGTCAAAGTCTTGCAGTCACTCTGGCTTTACGGGCTGAGCACCTGGAGGCTGCCACGTAGACGTCTCTCTCCAGTCTCCAGCGGAGAGTATGGGAATGCAGACAGTACGGGTATACCACCCCCCCCCCCCCCCCAGCGAGAGCAGATCAAAGATTCATTAAATCTTTTTTGCTTCCTTAAATTTATGGGTTCTGTGCCGTCTTCCAGTGACTCAAACCACACTGAATGCAGTGCTGTGATTTCAGTCAGCAGCAACAGCATTTTTGGGTTTCCCCACCCCAAAATAGGAAAAGGCTAGGAGCCTTAAACATAGAAATACTACTAAAGAAAATGGAGTAGAATGAAGTAGGAAATGAATTTTTCTTTGTTTAGCAAAAGAAACAGTCACCCACAAAAAAATCCTGTTGCTGGGATCACTCAGAGAAAGAGATGCTGTCAAAATGCTGATTTTTACGGAGGAAAATCAAGAAATGACTGACGTACCATTGTTGCAGCGGTTCCCAGGGCAGCACATGCCATCTCTGTGGCAACGCTTCTTCTTCCTCCGGCACATCATGCATGCAGACGCTGCTTGATGAGGACTGTGACAGTATCGCCCAACTTCACATTCCTTATCGTTGGTACAAGGGTAGGCCTGGTGGGTAAAAGAAAGGTTTACAGTGAAGCACTCCTTTGTACAAGGCATGTATGCAGCCCATTTAAAAGAACAAACAAAAAACCCCAACCAATTCATGCCACTGAAACCCCCAAAGAAAGGAAGTCAACAGTTGAGATAGACACCATTCACTGGGGCCAACGATGTGGGTAGGGATGCTTCACTGCAGCCATATAGCAATCTTTAAGCTCATGCTGCTGGTGAAGATCTACCTGCCTAAAGCGTCAGGGAGCTGCAACCAGCTGCCTAGTGGCTTCATTTTTCCTGCCTCAAACATACGTTGGCACAAGAGAATTCATATTTTTGCGGGTTCGGGCCTCTGATTCATAGACAAGAGCTTAAAACTCCACAGTGAAGAATAAACAGAATAAACATAAAACTCCTCTCAGTCAGTAACAACCCTGAAACACACCCTCCAGTAGGTAACATTTTAATTTAAACCCCAAGGAGGCATTTTCCTTCGATAGCTGTCAAGCACATTGACGGATAGTACGATCACTGTTCTCACGGTGAGCATCTACACCACACTGGTGCCAGCTCCTCTGCTTGCACCGCTCCCCACCGGCCCACACCCGTGGGACTCCTTGGAAGTGAACAAACAGCACGGATCAGCATTTCGCTTGGATAGCCTTAACTTCACTTGGGAGCTTAGCGTACTCCTTAAACTTGCCACCTGCTAAACAACACCCGAGGTTATGCATCATGGAATATATTATAGAGCACAGTCTGTCTTGCACATATAATCCCCTGCAAGCAGAGACACATGTATACAATTCCTCTATATTCACCAAAACCAGCATTATCTTATAGGAAGACTGACTTTTAAATGAAAAAGGGTGTGAAAGCACTGTTATTCTTCCATAAAGAGAGAGAAAGAAAAGTTTGTTCCTACAGGAGGAAAAGACGTGATGCTTTAAGGAGACAGAACAATACACACTGCCACATTCCAGGATCCTTCTGCTGAATCCCACACAGCTACAACTGTGCTCTCTGTCTGCATCTAATACTACTGCCTATTAAATTAATGATTTTTTTTTTCATTCCTCAAAATTATACTTGCTAAGTATAAAAAGATAAGAATAAATTTTGGGCCCTGTCTGGAAAATTATGTTTACACTTCCTCAACAAACTTTCTCCAGCATTTTCAATAAATCAAAGTATGGCTTTTACTGTTTTCAAAATGGCTCTTGCAATTAATTGTTCACCACAAACAAAAAGCTCAACTGACTGATTTTCAATGTAGGCTGATTACTTTTCTAATAATATTTTAAATCAAGGCTTGATTATATATCGTTCTCAGAGAAGCATGGAAGCTGTTAAGAATTTGCTCTGAAAATTATTCTTTTAGATGGATAACTTCTTGCTTCTCGAGGAAACAAGATCCAATAATAAAACCAAGCAAGTTTCTCTAGTGCCATTAGTGGGAGGGGGGAGCCATGCCATTTCCCATGTGATTTCATTAGTCATTTTCTTTGTTAAAATTTACTTTACAGTACCAGAAGTGCTGGCTGGACATTCCCCAAGTGCTTCTGCCCCATTACTTCTGCCCTCCGAATATGCGTCTTTGAAGAATGATTCCAGAGTGCAGCTGTTTGGAGTAACCTGACATATGTGTAAGTCTTTCTCCCTTAAGAATAAACATTTCCTCTTGAGTTCATCCTCAAGAGGATGAACATCAAAGAAGGCCAGATCTTTTAGCTAGGACTAGCAGTAAGACACAAATGCAAGCGCTCACCTGTTTGGTACTCTTAAGGCATAAGTGGACTCTACCTATTCTAGCAAAGTGGAACTAAAGTGCTCTCCCCTCAATCTCATCACTCCTTTCCCTCTTTTTTTCTAGAAAGAAATAATTAACACTGATGTAAAACTTCCGATACAGTTATCATAAAGGTAAGGCTTCCCTAGCTTAAATGAGGCGTCACTCAACTAAGGATCTTAGAATGCAAAAAAGCAATTTTGTATAAACCTGTGCATGGTTATACTGAGTTTGGAAAATACTAACACTGCTAGCTGGGGGAAATGCAAATGAAAAACAGATGGACTAGCTAAAACCTGGAGATGAAGGCATTTTAGACCCTTGTCTGTCATCAAGACCTTCATAACCGCATCTTTTTTCCAATATGGGCATGTGGTATACACCTGCAACTTGTCAGCAAGAAGCCTACTTGCATTTTTCTTTTGGTTCCTCAAACAGCTTTTAAAGAAAGAGTTCCCTGATCCTGAATGGTGCTAATGAATGCTCTCACATACCATATCTAGCGACTGCTTTACTTTTGGCTTTTAGGCTGATGACATGTAAAAGATATTTTAAGATACACATCTAATTGCCAACTCTCAGCTCTGTCTTTAAGAACTGTAAAAGCAACAAAAGACGATTTTGACATTAAAAATTTCCAAGGCAAGTGATGTTACTCAGCCTTTAGTCCCACTCTAGAGCCCCATTTTAAATAAAGATGACACTTTCAAAATGAAAAAAAAAAGCCAAAACATTGGCCTACCTAAGGCCAATGACTGCAGCACGTCAAAAAATAATTGTGTTACATGTAGCTCAGACAACAACGGGCAAGTCCATTCAAAATGCCAAAAGACCAGCTGCCAGCCAGCTATATGAAAAACCCTCTTGCAAGTGCCTGATGCCATCAATTGCCTTGATCTTTCTTCCAAAATCACCGTCTATTCGATATCCTAGCTATCAATCGGAGGGAACTTGAAACAAAAACACCTACATAGCCTTATGTCTGTCTCCTGCTCACTAGACGTTCATTGGAGTAACTCCTGCTCCTAGCAAAGCAATTTCTATTGCTGCAGAACATTTAGTATTAGAACACAAAAATAAAACAAAACAACGTAGTGAGTACATAGCCTTGGCTAACAGGAGCGAAAATGTGTTCATAATTGTCCCATTGTTGGCAGTAGCTGAGACAATCTAGGTATAAATATGTATATATTTTCAAAAACTATAGGATAAAGAAAACATTCTTGTAAAAACATACATGCTAACAGTTGTCTCTGCATGAGTTAAGGTTTTCGAAATCTCCTACACCACGGTGCCTGAAACACAGGCTTTACGTTTAGAGAATTGCGGAGAACATTTCCTATATACAACGCAAAGACACAGATCAGTCCCAGATGCAGAGGCAAAAAGCAAGCTGTAAACCAGCTCTACTTCCCCAGCAATGATAACTAATTCTACAAGGCACATCATCCCTTCACATTCTTCAGTTATACATATCATTTTCTGGTCGTAAATCTCTATCCACTAAACACAGCTTTGATATTATGGGAAACCAGATGAAACCAAGATAAAATATGTAGCACTCCCTGAAGCTGCATTTAAACAAACTTATTCAAATTTTTTTTAGCCCAGATTACAGACGATCAAGTCACCCATAGCATGATATAAACTAGATTTGCCTGTGATAATGAGTCGCGTTTTCAGAGTATGTTGTCTGATTAAGAGCATTGCTTGCTCAAATGTTTTCTCTTCAGTCATTCCAATTACTTTTGTATCCTTGTATAAACGATAGCATTGAATTTGTGTCCAAAAACATACAGCAAAGATGCACTGGATGTTTTGCAGTGTTGGAGGATTCAGGCTAGATATTTAAATGGGTGCTCCTCACGCCGCGCCACAACGTCTCCTGCGTCAGTTCTGCAAGACTAACCTTTGCCAGCCAGGTCATAGCAACGCGTAAATGTTAAACTTTTCTTTTTGAGAGAGAGAATATGAATCCCCATTCCTGTCCTTCCTGAATTTATATTCAAAGTGCCCGGAGTGCACGATAGAAATATTCAAGGAAAATTATGCAGATGATAGAGGAGAAAAGTTGGGGATTTTTGTAGTTGAACAAGTCCTTCCAGGCTACTGAGGCTCTTCCTTTTGTATTAACTTCACAGTGAGACTGAGGAAGGGACTAACTATCCAGCTTTTGTGACTGAAGTGGCTAACACCATTCCCTTGATTGGAGGAGCGTGCAGGAGTGAGGTTCGTTCCTACCGTTGTCTTCCCTTTTTGGCAGAGATCTAACTTAGCGCCTTTTCTTGGTGCAATGAGGTTTTCTTGGTATTTTTGCTGGAGTCATTTGCTGTCCCACATATTGCATACGGTCATCCTGCCGCCCAGAGCTTCACTGCAAGCTGGAGCAGTACGAGGTGGTGGGACTGTTGTGCTGTGGAGTCAGGCAGTCTGAGTCTCTCTGCCCGGCCCTACACAACGTAACGGAGTAGGGCAAGACAGACGCTGTAATGTGCTGAAGGGTGAGTAGACTGATGGCAGACACGCTCTACTGAGCTTTGGGAGATAAGGTCTTGAATTTCAGCATGGCCTCCAGCAAATATTTGAAGACAATACTCCCGGCCAGTGTCTTACTCACCAGGATCTCATTTGATCGTATTACGATGTCTCATTTGTTTTTAGGCTGAAGCTACCCCATGCTCCGCTAGCTGTGTCAGAGGAAGGCAGGAAGGGCCACGGGCATTTTTACCTGGGCTGTGTCATCACCTACCCCGCACAAGCAGTCCTAGACACTGCTGGCTTCAGACCCACCTTCAGTGCTGAGAGGAGTTGTGCCTAGGTAAGGGATTTGGTGCAACAGATATCAGTAGTGGCTCCCCCAGAAGCACTTAACTGTTTTTTTTTAAAAACACATCATAAAGTCCAAGTGCAGAGTCAGTCCTGGCAGGAGATCATGGCTACTACCACTCCCAGCAGAAGGAAAAGCATGGAGGTTATTCCCTACCGTTTTACTGGGGCTGCTGAGCAGCACTCAAGAAGAGAACTAGAGTCCCATGTACCACGTAAATGACAATATCACTGCGGTTACTGTACTGGACACTCAGCCACCAGCTTCTGTCTCGTACGATCATCCCGTGATGTACTGAGGACTGAGCTGAAGAGTAGGAGAAAAGCCACAGCCAAAAAGTAAGAGCACGGTTGAAGTACCAGCTCGATCCTTCATCACCCTCTCTCACCTGGCAATGGGCAGTAGCTATTGCACAGGTGGGGCAAGTGGCTCAAGAAAACGGACATATACATTATCCCAGGAACGGTCTTGCTTTCTAGGTACCAGTGTGTTAGAAAACAGATTTAGGCTACTACCCGCAGTCTTGTACATACAGAATCCCTAGTTATTAACATCCTATTCAAATACCTGTGCCACTAGGTTATGCTATCACATCCAGCAGAAATGTCTTCTACTGTCAAAAGACTTCTCTTTTATATCACATCTACATCATCTTTTATATTTGCACCATGCCTGTGAGACAACTTACCACAAACAAATTGGTCCTGCAACCCAGTCTATTACTCACTTGTTACTTAAGGGAAAAAGGTTATTTTCTCTATTTCATTTAATTATATACTTTTATAAATTTTAAAATAATGACTGTAAAGGAGGTGGAAGCTGACCTCTCTACAGCCAGTGTGCTAACTAGATCATCAAAACAGGCCTGAGCTATAGGCAAGAGAACAGAGTTTCCTCCCTCCACATAAGAGATGAACAACACAGCTTGTTTGCCCTTTAGTCTCGGAACTGTGCACGTTGCTTCATATTCCACAGCCATCAGGCACGATGAAGCAACCGACTGGCTCAATCATGGTGAGAGCCTTTCCTTCCCATCCTGCTTCGGACAGGACAGATCGATCTTTCTGTGCAAGAACTCCGTCCCCATAGAGCAAACATATGAAATAGCCACAGGGGTGCCAGGTCTGCTTTTGCTTTTCTCTCTCTCTCTCTCTCTGAAGAATTATTTAATCCAAAGTAAAAGCATGCCAATAAATTGGGAAATGCAAACATATGCTTTAACCAAATAGCCTGCTGTCAAGACTAATTACAAAGAAGGCAAGTCATTGTTTGGCTCCTTGGTTGGGCCTGATTCTGATTGGGATCTCAAATTTGTTTTGGCTTTTAGCAGATCAACACTGGTGGGACAGTTGCACACAACACGTGGCCTGTAGATCTAGATGAATACATCACATGTGGGATTTGTCCCATTCACCTCTCTGGAGACAGAATGAAGAGCCTCTCTATGAAAGTCAAGGAGAAGACCCAACATGATCCCATAGGATACAAACCTTTGTAACATTGGAAATAAAAGCTCTTCATTCAGAACCACATAAATGTGATAAAGCAAAATGGAGGGGATAAGGGGGGAAGCCAAAGCTTTTTAACAAATGAACAAACAAACCAAATGAACAAAATCCCAACTCTTTGTGGTTTGGTTTTTTTTTTCCTTGAAAGGCAATTAAACTACTTTCTGATAGCTTCCCAAGTGTATTCACACAAATCCATGTCTAACGGACAAATTTCAGCCTAGCTTTCTCCTAGCTGCTAAGCAAACATGTACATTAAGATGTGGATGGGAAATGACTGTCATTTACTACTGTTTTGTTTTTAATCCCAAATGAGAATAGAGTTTATCAGCAGCCATCTGGAGCAATGCAGTTTTCCCACAGCACTGCTGATGTTGCTTTTTTCTATTCTTAGCTCAACACAAGCATAGATGATAGCGAGGGATCTCACTGTGCACAAGCAGAAAGCCATGGTTAATTTATCCTGAGGAGGAAATCACGCTGTGCTCTCAGACAGCTCCAGACATGGATCCTGTCTCAGACTGATCCCACCAGAAACTCTCAACTCTCAGTGACTGTGGTGGCACAGACCATTCCCGAAAGCAAAACTCACAGTAATTGCAATGAAACAGATTTACTCCGTTCAGTTGCCATGACAAGTTTAACGATTCATTTTTTCTCACCGAACCTCCTTCTTGTTAAAATAACACATTTCTGACTCACTTGTCTGCCAGACCCAGAGAGAAAAGCACCATCTTCCACCTCTAGATTAAGTACAGGCGCTTTCTTCTAGCAATAACTTATTTTAAACTCTTCAACTTAAAACAGCACTGGTGTTCACGAGGTCCGATTCACACAGTGCTACATCATGGATACTTATGTGGCTAATGGCCCCAGAAGCTTGCATTATTACGACAATAAATATTCATGATTCAAAGTAATACTCAATCCACTGCTAGACCACCAGGGGAAGAACGTTTCTAAACCGTGCAGTACTCCAGCTCTCATGATTTGCTAGAGCCAAAGACGACTCAGATCTTAACAACCAAACCCCAAACCTCACGGAGGTCCCTCTGAACCGACAAGGCTGCAGGACTCACGTGGGTTCCGACTCAGGCTTTCCTTCTCCCAACAAAAATGGCATGGAAAAAAACTTCCCTTTCCGCAAGCGGTGGGCAGTTGTGCGGGGAGCTGTGCTTAGGGGGAGCACGTAGCTGCACCTGGAGGAAAGAGAGTCTAACACCTTCAAATAAACGTGGGAGCTGTACTGCCCTGTTGCCAGTGCCAGCGGTGCCTCTTCTGATGCAGACAGAAAACCTCCAACGACTTTTCCCGTACGAAATCTCACTCACACTGTGACCCTGTGTGATCTCCTGGCCCACGTGGTGGAGTCAACGGGCATTTCAGGTCTACAGCAGAAGCTCCTATTCAACAGCTTACAATTTAACACCTTTTCTTACAGAACTAGCTATATTTTGTGTCCTACTGGGAGGAGGTAGTGTCTCTTTAAACCTGGCCTTGGCTTCAGGAGAAAACATAAAGAAGGTAATCTGAAAGCCTGCAAGTGGATCAGTTGAATTCCTGGGTAGATACTATTATCTGAATTAAATTGGCCTTAATTTAGTACATTTTACATGCGTTATGAAAGTGTAAACTCAAAGGCTTAAGGCACTTGAAGTAATCTACCTTACAAGTTTATTCAACTTGGTTCACCTTCAATTCCTCATCCAGCTAAAGCCCGAAACGAGTTATATTTCCTAACGACCCAAAGGGTAGCACACTATGCCCAAACCACACACAGATGTATGTTCTTTATACCACAGAACAGCACAAAACTATTACCAGGACACGGCATATACATCGTAGTTCCCAAGGCAGCACAGCTATGGGTCTTCCTGTTCTATCACACCTCTAAGGCAAATTATCAGCCCTAGGTCCTGGTGTCACTGCTGAATCCCGCCATCTCCAAGGAAGTGTAGGGCGTCTCCTGCCCCAAGCACAGTGTGCATACACAGGTGCTCGCGTTTCCCTTCCCTACCTTGTATCACAACCATGGGACAACACAGCAGTGCTTCCTTCTCAACGTTTGGAGAGACCACGAGGCTCCTACGCCGCTTGATTTTGAAGGAGGCTTCCTGCTCCATAGAAATGGTACCTTACAGAGGACATGATTAAAGAAGGTTCAGAACTTTGGGGAACTGTCAGTTTGACCCCAAATTTTATGGACTTTGCCTTAATGTGTATGGTTGCTATTGTTTGGTGAACTAGCAGCAGCAGCGTTACAATGGAGAGCATCAAAACAACGTTAGGTAATCTTCAAAGTCAACAAAGTAGCACTAAATCAATGTGACAGGAAGCCTCTAGGTCTTGATTTTATCTCATTTCGAACACATCACCAAAGACTGCTCGAAGAATAAAGGTTTGTTAACATGCACTTTGTTCTATGTCCAGCCTTTTTAGCAGACTGTTCTTGCCCTTTTATCTCTGCCTTTTCCCCACCCCTTTTCTGATGGTTTTGCTTTTTAGTTTTGTCTCTAATTGGCTATTTATCATCTGTTCCAGAGTGAGATTCTTCTGGCTTTTTGATCACCATGTTTATCGCGATGGATGAACAGTGGGTTGCCAAAACCAGTTTTCCCTCTGGATCTATTAACTCTAGAAGTATGGAGATTTTTATTAATCCAAGAATACTATCCAGATGGAAACAGCTAGCAGATCCTAGGGCTCACAAAGCACCAAGCATTAAACCACAGGTAGAGACTCAGATATCGTGGCTGGGAGTAGAATAACACTGCTGGCAACTGGCAGTAAGGTACTGTTCTAACACCTGGGTCTGAACATCCCCAAATCACGACGCACTTCCAAGGTGGAGCTTTTATTGGGAACCATCTCTGCAAGCATGTATTCACAGCAAGAAAAATGAGATGACAGCTTTACCTTCTGTAGTATAGCTACTAAGGAGAGTAAACTTCCTTTGCTTTTAAACATTCACAACATCTAGAAGCAGCAAGGGGGAAACCCTGCCTTATTGAAGCCAGTGCAAAAATTCCCTTTGCTACAGCATCTGGAGAGAGAATGCATCCAGGTTATAAACATTTGTGCCACATCTGCAATCCTCACCCTGGAAATGACTCATAGGTATTCCTTGCAGAATATACTTTGCATTGCAGAATACAAAGCATTTAAGACGCCAGTTTCCAAAATGCAGTTTCGTTGGCCCTCATCTTTAAAAGGACAGCCCTGAAAACATGAGTTCGTGCCAGCTGGAGACACAGCCAGATGCTGTATGTCTGAGAAGGATGAACCGCAGTCTCCACCTCAGCAGACTGCTGACTGCAATCTAACGTTGTTACCGAATGTCAGCGTTTTTGTTTGTCTCCCTGATGGTCGTTTATGGGAGAACACCTGGCTCATACACCTCTTTCAGTCCCCAGTTCTTCCTCTATGCATCAGAAACCACTATTGTCATCTGATATTCAAAACACCTTCCCTCTTTTCCTGCTCTGCGTGAGCCCCTCTACAATGTGATGGCTGAGACTGCTCCGTTGTGAGGGGAACTGAGAGACACCAAGTCCTTTGAACTCCAAAGCACTTAGAGAATTGAAATCAGACAGCAAAAATCAGTCAGCCCAGCCTTAACAGCGGAACAAACAACGCCTTGGCACCTGCACCAGCTCCCACTCTCCAGTCTCACGCACCACAGAGAATTCCGAGACATGGCCACAGAAATTCGTGAGTTTTAAGGACTAAGGGGGGAGGGAGGTGGGAAGGTGATATTTCTTCAGTTCTTACATTTGCTCTGAATGAGAGAGACAGAAACAGGATGAGTCAATAGTGCAACTTGGGGCTTTCCCCTTCGTAACAACAGGAAGAATTACGAGAGCGCAGCTCCTCGTCCCGACTCATTCTAGAAGAGTTATGCTAGGAAAGGTCCTTTCCTATATCTAAGGAAAGGACCCCTAACAGCATCATTTAAAAAAATCATTGAACTCTTATACAATTAAGTTAGAGCTGCCTACCCAGCTTCAGCCTGCGGTAAATAACATAGCAATCAAGGTTTCAACACTATTTACCCTTTTTCCCCTTTTCTTTTAAAGTGCTCCTAGTTAATTTTGCACAAACAAGAAAACAGGACCAACACAGCAAGGCAAGAATAACTTGTGAGTAAAACCAGATGAACACTAACATATTTACATAGTGTAATGACTTCACTAGTAATTCAAACAAACCCAGGCCCCAATTCTCAGCAGAGAGAGCTGAGCACATGCAGTCCAGGAGGCAAGAACAGGGTGGCTTCAGGCTACATTTATGTCTGCAGCCCCGGCGTTAGTAGGGACTGCTCTTAGCTTCAGTCTGCAATAGCCACCGAGGGACCATCTTTCATTCCAGAAATTGTACTGTGACTACACCCTCTTCTCGATCTTACGGGGCTCTTTCCACTTTCAAGCAAAACTTCTACAGTGCTGGGGACCGTAACACAGAAGAGACAGAACAACAGGATCCAAAAAACTAATTCATAGAAAAAACATCTAATGTTATAGAAATGAGAGAAAAAAAGAGAGAGGGAGGTGGTGGGGTGGGATCCAGACTCAGATCCACTACCTGCAGGGGACAGTCATTTCTTGATAAAGGTACCAAACCCCCCCCCCCCAAACCCACAACCAAACCCACCAAACCCATCCAGAGAAACAGGAATAATCCTGTGCAATTTCTGAATCAAGCCACAACAGTCCTTGCCTATTCTAGCCATTGTCAGCACGCAGTTACCTAGGATTCTGGCATTTAACACTGAATTAACTAGAAATTTGTTCTCCACATTCAAAATAAGCTGTTCTGCAGCTGACGCTTGTATTTATCCTCTTCCCTGCTACATTTTACTATATCTTCTGACCTTATGTTTTCAAGCACTCTCTTCTTGTCTGAAAATAATATTCTTTATGTGGAGTTACGGAATCTCTTCTTTGTTCCTAGATGTCTTGGATGTTGATCAACAAAAAGTCATTAAAAAGTTTAATCCTCTATGCTTGGCACTACATCAGACTGAGAGCAGTTTCTTTGTAACAGCCTTTGGAATAAATAACCATTAAAGATTTTTTTTTTTCTCCTTATACTGGTCACCCACACTTTATAGTGGGTGGCCCTTTAGTTTATCCCGTTACTCTATTTCCACTTCTAAAGCTAAGCCAGATGCAGCAACCTGACACTACTTTTAGTTCACGCAACTTTATTGTAATGAAAACTTCCGTGTATATCTGATACTTGTTAGGAAAGCCAAAGAAACAGGAACCATGGTAATATTGCTCCACCTTCTTGACAACTTTTACTCTGCACGAGTTGGATTCTCCAGGGTACTGCATGCTTCGTTAGCAGGCGTTTTTCGCATTTAGATGCCCCAGAGTGCAGAGTCAACCCAGACCTAAACTCCTCTTGTTGGTGTTGTTTGCGTTACAGCCATACCCAGAAGCAGCGTCTAGGCGCTCTGCTCTCTTATAATTCTACATGATCAGTTCTTTAACTGCTAGATAGTGCACATAAGCAAGACCAAACCAGGGCAGAGAAGATTTTAAGGGTTTTGGGTGCCTTTTTTTCTTCTCCCTCCTTTCTTCTTTCTTTTAAAGAGATGGAGCCAAGGTAGTGGCGATTAAATGGCTTGGCTATGCCAAGGCCACATAAGAAGACCACAATACACAAGTAATTTTCTTCTCATCCATTTAACTGTATGTTTCTTTCCTTTTTCTGAACTTGTACCCTTCCTTTCTGATGTGCTAAATATAAATGACTATGTCTTTAACAATTATCTCCTCTATACAGGGATACAAACACAAATCAAAGTGGCCACATTTACCAGCCACATATGAAAACATGTAGTCCTACTTTCTAGTGATACCCCTAGAAGCATATTTTACACAAACAGATTGCCTAAAGCATATTTAAGAGATTAACTTAGAAAAAAAAAAGAAAAGAAAAAGGAAATTTTAATTAGACAGATAAAAATGTTTATAACTAAATCTTGGGTGGTTCAACTAGCAGCAGTGGAATTTTTCAAATGCTTGATGTTGTTTATATTTTTATGCTTGTGAGAACCTAAGCCTATTTATAATAGTTTACACAAAGCATGATTCACCTCTTGGGCAACAGAGGCGGCAAAGCAGGCTAGACTGACAGGAGTAAAAAGTACTCCACCACAGAAAAGTAATGAAGTAACACGAGATGGCTTTCCTCAGTTGCGAGAAGGGTATTTCCCCTGTCAATCAATCCCCTTTAATTTTCCTGCTCTTCCAATTCTCCAGGAGGCAGGACTACACGGAATGCTTTGCACTCAAACCAAGTGAGACAGCACATTTCCCTGGCAAGGTGCCCTGTGCGGCGTGCCTTCAGCACCGCGTTCCAACGGAGCACTCGGGCTTGCGGATTTCCCTCCACCCGCACTTGAGCCAACAGTCACGTCGGTGGTGGCTACACACCTACTCTGCTGAAAAACCTGCAAAACCCAGCTCCTTGCATATCTAAGTGTCACAGTTCAGCTGAGTGTTTGCATGTTTTGCAAAAACACGCAGAAAAAAGGCAGAAAATATGCCCTTTCCCACAGACCATTCAGTCCCCAGACAGGCACAATTCCCAGTGGCTTCCGAAGTTTCTCTCAAGTAGGAAAATCAGCCCATAAAGTAACAAAATATCCCCGTTACAATGTTGAGTGTCTTCTAAATTCAGTGCATTTTCCTTGAAACCAATTCAAAGGATCAGCCGGGATAGGAGCAAACAGCACTTTGCCTAATGAGAGGATCTCTCAAATCTGAGGCCTGAGACACAGCCTTGCAGCTACCCCCTGCCTCATTAATTCAGGAATTTAGCTTCCTGGGAGTCATGCACAATGGTCACCAGAAAGAACACCGTGGAGAGAGGCTAAAGGTTAGGTTTTGCCATCGTTTCCTAAGCCAGTCTCCTGCCAGCCTTTCTACGTGCGTCGGAAGGGAGGCGAGGAGAGAGCGCAAAACCTTTGTCGTGTCTTGCTGCTACGACCTGGCATTTTCACCCCCGCCCAGATGAGTATGAATAGAAACGCCCCTCCCTGGAAACGCTGAAATCCCATTGTTATTGCTGTTCATTTCCCCTTGTATCAGTGGCACAGAAGCTATCTGCTTCTCCTGCAGCCTGCCTGACAGGTGCCGATGCTCCCGCTGCCGAGCGTGGACGCAACGGCCAAAGGAAGGAGGAACGAGTCCCTCCGCCCCCAGTGCCAAGGCCTGGACTCTCTGAGGCCGTGCTAGAGTGATGCTCTTATAAATTCTTTTTTTTTTTGGTCATATATATAGGTATGGTGCATAGCAAAGACTGGTTTTATTCCTGAAAACCCATTTGTGGTTCCTTCGGTGCACTGTTCTCATTTTAATCAACAGAACCTCATTTAAACGTGACCCTTCAGGACTTGGCCCAAAGGCAAGACAGTGCTCTGCCTTAAAGGGTTAACAATTAGGATATATACACTGTAGAGAGGTAAGCTTTGTCACTCAAGGAAAAACAGGTTTTCATCAGTATAATTAAAATTATCAGTCAAAATTCTTGGTTTGAGTGTGTCAGGCTATCTTGAGCTGCAACAATAGGACATACGAATTACTCAATACTTAGCTTAAGTTTTAGATAGCACATAGTGTACTTACAAAGGTTTCATCTAATTTAAGTACCTTTATCCAGATTTATTCAATAGAAGAGATTTTTTTTTTTTCCTCAATTAATCCAATGTGATTGTGCTGAAGCCTACAGGTCGAATGTGTAAAAGAGCACTGGGATCAGTGATACCGGTGTAAATACCGGCAAGTCTCTTAGTAAGCCATATCGTACAAGTACTGCTCGTCAGTTAGGACTCTATATACTTCAGAATATTATTTGAATGTGCAAACACAACTACACCGCTATTTTGACATTTTTCTAGAACGTTCTGAGAGAACATAAGCACTCTGCTCCCAAACATCCCTCTCCAAAGCTTTTCTCATTTTTCCTCATCTTGTATTAACAAGGCTCACCATGCTTGATCACGAGATCTGGAAAAATAAAGGGAGAAGCACATGCTAATGCAGTTAGCTCATTTTTTTTCTTTAAACAGAGGATAAAGTCTGTCTACACACACCCCTTTGCAATCACTGACCTCACCATTTCTCTCCTGTATTTTTAAGTCCTCATTATCAGACTCTGTGAAGGGAAATCGAAGGCACCGACAAATATCACAGCAGCAGCGCAACAATCTGTCACACTAAGAAAACCCAGCTGTTCGCAGAGCGACAGCCAGCAGGGACTGCATGCTAGGAGCAAAATCCAAATGCCTGGATCCTCCCCAGCACCTCTTCCAGCTATTTATACAAACCCTTGCCGACCTTCTTTCCTCATTTCTTTTCAGCGTCAGCTTCTTTTTACTCATGGCTAAGCCACAGTTGTTTACCATATACCAAAAAAATTCAAGTTAATTATCTTAAAGTCTTCAAGTCAAAGTACATCTGGTTTGGAAATGACAGTCTGTCTTAGGCGGGTCTTTCCTGTAAATACACACGCGCGCACACACGTATCTGAATGGAAAAACGCTCGCATGGTACAGATTTGCTGAGGAACGTGCAGTAGTACCCTTATCATTCCTATCGGGTATAGCTCAAGAAAGACTTTTGGAAAGTTCAAAAGAAAAGCAGCAAACTGTTGTTTTAATGAGACTCCATTAGGCAGAACTCTGTTCATGACTCTCCCGGATCGCTGTTTTCATTAGCAAGCCCCATGAATAACAGCAAAGCTCTTTGTACAGCGCTCCTTGCTCGGGTGCAGGCTCTGGCTCTGCCAGAGTACTGTCTTTTAGATGTTCAATCCAGCCCTGCTGTTATCTGCTCTGTGAGAAAGAAAACTGATGCAGATGAATGGAAATTTTGTGGCTGCCCAACAAAGGGGCTTTCCCAGCCAAAATCAGAACAAAGGTTTTAATTTATTTAGGAAATCAAAAGGCTAAAAGGCATGATCTCGCAATCGCGCTCTAATGCGAGTAGTCCTCGCTGTGATATATAATCCCAGGGTTTCACTGGGCTTCACAATGGATTTACTCATTAAAGACTTAGCACATGAGTAAAGATTTGAAGAGCAAGGCAATAAAACATGACAGCATAAAAATATTATGAAAAAACATTATGAGTTAGTTGGAGGCATTCACTTTAAGTTATTTTAGAGCAACTTGGACAAACTCTTGAAGAGGCATGCAAATAGTCTGGTGTATTCGCAGAAAAGCCGAGACTGCGTGTGTCAGTTTTCCGGAAACACCACATCCACTCCTCTATGCGCAGAGTAATATCATGGTCTGACAGTGTCCTCAGAAATCCATTTTGTACAGCTGAAGTAAAACTCTTTCAAAGCTTAACTAATCTGCTTTGGTAGACTAACCAAGTCTATAAATATTTATAAGTCATTAGACACATTTGCAAATCTAAAAATACTTTAAAAACCATTACTGCATTCAGGAAAAGCAGCTGTAGAGCACTCCATAAATCTACTTTTTCTGCTTGCTCTGAGCAAAACCTGTTCCGATTTCAAAGTTAAGACTCCAGTTCGATACTACAGAACGAACGCACCTGAGAGAACAAACCAGATGAGGTTTTGATCCTACACCTTTCTCCATTGGTAATCATGGCTAAGACGGCGCTTACTTACATTTAGGCTGCTCCATACAGCCACCCAACCTACTCTAGAAAGTGACGTTAAAGACCTACAAAACCTCCAGCATGCGCATGACCCCATCGATTAGGATGGGATTATTGCTCGAAGGTCTTGCCCTGAGCGAGGGAGTACAGGAGCTCTGTACTTTGAACATCAGGCTGCTTGCGACAAAACAGAGAAGACCCGCAGGCTGGCAGCCAAGCCCCAGCTGGGAAGGGGGCTGGATCCCCACCATCAGCTCAACCTGCAGTGCACGGTGCTGCTCCTCCGCAGATCCCTGCCGGATGCATTCCCATGGATCGCACAGGAAGCCTGGACCACACACCTTTTAGTTCTCCAGATTCTGCCCAAGTTTTGTCCAAAGAGAAGAGGCCTAAAATGACCAGTGCACTTTTACCGTGGTTCGGGGGGAGTTAAGCGTATCCCCGTCCCCCCGCAGGGTGCCTGCCGCCAAGGGAGCTCTGGAGCGGGATGCCAGGACGCAAGGCCGGAGCGCAGGGCCGGCACCGGCATCTCCCAAGCAACGCCCAGCAAACACACGCGCTGCCGGCAACGCCTTGCCTGCTCCAAAGTGCAGAACTACGGGTGAAGTACCGTGACCCACCGTTTGCCGCCTTGCAATTAACTGCTGAATCTCATTTTCAAAATTCAGGAACTAACAGACTTCAGAACGCAAAAACCCCACCGCTTTTTAGCAAAGAGCTTGCAAGAAGTGATAGTACTGAAAGGCTCCCGACAGTCTGATGTGGACCCTCAGAGGAGAATCACCAAGCAGCGCAAGCTGGGAAAAACTTAATTTAAAAAAGATAATCTGCTTTTTTGTAACAGCCTTAGGAATAATATATTGGCAAAAGGAGGAAAAAAAAAGCAACAAAAATTGCTAAGAAGCGTATACAGTAACGTTTAGAGACTGGTCTGCACCCATGACCAGGACTGGTGGCTGCCACCAGCCACAGGCTCTGTATGAACGCTGCCATGTACAGGATTTCAAGGCAGGGAGACATACGTATGCTTTCATGCTTGAAAATGTACTGCCTGCCTGTACCACATGTACATGCTAAAACCTATACAGAAATGCGTCGATGATTTCATTTTTAAAATTCCTTCACTTATCTAGATACATGTCACATGAACGTGTAGCAGAGAGGTAACACGGGAACCATGCGGGCACATGGCAAATGATAACAGAATATAACAAACAACTACATAATTTTCAAGTGCCATTATAACAATGTTATATATGCTTATCCTTTCTTTCTACTGAGAGGCAGCAGGGGAACCTCGGTTACGAGTCAAGACATGCATTGTTCTAAGCGAAGTAGAAATAGGAATTCCAGTGTAAATGCCAGAAGGATTCAAATCTAGCTCTGTAGCGGATTTACAAAGAGCTGAATGAGGTCCAAAGTCTTTTAGGATATGTCAACAAATCAAATTGAAAACACATCTATCCCAACAAGGGATCCGCATGTACTTACATACTGCATATTGGTATACCTGCCATGTAAGAATTGGGTTTAGTTAACGTGGTTAGGAAACTCTTCATTTAAGTTTTATTTGCTTCTCCCTTTTGAAAACAGCTTCCTATTTTCTTTTTTTCTTTTATGGGCCACCAAATTACATGTGACTAAACATACCTATTTAGTGAAAATGGGTTCCATTAGTATGTAATCTTATACGTGCATTGTTTTCTTCTGAAGGAAAATAATGGAGAACAGGTGGTGATGCTTAGCATCAGGCTCCTGTTTCTAGAATTACAGTCTACTGGGAGCCACCAGCAATCTCTGAAAGCTGTCATAAGTGCTCAGGAACTAGTATGATCCAGAGCACATTCAATACATTAAAGCGTCTTTTTGAAAATTTAAGTAGGTGTGACAGGAGAAAACTGGCTGAATGGCGCAGGGATTCTAACGTGTCCCTGCAAAGGGTCGTGATTTCCTTCTGCATCCCACAATAAATAACTCAAGCTGGCCTCCATTTCCACAGCAGAAATTAGACATTTAAAAAATTCAAATAGGTACCATATGTACTATAAACCTTTCTGGTTTAGCATTCAAATACAGCCGCGTTCAAGTTGTTGGAAAATACGGGATTTAAATTCTCCTAGAAGAACTTTAAAAAGCTGCTCCTTTACACTGATTTATTCTTTTCTCAGTGTCACAAAACCAGCAGTGCTGATAAATATCTCCTCGTAGTTTGAAAACCGACTGATGTCACACCGCACAAATAGTTTTACCCAGTAAGTCACAACACTGCATGTCAAATGGATATTTCTTTGTTTTATCAATCCCATCCTTACCTTACCAAGTAGGAAGCTGTTTAGAAATAATTCTATCTAACTGACAGTTGTGTTTCCCAATGCGTTTTCATCATGAACGCGAGACGTAAACACCACCAGCTAGCAGATCTATACAAGTAAACAAGCATTACAGCCACGTCTTAAAATCTGGCTCTGAAACTGAGGAGTGGGGCAAAGACAACACGCGTTTGCACAACAACTTCAGCTGAACTACAACTCTACAAAACCAGACATGGAAGACTGGCTGACATCCCTAACTACTGTTCTGTGCCGGGTATGCCAAGATGCACACCCACTTGAGGAAATAGTTAACGCAGGTTTGTTTGGTGGCATTGTAGTTCGGCAATAATAGGAATTAAAAGAAGGTAAAGTTACTTGCGGGGCCAGATTCTCTGTTGATGGAAACAAATCTCCCACCGATTTCCACAGGAATACGTCAAGTCGCAGCAAGTAGCTAGACTGTACATGACAGACCAGATTTCTTGTGGAGCTATACAAGATCAACGTTACATTTATTTTTACGGTGGTTACTTCTTCTGGGAGACCTTAGTCAAAGCAGCCCCTGCAGGTTGCAGTCAGTTGACACAAGGCGAGCTTCAACAGGCTTTGCGGCAGAGCGTATGTATTTTCGCCACCTTCAGTCTCACTGTGTTAGCTTTCCTCTAAAACAGGAGGCAGTGCGATAGGCTGCAATTCTACAGAAATCATAGCAGCGCTCAGGAAAGTCTTTTACCGCTTCTGCCTTTCCTCAAAGTCTCAATGCAGAGAGAACGCCCTGTTCTCCAATGAGTCCCATGTAAGCGTCTCCACTTGAAGCCCTGTGGCTAGAACAGAAGAAAATTAAAAGGTGCCCATTGCTTTGAAGGTACGACAGAAGGAACCCCCCCTTACGGAGGCAAGACAAGCCCAGCCCACCAAACTGGGAGAGACAGCAAAAGACAAAACTATCGGTGCAAAGAGGATAGATAGCAAGTACTATTTTTGATTCCTGGCACTGGGCTAACAACAAAGTTTTAAGAGAAAAACTTTCTTTTCCAAGATGAAAAACACAGCTGTTGTTACACCCATTTTTTAACCTAAAAACCACTAGATTTGCGCTACAAAAACTCTGTCTTAATTAGCCTTTCCACCTGAAATGAGGGTGCTGAAGTAAGGGATCAGCTTAAATTGTCCCATCAGATCCATCTAGAGTCAGCCAGTTTCTGAATTGCCTTAATACAGTAAATATTTCCCCCCATTTATCGCTCCTGTTCACCTGGATCCAGCTAAATAACTGAAATACCTTCTAGTGTGTGCACCACCAGCAAAACTCTTGAGCAAAAGACAATCACAAAATTATTATTATTACTGCTGAGGAGTGAACCAGAAAAAGTGCACAGCCTGATCCCAGGAAAGGTTTAATCTCCAACACGTAAAATCATCCTCATCCTGTTTGTGAACTGACTAAATTTAAACATTGGAAAACAATACACATGAAGGCACATTATGCCATTTTTTAAGAAACCCATTTCACAGTAATTTTACTTTCATTCCAAACTTCAAACTGATCTTCAAAAGCTCCTTAGAAAAGGAAATTTGCTATGCTTTGAGCAGTGAGTAAGACTGAACAATGAAATTTAGAATCATGACCTAATTTCTAGAAGGCTTTTTTTCCTGACAAGAACCAAAGGGTTTGGGTCTTTATCAACACTTCTCGAGAGAACGTTCTTTTATGACATTTTTTCTTTTCCTGGTAGCAGAGATTGCAAAAGCAATTCTAATAACACCAGAGTATTGGTAAAAACCAGAAAGTAAATGATAACCTTCCTGCTTAATCCACATACTATAAATAGTCTTAGTGTACATATGCATATGTGTGCAGATACATAAACCAGATATAATGTAAAAAGGAATATACAGGTCCAAATTAGCATAAGCTATTACAGTGGAAAAGCCAGGGGCATGCTTTGTACTATACCATCCCTAAAACGATGTTCTTGGCTAAAATTCTGAAGGGATTTTAAAGGTAGAAATGCTTTAGTTACCTTATGAAAAATCTTTTTCCACAGCCTAACTGAACACCCGTTAACTGCGGCACAAATCTACCTTAGTCTACAACGCAAAGAGACTGGATTTAGCCCTTACAAATATCACAGACTTACAAGCACTGTATTGCTGAAACTTCCTTTCAGTTCACAGGACTTGCACAGGTGGAACAGAATCAGTGCAGTTCAGGGAAAATGAGGTTTTCCAAGTTATAATAGCTTACAGCGATTTTTCTTTTCAGAAAAGGAACCTTCAAATTCACATGGCTGCTTGAAGAGGCAGCAGAGTTATAAGACTGCATTTTAACAGGATAACTGGCCGTTAAGTCCCTATGCTACTTTCCTTTGCTCCTTTCTCAATAATATACTACTACTAAAGTTAGCTCCATGGTAGAAGTGAATTCCTTTCCTTGTGAAAGGAGAAAAAAAAAGGCAATAATGATGAATTTAACCAAGGAACAAGAGAGTAAGAACAAAAGATAAACAGGGAACTGAATGCTTGATTTTCCCAAAGGTCTCATGTTGTGCTCTATTTCTGTTGCCTTGAGGAAATAATGATTTTACCATCTTTCTTCAAAGAACAGAAATCTGCACTTTCAAAATGATGTGTTGCCAGACGAATCTGTCCGGAATTGTACCATTCCAAACTAGCTGGTAGATGGTACGTAGACCTGAACCGCATACAATTCGCGAGGCACAGCTTTCATGGTACCACGATTTCAACAGTTCACCGAGAAACAAACCGTTTTATTTTTGCCCAGATCGCACTTCTCCATAAGCAGAACATTAGTACCTTGTGGCAATACACTTTGCAAACTGCATTGCCCTGCATTTGACACTGCTGTTCACCCTTCTCGGTTTGTAAAATCTGGATCCAATTTTCAAATGAAAGATCACTTTGCTGAACATTTATTTTTCCTGTGGAATTACTTTACCGATGTTTGGTGAATAGGCTCTTTTCAACCTTGGGGGTTATTTATTTAGATTTTTATTCTCTTCAGAACGTTGGTGGAAAACATTTGTCTGCTGGAGGGGCACCACATGCTTCTGATCTGAAGATTGACTGACTTTGACTGCCTAAAAAGCAAGTCAGCAAATACAGACAGGAGGTTAAATGATGGTTAAGTATCTAGGTGGACGGGGAATTAGAGCCCCGTTTTCAAAAGTCTGTCAGATGAATTGAGCTCCAGTCTAATTCAGAGTCCTGGGAACGTAGATTTCTATACACTCAAGAGTTTACTAAACTGAACGATATAATATCGCAAAGAGATGGACGAGCGAGCGTGAAAGCGGAGAAGGATGGAAAATGAATGCAGCACTAACCTGCCGTTTCAAGAGCAAATGTGGGTTCCCAAAGCAAATACTTTTCCTATCTGCAATAAATTGTGATATCCTTCTGCTTAAAATCTGTACAAATTGTGAATACAGCGCGTTTTTTTCATTGAATGATTAAAAAGAAAAAAGCAGCTTTTTATTCCAAGAATTTTTATGGGAAAATGGAGCAGTCCCAGTTAAGTCTTGCAGTTTCCATTACATTTTTTCTGTTTCCTCTTAAGCACTAAAAGCACTCACTAAGTTCTGATGTTTCCAGGAATTCTGGAACTAGACTATTTTGTCAAAAAATGGAGTTCCAAAAGTAGACAATATGTTAGGTATGCATCTTTTAAAAATGAGTATTTCCAAGGCAAGTTTAGAAAAACTACTGTTTAAAGGAACATCGATTTAAACAGTATCATTTTCAACCTGTGTACTTCCTATTATGACACTTAACACCATTCTTTATTAATTTCACCTGTGTCTTTCTTCTCTGAAAATACTGCCCATTGTATAAAAGTTTGGATTGGTCATCTATACGTTATTATTTTCCAAATGTTTTGAGTTCCTTAAAATATCATATATTTGTTTCGGAGAAGAGCATTTTTACATAACGGGGAAATTCAGATGGCATACAATGGCAAGTTTTTGGAATCAGTGCCATAACTGTTTAGCATAACTGATGACTGAGCCAACCAAACATTACGCTTAAAGTGAGAGGCTTCCACTCGTGGGTGAATCAAGCGGTCCCTTCATGCTTTGGAATGAGAGGGTCATCTGTCAAATACAGCTCTTACAACAAGTTTCACTGTATTCAGTTTAATTTACGCTCACCTAACAGCGGACCATCTTGGGAAGGTAATTCCTCTCTTTCTCCAAAACTTGGTGCGCTTAGAACTGTTTGAATGACTCGGTTCTTCTATTTCAGTTTAACTTCTGCTTGTGCACCCTGTAAGACTATTAATGCAATGCTTTGAAGGTAATACAACACTGAAGTTACAAATATTTCTTTCTGCCTATGGAGGAACTCTTGCCGAATCACAGGAAGAGACTTAGGCCTGGATAGATGTCTTTGGGAAAAGGAGAGGTGGGATTCTGCTCTAAATCCAGGGAATTCTAGTGCCTACTTCTTATTTCGAATTCTGTGTCATAAAAACCATTTCTAAATTATCTTTTTTTAAGCAAAGAAATGTCATTGCAGAACCAAAACCAACCTCCAAAACCCAAAATCTACATCGGTCTTACCAATGCGTTTCTAACAGCAACAGCAATGCTGTGGCATCAAGATGCAAGTAGCAAAGCAAAGGTTTAATTACCACATCCCGCAGACCTGCGTGGGCTGGGGTGGGCAACAGTGCACAGGCGAGAAAGGACTTGGGAACTTCGCCATCCACGAGCCCGTCAATAGAGAGGAGATACATTATCTTTTACTGGATGTCTAGTATCAACTCTGTTTTTTTCTTGAACACGTTTATGCAGTGTTGGCCCACGCACTCTAATTTTATAATTATTTAACAGCAATTCTTTGCTTTCAAATACACCATCTTGCAAAGGCATACCACCACTGTCTTGAGAGGAGGACTCAAGGGAAGAACTTGGAGTTTCTGATTAAACTTTGAAAATGCTGAAACGGGAACTAGCATGGACAATGGAGTGGAGCTGTGACCCAGGCTTTCTCTAGACATCTAGATAAGTGGGCTGACTTTCAAAAGTGACTGAGCACAACCTGTAAGTAAGTACTGCTGGAAGCTCAATTTGAAAAATCAGACTAAGTACCTAAAACTGTAAAAGGGACCTGGCAGCCCCACATTAGTCCAAAAAACCCAAAACCAACCAACCAAGCACTTGTGGCCATTGTAAATACTATATCGCATGCCCATTAAATACAGTGTGCTCAGACAAGCAATATGCTGTATGCACAAAACCAGCAGAACGAACAAATACACACCATTAGTTGGGATTTTTTCTCCCAGCAAAAATGATGTCAAAGTCAGAGATTTTTAACAAGGGGTCAAGTTCAGGATAGCAAATTCCTTTCCACTTCGGTTTTAAAGAAGGGAGCAGACTGGACTTGGTCATGTCTATCAAAAAATCACATACTGCATTAGCCATAAGTGTGACAAGACTCATCATGTCAATCAACAGGTCACAAGACATCACATCTTTCAAGTGCAGTGGAGAGACAGGAGCTCTGCCAAGCTCTTTACTGAACCTGGGTGGTTGGAATCCAGGTTTGAATGCCAAAATATTTTAAACATGTGTTAGGAGTTTGCAGGTGGAAAAGGAGATCAAAGGAGGAGTTTTAAATTTTTCTCTTAATACTATCGATATTCGTTAAGTAAGAGCTGGTAATCAGAGACTACAGCTAGGGGAAGCAGCAGAGGGAACACGGTATATTTAGGCTCCCTAAAATCTCTGGTCAAATACATTGGAAACAAAGTAGGAGATTCTTGGGTCGTTTGGCTGTAATCCTGAGTTGCTTTGTCCTCAGTCGTCCTATTTACTTGTAGATGGAGCCAACCAACCCCGTACTTCCCTGGTGTGAGAGTAGTTTCCAATAAAACTACCAACTCTGGAGACATGCGACTTTTCAAAAAGCTGTAAGGTTGTTCTAACAGCAGAAGTGATAAATATAATTTGCACTAGTAAAATGTTCTCTTAATGCATCACTGAAGTACAGAGTCTATTTAAAGGAGGAAAAAAATCTCACTTTTGTCTTCCAGAGTTGCGTATTTTCATCAGCTTAGAATATACTTCACCAAGAGGCAGGAGGAAGTATTGACTGCTTCTGCCAGGAGCTCTCGAGGAGGCGACACTTACTCCGCCACCGGGTCCAAGTTTGCCGACCTTGCCTACGGCGAACTCTGCCTTGGGAGATAACTGTGCCTACAGAAGGGCCGAGAGGACTGAGCAGAAAAAAGAAGGTGGATTCTGAAGGTAAATTTAAGTCAATTCACTGAGTTATGCAGAGTTTACCATAGAAGCTCACTACAAAATTACAGGATGTATTTATGAAGTTTTCTGTAAAGTACAAAGCTACTCAGCCCTGTGTATAATGGTAATTTGGGAGGGAAGAATTTACTCATGAGCGGAAAAAAAAAAAACAACCCTTAAGGAAGTAACAAAGAAAAGCAAAAAGAAAACCCTTTAAAGCCAAAAACCTTCATTCTGAGTGATGAATGACTTGAAAATCTGACCCTTTTTTGAAAGTATTTACTTCTGTAGCTGACTAAATGGTAGCAAAATTCTTTGAAAAGTCTCCCCCAGCTTGGGCATGCTACATACTTTGTAAATCTGTCCTAAGCCTCTGTCTATTTCTTCGTTTTTCCATTTCCTTTTCATTATAGTCATGTTTTCCATTCTCCGCAGCAACCTATTTGGAATATTTAACATTTCGCCTAGAAGTCTCTCTGGATAACAAACCCACAGTGAAGTTCGTGGAAGCGTTCGCACTGATGTCCACGGGCATTGGAGAGGATATGAAAATCAGTGCCCGCTGTCACAGACCCCAAGAGCGAGTCCAGCAAAGCAGTTAAACCTTTGCCGGACTAATATTTATATAGGCACATCCTAACTGAATTACAGAAGACAGCACGAATGCCTCCATTGAACCACACATGCTTAACCTTCCTGATAAACTCCGGCAACAAGCTGGGTTATTTGTGATACTGAGAAAATATAAATTGATATTTATTTATTACGTTGACAAAAATAATAAATTATTGAGAAATTCCATAAGTACCTAAGAGTTGCCATAACGTATCAGAGCAAGGCGGTCAGGCCAGTGTCCTGCTAGTTGCAAATACTCCAAGGAGCAAGAACTTCGGCAGGCACAGAAGGATTTCTCCCAGATGCACTCTCCCAGCTTTAGCCAACAGCAGCTCGGGTGCATCTGAAGCTGGAAGTTTTACCACTGTGTTTAGTACCTACCAGCGCAATCCCTTGTCTCTGCGTCTGCCTCATCTCCGTTTGAGCAGTTCCATATGGCTCCCACAGCACCATGTGGCAATGAGCTATACAACATGAAAAAGTAGTTGCTGGCTCTCTGATAATTTCACACCGTCTGCTCGTGGCTTTTCCTCTAGGGCAGATACTGAGCGATCGCTGCCCGCTCACCTTTTCCTCACTCTTCATTGTTTCTATCTCTGTCCTGTTTTCCCATGGGCATCCCTGTTCCGAACTGATGTCTTGTGTCCTGTTTAATTTCTCCTGTGTTAGAGCAGTTCTGCTGCTCTGATCACCACCGATATCCTCCTCCCCGCTCCAGCCCTGACTGCTTCTGTGTCCTTTTAACAGTTACTCAGCACCATCAACTTAGAAGTAGCGTAAAAATACCCTCTGTTTTGTTCTCAGTTCCTCATCTTCTGCTTGGCTTTTTTTTATATATATATTAATATTTAATTTTTGTCTCTGCTGCTGTTTCACCATTAACTGATAGTTAAAGTGACTCTAACTTAGAAGTTATCGCTGTATGTGCCTAACTGCCATCACATTATGCCATGTATATTGCTTTATACCTACAGAAATGGAATTTTACCTGCGGGTTTTATTCCTGAGAAGCTCAGGATACAGACGTTTACTGCAACTCTTTGTGGCTGATCTAAGTTCTTACTGTTCTGAATACATTTCATTAAGAATTCTGTGCCTCACTAATCAATCCCCTGTTTTCCAGACAATTTACCAATAAATTGAACAGCATCAGACTCTAAAAGATTTGTGTGAAACTTTGCTTATAGCCTTCCTGTATTGTGACAGCTGGCCATTTCGTCCAGCGTATTTTTTCCTCCCTACTGATCAGTTACTAGTTATTCTAATCAGTTATGAAATGGGTTATCCTTTGGCAGTTCAGTGTATTTTAAGTTTTTGTACTTGAGCTCTAGCTCCGTTCACACAAGTATTTGCAGAGCAGTGGTAAATTACTTGCCAGAAATGGTGTCATTTGATTTTGATCTGTCATTAGCCTGGTAAGAGAGTGCTGTTTTGAAACATTAACCTTAATATTATTTTTACAAATATGATCAAGGCTGAGTATTAAGAGAGTGTTTTCAGGGGTAGGCTGGAAGGAAGAGGGAAGCCTCAGCCTCACACATGTTACCAGGACAGCAGAGCGTTTGAGGTTTTTTGTTCTGGAAAACATTCAGGTGAAACATACTGTGAAAATAAACTTTAGAAGAAGTGACTGTTCACAAAATGTCTTCTAGTAGCTACTGTTTAAATTAATTTCCTGCCAATAGGGTCATTTAGGACAGAAGGGGATCAAAAGTAAAGGCAGTGTGATATTTTACTAACAAGCGGTCAAAGCACACGAGCACAAAGACTTCCAGGGAAGCCAGCAGCTCCAGGCGCAGCCGAACTCCCCGTCCCGTAGTAACGCAGACACGTGTTGCACCGCTGACAGCGCACGACCTGTGTCCGTGGCGGGGCTGGTCTGCTCATGCTATTTCGGCAGCGTGGATCACCCGGGCTGGAATTCAGCCCCGCACCACGTAAGTCCTTCAAGCCCTCCAGCTGGTAGCTCACAGAAACTGGTCTGCCCTTCCGTCAAGGACTAAAACTCAAATTTAAGTGCTACGTCACAAAAGCCTTGCACTTAAAAATTTTTTTTTTGAAAATCCCCAAACGCCAACAAACCCCCCAAAACCCCAGAGGAAAAAAAAAAAGCCACATACACACAAACTCTACAACCTGAGACCTGAATACCGACCAACAGCCAGCAGGAGCACTGGGGGTCAAACCAGGGAAGAGAGGAAATCAAAACCAGAAACCGAGTGTCAGTCTCCATTGTGCAATCTATTTTCACAGAATCAGCTAAAATCTGAGTTTAGTGAATTCCACTTCAGCTTTTGCTCCTACCGCCACCGTATCCACGGTATCTGGGAAATGACTTCGACGCATCTCTGGAGAACAGCATGGGTCCGGTGCTTCCCAAAGGCCAAAGTCAGTACGTCCATGTGTCGGATACATGTGCCAGGGTATCTGCCCCAGCTGCACAGCACATGATGCGTCAACTGCTTTACATAGGGTGGGTCAGGAAAAGCCTCATTAAAGAGAAATGCTACAGCTCTGCTTGCAACATCTCTGCATCCCGGCCCGGTTTTACCCCGAAAAAAAGGTGCCCCTGCGTTAAGAAAAGGGTAACTCTGGACGGAGATCAAAACCCGCACAGAAGGGCCAGAGGAACTGTGTCCGTCTGGTACGTTAGATACAGATCCGTCATCAGTCTGTCGTATCATTATTTCATCGTTGAGGGGACAACATAAGTTATTCTAAGTTTTTCTGTAATAATAATTATAGCAAATAGTCTGAATTTGTTCATCAGAATATCTTACGTAGGTGATGAAAGAGAGGAGAGCTCCTTGGAGAGCACGCCTTGCAGCAAGGGAGTCTCCGCCGGATGATTTCCTCTGAGCTGAATTTTTCTCCTGCATGGAAAAGGCCACGATCCCGCTCCTTCAAGGCATGCAGAACCTAATTCTCACTGAAAACGTTCAGGGAGTTCGGTACCTAAATACCCTCCAAATTCATCCTATCTCTAAACAGGGCCTGACCTTTGAGATGGCTTGCTGTGCGGAAGCGTACGGCAGCTCTTGCGTAAGGTGGACGAGACAGCACGCTTTGCAGAGTAAGGAGCCGAAGCGCGGCACTTCTGGGCAGCATGAACTTGTGTCTGTGGCCACATTTTTTTGGTGCATCTGCTGGGAAACAGCGCTGGAGGGGAGCGAGTTACATCACTTCTTTGGGGACGGAATTGTCACCACCATTACAGACCTTCCCCCCGGTGGACCTGAAAGCTGTTCCTGAACAAGTGAAGATATCGCCATGCGGCTGTTAGACAGGATAATGGGGCTTCTCTCATTTTCCCCATCCTTGACCCTTTCGTTCTGACCCTTTAGCTGCAAAATACGCTTCAGTCCCACCAAATCCAAGAGCGACAGCCGCAGCCCAGGCCTGGAACTCATACGCCGCCATCATACCCGCTCGTACAACGTGTGCACTGGCTTCTATTCTTCTAAAACATTTAAAACAGAGTTAAGACAGCATTATCCTACTCTTCGTCTGTTTGTTCCTATTGGTGGGGGATTTTGTGGGTAACTCTCCCAGACAAGAGCCCGAGAGTGGACGCCGTTCCACGCGGGACAGGGTATCTCGCCTAGCAGGGCCTGGCTGTGGCACAGGCCTCTTCAAGAAAAATGAAAGATTTTCGCAGTGCTAATCCCTGTTACACAGACAATCTGCAGCCCATTTGCTATTCCTTTTTGGCTTTATTTTTAACAGGGCCTTAAAACATATTTTTCCTTAAAATGACAACATTCTTTTCTGCCCTCTTTGTTCGTGGGGCTTTGTGCACTCATAAACAGTTTAAGAGTTCCCTTCACACCTGCGGTGCACATGTGTGGCTGTAATAAAGACTCTCTTATCTATCCTTCTCTGATAACTTAAGAGGACAGTGTTTAAGAAAAGGCACCATCCTTGCGACTGTGATGAACAAACCCAAACCCAAACCCCAAACCTACAGCAGTGGCAGTAAGGCCGGCATGCCTGGGGAAGGAGGGAACCTGACCCACAAAGCTCAGTAGAAATCTGCTTTCCTAGGGACTCCGGAGCGTCTCTAGTTTTGCTGCTCCGTATTTAAACCCTCCATACCCCGAGTTCATTAAAGTGCGCCAATAACAGACACTGCATTTCAAACGAGCATCTCCTGCCTAACAGGCAGCTCTGTGCATGAAGGTCTTTAAAAATTTTACAAATGTTTTTTAATAAAGCCATCCAAAATTCCTGTCAAGCGCAGGGCCAAATATGCGCTTCCCAGTTTGGCAAATCAGGAAAGCAAGCAGGGAAAAGCTAAACACAAAACCTTGACTTTCACAGTCATTCTTCCAGCCACCCAATAACCGCCCCCCTTCAGCATTCCAGCCAACTGCTTCTTCTACACTTCCAGCGAAATCTAAAGGTAAAAAAAGCTCTTGCATTGTTACTACTACTACAACTAATAATAATAATAATGCATTTTAATTTATTATTTATCTCTGTCTACCACTGTTGTTTAGACAATACTTAAAGCGAGATTTTCATAAGCTTATAGACGAGCACATAGGCTAAGAAAGCCCGAGTTCCTGCCTCTGAAATCCTTAGAAAATTTTGCACAATCTAGCACATTTCATATATTTGTGCAATACCATAACTTAAACCTCCTATTTCCCATGTAATAAAAGACGCATCTTCTTTCCCATTCTAGTCCCAAGAGGGACCCCGGAGTCCTCCAGAGGAAGGAAGGGACAGTCTTCTTCATCCTCCCCGCTGGCCCCGAAGCCGGAGCAGAGGCTGAGGGGAGGAAGGCAGACCCGCGACTCCTTTCCAGCGGGGAGCCCCTGCTCAAAGGCACAAGGAAGCACCATCCCAAGATTTTGCTCCATCCTTCCTTGACCTCCCTGGACTCCGTGCTGCTTATTCGGAAAATCATGCCAAAAATGCTTCCCAGTTAGTAAATCTGAGCTATGCTAAAGCTACCCTGTTACTCAAAACCAACTTGCTCAGAAAATGCCCCCCAGAGGCTCATTCGCACAGCAAGGAGCGGATCAGCAGGCGCTGGACTGCAGTGCCAGGACTCCTCTTTTCGGCTGCCCGGAGATGGTCGTACTCCGCTTGCGCTGACACCACTGGCTGGTCGCCAGCGCCCAGGTCTCAGCGGAAGGAAAACCCTAAGTCAGCCTAACCACAGGACAGTTTGGAATCGGCAAGACTCTCCCAGCCTCTTTCAGCTTAGGCACTGGTACAAAGTCTGAGAGAAATTTCCCTCCACAGAGGAAACCTTAATCTTCTGGTTAGACAACACCACACACTACAATTTGATACTTAATAAATTGTCATGGAGCTATAATACAAGTATTCACTTGGTCACTTATCCTTTTAGCAATAAAAAACAATTGGGACTGAAATTCAGTTGCAATTTGTTGCAGCTGCTGTGGCAAGGACCCCCTCAGAAAGTAATTTCCAGAGGATTCTTCTTGTTAAAAAGCCATTTCCTTGGCGAGGAGTGGGATGTCTGGAAGATAGCAACAGGGACAAAACCAAGCACAGAAGTTTACAAGTGTTCCTGAAGAGCATTTAAAAAACCCCTGTATTTACTCAGACAATTACGAAAACATTTTAGGCAGCTAAGAAGTTTAGTCCCTCCACCAAAATATAAAGCAGACTTTTAAGCCTAACCTTTGATGGGCAGATTTCCTCCTCACCCCTAAGACAACACGGGAGACAGCATCGACGCTTGGCTCCAGCCGGGAGAAGGTGTGGAGAGAGGATGGCAACCTCCTGGCTTCCCAGTCCTTCCACGGCTCCCAGGATTCCCACTCTTCAGTTCGGACCCACACCCACTCTCTCCCCGCCACAGGAGCTGGTTGAACTACTTGGTTATGAATCGTACACGTTGCAAATTTAGCTTTGTTGGGAGTAGCAGGAACGGAGAGGGTCTGGAAGAACAACTTCCAGTCTTGCCGGGCAACCCCATAGCGCTCAGCTGACGCGCTATGTCGTGTGGTTGGTTATGTCAGAGCGTTTCCTTGTCACTACCCGAGTGGGTGACAAACTGAAAGTTAAGAATGACGAGTCTAGTAAAACTTTCAGCCTATACTAAATACATGAAACAGCCTTCACACTTACTTGGTGGCTCCCATCATCTCAGGGAGTTGAGATAATCCCCCCGCAAAGAGAAGTCTAATGACGTGAAGCTCTTTATCTCTGTAAATGCTCATGAATTCATCATCAGATAATGCCCCAGCCATGCCACCTTCTCTAGCCTGCCAAATGGTCACCCTTTGCCTTGCTGAAAACATAGGATAGTAGCCAGCTTTTTCTTCCCTTCTGCTTCTTCCATTATTATTATCCCTTCACGTTATTCACCGTATGGTCCCTCTCTATGTGAAAGTGATACGTTAACTATTTAATCACAGTTTGCAACTCTTCTGTGGTAAGGAATGCCGTTCTCCTCTCTACCTCTGAAAGACGAAATGGCCATTTGACATCTATCTCCTCCCTCCTCCCCTCCCATGTGAAGAATGACAGGGGAGATCATGCGTGAAGAAGACAGTACGTACCCACCCAGTACTCCTCCTACCAAAGAGGAGAAGCAGGAGACACACGGCCCAGGCTCTGTGTCCTCAACAGCCTAATGCCCCACAAGATGAACACAACCTTTTCTTTTTTAAGGTAGAAAACAGGATCCCGAGTCTCCCAGGAAATTCACAACGGACTGGATGGGAGGCAGGCCCTGCTCTCTCATTTTCAAGCCAAAAGAGAAAAACCAAAGAAATATGGCAAATTCCACAGTCTGTACTAGCCCTGCCAGGTCAGCCCAATGGAAATTTCATTTGGCCGTTTTTCACTCAGCTGCTGCTGAACACGCACCGCAAAGACAAACTGCTGCCAAGCCGAAGGCTGCCCGACACCAGCTCTTGCTCGCAGCTCTGTCACGCCGGAGAGAAGTTTTTCTCCTTTTAAACCCATGCTCTGTAAAAACTCACCCTGAACAGACACCACGTAAGTTAAAGCGCCTGTGTGTTATATTCCACGTGAACACAGCTACAGTAAGAAAATCGGGGAAAACCCTCAGGCACACCAGTAAATCCGGCTGTAGGAGCGGGTGGCAGGTGGAGTCTTCCCTGCGGCATGGGGAAGGCCAAAATCAATTTTCAGTAGTGACTTCTGAAAACAACCTAAACTATTTGAGACGGGACCCAAGCCCCAGTTAAACACGGGACCTCAGTTTCTACGGCTCATTTGAGTTGACATGAATACTTCCCACTGGCTATCCAGAGTACCATGGCTGTACTTTATGAAACACTAGAGTTCTGCTGTTAAAAAAAACCAAACAAACAAAACCTAAAAGGAGGGGAGAAAGTTATATGAAAGTAAAAAGGTTAAATGCAAGATGGTAGCACATCTGTCAGTACCTTTTTTTTTTTCTTTTTTTTGACACAGCCTAAATCTTTCTGATGGTTCTGAAAATGAACTGAACTCTGTTAACGCCAACTAGATTAGTTAGACTTAGCATTTTGCATTTCTGCTAGTGGTTTTACATACAGTTCTCTCCCCTGCCTCCAGAGACCTTGTTTTACAGCAAAACGTCCAGCTTTAGGATCTCTGCAGGCCGTCAAGAAGAGGTGCACCATTTTCTGTAGGAACACCTAGCAACAGAATCAATTCTGGAAACTACCCCACTCTGCGCAAAAGGGAAAATAAAGGAGCTTTTCCCCCACCAGATGCATCACTTCCCTTGATGCTGTTCTGGTTAAGAACGAGATTCCGAGAATAAAAGTTTCCTGGTGCAACATAAACATATTCTGTTTGCAATTCCTTTTAAGAGATCTCCGCTTCAGGCGTTTCAGACTTGCAGGGAAGAGATCAGGCTGACAGCAAGTTGCTGCCTCGCTCAATGCAAGCTGCCAAAACACATAGAACTGAACCCTGTCCTCTCGTTCACTGGACCGATAAAAATGCTTTTAAAAGCATGCACGGACTGGTTCACACTTACATGATGCACAGAGAATGAGGCAAAGGGCTTGCAGAGCGAAGCAACACCTCATTCCTGAGCATGTGCAGAGCAGCCCACCTTCGCCTACTGCTGGAAATGCTAAACGAGTGCCATTTGCGCTGCATGTGTGCAACGTGCATGTCTCAGAGCCATTACTGTGCATATGAAAATTCAATCATATCAAAGCTTATCTTTAAGAAAGTCCCAATGGGCTGAAGAACGTACTTCGGCGCTTT
>JANZLQ010000007.1:32050987-32096852 GCA_026212715.1 Elanus axillaris | reverse complement strand
GGGGGGAAACAACAACTCTTAATCTTATTTGTAGCGTTGCCCTAGTCTTGCCTTTTGTACGAGCAAAATCACTGCTAAAGGGGTGAACTCCACATTCCCACTGTGTGTTTATATCCATTCATTTTCATAACTCAAGTTCTGCCTGTGTGAACACAAATGTATAAATCATAGATGGATTTAGGGCGGGTCTCAATAAAACTGTAACTTAGGTGATCAAACCCAGTGTTTTAGTTGAAAACTGCTGTGCTTTAGTCATTGAGCGTGACCGCAGGTATCCTTTCACACCATCTCTCTCCAGCACTGCTTTCTGTAGCGCATTCTAGAGCAAAGAATTCTGCAATGAGCTTGCAAGTGCCACAAATTCACCTATTTTTACATTTCGTTGTAATGTGAAATAATGTGAAAATTGCCTCTTGTTCTTGAAATCTTCCATTAAAATAAATCTGTCCTTCAAACAAAAAGGGAGAAAAAATATACTGAATAAAAGCAACAGTTTGGGGACGCGTATGGTCATTGCACATCCTATGCTCGATCAAAAAAAGAGAGAAGAATGTTCATGTTCTCTAATGAAAATAAAGACTTTTGCAGGCAAAATTAATTTTAAAAAAATAAGAGAACAAACCTGCTGATCTTCTTGCTTTTTATATGGCCTTTCACACTGATGGATATGAAGCTCATAGAAGCTGGTTTGAACCTAATGGTACCAGAAGCCCAGCCTAGAACATAGCACTCACAGACAAGGATTTCCAAAGAATTATCCTCAGTTCTTTAAAAAAAATAAAAATTAGTGTGCATGTGGGGTAGCAAGAGCTTGGCAGGGACTGCAGTGAGCCCAAGCAGGAAGGGAAGTTCTCTGCTTTGAAGGCGTTCTCCGAATTAACATTTTTCTGCATATATAAAACTTGATTGGATATACTTAAAAAAAAAAAATCTCAGATGCACAAAACCTGGAAAGGAAAGCAACGCTCGAAAACTAAACAGAAGCAGGAGCTTCACGGGGCTCCTCCTCTGCAGAGTTAAATTCCTCCTAAATGACATTTCCAGGGTGAGGCACTTGTAAGTACAACTGTAAAAGGACCGAAGGCTCGACTGACGAACCATGAGATACAAAGTGCTTGCAAGGTACATCCGGTGTGAGATAATCAAAATCAAAATGAAACTTGTGCTATATTTGCATCTGCAAAGCATCAGTTAATCAAACATCATGAGTTAATCAGACTCATTTTTCTGAGGGCAAAACATAATCAGGCTTCATCATCTTCTGTGTTGTCCTCAGACTCTGCCAGACAGAAACTAACTCCTCTTAGGATTTGCACACCCCATAGCACAGCAGAGACCAGGAAGTTTTCTAGGCATTATTGCAACGTCAATAGGAAATAGTTTTAGTAAAGCTGCTTTATAGAAGCTTTTGCATTATATAAAGAAGTCAAATAATACTAACAAATTGAAGGGGACACCGAGCACGACCCGGGAAGGAGATAATACTCCGCATCCCATTTTTGCAATCAAGAGACCAGCCACTCGGCTATTTAGCAAGGCTGCTGCCAGTAAACTGGTATGTCTCCCAGATTCCTAGGAGCAAACAGCAAGAGCAAAGAATACATTCTCTGGTGACCTCTGCAAATTTAGCAATTCTGTTTTGGTTTGGTTTTTTTAATTAAAAAAAAAACAACAAAAAAAAAATCAAAAACCTAAAGCAGCTGTTGCTGGATGTCTTTTCTAGGTATTGTAATAAATTTATTTTTAATCCTATGGTGAAATAATTTATACTTGTTTGGTTGCTAGCTATTCAAGATATTGTGGTTACATTTTTGGTGTCTTTGGTACATTTCATTGTAACATTCTCAGGGCACTGCAGTCAATTACTACATCTCATGCTGTTTTACTTGCTACAAAGCATCATCCAAGCATTTTCTAGCAAGTCCTTGTGGGTAACTACATCCTGTTCAGGAAACACATGCATGTCCACGCGCTGATAGGTATGAGATCAGTGTCAGCTTAGCCATTTGGATTAATGCCTTTTGGTTTGACTTATGTGGCCTCAAGCCTTTTAGCTTAAGCTGTGATAGAGTTTATAAAAAAAAAAAACCAACAACCTAAGACATTTTAAAAATTAAACCAAGTACATTTAGAACACAAAGGCTTATCTGGTATCTGAGTGTTGTGCCTCTTCAGTGTTAAGCTTGTCCCAGCTTTTCACTCCTCTGGCTTTTCCAGACCTCCTTATCTCCGATTCAGACCCACAGTTGTGCCGGTCGCCTCTCTTGGCCGTCCCGGCTCTTCCCTTTGTTGCTGCTGCTCCGGTCGTGCGTGGGGGGGAGCAGGGGGGACATTCCCAGCGGGAAGCAGAAACCCAACCGGCTACGCAGCAGCAAAGGGAACAGGAGACACAACTCACTGGGGAAAGAGCTGAAACGACGGCTTGTGGCCAGGACTCGGAAAGGGCAGAAGACACTAGCGCCCGCGGATTAAAGGAGGAAAACGGCTGGAAATAACTAGGTCTCAGCCTGCCAGCTCATTAAAGGTGAGTGTGAAGGACTGCAAACCCCAGCACTGATGGAGGGGCCAGGCCTCAGAGGAGAGCAGGGACCATAACCCTGAGACACAAAGTCCAACAGACGGTGAAGTGAGTTCAAGAGGCTACAGACCCATCATCCAGGAGTCTACGGAACGCCTGTGCCTTTCAATCACAGCTACGATACATAGGATTTTCCCTTTCTAGTCGTATCTCTACAGCTGAGTGAGAGCACTCAGGTGGGAGAGCTCATCCTAACCCAGCGGAAGCTATAGCTAACGTGTAGAAAAATTAATCCACCGCCATTGCTAATCTGGCCTTTTTCATTCATGACTCTATTCACTGTATTGTACTTCTTTAGAGAGATGACATATCCAGAAGAGGTTCCCAGAGAGGCCACCCCACTGGGGTGTTAGCTGTTCCTAGGAGCCATTTCTCTAAATCAGGTTTTGAAAGGAAATTGATGGCAGGCAGTATATAGCACTGACCCCCCAAAAGGAACCTGGTCTAACATGCACTGTACGGCCCTATTTCTGAGCATGTTTTTCCCTTGTGGAAAAGCTGTAGATACTTTCTGATTCTCAGTGAAAGTGGGAAAACATTAACAGTTTGCAGAAAGGGGAAAACGGGAGTGACAGTGAAGAGCAGTGAAGAGAGGGAAATCTCACCCGTTTAGCACGTCAGTGCTCCTCCCTCTCTGCTGATCCAAGGCAGTAAAGGGAATAAGAACAGAAAATAAATAATATTCCTCAGAAAGACATAAAAGCGTAGGTCTTGCTAAAAAACACATTTGCCCTGCCAGTCCATCCAGCAAGCTGGATCAGTTGCTTTGCTCATGTGAGTATTTTCATTAATTGGAACGGGAACTTTGCCCGACAAAGGCGTGCTGGATCTTCCCTTTCTGGGCAGAAGCACTGTAACCACCAGCTGAAATACATCAGCACTCTAGATAAGCCACGAACTATTGTGTCCACTGATTTATTGCTGATTAAATACTCCCAAGTTGCTCCTGGTCCCACAAATTAACAGAACTGGAAATGTTACATTAATGTATTAGAGAAACAATCTTAAAGTGCGTTCGTCTACCAAGCTGAATAAGCACATAGGCTGCTGGCTGACGGTCCTTTCATCAGTTTTGGTGAGAGTCCTCTGATTTCCACTCACACGTGTCTGCAGAGAGTTGAATGCGGCACAGCTTCGAGCTGTCATAACAGCAGCATTCTATAAATTTGCCTTTAAGTTGCATATCCTTGGTCCCTATTAAAACTATTTCCTAGTTTTAAACAAGACGCTCAATTCACAATTTAAAGTCAGCAAGATAGAAAAGGTACTCCTACTTTTGGCAGATTAAAAATTCCACTAATTCAACAGAATGTTTTAAGAAAGAAAAGCACAGGTCTGTTCTTCTAGCAAACGGCACGCAGAACTTAAGCACAAAGTCCCGTAATCTAAACAAATCAAGTACTAACCTAGTAAGAGAGTACTTTAAAAAAAATTATGAAAATGTCATGTCTTAATTGGTTGAGACGTGTGACACTGCTGTTAAAAAATGCGGCAGCTTACCAACCCTGCAACTGGAAGTATCACCAAAGATAAAGCATTATCACAAAAGTGACTTCTTTTTTTTTCTTCCCCTTTTTATCGCAATTCTGTGCTAATTGCATTGCTTCAGGTGGGTGGCCGAAAGCAGCATCTACAGTTCTCGGCAGCAAAGCCGAGTCATTTTTACGGATTACATGAGGGTGAGATGGTGCAGGAGCCGGGGACGGAGTCCCAGGGAAAGAGGGTGAAGCCAGGACCGACAGCTCTTGACGGGAGGTCGGGCTGTGCTCCCTGCGAGCCAAAGTCACCGATTCTCCAGGGGTCTTTGCTTGCGATACAAACAGGACATCTTAAAAGTACGGCATCGCATCTACCATTACAGGGTCTGCAAGTAAGGGGCAAATCTTGCAAACGCAACCGGTGGGCAGCGCAACTTGTTTTCCAGGAACTGGGTGAATGATAATCGGTCATTCTCAACATTGCGCTACATACACATTGAAGTGCTAAGGATGGTGTACACAGAGAAAGGCGGCAAGATTTCCCCCAAAGGCAAAACTGAGATCTCGTGTTGGGGGCTGTACAGCACAGCCCTGCTCGTACCTGCACTGAAACTCATGAGACTGAGCCAACGCTGAGTGGGAAAATAGGTCCTATACACTGACTTTTTGTGAACACAGAGAAAACAAAAGAAAACCCAAGGAGAACACGTAAGAAAGCGTATCGCGCTCCTGTATTTCCTCAAGGTGATTTAACATAGTAATTATTACAATGTGCACTAGGAAAGAGCACGGTACTTTAGTAACATGAAACTCCAGCACAGTATCTGTTCCTAAGCTTTGCTCAGAGGTAAGGAGAGGCGACCAAATGCCGGGTAAATTATAACACAACTGAGTGGCCAGGGAAAGAAAGCTTGGGGGAGTTAAACACCAAATTGCTCGCACGCAAAACCAAACCTACCACCACTGTTATTATGCCTGCACACAAAGCCAAATGATAATACTCAATTCTTAGGAAGCGGATGTGAAACACTTTAGCAAATTCAGTGCACTGCTTGAATTTGCAGTTTCTCTGCTGCTTTAAGGAAAACGTAGGCAAGATACAGACCCTTCAGGCTTTGAGTACTTTGCCTTTTCAGTGCTGAATGTTGGCAGCTCCCTTGCTGCTACGCTGTTTGTTGCTTATGAAAAGCAGCTGTATTTAGAGGTACTAAGAATACCCAATAGCATAAAATCTATATTTTCTGAAGAAGTCCACCTCCTTCAACACCATAATGCGCAACATTCATGCCATCCACGTGGAGTCTTGATAGGGAAGTAGAGAACTGATGGCTAGCTGAACGGAGATAATTTTCTATCAGACTTCCAAGTTTCCAAGCAGGGTAGAGAAGAAAGAATATTGCATAAGCAAGTCAGGGTCTTTTTTTTCTTTTTTTTTTTTTTTTCTTCCCCATAAAGTTTCTATAAACTTTTCTTTCTTCCTTACACTCAAGTTTCCTATTCAGGGCTTTCACTCCCTGCCTACCTCAACTGGACAGAACCAAACAAAACTTCCACAACCACTGAAGTGTATTCTGGACGTGAAACCTAGAATTTATTTTCTGCCATATTAAGCAAATAAATGTGCCTTAACTACAGCACCAGGACAGCATGCTTTTTTGAGTCTCACCATGGAGAAAGATATCAGAGATCAACTCGCAAGGTGTGATTTTTAAAACCAAGTTTGTTTCACCACTGTAAACACAGTTTTCACTTCATGCTCAAATTTTCCTCACCTATTACAAATTCAATTCATTTACTGTCTGAGAGTTAACAAGAAATTTCTTCCTTTACTTCTAGCAGCCCTTAGAAGGAGTCAAACAAAGAAATGCTGGAGATATGTTTTTAGATAACTCTTTCTTCCATCAGTTATTAACCCTACAGAGGAAAGCGAAATGTTTAAAACCTTCCAAATCCCACTTGCACAGTTCTTAACATCAGTTATGAGATTATATTGTCCCAGACAACCCTGATGAAATAAATGCATTAATTTAACATAGTAAAGCTTTGAAAACAACGCGAGGGGAAGACTAGCAATTATTTGCATATAGCACGCAGACAGACAGACACTTGAACAATGAAGCGATGTCCTACCTCTCCTTGCCGGTGATAGTGCTTGGGAGGTTTTCCCAGCTGCTCTAGCATTTTGCCCTTCTTACTGCTAGCAAGCGTCAGTCCCTGGTGGATGCCTGCAGATCTGTTGGTTGCCTGAGTTGGAGCCTCCCCCATCAGGGTGGACTTGATGGAGTTCACCTTGGAGCTGGAGCTGTCTAGCTGGGAGCTCTCCACAATCAGGACCGCGGCTAGTAAGAGGAGACAGCAGGAGCACTTATTCCACATCAGCACGATCATCTCCCCTCCCCCCAAAAGGATTATCTTAATTTTTTCTTTTTTTTTTTTTTTAAAGCAAAGAAAACAAAAGAGAGGGGGAAAAAAAAAGTTTTTAAAAATATCTCCCAAAGTTGCTAACAAAGCAATGGATTTCAACGCCACACACTCAAGGAACTGCTGTTCTGAGAGATACGGGAGAAAAATAATTTTAAAAAAGAATCCCCTAGGAAAAAACCGTGTCAAGTCTATAGGCACTGAGCAACTATCGGGTCTGAGAAGTGATGGCTCTTTTCTCCGGGTCCTTGAGAAGTCCAGGCAGTTCTTTAGTAACTGAGAGCAATAAGCTACGAGGCAACTGCACCCAGGGCAGCTCCCCAGCAGCGCAGGCACCAGCACGTTTGCTTCAGCTGCAGAGGCAGAGCAAGGGAGTGAGCTCCTTCCCCCTCTCCTCCTCCCTTGCAGCACAAGCCAGCAGAGAGGAAACTCAAACCAGATCCAATCCAAGCAGCACCGGCAAAAGCTGGGCTTAGTTTTCTTGCTCTCTCTCTCCCCCCCCCCCCCTTTACTTTTTATTCCCCTCCTCCTTTTTCTGTCTTTTGCCTCAGCCTCTGCAGCCAGCAGGAGTGAAAGCACTCGGTCTTCTCCTCCTCCTCCTCCTCCTCCTCCAGCCCCGCTGGTGCGGTCGATCCAGCCCCGAGGCGGAGGTGAGGTCTCGCCGAAGGGGACGGGTGCCGGCAGGCTTTCCGCACGGGCTCCCCAAATTTTTGCTGCCGAACCCAAGCACGCGTCGAGGTGCTGCGGCTCCCCGAGACGCTCAGAAGCGCAAAGCGCGTTAATCCTTTAGGGGGAAAGTACGGGGCTGGCACCCAAATCCTGCCAAACCTTATGCGCGAGCCTGCAAAGCCCACAGCCCAGGTAAAGGGCACGTCCAGCCACTCATGGTGCACTGCCCTGCTCCGGAACGTGACGCTGCTCAGTGCCACCAGCAACTCGAGAGAATGATTTTGCATTCATCTTCGCAGTTCCCTCGGCACGAGCCCACGTCCGATTGCCGTGGAACATCCAGGTGCTACTAACTATACCCGCACGCTCCAAGGCCCTCGCGTCTTCCCCGCCGCTGCACCAAAACGCTGTGTTTTTCAGAAAACGGAAGGTAAACAGGGACACAGAGGGCAAAATGAGCAGAACTGGGGACAACCCAGCTCTTAACTTCCCCCAGTGACCTGCAAAAGGCTCGGTGCAGGGAAGACCACCATGGGGCACTTGTGTGCTGCAGCGGAGAGCTGCACGCCCTTGGCTTTCCCCTGGACGTGCAAAAGCGGGGTGGAGGGAAAAAAAATGGTGAGAGGAGCAGCCCTCTTGCTGCCCCGTACGTCCCTGTACGAACACTACCTTGTCTGGGAACGGCATAGGGAATTTTCCTGCTTTCCCCCCCTCTCCTGAGGGGGGTCCCTTCTTTAAGCCGTCAATCCTTTCCGGTCACTCTACCTCTTTCCACGGCAGAAGGGGTGAAGAAAAGGAAGTGCTCACCTGAAATTTCATTTCTTCTAAATTAACAGCTGTGCAAAAAAGAAGTTGCTAAGGCAAGAAATAGCCGGGAGGAGTCAGGCAACTCTTTTGGCCCCCAGCGCTCCTGCTCCCTCTCCGGGAGCAGAATCCCTCCCGGGGGCTCAGGAGCTCCCTGCAGGGAGCACTCCATGAACCACACCACTTGGGTAAGTTTTGCCACACGTTGTCTCCCTACCGACGTGTATGCTAGCGGTGTGTGCTAATGTGAGGGCTTCTATTCTATTAAACAGAGAATCTTAGAAAGAGCAGCTTAATTGACATCTTTTTCCACAGCTCAAGCCTTAGAATTGTTTCAGAGGGTTTAATCCTATCTCACAGGGCAGATTTTTTTTCCCCCCCTTATCTAATGATCTCTCACTTCAGGGGATTACTACTGATTTTTTAATTTTTTTTTTAATTAACAACTGAAATGACATATATCAGCCCCCAAGACTGGATTTTGAACTGTCCTACAGAGCATGACATTTGCTCTGACTCAGGCTTCAGATGAACTCACTTTTACTGGATGTGAAGCTGGGAGCCGTTTTATTACCGCTTGATTTCAGAAAACTAAGTTCAGAATGAAAATTTCACCTTTTTTCCTGCATTCAGCTTTCTAGGAGTAAGGAATGAAAAGCAAAGTTTGCCTTCTTTGCAGCATTTCCTTTTCCCATCTTTGTGCAGCCTTAAATGAACTAAAATGACGTTTCTGTCCTCACCCCTGATAATTCCTGAAGACATTTGTAAGGAAATATTTCTAAAAGATCAGAAAGCAATTTGCAATTTCACAAGAAAGTGATAAAAGCCAATCCTTTTTGATCGTTTTGGACTCGACTTTCGACACCCAGCCCTCCCGGTGTTTCACCCCTCCCAACCCCCAAACCAAACAGCTATCGGGGCCACGGGAAAAGCTCCAACAGATAATTTCATAGGAAGTCAGCAGAGCGCCATATAACACCCCCCCAAAAAAAACGGGTAAAAATCACATCCGCAGAGGAACACGCGGTCCTCTCGGGCAGCCGCCCGTGCCGTACGCGCGTGGGCAGCCACGGAGGCAGGAGGGCTGACATCCCCCGTCCGCAGAGGGTCACGCTGGGACGGGGAAACACCAACTTGTAGCAGCTCCCTCATTTCTAACAACAAGTCAGTCCTGCCTTTCCTCTTCCTATTCCCATGGGCTGCCCTGGTCACATTTTGTCGCCTCGCTGGGGATAAAGACACTGCGGAGAACACCTGAGTCGCAATTCACATCTGTCCTCCCGGTATTCTCTGTATATGCCATCACGGAGCCTCAGCCCTGATCTGTCCTGCTGCGTGCATGGTACCAACTTTGTAAAAATATCAAGTCAACAGGCTTTGCAAGATTACCGCAGAAATCGGACAAGCAAAATGTCATTTTCTCACCTCTAAGACATTTGATATACGCGGTGGGTCTGGGCTAATCGATGGATTAAAACGTACGGCAGGCTGTGTCAACTCACACAGCCCCCTTCTCCAAAATGGTTAACGCAACTGAGATTTTATGGTATATTTAACTAGGCTCTGAATCTAGTAACCGACTTGTCTGTTAACTTTGGTGACAGCAGTAACAACCCCCCCTCAAATTAGAACTTTTTCTGGATGTTATCTCACCTGTGTTTCTCTTACCCAGGAAGGAAGAGAAATTCGTAAGTCAGTGTGAAGTATTATTCTCCACCGGAGTTGCTTTGAATAAGGGAAGATTACAAAGAGAACAAAATAAACCGACGAGACACGCAAAGAGAATCCATGACAATAAGAAACACAATATGATGACCTCATTCAAGTATCATTCAGCTCTTCTTGAAATAAAAGGACGGGTGTGGTATTAGAGAGAGGCACACCGCACCTAAAGGACCAGACTGTAAATAGATTGTCTAAATTAACATATATCTATTCATATCTTATTAATCACTTAATAAATGTAAACAGCAAGCCACCGTCCAAGTCCTTTGATGTAAATAAAGTCCCCACATGTTCATAACCTCTAGAAATGTGAAGAAAATGAGGGAGGAATGCTCAAAACTTTTCAGATATTTACAAAGAGGTGCCCAAAGTCATTTTTTCAAATCAGTCTGGATCCAGTTAAGTATGAAGTTCATCAGTCAGCTGGGCTCAACTAAGTTTCCAGGCATTAATTTAAATTTAGCAGGAATGGAAACGAGTATCTTTCCAACAGGGCAAGACCCATCCTGTAACTCGCTGCTCCGAAGGGACGAGAGTTTGCAGCACCTCTGAGGAAATGGAAACGCGTTTGGCTTTGCCGCCCTGACGGACAATTCCCTTCGGGGAAGCAACAACCCACTTCACCGCGGGGCAGCTGCTGCCCGGCCAACACGCCGCTCAAGACCAGAGGAAGGAGAAGTAGAGGGACCGAACACTAAACCTGTGTTGGGGAGGAACTTTTTTTTTTTTCCTTTTTTTTCTTAACAAAAGCACGGGATATAGATATACTTGTAGACAAACCGCTATTTGGCATTTTGGGTTTTTTTCCACTTTTAACTAGCATTCAGCCCACACCTTGTGTACTTCAAGCTGGTCAAATACAGACTTCCAGACCCAGCTGTGGATTCCCTATGCTCCTCATCGCAGCAACTCTTACGTCCTTTAAAGACACAGATTTACTTTTTGCAATATCTGCTCAGGTAAGATGGTAGGGAGGCAAACACCCCAAGAAGAACCTCCACTCCAATCTGAGATCTAGGACTGTGCCACTACAACCTAGATTTTGAGAGATACCAAGAACTTCTAAAACATTTAAGTGCCGGGCAGAATCTGCTAGAGGAACCAGCTAAAAACCCCAATGACCGCGAGGTGCGTGAGTTGGCCACTGATTTTGGGTGCCTGGTTTGGAGAAGCCAAGGCCCGCATACTCCATGCATGCACGTGCGGTTAGTCAAACGTTTCAGAGCAATATAGTCTTTTTTTGCCCAGAACGGCGTTTTGCAGCTAACCGTGCAGAATAACAGAAGCAGCGTTACCCCGAAAACCAGAGTCAGCGGCAAAATGCTACGTAACTCATGGGATGGTCGCTGGCAATCTCTCGTCAAGTGCCATACCGCAGAGACCCAACCTCCTCCTGACATCGCCAACGCAACCGCGACTCTCCCGGGATCCTCCACTTACGCCCCAGCACGGGGGCAGATTATTCCCATATTCTCAGCTCGAACCGCTAATTCTTCCGCAGATCTCCAGCTTACAGCCCAGGCACGAAAGCTCCACAGCCCAGAGGGCAAATGTTCATTAAACACCAGTGAGACCTCCAGCTGCAAACACGGAGAACTACATCAGCGAGCCACAAGTACTTAGTTCTCGTTTAATATTAAAAATATATTTTTCAATACAGAAATAGGCATTTGTATCTCTTTGGGGCTAAATTCGCATGCTTTCTAAAAAGTAGGTTTTTCTTTTGCCTTATTTGTACCCAGAGAGAGGAGGCACACCACAGAGCGTGCATTTATTCCTAAATCATATTCATACCCTGAACAAATGTTGGAGGTTTAAATGTTCCAAACACATATTTCTGTTTTACAATTGCTTTGGTGTTTATTTTAATTACATTTGTTTATAAATTTAATGAAAAAACTGAGTGGCCTTAACCAAACAAGGGTTTTGTACCATTTTTCCAGTTTCACTATTTAGTTTTGCCAAAATAAAGAAATGGGAAAAAAAATTAAATTAGTTTGTATTTTCATTGGAAAATATCAACATTTTAATTGCTTTTCTACTATTCCTTTATTTTTCTGTATGAACTCCCCCCATTATATTCTTTGCCAGGGAGTTGCATTAGATTCATTGTAGCCTTTTTTTTTATTTTTCTTGGGGGAGAAGAGGATTTCAGGGGGCAGGAAAGACATAGAAGAGAAAAGTAACCTTCTTTCCTCTTGCCTTTTTTCCCCCTTTTGTCTCTGAAACTTTTTAAAAGAGGAAAAATTTGGAAAAGCGGAGTCTAGCAGAAATCAAGACAGAAGCAAGAAATGAAGGAACGTAAGAAATGAATATATTCAATTTAGGGAGAAAAAGGAAATACAATGAAAATGGGGAGATCCTTTACCTGACCTTCTCCAAAGGGCCAAAATGACACACTGTAAATGCAAAATATTATGGGTCAGATTATAATCTTGTGTATTTTACAGCATCTATATTTTAAGCCACTTGACTTCGGTTGAACCGTTTTGATTTACACCAGCTTTCGTTCAGTCTAATATCCTATGTTTTTCTTCCCCTTAAATAAACAAAATTACCTGTTCTTCAAATTAAATCTGTTTTTAATTCTATATAAAGCAATTCGGGACACTTGACGTATGAAAGACATTCTATAACAGAGGTGTATTGTTTTTTGTTATTATTTTTTAGGTTCACCAGCTGCACTGAATTTCCATTGCCCCTTACAGCAACTCTCACATCTTGGATATGGCCAAATCTCCCTTAGCACTGCCCCTGGGGCCTACTCTGTCTTTTATTTAACTTTGGACTAAAAAATTCAATCAGTGTCGAGCAATACCTAGTTTCTAAGGCTGCTGCTCAACAACACAACATTTTCTTTTAAAAAAAGCACATTTAAGGAGCTCCTTCTTCCCCTCTACCTTCTGGCTCTCTATGGGGGCACGTTTTGGGTTTGTTTCGTCCCTTTTTCACCATTTTTGTATTCAGCTCCCCATCAAACCACCTCAACCAATTTCCCCCCCTCCACAGAGGAGGCTTTGCGCGGCAGTAGAAGGGTAAGAGAGTACGGGCGCTGGTTGTGGGATGGGGACGACGGGAAAGGCGATCCCCTCGCTCCCGCATTTCCACCAGCGGTTTTTTCCCCAGGACCGTGGCCCCAAGCAGAGCCCCCAGAGAACAGGTCGGGGCGTGAGATACCCGAAAGTGTGACAGGTGGGTGGCAGCTCCCGAAATCCACGCTAACGCGGTCTGTGGCCACCACAGAACTCTTCTTCCATAGACAAAATTTCTCTCTTGGCATCAAGGGAACCATCCATTAGAGCTCATGGTGTGGTTCTACCAGGGTCGAAGCCCGCAGGCGTGACCACCGCCCCGAGAGCTCGCCCGCTCCTCCTCCTCTTCCTCTCTTGACAGAGGACGTGCGAAAGCCACATCAAGAGGTCCCCTCTCCCCAAAACTGTCAGCGATCCCACCCGCTGGTGGAATTGCTGCCTGGCCCGGCTGAGCCGCGACGGGCGGCCCCGGCTGCAGCCGGAGCAGGAGGCACAACCGCAGCCTGGGGAGAGGGAGGCTGGTGGCGTGCAACCCCGGGCACGGAAACAGGAGAAGAAATATCACATCCTTTGATTTCCGTAGTTTTGGGTCAAATATCTAGTGCCATGCTCCTCGTGAGCAGGAACGCAAGTGATGCAACAGAACTGTTTTGAAATCCATACTTACGGTTTTTCTCCTGCTGATTTTTTTTTTCTTTTCAAAAAGACGAGTACTGAATGTTACTGCTATTCCTCATAAACAACTCCTTTTCCTGATTAAAACAGCCCAGGATGGTGTCACAGTTAATTAACGACACAGTGTGCTGCGACTGGCTTGGTTACTCACAGTTTAGGTTTTGAATCAGCCCCTCTGACAACAATTAACCCTTCGGAGTGGGAATCACCGATTTCTTGGGAGGACGACAACAGCAAAGGGAAACACTCCCAGACCACCAAAATCAACAACTATCAATAAACGTTCCTTCAAAAGCCAAACACAATAACCAGCCAATGCAAATTTTAAGCCACTTCATTATTTTCTCTAAAACATGTTCGCTGTGTCACCGAGCCTGACCGCGCTCCCGGAGCGGTATACGTTTCAGCATTCATCAGAAAAAGCACTGCTTTCCGAAAGGAAAGGTTTCAGCAAAACGCGGCAGCGGTGCGGTTCTCACGGCCGGGAGGGCACAAGTTAATCCCTCTGGTCTCCCCGACGGGAGCGAGCGGAGCAGCAATGGGCAGGAGGTATTTTGCTCGTCCTCCTCCTGCGTCCGTGGGCAGGACGGCCGCCGGCCCCCCCGGAGCCCTCCCCAGCATGGAGCAGGGCAGGGAAGACGTGCGCGAGGTGAGCTGCGTCCACACGGCATGTGGGTTTCCAGGGAATCGCGATGCACAAACCAAAAGACCGGTTTGTGGTAGCCCAGAAAGATGGCTCACTTGATATGGAAATAGCTGGAATTTCAGCCTCCCTCCCTCCCTGCGCTGCCTATGTTGCAGAGTTGTTAAAACAATGAAAATACTTATAATTAGCAAGTCTACATACACCCATTTTCTTTGCAATATTCTTGGCAATGTTAGAGCCGAGTTACTCAAACTTTCCAAAAAAAAAAATAACCGTAAGGAAAATTCCCTTCTCAGGAATGAAAGCAGCAGAAAATTATGAGGCTGAAAAGGGGGTTAGAATGGAAACCGTTGTGCAACCTTAGCTCTAATAAGTAGTGAAAAAGCTGATTGCTGTTTACTACATCTATCTCGTGCTTTCTGATAAATTCAGTCACATCTGAAGACTGTATGAAACAGCAAATGTAAAAATAGTTTCAATCGCTTGCTTCAGCTTTCAAACCTACCTTAAACAAAGGGTTTTGGAGCCAGGATGGTGCATCTACAGGCGGCAATAAATGTCCCACCCTCCGAGAAAGAGCAGAGCCTCCGCTTTGCAAAGAAGGGAGTTAGGGAAGTTGCTTCCTTCTCTGCGTGATTTCTTAAATAAAGATGGGGAGTAAAATTGAGCAAGCAACTATGAGATAAAGAGGTAAGTCTTCTACAAACTAAACCTCCGTGCAGGTTTTCTTTAGCGCAAGTATACTGCTGTAGAATCAGGAAACAACATGACATGGCAAAAATTCCTTATCCTCAATACAAGAATTTATGCTGAACAGTTACTTCATTAAATAGAGTCAAAATCCATCCTACTAACAGGCTAATATGACTACATTTGATAAACCAAGAGTCTGGTGATTCTTATGAGCTGCCCCTCCAACTGGATTATGTTCTTTAAAAAATGTAAACTATAAATAATTGTCAAAAAAAGGGACATCTTGCTTCTCTTCTAAATGAAATAATGGCTTAAATGTCATTCCTGATCACCTTAGTCCTTTCATTCCAATATGCTTGCAATAAATAGCAATACATAAAAAACAGTAAATGTCTAAATAAAAAGTAATTTTGGAAAAAAAATGGAACTTTTTTTGCAAATGGATTTCATTTCTGGGATTTTTTTTTTAAATTCTGATTTGTTTCAATTGAAACACTTTTTCCATTGAAATGCCAACTTAACCACTGCTTTCTGACCACCTACAAAGGTGTACTTTGCAGGGGACATGAAGTTTGTCGTGAAAGAAGAATAACTTTCCATATGCAATTTTTGCAAAAGCGGGAAAAGAACAGATTAGTATCCCAACCTTGCATAGCAGAGGAGAACCTCAAGCTAGCACTGAAAATACCCCCGCTCTTTGCTCTATCTGTTGTTGAAAGTGGACAGAAAAAAAGAGGTTCAAGCCGTACTGTTTTAAAGACACTGCCTACGTGGCTGCTAAATAAAATAGCAGCAAAATCCAGATTTTTTTTTCCCCTAAAAATCTTTGACGAGGGTAAAATCAGGATAGCCATTCAACAACCTATGCAGGCTGCGTTCCTGCCTAGTTGCACAGGTGATGGAGAGCAACTGTGGAGCTCAGTAGTTGCAGGTAAGAAGCACAGGTTGCAGTTTTCCTTTTCTGCACGTGCGTTTACACTCCATTCCCCGGTTGCAATCGTTTCCCCATTTTTCTCTCAGCATTGGAAGATGCAAAAATGATCGGAAGGGGAAGGAAGGGGAGCATCTTCTCTTTGGTGTGCAGCCCGGTGCGATAGAGCGAGGGGAACTTGCTTCGCCACTGCCCGAGCCGAAATACCCCAGGGAGCATCTAAATTTACTCCCGCTCTGGCCTTTGGCAATTCAAAGACAATAACTATGTAAACCTCAGCCTAAGCTTCCTTCCCAAAGCTCGGCTCTTCCTGGCACTGTGCTCCAGGGCCTGCTCGGTCCCAGATTTTTCCAGCTGAAAGAGTTAATCGAACCTTTTTGCCAGCCTCACGCAGCGTAACGTTCCTGGGTCTTGGGAGAAGTTAGCGCTTGAGCCTCACGCGGTGACTCCAAGACCCCCGCCAAAAGCATTCCTGGTTTAAGTCCACTGACACTGATGGAGTTACAAGAGGAACGGGACTGGTCCTTCGCCTTTTTTGCTATTATCCACAATAGGCACATCTATTTTTCTGCATAACAAGTACCAGAATACTGAACGTATTGGCTGCCAAGAAATGCAGAACAAACAGACTTACATGTTTTTCCCTTTATTTCCATCATCTGACCTTTGCTTTTTATGTCTTAGGAGCAAGCTGCAACTTTATTTACATGTATAATCTAGATGAAATGCTAGTTTGTGTGTAGAAAGCTATGTGGACTTTGATCTTTGAATTTGATTTTCCATTTTTTTTCCAAGCAAAACATAATGAATTAATGGAAACATGGAAACGTTAGGTTTTAGAATGATTCTCGTTTCATGTTTTTGATTCTTTCAGCCCAGGCTAGATCTTTTAGGCTTCCCTAAAGGCTTGAAGCATTAGTTCATAGTCCAAAATATTAACTTGTATCCTGACATAGTAGATACTGAAATCACTCATATTGCCCAGTTCAATAATGATAGGTTTTGAATCCCCATAGCAGTACTTGACTGCAACAGAAGGTGCTACTAGCCACCTCAAAATTGTATAAAGTACCAGTAGCGAGAGAATGAATGATTAAATTATTAAAAGAGTGGAATTCAAATTATGAGGAAGAGAGCAAAATCTAATACAACAAGGGAATGAGTACTATGAGAGTCAATAGGAAGAAGTAAATCAAATAATAATGTAAGAACATTTTATGGTTGTTTGGGGTTTTTTAATAGGTTTTAACCCAAGGTTTCAAATCTGCAATTTAATACATTGACTTTTTTTTTTTTTTTTCATTCGCCAGTCTGATCGATTTTGGACATTTCATTATGTTTTAATGTGTCAAATTTTTTACTTCTATGTACCTGCCCGGACTCGGCTCTGATTGCCGATGCGCAAAGAACACCTCACTTCTACCCCATACTTCATGTCTGGGCCATGGAATCTTCCCATTTTTACATACCAATCAAAAATAAGTTGTTACTGATAGATGCTAAATCTTAATTTTTCTTAGTCAGAATTTTTTCACAAAATAACAGTAAATAGTCTGCAATAGTGAAATGGGGGGGAGTGAAGAAGAAAGAAAAATCAAGTGCTAACTTCTGTGTATGGCTTATTGAAGCAAAGCATCAACTCTGATACTAAGTTTTAAATTCTGTATAAATTTACCAAAAAAATCTTTTATATCCATGTCTCCATGGATTACAAGCATACTATTGTGATAAAACTGGAATGCTTTACCTAAAACTCTAAGCGAGGGGAGGTTCTTCATGGGAATTCTGGAAGTAATCAAAGGGAAATTACTATGGGTTTACTGTTACAATATCTGTTTTCAAAAGGTTTTTAACATTCATATTGGTAACTACATGTCTTTTTTTGTTATCTCTGTCCCCACGGATTTACAGATGATCATCCACTCAGCATCACTGGGGCAGGAGCTGGAAGTATCTTTGTGGAAATAACCCCCTCCCAAATTGCATGGTGCTATTTTGTGACCCAGTTAAAGGCTAAAAGACTATTCTTTTTATTTGCTACCACACACAACCCAGATTCTCCGTAACAAACTACCAAAGCAATCCAGATAGTTACTGCCAGAGCTAGGTAATTTTCAGGAAGGAAAAAAACCAAACCCAAACCAAACCCCAGCTTTTCAGAGGACACCATCTACCACTCCAGAGTTCCTCACTGGAGCGAGGGTGAAGTTAACTGCAAGGCAAGTGCCCAACGCAAAGCGGCAAGACGATGATTAGAATCTCGCTCGCACGTACACACACTCTCTGTCACCCTGGTTTTAATATGATAAAAATTACCGCTCAGTTCCTTAACGCTGAGTTTACGGACGAGCAGCCAATTACAGCAGCATTTAACAGCTTTTCCACTCTGCAGCCAACGGGCGCCGTGCGCGGTTTCAGCTTGGAGGTTGCGTTACTTTTTGATTGGTTAAACCGAGAAGATACCTTATCTACTCTAGTTCTAATGCTTCACATGATTTTAGGACTAGGACTACTTGGTCAAGACTATGTTTAAAATTAGCTCTAGAGGACATACGTTCCTATAGGTCCGTTGTTCTTTTCTGGGTGGGGAGGACGACCAATGCCTCCAGAAGACAAGTGCAGTAGCTGGGGATGCTGTACAGCAAGCTCAGTTAAACCCAGTTAAAGTCTGCAGTTCAGAAACTAACTTGTTTTTCAAAATGCTTCTGGGGGTGAGGACAGCAGTCTCAAAAAGCAGCTCCCTCGGAAAACTGAAGGAGAGGCACATGGCCCTGCATCTTTTAAAAGCTCTCGGAATTGTTGAATGGACCTCCTGTGAGTCTGTCAGATACGGAGCTTCCCAAGACAAATGGAAGTATCTTTGTTTCACAGACTCGCAAAGCAAGAACGTACGTAAAGCTGCTTTCTCAAAACACACGTACTGCAAATAAAGCTATCAAGTGCGCTGACATTTCTGCATTACAGCTTAAACTAACATCCTGCGTGATGCCTATATGCTGTGCTGTTAGCTCAGTTTGGGATTTTCTAAGCACTGCGTTTGCTTTCAAAGAATAACGCCCTAGTTCCTGTACAATACACGAGCATACTGGCTCTTCAGCTGGGAAACAAAGTTAAGAATGTGTGGGCTTTGGCTTCAAAATTAACCATGCTTTAGTAATCCAGTACACTAAACTGTTTCTTATTAATGTATCATGCAAATACTCTCCAGTCCTCCCGCAAGTCTGACACTTTCCCAACATATCAATAGCAAATGTTCTGTGAAATGCGACTTTTCTGATGTAGGCCACCCTGACTTTCAGTGTGATCTCAACCCACCATCCAAATCTTCATGGCAGATGCAGAATGGAGCTCTTCTTTAATAAGGAGAACAATATTGAAAAAAAAGTTTCTTGCTAGTTTGATACATCAAGCTTGTTTTCTTCAGTAAAGAGCCTGCTGCCGGCTTTTTTTTCCCCGCATTATGGCTGAATATACTGAAGTTTGTTGCGTTTCCCGAGTCAGAATGTAAGGCAATGCAGGGGGGTGGTTGATAATCAGCGCCTTATTAATGTAACTATTTGACTTAAAATACAGTTTTGAAGTGCGTCAGCTTAACCCCAGCTGTTTTCCATCTTAATGCAGATGAGACAGAGAATGTACCCAAGGACTTTTCTTACACGGCGAGTGAGCTCCGCAGCGGCTCCGCGACAACCGTCCCCATCTCCCGGAGCAGATTTTCATTTAACGCTGCTGTGGCTTTGCCCCTCGGCAGCACCGACCAGCTTCGCGTCCCTTCTCCGCACGGCGGATGCGACGGAGCAAACACGCAGGAGCGTCCCGTCGAGCTACGAGGGATTTCAAAGCCGCCCCTGCAGCACAGATATCGCCAGAGCTTCTGGCCCAACAGACCGCTCAAAATGACATACAAAGGGCACGGGAGGCGTGTATAGGCACTGATGTTTAGTTTTCACGTACTTATAGTTTAGATCTTTTTGCGCTATAATTAAAGCCACGGTGTTTTCTAGTCTCCTCTGTGACTCAGCCATATCATCTTCAGAAGCTTTTTATAGGCACTGTTGCAAAAGAGAACCGCGAGGAATAATTAAGGAGAATAACTTACTCTAATTTTTAGCTATTACACATCCAAGGTGTGGCTTTTTCTCTCCCCCCATGTTTTCAACATTCTCTGCACAGATGCGCTGCAGTGTTTCCCCCATAAACCACGTGGTTATCAGTTCACAAAGGGAATACCAGCAGTGCCGGAGGAAAAGCCACGTGAACGCAGATCCAGGGTGACTCAGGCTGAGCAGAGGAGCCAGCTCAGAGAAATAAGAGTGCACGCATCGAGGACTGGAGCCCAAGGGAAGAGCTTTGGAAGTTCAGGTGGGGCTGGATGTTGACCAGACACTGGTACTCAGAGAACACAAGTGGAAACCAGAGGGAGAGCAATGCCACCATCGCTGACATGGGTCAGGGAGAAAAACTTGGCAGATCGGAATACCGTTCAGCGGGAACCTGAGAGGAGCTGGCCAGTTTCAGGGGCCACTCACGGACCACACGGACATTCCAGCTCTTGCCTCTCTGGACGTGGAAGGGGGATGCAACAACCGACCTCAGCAAACAATGTCCCTACACAGGGCTCTTCACGGCCAAGTCCAGGAGAATTGCTGGACTTCTTGTTTGTTCGCTCTCCTTTAGATGTAGCTCTTGCAGCTAGGAGACAAAGAGGAGCAATGCTTTGGGAAAACTCAGGCTACCACTCGATGAAGTTCTCTTTGTACCAGGAAGAGTTTGAACTAAATTTAAACCTAAGTGAAGAAGTCTGGAATTCGGCCCAGGACACCCAAAGCAGCGTCTTCTCTCGCATCTCAATCATCATCTATTCTTAAATGATCAGCACCATACCTGTGTCCTCGCCCTTCAGCAAATTCAAAGCTGTACAGACGTAAATGCCTTTGCACTCTGGCGTAATACGAGACATGACAGAAAAATGAGGGGGGAAACTAGTTTTGCCAGACTTACTCGGATTATGCCTTTTTTTACCCCCAAAACTGAAAGCAACTGGAAATGCTTAGGAAATTCAGGAGATTTAGGGGTTGTTTATACAGCAGATGAAAACAACTGACCCAAATGCCTCTATATTTTAAAGCTTCAAGGTAGGGGCATAGTTTATATATTAAAAATAACCAGGTCCTCTAGGTTCTATTGCCTACAGAAAACTTAAATCTAAAATAATTGTTTTCAAAAATTGATTTCCTTTAACATGTGTACAAGATTAAGTGGTTACAAATAGAAATATTAGTTATTCTGAAATATTTATAGTGAATATCTGAGTTGCTTATTCTGGCAGCTTCCATAAGAAGGGATCAGATGATACCTACATTTTTTTTCCAGAGAAACATGAAGAAAAAACAGTAAGAACAAAGTGAATGAAACAAATTCAGACTAAATTGCAGACCATAACTCTGCCTCAGTTCCCCGGTCACGAAAAGGCACTATACACATGCTGCAAGACTAATCTAAACTTTCTTTCCAAACATCGTACTCGAATGAGCAACTGAAATAAGCGGGTGCAAGTCTAACATTTCCTATTTGCGTTTATGCCCCCTCCAACCCCGCACCTTAACTCAGAATTCCTTTATCTTCGGGATCATCAAGTACGGTCACATGCCCTCCGGTGAGCTGCACAGCAGCTGCATCTCGCTAGGTGGAGAAACGTCATCTCATTTGAGAGATGCTTCTTCACACGGCCACGTGCCGGTTATCGCTCAAAGGCATTCAAGGGGTTTTGAGCTCGAGCCTTCTGACCACGTAGTTCTCCAAAAGTCCCTATTTTGAGGACAGGAAACAAAGTGTCCTGAATTAGGGAACGCAAATACTTAACCCAACGAGCAACATTTAAAGCAAAGCTAAACTTTGGAACTGCAGAAGTCCTGTTGGTCCAGCTAAATATCAAAGGCTCGGTGTATCAAGAACGTTTCCTAAGAGTTTTCGCATCGCTTGGGGGGAAACAAGCAAATTCCTAACCCAAGAAATAAATGCACGGGGTGTCACCGATTCGGAAGCCGTAAAAATTGTCCTAAACCACACGGTACTGTTACGGCTCGGATGCGTGTTTCTGTGGTTTGGAAACAAGCTCCCTCTACCCACACACCGCTGAGCGGAGGACTGCGGCGCGTCTCCCACCGTCTCTGAGCACGAGGCCCTGGGCAAGGATCTTCTGTGTCCTGCCCTTTCGGACTGGGTCATCCGCCCGCTTTTAGGCAGCAGCCAGTTGGAAACGGAGCCCTGCGGGCGCTGAGGGAACAGTGCTTGCGGCAGGTTCATGCCACGCTAATGCTTGGCTCGAGGATATTTAGCCTTCCTCTTCGGTGGGCTCTCGTTAACCACATCAAGGGGTTTCACGGGCCACACGTGCCTTCTATGCCACGGGCTGGCAGCCCCGGCTTTAAGGGGATGCTCTCCTTCTGGCTAGATAATTCAGGTCTCAGTCAGCAGCTTTGCCATTCACACGAGTAAAGTTTAACACATGCTTAAAAGTTTGCACGACTGGATTAAAACCCAAGATTACCCAAGGCTTGCCACAGTTCCTTTCTGTTCATTTCTGCCCCCGCAACGCATCATCACCCACATCCTTGAAGAGTCTTACTCTGTCATAACACATATTTGGCCTGATACTAATAAAGGCTGATTCATATGAAAAGAATAAGAATTTCTGTTGCTATTTACCAACGGTAATAACGAAGTGTCCTATTCACTTCATACAAGTTACAGATGCACAGAACATGTGATTCCTATTTTATGATAATGATTATCATTCTCCACAATTAATAAATACTCCACTATAATTATTCCTAAAGCAACAACAAAAATAGAAGTTTAGTATTCATCCTGTTTTTCTGGATATGCTCAGAAAATGACGTTACACATCAGGAAAATTAGCTGCTGACATACAAATTAAATATTACATTTGGAATGTCAGTCTCATCTGAAAAGTATAAAATGCCTTTTTGAAGTGTTTTGTGACAAATGAGGAGCTGTTGTATTCAAGCTATGCAGTACAAGTAACTGTCACTCACTACTTTGCCATGTTACCAGCTTTATACCAAAAAGCAGCATAGCAAATGTATTTTCCAATTGTTAGGCTCTAGCATATTTTCCAGCCATTAATTCTTGACCTCTGCACTTCCATGAAGTCCTTCTTCAGCTATGCTATCTTCAGCTGTGCACTTGGCTGGTGCCTTTAATGTACTTCAGCCTGATTTTATGGGCTCATCTACTTAAAGAGAGTCCCCAAATGAGCTTTCCACAGGGAATAGCTGCAGATTATAAATATGTTCTTAATGTAAGTCTATCTCCTCTATGTAGGACTTCACATATGAGTTACTACTGCTGTCTGAAAACCTCGTCATCCCAACTGGAGTAGTAGCTGGAATTTCTCCATGTTGGGCAACAACAAATGATCTTCATATGAAGATGGTTATCTGGGTGCAGCAAGGTAGTTATTCCAGGGGAAATTAAGGCTGACAGCAGAACAAAGTCTGGTTAGTAATCCAAGTGACATCTTGAATATGTAACAGATTAAGTAATAATGTCTGGACTGGACCAGATCAAGTCAAATCAGAATCCAGTGGGAACTTTAGTGGCTAAAAGAGTACTAAATAATCTCAGGAATCCATCTAAAGATTCAAGAGGAAAACAACCCCATTCCTTCGCTTATATACCCTTCGTCTGGTTCACAGTTTTGTTGTTGTTGGATGCCTATCTCCTTAGCCAATGTCTAGCCTGGCTTTTTAGCCAATACTTTATAGCGATAAAATACATTATTTATATGAATAAAATTTATTTCCTAGCAACAAAGTCTGATTCTTACCAAATATGGTCTCCTTTCTTTGTGTAGCCCATCATGGGTCATAACCAAAGGAAAAAACCCACAAAGTTTTACTATTCCCATTAGAAGCCTTCATAATGAATGAACATTTATTTCCAAAGCTTTCACCCAGAAGCAGAGAGGGGGGGAGGTACAACTACATTTATAAGTGAGAGGAAGGAATACCGTCTCTTTTGTATTGACAACGGTCTCCTGAATTTCCCCACCTACCAGGTATCTCTACCAAACTAGAAAGTTTATGAACCTAAGGTAACTCAGTGCATTTGGAAATCGTGCCAAGAGAGCCTTGACCTGGTGTATGCACACATTGTTTTTACAAATTCATATTTGTTTTTAATATCAGTCTTGCTGTCTCACCTTCCCACCTAAGGGAGAAGCAGAGCTTTAGAATTTGTCTCTGTCTTCTTATTAACGGCATGTGAAAACGTTCTTCCCATGCTCTTAAGGCTTTACTCAGGACAACAACCTCACCCAAAACCTGCAAACAGGCAACATAATATGGCAAAGTAACTGGTTTATAAACTGCTAAATAAAACAGCACAGCATTTACCACTCATCTTTCCCCCATCTAAAACCTTGTATCCCAGCCCTTCTCGTTAGTTAAACGTTTAGTAATCTTCTAGCACGGTCTCCCCACCGTTGTAAAATGCTTTTAGGGATGATAATTATCAAAATACCCTGAGCCTAGTAAGCATAATCATCTTGGTAACTAAGATAACTTGAGCTCAACTTTAAAAAAATCCAAGCTAGACAGTTTTCTCTGAAAGATGGTGTTATATTTTTTCCAATTCTTTTTCTTTGTCCATGCCCCAACTTAAAGAACTGTGCACGTAGGTGTCAGAGCTACTGAGCCCCTGCAGCTCACCCTGCCTTCAAGAAGGTCTTCCCATAGCTCTAACATCAACACATCGGAGGAGAGCAGTAATAACAGCAAACCTGAATCAAGGTTACATTTGGAGTCCCAGTAGAAGGCATTGCTTACGGCTCATCCTCTCCGCCTGAGATCGCTAAATTATGTCACCTCCTGCATTCAAGTCTGTATGTATTTTAACTGCTTGAAGGTATGCAGCAGCTTGGGGGTCTTGGAGGCCATCATCTGGCCCATAAAAGAGACATTTCCTGAAAAATTAAGAGCCACGTTAGGACCTCTGTCCCCTCCATCAACTCTTGCAGGACCTGTTGTGCTGATTAGAGACGATGCTGGCACAGGCTCACACGCTGCCCTCCAGATAAGAGAGTTGATAAGGACGGATGCTGCACATTTCCCTATTGGGTCTCAATAGCAGTCCCACCTAAGTCTTACAGTGTAGGACAGGAAAGTCTCTGAAAACACCCTCCCAAGCAATAAACAGTAATCAAATGTGCTTCAAAAGAAGTTAAGCAGAGCTCTGAAGATGGAACAAGAAAGCAGCCTACATACACAAAACTTGTACCGTGTCATAAATCTAATCTATGGCTCTCATTCAGAATTGACGGCCGTGTTCTTGCTCTAATGAAGCACAAGGCCAACATATTCCACCCACCTTCACTGAAAGCCAGTCGTAAAGCTGTATGTGTCTCTGTGCAGCATCAAAACAGATATCACGTGATTGTTTTAAATAGCAGGAGGACTGCATGGAAAGATGTCTGTATTTTCTTAATAGCTGTAACCACACTACATAGCACATGTCAAAATTCTGAAAAGAGAACAGATTCCCAATGCTTTGTACAATGTATATAGTTTCTTTGCTTTGATGTCTCTGCTTCTTTATTGTATTAAATTATCTGGATTAAAAAAGACCAAAAAAAAGAAGGTTGGCTTTTGTCTCATTACTGAACTGTCAAACATTATTTGAGCTAAGAGAACAGCCAGGGCCTCCAGAATAATTTGGGGAGTGGAGGAAGAAAGAAGAAAAGCTGTTAAATGTCCTGCCTATTTGCGCAGTTAGGTATTTCAGCCAGAGAGATTGCGGGGGGATCGCATGCTTCCAAAAGTTACTGTGACTTTTAAAACTTACATAACCAGGGATCTACCCTATCACTCCTTATGGGATGGAGGTAGCATTTCTTGCATACTTCTTCTAACAAACAAGCATGACAGAGAGAAAAAGATCCATTTCTCTTATTTTAATATCTAGGGGAAAATGCCTGCCAACAGGAGTTATATTCCTTCCACTGACTTTTTTTTCTTTACCTGGAGCATCTTTAAAATCAATACCAGCTGTTGTGGAGGATTTTGGTGCCCTAAACAGAGATTTATGACTTCGGGAGAAGGAATAAGCAAGGGGAGCACAGAAACCTCATAGAGAAAAGATTTTGCTGCCATGGCAGAGAGCTGTATATCAAATAGGCCTCTGTCTCTGCAGAGGAGCTGAAAAAGTGCTCCTTCAATCACTCACGCAATTGTAAACCTGGATAAAAAGCATGGCCCTTTGAAATCGAAGGCAAAACTCCAGATGACTTCAGCCTGGCCACAGTTTCAGCTTTGGACTCAAATTTGAATGCAAATTTAACAAATCACCAGGCATAATACGGTTCATGTTATTATAAAATAGGCGCAGGAGAGAGAACCGACTGTGCCAGATCGGCATCCCGTGTGCTGGAGCAGAAGCCTCCCTTGCCCTTCGCTCTGGCTTATCCAGTGGGAGTTTCCACAAGCTCTGCTTCCTCCTCAGCTCAATAAAGGCACCGATTCCAGCCTTCACCCTGAAAATAGCCAGCTTTTATTGAACTGAATACTCCCTTTTGTAAAAATAGTCCCTAAAGTTCACGCTCAAGGATCTGGGAGACTGGGATCTGCTGACCTGGCTGGAGATCATCCAGGCCCTGGACATTCACAAATCTCTGTCTCTAACATCAGAAATGTTCAAATGATAGCAGATTATGACAAATTACCATTCTGAGGTCACAAGAGGGAGAATTAAGAGTTTAAATGGAAAAACGTTCGTGGAAGTGACACGAACTTACAGGGCTGCAACTGATCATATTTAATAAACGTTGCTCACATATTTCTTCATCTAGAGCCAAAGGCTAATACAAGCATGAAGAAATGTAAGCTCCTCCACCCTCCACGGGCTACTTCCGAGCCATATACAACGCCTGACAAAGAGCAGAAATGAGCAAGGTCGGTATTTCGTCCTGCAGGACCAGCTAGGCATAGGGTGCAGGTAGGAGAGTGCAAATTGCTTGGGGCAGCGCAGGGTGAAGCAGTTCCTCGAGGGCTCCACGCAGCAACGGCTGAACCGCTTATGGCAGCTCAGGTACGTCCTGCTGCTCTCCTTAGATCAGTCAAGGCATACATTTGTCTTCTTATTGTTTTTCTTATGTAAAATCACTGATATGTAAAATAAACAGAGCTAGAAAGATGAGTGCTAGACACATAATATCCAGGAAGCTCTACTATTATTCCCCTTGAATTCCAATACTTCTAAGAGTTTCATTTAAGAGAGGGAATCCATGTATAAAAAGTTATAAGAATATAGACCAATTTTATATGCTTTATATGCTCTACTTAAAATTCTACAAGCACAGTAGCACTGTCATTACTAACACTAGGAAATAAGCTCAGATTGCACACGAGATACAGGACGTCACTCAACGTTGGTGGGACAAAGCAGGAACAACTTTGCCACCAAAGCCAGTGTGCCGCAGACCTGTACACCAAAGCTCCAGTTCCAGCCTTTCCTTCATTAGCATCGGGGCCAGCTTAGGGAACTCTTTCCCCTCACCCCCTTCTTCCCATGCCACCTCGCAGCTGAGCTGGTGTGGAAAACCAGGGGAAGGAATTAACCTTACACAAGCATAAACATGCACCAATGTTCACAAAAAAAATTGTCTTATAGAAACGAAAGCAAAAGGGTTATTTTAAAGCAGAGTTGGCCAACGATCTCGTTTGCCATGCCACACGACAGCAGCGTGGGCAGCACAGGACTGGAGCAAATTGCTGGAGTCAGGACGAGCACTGGAGGGCACAGGGAAGGCTGTCTGCAATCACAGGCTCTCAGCAAGATTAATCCTTGTTTCCCACTGATAAATCAAGAGCCCCGAATACCAATGAAAGCAGAGCTGGGGGTGCCGAGAAGGTCTGATGTTTAGCACTGCTTCGGAAAAACTCCAGATACCTCGAAAGATGAAAATTCACAGCTCTGACTTGAAGAAGCGATGGTTCTTCATGCTGGTAGCAACTCTCATTACACACGTTGCCGTACCAGATCCCAGTCATAGCTGCGCGTATAGACCAGTACTACATTCAATCCATTACAGAAGAAAAATCGAGGCAGGAAAAAGGTTTAAATGCATTTCTTAAGGTGTGTTAGACTTGCACCAGAACTGACCGTTCCCTAGTGCTATCATTTGCCAGGTTGGCACTGCAAACAATTTTGGAGCCTGCTGTAGTGTGGGAACAATTTCACCAACAGTAAGGACATTATTTAAATACTGAGCATTAACTTTGGTGGTTTTTTCACTTGGCTACTAAAATAGAATTACTTGACAAGACTTCCTTCTAATGAGGTCAAGAATTATATCACTTCTCTTGGTAAGAAGCCTACTTAAACAGAGGCTTGAAAAAAGATGCAGGTTTCTTCTTATCTTCTCGCCTTATTACTTGCAAGAATTTAATACTGAAGCCTCTACGATCTAATGTAAAAAGGTCTGTTTCTGTGCAAAGACTAACATTTGAGGGGTTTTGACTTTATTTGGTATTGGAATAAAGTCACCAACAGATTCATTCACATTAAGAAATCATGTAAGTACTGCCTCATAACTCCACATGTAACACCATTCTAACAGAGGCACTTGTGGCTTAACAAGCCTTTTAGTTGCCAAGGAAAATTGAAGAACAGCGTACAGCGGCTCACAGAGAGTGCCTTATTCTTCTGAAGACAAAAAACTGCTGGCAAAAGGCAGCAAAGAGAGCAGTTGCTCAGCAATCAAGTCGTGGTGCATCGTTTCAATGTCATGAAACCGAGTTCACAGCAGCGGCGTTCACCATTTAAAATCAGCCCTTAACAACAGCAATTGCTGAGACAAACAATTCTCTTCTGCTGTCCTTCGGAGATGGACACAACAGCCCTGGGGAAATTCCAAGCTGCAAAATCACCCCTGGTGGTTTTGGCCTCAGCCACATCCTGCTCCAAGGTATAGGATGGGAGCTGAGTGCTCTCGCAGGGAGTAAAGCAGGAGACAGCTGGGGCACACACCATCCTTCCCATCCTTCCGACCAGGGAGCAGGAAAACCAGACGTGACACCACACGGCACGTTCTACCACGCATGTAGGCAAGCGGGTTGTTTCTTAATGTACGAACAGAAAAACAGCACAGCGGCTGCTTCTGTAACTTCAAGAATCAGAAAAGAAACCAAAAAATGAATTCTATTTGTCTCATGATTTGTGAAATTGCAACACTAACAATACCAGCAATTTTGCCCAGAGCTTAGCGCCAGCTTACGGCAGGACGTTCGCAGCTGTGGCACCTCAGCTCTTCAGGAACTGGAGGTAGAACATATGAGCCATCTCTTTAACAAAAGCAACAGACGGCATGTTCCTCCTATCACCCTCCCCAGACTCAGTAACCTCAAAACCTAACGCTCTGGTGGAATGGGGAGGGAAACAGGGAATGTATTTGTTTATTTCTTGAAATATCTTGGGTATCGAGTGATGCCTCACGCTTAACACCTGGGACGAGAGGATTACTCTCAGATGTAGACTGGAGAACTGACAAGGAAAAATTTGAATTCCATTTACTCAAGTGATGAATTAAAATCTTATTATCCATTGACTATTCACCCTCACCAAACCCGATGTCTAAATATCTCCCTCTTCCTGGCAGGATCCACCCATGAACATTTTCTACCTACCTCAGCGACCTTTTAAGAGAGGGGGTTTGCCTTTTTAACTCGCTCGGGTTTTTCCTACTTCTTTGGTGAGGAGTTCAGCACGGAAAACCGTCACTGAGGCAACACTATTTAAAGCAACATCTAACTTACATCTCTTGCTTGAAATCCAGTTTCTTTATGGAAAACACGTAGCCTACTCTGCAGTAAGGATCTCCATATGGTAAATATCTGTCCTATTACTGCTCAGTCATTTCCACTCCCATCGTTCACGCTCTGCTATCCTCTTAAATAAAAATCTCCATCAGATATGGATAAAATGTATACATTCTTTTTTAGAGGGAAGTGAGAACAGAGATCATTGTACAAAAAGGGCACATTGAACTCTTGCCCCCATTAACATTTTCCCAGATTCTTTTCAGTTTTATGCTTTGCCTCTTCTTACCTATTTGATTCTGCCTGCAGTTGTACTCTTTGAAACAGTGTTAGTATCCTGACTTGTTTGTGTTCCTTCTGCTCCATCACATTCACCTGCAAAACACATCTCTTTTTGGAGAGCTTAACTCTCTCATTTAGGGCACTCCTAGAGCTATACCTCGCTCTGAGCTTCCATCTCTTATTGTGACTGTGTTTTCACGCAGCATAATGGAGAAACATGACCTGAAATATGAATGCCAATTTTTCTTCATAAAGAAAAAAACAGTCTTAATTACACCACGTAGATTAAAACCTAATTCTTGGGACTGCTCACACATTTAATACAAGACCTTACCTAGGACTACAGAGCAGCTATGCCCCACACGGGGGCACGTATTGCTAGCATGAAACCTTGGATTGCGTGGATTTCTCCGATTTATGTTGCAGGTTTCGTTTGATCACAAAATTTCAAATACACACCTCAGGTTTAGCTCAACACACTTTCAGAACTGCCTGGGAACGTCCATTCTGAAACCAAGGTATTTCTATAAAGTTAGGACTCAACAGCTGAGCATTTGTAGAGCTGTTTTCAATTACAGTATTAAGTCCAACAGTTTAAAGCCAAGATTCCTAATTTACAACAGTACTTGTTAATTTACAACACTGAGCTTGTATAACGTTTAAGTAAACACTGCACTTCTGGATGACAGAAAGCTAAACAATTAAATAAAACTTCAGAAACATATCTACTCCTGCAGTTTTCAAAGAGCTTCCAGTTCTCCAAAAACAAACAGCTCCCAGCTGCCCAGCATTTCTACTCATGCATCCTGCACCACTAAATATGTAGAGAGAAAGGGATGAACAGCCTAAAGGTTTTTCATTCAGAAGATCCTTCCATCAAATCAGGTTTTAAAGGTAAATTCTGCTTTCACCCACTGCATTTAGTTTTGTTTTGTGAAGGGAGAGAAATGCGGAGGAGAAAATAAACACTAGGGATAAACACGAAACTTGATTTTTACCACTGTAGAGCTAATACAGTCCTCAAGTCTTTCTTCCAATTAAGCTAATCCCTAGTCCTTTTAACAAGCATTCCAGCTGAAGACGGCTCCCTCACGTTTCAGCCTTCTGTGGCTGAAAGAAGTCAAATTGCAAGCTCTTCTTCCTAACCATCCATTGCCTCACCTCCTTCCCCACTTAAAAAAAAAAAGTTTCAGCTACCCAATTGTTTTTTCTCTCTAAAATAACACTCTCCTTCTCTCACCCTTGCCAAGGTCTCGATGCTAGGGCTGATCAAATAAGTAGACGGCATGCAGAATGTCAATTTTTCATAGAAATATCTTCAATATGTTTGTCTAAAAGCCCAAAATAAGATGGCACTAGAAACTAGCTGTTTTCCAATTAATTGCTGCAATTGTCGCAAGAGCCATACACTTCATTTAAAACAGCCATTTAACCGAAAATCTATTTTTTGACTAAGCCATCACAAAAGCCTGCTGTTTCAAAAACTCTGCAGAGGATGATCCCCTTTAAGGTCCTACTTGGTTTTCCCCTCGAGTCTATAAAATCAGAGCTTTCAGAACTTTTGAGCTTTATACTCAAATAAAGCGGTTTGGAGAACATTTCAATATGGAAGCCCTCGAAGGGGCAAGAATGCAGAAAATGTGTTTCACAACAGTCTTCCATGGTACAGAGTATGAAGAAAGGACTTGGTGACTGGAAAAGCTGAGGCATGTTCAAAGAAGCTGAGAGCCTGAGGGTGGGTTTTGCAAAGCCTAAATAATGACTTGAATAACACTGGTGAGCCACGGAATAGGACCAACAGCATCAAAGGCCTCTTAGGGAGAAATGGGATAGGACAGTGGCTTCACAACGGTTTTGTGAACATGCACTGTTCAGGATCTATAATACCATAACAAACAAAAAAGGGTTTAATAGACATTATTCTTTGGGGGTGGGTGGGAGGGTGTGTCATATTACCAACGACATTTAGTCCTTCGGGGATGTTCTGCATATTTGTGAGCAAAACGTTGTGTAACAGCCTAGGAAAATGCCCTCCGGACTCTTTGCCAGGTCTCTGGAGCAACCCAGCTAGAAACATATACAGCCTAGTCCAGAGAAAGGCCGAGACCAACTACTCCCTCTCAGATTAATGGGATTTTTGAGTGTTCAGCAGCCCGCAGTGGGCCAAGCCCTTTCCGTAGCAGTAATTGCAGACGGCTCTCTGCCGTGGGTGGGGAGAAACTTGGGGCTGACGACCTGAACAGACTCTGCCCGAGTGCCCATTCAGCTACTCTCTTAGGACAGAAATCCTAACGTGCGTTTTTGTTCGGTTTTGAAGGCAAAATTCCCAAGCACACCAGCAGGATTCTGCCTATGTTAGTAGGACTTCAGGCTTTGAATTGTTCTTGATTATTACTGATAAAGACATTAAAAAAAATAACAGGGATACTCTCCAGCCAGATCAAATATCACATGTATAGCTTTAAATTTGGGGAGTTTTGTCTTTTTTTAGTGTCCAGAACAAAGATGAAGGTATATCACACTGAGGTCACCTCACCAAGAGCTGAAACTCATATTCAGGTACAACTCCACAAGTAATAAATGCTTTCAACATACCAACATGAGACAAAGTCAATTCCTACTAAAAAAAACCCACAAACAAAAAACCCCCCACAACTCAGAAGCACAGTAGGAAGAATATTATCACAATACTTGAAGAGGAACAAAAAGCAAGCACTGAGAGCTGAAACAAATACGGACAGAAAGGAAGTTTGAAGCAGAATGCTTAACACAAAATGGAGAAAGGAGGGGTGTAATGCTACTAAATAAAAAGGTTAGTATTTTACAGAAATAAATTCAATTAGACTAAAAGATAAGGACAAGCCACATCAACCAATCTGCTCTCCTGTAACAGGATACGTGTGCAGTGGACAGTAGAGATGCAATAAATGTCATACCGTTTGAGCAGAGCAAGTCTTTTAATACTCTCCTTTGACATTTTCATAAGCCACCAAGGCAGAAACTGGCCAGATAAAACACCATATTCAAGAAGTTCTTATTAATGGCTCACTAACTGGAAATACATACATAGATATGTGTGTGTATATAGAGACATTCCCAAGGAGCCTGACCTCAGTTAGGTATTTCCAGTATTTTTAATAACGGCTTGAATTATAACACCAGCCAGGGAATTCAATAAATGTTCCAAGTGGAAAAGGGCTACAAGGACAACGAAGGCAACAAGTATTTTTTGTAACAATACTGATAACACTGAGAAATAATCCAAGTTTAAAACAAACCGACAGCCACGGTGTGTTGTGACTAGAATACAAAATGCACATTAAAGTGCCTTTTTTTTTTCCATATAGCAGAAGTAGAAGGCACGTGAAAGAATATATAGCTGATAAAGTCTACCCACAGTTTGACTGCAATGTAAGGAGCCTAAAAAGAACCGCCAGGAAAATAGATTGTATTTTTAGTTAGTGAGAACTTGTAACAACCCTTGGGGCTTCAAGCAGGACTAGAGAAACACAGACCATGTGAAAGCATAAACCACAGCTAAAATGAGATAAGCAAGCCAGGCATAAAATAGCTATCTGTGTTCTTTTTCTCGCCTCCTTGGTTTTAAGTTTGCTTTTATGTCTTACAAGTTCAGGAAGACACAGTATCATCCAGTTCCACTTACGTTTCACCCAGGATTGCCCCAAGGTCACACAACAGAGGGCGGTGGTGTTGGCGAAGGGTTGGGAACAGATGATATAACATCGCGTAGGGATGCCGCTGGCAAAACAGAGAGAGGCTTGGTATGGAAGTGTGGCACAGCAAATTCCACGACTCCCACCTCCTGCAGGGAAGAAGGTTTCCATCAGCCCAGCCTCTCTCCTCACTTGCCCTCCCCGGGCTTCAAACAGCCAGTCAGTACGCACATTCTGCATTCCTCTGGCCTATCGGAGAGATATTAATGCATTCCTAGCATGGCATTCAGGGCAAAAAAAGTATGCCCAAGAGACGCAATCACGCTCCCAACTCTCTCAAAGTGAAATACCGTCCATCACTATCAGGAGATACAAGCAACACCAAGGAAGAAACATTCACAGGGAATATAAATGCAAAGTGTGGCTCAAGAAACTGGAACTGAGCATGGTTTGGTTGAATGGCTGCTTTTAATTTACACCTCCTGAAAGCACCAATAAGCTTGGAGACGTGCACCAGTGCTGAATCCCATGGACATCAATGGGACTGCAAGTGGACACGGAGCTTGCCCAGGCTGCGTGCTCGGAGATAAAAGCACGTCTAAGTGGATCAAGCAGCTATGGACTTTAACTTATACTAATTGATAGAAGAATGGCCTCTTGCATTAAATCAAAATGGGGTTTGTATCGCTTTGTGGATAACTCGCTTATCAAGTATTGGACATAGGCCCAGATGTTGCACTGAGAGCCAAGTGGAGCAAGGGCATGTCATCGCAGCTTTCAGTAAAACCATAAATCTGCTGAATTGCTGGGTGACCCTTATAACACCAAACTGACATGAACTGCATATCCTAGCAAAAGAAAACATTTCACATAGATTACTTTTACAGTGTGTTGCCTTACATTGCCATTTGCACAATAAATATTGTATTCTGCTGTTCCATGAAGTCGCGCAGGAAGATTTGAGGTCAAACACAGAAATGCATAAAAACTGGTTTAAGGAAGAGGACTCATCCCCACAGGCTAGGAAATAAGGCTTTGATATGGTACCTTCAAAATCTGATGGAGTTTTGCTATTGAATACAATACAAATAGGATTTGGACTTGAATGAGGGAATTTTCTACAACACCTGTGGATGGTTTTAATTCCTGCAATACATGTTAGGTCCCAACACTGCATCTGGTAGTGGTCAGAAGGATTCTTCCTTCCCTGTCTTCCTAGTTTCTTTGTTAGTAACTTTGGGATCACACTGACTTTCCATTCATAGTTCCAGATAACACAGTGTGATAGAGGTTCCCACATCAGACACCCCAGGCATCTTTCCTTTTTCATCTGAAAGAGGTTTCTTCTAGACTGCAATAACAGCCTTTTCTTAATAGAATGCAACCTGTTTCTTAGAAAACACAGAAACAGAAAATGCCTTGAAAAGCGCAGTATAAAAGGATTATAAGAATTAATAAAACCGATGCAACTAAAGTGTATCTTTCACATTTTGATATTCCATTTGTAACTGATTGGAAAAGCCTGCTCATTAACAGCATTTGTTGTAAAAACACACCGTATTTGTGAGCTACAAGCAAATGAGTAAAGGAACTAGAGATCTTTACAAGCAAGCTTTTGACTTTGTGGATTCCTCAGTGGTTTTCCAATGTTAAAAATATGATAAAAATCTACTGAGCACTTGTTAACTCTCTAAAGAAAAGTAATAGTATTCAAACCACATAAATACAGTATTTATCTCATCCATCAAAACATACTCCAGATATAGTCCATATCAAAAATATGTACTCTAACATACACAGTATGAAGGCACAGCTGCTTGTTCCATTTTATGAATTCTGAGTAAACACGTTAAGAAGATAATTGGGAAAGTGGGAAAAAAGGCACAGACAGCCAAAGGAGAGAGTAGGCACGTGTGATACGACACTAGTCCACTCATTTCTTTAATGCATCCCAGCCTGCACGAGAAGAGCCTTCTGAGGCTCCACAATCAAAAGTTTGTACGATTTCTCACTCAGGAAACCCTAGTGCAACAAAATAAGCCTTGCAATGTGACCCAAAGGACAACAAAGAAAGTTCTTGGCAAAACGATAAAAGATTCAATTTCCATAGCTATGGCCCTCCGACGGAGTATGGCTCTTTTTGATTAAACCAACTATGAGATCATCTCCAGCACAAAGCAAACAACTGCTATATTGTCATGCCAGGAGTACGGTGCTATTTGCACTAAGGCAGGAAGACTTTCTACTTAACACTTAATTTATTTTTATTTAAACATTACATAGCTGTAACATAAACCAACAAGAACCTAGTGCTGACGGGTGTGATGATCTCTGCACTCCTGTGCTCCACATCCAAAGTGGCTTTTGGTCTTTTCGGGCATACTAACGCACACAGTCACTCCACTGAAGGAATGAGGTGATTTCTGAGGCAACGTATTCCCCAAGTATTCAAACCTAGTTGCAGAAAAAATTTGCACTTAGTTCCCAAAATCAGTTTCTCTTCATGCTTTTTGTTATCTTGATTAAAATCTCCCTTGGGACAGATATTTCTGAATAAAAGTGTCTTATTTCTTAATAAAGGGCTTTACGGAGCATATTGGTTGAAGTTCTCTTGCTTTCTGCTAAGAGACTGCCATAGGAGGTTGTGTAATAGTCATTAAAGAAATTGCCAATCGAAGCCAGTTTTATAGACGCAAGGAAGAATGTGCTTCACAATCAAAAATAGAGCATGGTGAGTAGGGAAAAGCTAAACAAAATCTTCAAGTCTTAAACAGAATAGAAGATACAACGTGAACATACTTGGACAGGTCTTACTCTCCTATATTCTTCCAGTGCCATGTACAGATCAGCAAATCGGGTGTGGTACGATTTAAGAAACATAACCATTTTTCCTATGCTTATTTCCAAGAAACAGTGCTATTGGTTCAGAAAATCAGGCACAAATCAACAGCAATAATCTAAATACATAGTTTTACACTTAACACCCTGTCGTTTCTTAACTTGGTATCTGCTATTAGATCCAAATCTTTTAAAAAGGCTAGAAAATCTGTTTCATGCTACTGTTTTTTCATCACTTTTCATATCAGGTCTTAAAATACATTCCTGTCCAGCTCAAAGTAAGTTTCACGTGAAAGCAGAGGCATCTATGAGAAGTAGCGTAATAAATATTTCCAGCGAATATTATCAGAGTTGCTACACGTTAACCCTACTGGAAACCTGTGTGAATGGAAATGGATTTAGCAAACAGTTTGCACTAACAGACAACTGCACCCTTATTATGGACAACAGGATATGAAGGATATTTGCCTCCTTCCGCAATGTTTTTTCTTAAACTTGCTGTAATCCTCAGCTATCTGTCCCTCTACTGTCCAAGAAAGGCAACTTCGATTAAGAACAAAGCGCAGAGGAGAACCTGGAGGAGCACCCAAATCACTGAATCTCTTCTACCTCAGCTTCTACGAGATTCAAATTTGGAAGCTTAAAGCCACGACACCCTTCACTTTGAAGAAGAAGGCACCAATATTAAGATTCTGTTCAGGCGCACAAAGCGTCCTACAGCTGTAAACACCCAGTTTGTGATCCATTTATGAGAGGGGAATAAAAGATATTGCAATTTGCCCAACTCACAGAGCAGGGACGCAGCAGTCTTGAAAGAGCTCCCAGGCTGCCATCAGGCACCGTGTCACCAGCCGTTAATGTCAGGTACCCCGAAGAAAGGTTTGGTTGTCCAAGAGTGACTGGCAGGGCTTTGATGACTTGAAATATATGCTGCCTCATCAGCATCTGATACCACTTCCAAATAATAAAGTGAAGGAGGAGAATCCCAGCTGACAGAGGAATTGAAAGGGGACCAGTGATGATGTCAGTGCTTTAAGTGCAGTACCTGTATTCTTTCTATTTGATCCCTTTCCCAGAAGTAATCCGGGCTGGCATAGAAAAGCTTCGTGGTATTTCAAGTTGTGATGCTTCAAAGCTCCGTGCAGTAGCAACAGGAGAGCATAGCAGCATTAACCTGGCTCAGCAGCTTCAGCTCAGGGTGACAAAGCCGGTCACCCCGCATCAGCAGGGTCCAACCCCAGTCGCCGCCTTCACCCCTGCAGGAAAAGCCCCTTCCCAATGGCCTGGCTGCCTGCGGAAGATATCCTTCAGAAATCTCCCCCAAGATGGAAACCAGTTCTAATTCCTGTCCTAACGGTGCTTTTTCTTGCAGATTACCTGATGTCCGCGAAAAGACATTAATCTAATTATTCTACTTACCACCCCTCCTTTGGACTGACCGCTGCATTAATCACGTATAAACGTTAATTACTGTTGCTAAAACAAAGAGCAAAAGATGGAAGTCTTCAATCAAAGCCTCACAAATCAGTAAAAGAAATGAGAAAACAAAAAAGTTCAGTTGCAAATATTCCTCTTCCAAGTGTGAGCTGCAACTAACTTAAAGTGCATGTTAGGAGGGAATGTATCATCTTGTTTACGAAGAGCTCAAAGACTGGGGCAAATAAATGGCTCCTGAGAGGGTGATACTCGGAGATAGCCAGTAATTCCCTGTTTTAATCCATCACGACCAATGACAAGAAGTGTATTGGAATAGGCAGCTCTCCCTATTACTCATTACTTTTCATTAAATGGATTAAACAGCTTAAACCAAACGTCGTGCTGGTTCACATTACCAAACTGAAAGCATATCTAAGGATGTTCTCCGCACAGATTTTATGGCTAATTACAATTCATTCGATATGACATTTGGAAACTATCTGTGGGTTTTGAAATTGGGCCTATTTTGCTTTCAGAAAAAGACTGTAAGACAAATATTCAATATGCCCTTAAGCCAGACCTATAAATCAATGACTAACAATTTTGAGATGGTTTTAAAACCTTGGACCTGGGGACATTTGTTCTGAAGGGTAGCAGGAGATTACCTGCCTAAAATTCCTGTGTGATAATATTCCTACCTGGCTTCAGCCACTGCTCCAGGCTCTGATTTCCATCCCACACCATTCCTACATGAACAACTTTGAAGCATCACAATGTGAAATATCATGTAACATTTTATACTGCCCTGGATTACTTATGGGAAAGGAACGGAATAAAATTGGATCTTCTACACATAACCCGTGTGCTTTCTATGAATGTTTTATAACCCTAGCTGTCTTTTTTTTTTTCCCCCTGCTGATGAGAGTAGCTTGTTGCCGAGGCACCTAGCCCGAGCTGGGCCTTTGCACAGGTCATATTATTAGCCTTCAGAGAGAATAAAGAAGAAAACTCCTTCTTTGTTTTTTTTCTGCAACAACGCAACTATATTCAGATTTGTTAATCTGTACTATTTCCAGTAACAATATTAACAAAAGAGACAGTGATTATTTTTTTTTTAAGAGGCCCAAGGCTCATATGCAAAAGAGCTGTACATTTTTGCATCTAACTTTGCATGGAATACGCATATAAAAAAAATACGAAAATGGATCAAGGGTTGTTAAAAAGATAGATGAAAATCTTTGAGAAAAATGCATGCCCACATGTTACTACAATTAAAATATGAAAGGTCTTTCTTCTCAATAGAAATAGATTTTTGCTAGGTCACAATGAAAAACAGGTATTAATGTATTCTCTAAAACAAAGAGTAAGTTAACCACCTCCAAGGCTAAGTTCTGTTGCTTATTCTTTCTTGATTAGAAGTACAAATCATCATAAATCACATTTTATTAATAAAAAGATTCCTAGAGTAAGGATTTTGCTGAAACAATCCTATGAATTTTTGCTTAGTGTAAATAATTATTCACCTATAAAATAAAGGAAATGTGAAATTCCAAACTTCACCTGCTGGCTCCACATCGTATGTTGCAATTCAACGTATGCGTTCCCAAAATGGCTTGAGGGAGCAGAGCCACGCGAAGCCAGACACATACGCTCCTTGCAGATAAAACATAACGCCTTTCAAGTGCACAGGCTAAAGATAACTGCCACTGACTACACTTATAACTTTTTTTCCCCACAAACACTTTTTTGGACACCAAATTTACAATTTTACTTTACTCAAAGAAAGTAAACACCTCTACCTTATAGGGAACTGACCCTTCATTTCCCCAATAGCATCTTCATTCCTCAATTTAACTTTATTTTTTGGGTTTTAGTTTTTAAAACAGGAACGCATTATACAAGCCAGTGGGTTTGTTCGTATTTTTGCACTTCTAGGACTGCAAAGCTCTCTTTCAGCTCTCGCATGTCTCTCCTTGGGTTTGGAGTCCCTTACTTTGGCCTATCTGCCAAGGGAACAGCACGCCAGACACCTTCCCCGATTCCTCCCAAACCTCTTCCCGCACTGGGGAAGCAACCAGGATCCTGATGTTACCACTGCCTCTCACTGACATCCCTTGACAAGGACGTAGCTCTCCAATTTTTCCACTCTGCAGAAGCGCAGAGGGATGCTACCTGCTTTTAACACGTCGGAGGGAGGCTGTTCTTATTCTATCATGAGAAGATCTCAGCTTGGCCACCACGGTAGGTCCAAATCCTCATCCAAAACAAGAGGAACCAACTTTTGAGCACCATGAAGCTCCTGGAGAGCCTGGGCGCACTAGTACTTGTGCACAGTGAACACTGGCATCTGGTGGCAGCTGGGCGAATCACAGCTCTCCCTTCCTGGAGGCATAGCAAGGAACATAAATACAATTATTTCTTTAAAGATAGCAGCACCTGCATTAATTGATACCCAGCGGAGAGATGATCTTACCTCTGACTGTGACCATCAGCTGTATCAACAGCCTTGCAAGCCCCTTGTGATAATACACTTCTATTCCTGGCAGGAAACTTGAGTTAGTTCAGCAAGTTTCTAGTGCAAATCTGATACGAGTGGTTGACCTGGACTCCCGGGGAAAAGCTCTAAAGATAGTACAGGTGGACGGGGGCTTCTCTGTGCGGAAAACTGGATGCTGGAATTTGGATGATGCTGCAATCTGTCCTAGATTAGTCTTAGACCAAAGCCAAGTCATTTGACTGACTTCATATCGTCAGTATAAAGCTATTTTGTTGACACAGATTTAGGCTGTAAACAAGTGCTCACAGATTAGTCCGTGCCTTTTCAGTGACTTCCTAGCTAGCACGTAAAACAACTCTTGGTTTCTATTTCAGTCTTCTGTCAGCTTAGGGCCAGCCTTGCAAGACATGATGTGGTCTCGAACACTGTTAGTGAGCACGGACGTCAACAGGACTTGAACCTTGCAGAGCAGGACCTACTGCCCTTGTCAAAAAGAAGTACAGGACTTGTGGGCGCAACTATTGTCATTCCCATATATTTTGTCGGCCGTTTCAGTATCTTCTATTGCATCTCTGCTGCAACATCAGCGAGCTTTTCTCGTGCAGCGTCTAGACGGATACTGCATATTTGAAATAGCATGGGGAGTTTGGAATGAGGTTTGTTTATGAGTCTGGAGGTTTATGCCCTTATCTGAACCAAACTGTTCCTGCTTCTGAGCGTCACGCATTGCTGCTCATCGGAAAGATGTCTCTCCAGACAACTTACATTGCTCCTAATTTACAGATCTGTAGTGTAACAAAATTGGAAGGGGCTAACAAAACAAGTACAAGAATGAGTCAAGGTCTCAGTTAAATTCCGTTCATTTGCTTTCTTCAAAAGGAATATTAGAGAGGAGTAGACTGACGTCCTTCCTGAGAAGAAAAGGAAGAGACTGACAAAGGCTATTGAAACCAAACAGATAAAATACAAAATCCAGTGGCTGAATGTGTAAAAATTCAGATTAGAAATCAGAAGTGTATTTTTTTCTGAGTGATGGGTAACCATTCAACCAGCCAATACACAGCTATCATTGACTGTCCATCACTTGAAGCCTTTAATTCGAGACTGGATGTTCTTCAAAAACATATCTCCTGTCCCAGACAGCTCCTGAAGCGCTGCAGAAAACATGGACTAATGACCTACAGCCTGAATTGTGCAAAGAGCCTGACCAGATGATTTTAATGACTTTTGGCCTTCAAAATTTACGAATACTTGGTATCTAATTGAGCATGTGAATAATTCCTTCTCCATTTGCTAATTTTAGTGACTTCAACAGGACAACTGAATGGCTTAAATCCGAGCATGGGATTAAGTGTAATACTGACACAAGACCACAACTGGAATCTGTAGGAGGTTACAGATGTCTCTCTAAGTAAAAAGTTGAGCATACAGCAGCTAAAAATCCTACAGCATTCGCAAGAAGAATAGGGAACATTGCCCATTTCTCACTGACGTTTTTTTTCCTCTCAGGAAAACCTCTTTAGAGATTTGGATCTACTTAACAGCTGAGAGTCAACTACTCTTTACAGAATCTGTTATAATCAGACATTTAAAATACTTGGAAAGTAAAAGAAACTTGGAAAGTTAAATTATGTTTCCATTCATCTGACTTCATTCCAAGTCTGTAATGCCTATTACACATCAGCTGGGTTATATTTGAGACTCATTTTAAGTACTAAGCAGTGTTCTGGAGGTCAATATAATTTTTGACCTGATGCATCACAAACTGGAGATTTATAAAGAAATATTGACTAGCTCATACCCAAGACATCACACCAGAACTATGCCATGCTCTTTCTTCAATTCTTTCTTGCTTTCTTCAAGTCTTTTAAAGAGTACGTCATTTTATGCTACATAAGTCTCTCATTAAGAGCCTTAGAGCCTTCTATAGGTTTTCTGGATTCTCCACAAATTTCACCCGTAAGCAGGAACTAATCTGCCCCAGGCTAGAGTCCAAGTACCAAGTCTCACAGCTCACGTCTTGCAGGTGAGTCCCACAGTTTTCAAAATGACTTTCTGCATACGGTACCAAAATCTGAATTGTCTGTCCTTTTAGGACACTGCACACTGTATGAAATGACCTGCTACTGCAAAAAAAAGCTGCAAAGCTAAACAAATCCAAGCGTGTACTTTGAAGTCACTTCATCAAGAAAACACAGTTTTCAAACCTGTAATTTTTTTTATTTTAAATACTTCCCTGTGGAGTTTATAGCACCTTCCAGGAGGTACAGGAACAGCAGAAAGGCAAGACAGTGAATATGTGGGTGTGTGCACGTAGATACACACCCACACTTCTAAATACGTAGAAGCCCCACACCAAAAGTGGGAAAAAAGACCCCAGTCACCTCGTAGAAAGATCCTGCCCAGTAGTGCAGTGCCTGAGCTGGATTTCACAGTCAAAGCAAGAATTCAAATTCTTTGCCCTATATATATTTCTATGTATATATAGGCATGTGGATGCATGTGCATGTGTAACACACACATACCACGTGTGTGCTTCATCTGCACCGCAGGGCAATCTGCACGGATTTTCTGCTTTCCTTGCCTGAACGCTGATGAGACACCGGGGAGCGTCTACACTGACCTCCGCAAACCTTGCTCAGGCCTCTCAAAAACCACCAGGGGACAATCTGAATTCCAGAGCTGCGCTGCTTCGAGTGGTTTCCAAGAAGGCAAACAAGGAACTTTTTTTTTTTTTTTTTTTTTTCTTTTCCTGATCACAGAGCCTTCTGAACCTTTTGGAGAAGCCTTTGAACTTCCATTAAATGTGATCTGTTTAATGTTTGGATCTGTCAAAGGAGAGGCGGTCAGATACACTGGGCCAATGTCGAATTTACTTGCTTCCAACACCTCTACAGTTTAATCACATCTCCCTGAGCACCTCTGCAGATAATTATTGACTTAGACATTCAAAGAGATGACTGACAAATAGAAATAAGGCAAACAAAGATAATCTACCCTTTTTCTAGGCATCCAAAGGGATGCAGACCTACAACAAAGGAGCTTTATGTGTTCCACTCCCTACCAGAAGCATTAAACTCTTCGTGGCTGACATGTCTTTGGAGCTGCAAGCTGTTGGCAAAACATTTCTTGTTTTTGTCTCAGGCTAGGAAAATGAGATATTGTTTCTGTATTAAAGTACTCTGAAATGAGTCACCTACAGCAGCGAAACCTGCCATATCCATTTGGTAACAACAGAACAGACATCAATTTTCAATCTTATCAGAAGTCACCAGTCCGTAAGTATTAGTGGCGCCTACTGAATTTTATCCAGGGAGCTAACAGAAAACATCTGTTCTTTCACTTCAGAGCAAATCAATAGATTAAACCAACGTTCTCTTTTCTCCTTTATTCTGTTCATTAAAGGCATAGGTTTTCTTTCATTTTTCTTCTATTTCTTTTAATAACTCAATTCTCCTTGCAAGTCAAATCCTAGTATATTATAGAGATTTCTACGTCTCTTTCTGGGCTTACTTGGGGAGACATATATCTATGCTCTAGCAAAAGACAAGCAGAAGTAATTATTTTTGAGGCACATATTTACAAAGAGCTTGATAAAATTATACCTAGTGTTTGGACTGAAGCCCAGCAATACTTAAAAAAAAACCCCAAAACCAAACCCAACCAAACAAAAACCCCAAAACACACTAGGACAAGTAATGTGTATTGCCTTTTTTTTCAGTCTATAATTCATGCTACAAAACGTGATGCTATTACTAAGAAAATCCACCTCTGACCTCATACATTTCACCAATGTGCTACAGCATCACAACTATCAAGTATGATGTGCTCTGTGGAGTCACCCACATTATGACGCTTCCTTAGATTATTCACGACTAGATTCAAAACCGAACTATGTCTGTACCCATTGTATCATCCTGCCAGTACTGCACGTTAGGTTTGCGCCAGGCCATACTAAACAATACAGCCTAATATCCAGCCTAATGTGTTTATAAATGAAAAGCACTCTTCAAGGAAAAAGTAGACAAAACTGGGCACTTCTGGACTAACAGGGAGAGAGACTAAGGTAGAAGTGATCAAAAAACAGAGGCAGAAACTGTCGTTCAGCTGTAAATGGCAGAATTAGTATTAAAAATTATCACCAAGATAGCAGAACTAATATGTCTTCTACTTGCACTGATGTTAAATACCTCTAAATATAGCCTGAGTATTACAATTTTTTCCCTGAAAAGACAGGTCCAGGTAGGGATCTTTAATATTAAACTGAGAATAAATTCATGTACACCGTTTGCACCTTTTCTTTCGCCTGCGGAGATTCCACATTGCTTATGCAGTCTAATGTGAAGCCAAACTATGATGAAGTGTAAATGAACATACCTACTTTTCCCTCTGACAGGTAGATGTAAATAAAACACACGAGTGGCATGTTTGACTGGACTTGAAATCATGATATGTATTGCAAAGGCGTTCTGAGAAGTGTAATGATAGTTTTATTTCCTTATGTATGAGAAGTTGATAAAGAGAGCTAGTTGATAACAAGGCAATACATACAAGTGTATAAAATGCTTTAAATCCTCCAGCAAACATAAATCACTGCCTGATCTAGATAACCAGAGTTCTGCTAGAACACTTCATGGTACATGGCGTATGTACTACAACCTGGCAGCAGCTCCTACATAAAACCAGCAAGGTGGGAAGGGGATAGTATAGCATCCGCTGCCTTACGACGGTTTGGATGAAGGCTTTTCCCCCACGTCATGACTGAATTGGGTCACAGCAAATCAAACCCCATTTTTGTCTCTGTGACTTTGAAATGCACAATATAGCAACCCCAGTACCATGTAATTTCAGGTTTCTCCATCCGTTCAGTGCAGCACCACGAGAACCTTGCCACTAGGACTATTGTCTGCCAGCGAGCTGAAGCTTGAGGGAACTTCTCCCCACAGCTTGAGGTGAAGATTAGGAGAATTTTGATTGGGGGAAATAAAGTTATTACTGGAAATTAATTTAATATGGTGTCAAGGCAAAAAGAGATGGAAATAAAGAAACATCTCGTAGGAGAAGAGAAGAAGGGGGGGAGGCGGGAATCAGAGAAGTGGCAATCCACAGCCAAGCAAATATTAGTTTGGGAAGGTGCAATGGCTGAGCGCCCCAGGCTTGGGATATCTTGTCAGCCAGGAAAGGAACCGATTTATCTGTCATCTGATGAATGACAGAACAGCTAAGTCAGTCTAAAAGCGGGATATTGTCGTTTTCTATCTCAGTTCCCATGAACAAAGCAGATTTTTTTCATTTGAGATTTCTCTTTGTTAGCTATTAAAATAATGATGCCTCACTTGCTACTGAATAACAACAATAAGAAACGGGAGGACCCAAGATGACTGAAACAAAACTCCATAAAATAATTAAATCTCAGACCTACCCAAATGCTGACATCAAATATGTAAAAGTCATTGATAGTTCTCTGTCTCATTATGGGAAACAGAGATTGATGAAACACAGCTGTGTTCACAGCAATTGATGGCATACATCATCATTTCCACAGCATTCACATTAAATTACTTCGCAGCTACAGTGCCAGTATAGATTATGGGATAACCCAGTCCTTTCTTTTAATCTCAGGCATCTGGAATTTCAGGGTCAGATGAACCTTCCCCCTCCCTCCCCC
>JANZLQ010000007.1:31987833-32050972 GCA_026212715.1 Elanus axillaris | reverse complement strand
CCCCCTTTTTTTTTTTTTAAGGCAAGATAGACAAAGTAGCAACACCACAAGCATGAGAATACCCAGTCTTCTCTAAGGGCGCTCAAAAATAACTGTTAAAGTAATTCCTAAATTTTAATATATATTAATATCCAACCGCAGGAGCACAGAAAAAGGGAGAGAGGCTTAGACTAACAAGAAGTTCAAAAAACATCCTGTAAAACCACTGGCAAAGCATCCTCCTCCTAGATGCACCACAGCCGGGCGACTTGCCTGTGGTCATGGCATCAGACGAACCAGGAGCGTCATACCCTCCGAAAGGCAGCTGGAGTGACGGAAGGTCCAAGTGATCCCTTCTAACCAAAACTAGATGGTCCTTAAATGCAGAACCATTCTGGACCTTATTAAGTTGATCCTGGAATCACAACCAAGATACTTAAACACAGGAACTTTAAACACCGAGAGATTTGACTGAAATCCAGCTGATGTGATTAAAACTGGGCAAGTGCTTTACTTTCCAGTTCAAGGATTTAAAGGCAGGTTCTGCACCTAAAGTAACTTATTTTGAAAGAAGACTGTACAGCTAATAAGCGCTGTAATTCTACTGTGTTAAAAAAAAAAAGGCAGCAACTGCACGTGCATTTGAACAGGAGGCCAGACCAATAAAAAGAAAACCCAGTATGTGCAGGTTATTGTTCTCAAAAATTAAATTCATTATGATATCTAATGGACTAATAGCATAAGGAGCAGCAAGACAGTAAAGAGAATGTCTTTTAATACCGGCAAGGGGTAGTTTAGTCTAAACCACAATGTAAAGTGTGAATAATAAAAATAAGGAACTTGGGATGTCCGGCGGACTAATTTCTATAAAACAGCAACAGCCCCGGGAAACCATAAGAGTAAAGCCACTTGACCATGTTACTGATTTTATGAAAATGTGTTCCAGAAAACCCCCAATGCAGACATGCACACATTTCCATGCCATAACATTCTACAGGATTTGAGTTTCCCACCATTTCATTTTACTATGAGGTGACTGTTACAATACAGTTTTTCTTCCTCGTGTGGGTTGTTGGGGTTTTTTTTTTGCTTGTTGTCAGCTCTATTTACAATTCCACTTTTTAGGAAAGGTCATAAAAATCCCAAATTTAACTACTAGCAGGGTCAGTAATAAAGAAAGAAACAATTTCACCTAAAGCAAGTGAAAATTATCAAGGTCATTAAAGATGCTTAGCACTCACAGCAGGTTCTGGTTTGTTGTTTGGTCACTGTATTTGCATAAAGGGAGTTCACATTTATTAGGTTCCTCACAATATCTTGACATACTGCAATTCAGCTGTCCTGAGCCTAGCAGTTTTAAAACATTTCATATGAAATAGGTAAATATTTTGAAGTTCCATTCAGCATCACATGTTTAATGCCCTCAGTCACTTGAACAAAAAACCAGAATTTATCCTATTTCTTGAAAACTTTCTACTGTTATTGATGACACCAAATGGCTGTGGCCTAACTGGTTACAGGTGGTGTTATACTTATTTCCACAAAAATTAAAACAACCGTGCATACCACAGCTACAATGTAAACCTGAGATCTGACGGCACTGCCAGCCTGTTTTGTTTGCACAGCATCCAGCCCCAATGTTCATTCTGAACTGAGAGCACTTTGGTGCTCCAGTACATCAGTTAAGAAGCTGCAATAATTAATCCAACACAAGAGGATGATATTCCACCTCAAAGCATATCCCAACAAACACCCCTTCCAGCCTCGGGGAGACGCGGCCAGGTTGTACCTACTTTGCAGAAGCTGTCACCTCCCATAGTAACTCTGCTTGTAACAAGACAGAACCAGGCAGCAAGTAAGAGCAGGGGTAGAGGAGCAAGAATCCAACATCATCCTCCCAGATATCTCAGAGAGAAATTAATACAACTATCAAGCACATGTCATTTATTCCCCCTGCTCAAGACTGGATAGTGAACTATTGTGTAAAAGGGCAGGACTACTGTGGGACAAACAGGCGACTCTTTCAAGCCAGCTGAGATATTCTCCACGCAGGAAGACATTACCTACCTGGAAAGTACACCGAATGCTTGTTTTCTAGTCTTAAACACCGAAACAAAATGATATACTGCAACGAATTAGGCAATGCTTCATCTGCCTTAGCCTGTGTCCCAATCGTCCCAGGACATTCATGAGCCCAAATGATCTAAGGGAACCAAAACACACTACTGAGCAGATCATTCCATCGTTTCCAAGAACAAAATAGACCCATTAACCTATTGTATATATTCGTATATATACAAAACCACAGCTGTGCACAGCTTTCCTCGGAGAGAAGCAGCCTGGACCATTTTCCAGGCTGGGTGGTAAGGTTTCATACTCCTCAGCTTTGCCAGGTTACCACATGTCACCTTGACATTTCTGTTTTCTGTAAAAGCCAGATGCATTTTATTTTTTTTTTTTCCTTTATTTTCTTGTTTGGGGAAACACCGCTCTGTCCTGGGAACTTTGTCTGCAAATATTTCCCTACCTGAAATATTAATTTGTCCTACCTAAAAAGATGCTTTGCATCTTTGCCCTAAATCCCCATTCTAATCGGGTGTCCCAAAGTTTGATGTATTCAAGCAGTAACTGAGCCGTATTGCACTGCGATCAAGCCATTCAAGTAGTCGTACAACTCTGTAGCAGCCTAGTGTACGGCTCTTTTTAAGTGTGATTGCTTGTTCGGTTGGTCAGATGCAACTGCAGAGCCTGGGGAACAGCGATGTATAGCAGTAGACTATATTTTCTTTTTTGCTTCATTTTTGATCCTCTGGTGAGCTGTAGCAGAAAGTGCATTTGCTGCTTTAGCCAGGCTGGTCTGGAATCTAACATTACACATAAGGATGAGGATGGGGCAATTCTGTCCTGCATCCATTTTTGCTGTTGAAAACAAGAGAATAAAAATGCAGCATAATTGGCTGCTGGTTTGTGCCTCGGAGTAATTTCCCCATGCTTTGCATCTTCACTGCTGTTACTCTGAGGACTGAAGTCACTGCAACCAATTCAATCTATGTTTGACCACCCTGGCAAAAAGCTTTTTTAATGATCTGCACAAAAGGCACCAGGCAAATTTACAAAGACCATTTCCCTTTCCTCGCTTGTAGCATCAATCACAGTGCCTTTCCATACTCCCCAGGATCAAGTACTTCCCTAAAACATTACTGTGTTTCTTAAATAACTATATTTTTAGCTCCTTCTGCCTACATCATATACCCACCGTATCATATACCTACGTGCCTCACATGAGTACGGGACTCGTAATTCCTCCTCACCTCCTGCTGACCACAACTTGCTCAACCGCAGAGCACGGAAAAGGGATGCCTGCCTGTTCACCACCATTGCCACCGGCGACCACAACTACCAAGTGTTCTCTCCTGACCCCATATTCTTGCATACCCTAAGCCGTGTCTTTGGGGAGCGAGCCATTCAGCATTTCGATCTATTTTATTCTTCCCTCTTAAAAAGCGCTCTCGGTGCCGAAGCAGGTGACCCCCTACAAGAGTACTGTTGATATGCAAATGTCTGCAGGGGCAGCTCTCTGGGTGGGCTGTCTCCAGGATGGGAAAATCCACAAGACTAGCTCTGCAGAGGCCAGCAGCGCTTACACGGGGAGCAAGACGGCAGCAATGGATATTACAGTAACTGCGCTGGAAAATTCCCCCCCCTCCTCCCCTGAGCATCTGTTCTACATGTGTTGAACAGATCTTCTTTGTCTCTTGTCCAGCAACATGCAAGTGAACCCGAGTTCCCCTGGGGAATGGAGGGATACAAGAGAAGTCAGCATAAAGATTTGTGCTGGAAGGATAAAAGATAACAGCCTGTCAAACTGCAGACCTTTAAAGCTTAACACTTTCTTTCAAATTTGCTCTCACACTGCTATCCACTGCCAAAATATAACAAGTTTGCGACCCCAACTTACATTTACTGCTTCTTATCAAGACGCTTCAGATGGAAAAAAAAAAGGGGGGGGGGGGGAGCACAGTGCATAAACAGAAAAATCTAATTAGTAACTATTTGTATCTTAAAATTATGGTGAGATCTGTTCAACTTTTAGCAATCACAGCTGTGCCAGACAGCCTGCAGGCTCAGGCAAACATTTTCTTTGGTCATTTCTTTGCAGAAGTGACTTTGTTATTTCACACATACACACACACTTTCCTTCAGACCCCTCAAAAAGTTTCAATTCACAGTTTAACCCTGATAAATTCAAAATGCCGAGACATTAGATCTTGTGTAGTTGAATAACCAAGCCACCTAACGATGTGAACTTAATACAACTTCATGTAGAATCACAGAGTAAGAAGACTCAAAAAAGCATGGACTAAAATGGTTCGTTAGCTTTGGGCGTCCCCAGGAAAGCACTGTGCAAAGGCTCCCAAGCTCCTTGCAACAGAGCTGGCTTCAGAAACGTACCGTAAAGTCAGAGCAGGTCAATCCCGGCAAAAAAAGAAGTTCTACTGACAACTACAACATATTAGCACAGTATGATAACGTGACCATGTTGTTTTCAGGTCCCAAGTCCCTAGTAAGATATTTAGTTGGCACCATTTGTCTACACTGCTCCTCCTGCAGTGGGTCCCATGCTTCAAATTCAGTGTAGAGAAACGTGCCTCAGTTTTCAAACTGTAGCACGTGTTAAAGCATTAGTATTTCAGAGTTTGAGTAATCCACACAGTTTCTGTAAATTATTTTCATTAGAGGAAGAAAAAAATGACCTGAAAACCATTCTTTTGTCACTCCCTGAACAGAAAGACTGCAAATGCACATCCCGAGGGATATAAACCACGTACTGAGGTGAGAGTCTTCGGCTACTTCACAAAAGAATTGGGAAGACTAATACGTGTCTGATGTGTAAAAATAGTGGCCTCAATTTTTGACATTATCAACTAATTGAATTAATGAATATTTTGAATTTTACTCCGCAGTACCGCCGTACTAAAATGCCAGCCTACTCTCTTCTCAGGAGGCAACTTAACAACCACAAGACAGGATAAACATCAACTCAGAGCCTGAGCGGTATCTCACTTCAGTATTTTGAAATGGTATTTGCTTCGAGGTAACGCCAACGATCAGTGAGGGAAGCACCCAGGAGAACAGCAAAAAAAGGAGGGGCAGTAGAGACCAAGGGGGAATGTGGGACAAAGCCGTCTGGAGAGCAGAGACGGCAGGTCCTGCTCCCCCAGAGAGCTGGGAAGTGGAAGCTGTTCCTGACGGCTGCACGATTAAAGTCCTACTCCCTCCGTATCCCTATTTCCAGCTGCCTCTCGCATGCCCTGGCACCACCCTCAGGGATTCCATGGGCATGGCGTAGGCAAGTAAGACCTAGTGGAGCGGCTGGAAGTCAATCCTGAGCTTGCCTAGTCTGCACCCGGAGCCAGCCTGGCACTAAGCCGTAGGAGAGACAAGAAGGTCGGCTGCGTCCTCGCACACCCGCTTCTGGCAGAGCGAGGTGTAGCACGGCAGTACCAGTTCCAGCAAAACCTTCCTGTGGCTCCGGGAAGAGCAGGCAGCGTGTGCCTGAGATCACCTGGATCCTCCATCCCTCAACCTGGGTGGTTTTGCTCATGGCTCATTCCCACAAGGCCACCCAGGAGCTGACTAACAGGAAAATCTATTAGCTGCTGCTCACCTGGTCTAGATTTTAAAAGGTGAACAAGAGGGTCCAGATCCTATTAGGAATCCCCACGCTCCCCAGTCCCACAGACCACTCCGTTATTGCATTTCTTGTTGAGTACAGAGCCACGTTTTGATATTGTGCACGATGGAAATGCTCTTGGTTTTCTGGAATTCATTACAATCTTGATGCACTCCAAGCATACTGGAAAGCATGAAGCAATAGGAAGGGCCCTCCAACTGTCACCTTGGATTTGTCATCAAATGTGCAATATTATGGGAAAACTTCAAGAGGTGAAATACACACCTTCCAAGCTGGCAAAATAAGCAAAACAACACTTCATCACGTTTAACTTGCTCTCAGGTGTCTTCCTATACCATTTAGCTGTCACTGACTTGAAGTCAGCGGCAGTAATCCCGTCAGATGGGGTTTAAGCTTTATCAAGGGTCAAAACCAAGCAAACAAAAATTCCCATCATTTTTATATTACAGCATGATAAAATATCTATTTTAGCAGTAAGGCTCTACTGTCTGTGTGTATGCCATACACTTAGCCCACAGGGCATCTTTTAACACAGTGTGGACAGTTGAAGTTACCAAACCGTATCAGCCCGTTTCCAAGATGCAAACTCACTGCGAGCCACCAGTGAAATCCGTACAACGAAACTTCTCAGGTCTGTTATGCCACCTCTGCAAAAACCCACTATACTGCATCTACAGTAATATCAAGCTCGCTCTCTGAAAACTTGAAACACAGGTAAAAGATTTGAAGTAAAACGTAGTCATTGCTGTAATTTAAAATGTGTAAGTGACAATATTTTCTTCCATGTTTTAATGCAGCGAAGTGTGCATTGGCTGAAACCCAACAGGGAATTTTTGACAACTTCTGCACAGCTAGAATCACCAAAGCAATTTTAAGTGACCTGTACGGTCAGTTGGATAAAGTTTGTAATACAGTAGCTGTATAAAAATAGTCAATAATTGATTCAGCAGTCTATTCCTCATGTAGTCATTTTTGTTATTAAAAAAACCCCAACAAAACAAACATAAAAAATTAATGCTGCAAGCCTTCTGCTGTTGGCTATTTTTCCTTGGTATAGAAGCACTAAAATCAACAGCCTGTTCCTCCCAGTAATAAAAGTATAGGCCTATGTATCCACAGATTAATACTATAACATTTGAAGATTCTGAGTCTTGGCTAAAATGAGTCCATCTGTTGCGCTCTGAGTAAGATATTCCCATAAAATACAGATGCAATAAGAGATGTACCCTTGCAGTCTCATGCTTTGGAGTTCAGGAAAAAAAGCTAAACCTTCTGTCTTGAAGAAAAAAAATATCTAAGGCAAACCAACTAAGCACAAATGGCTTCATCTTTTGATGTTGCTGGATCAAGCATTCTTTGCTGGCATGTTCAGAATCAAAAGAAACATCCTGATAATGAGACATAGTGTTTTTGTGATCTTTTTTGATTTCCTGTATTAACATTAATGAAATAAAGAAGGCAACATCTGAAGTCTTAGGTCTTCATTCTTGCATAGCACATTATAAAAAAAAAAGTTCTTTGTGGCCAAAAGGGAGTAATAAAAAAGTTACTTATATATCCCTTAGACAAAAAAACATATAAATTTGTTTTGTGATACGCAAACCTATTTCTCATTAAGTTTAATGCTCTCTACTTACTTCCCTCATCTGTTTGCTCATGCTCCATTTATGTGGAAATTCACATAAATGTTCAGGCCATTTACATTGCTCATATCCCCAAAACAGGGTTTACCTGAAGCTGACGTGACACATAGGTACATACTGGCCTATACACAACAGGAATGTCACCTGTTGGTTGTGTATTTATGATCCTTCCATGGAAGGAAGTCTTCTTAACAACCCTCTCACTCCCTGACCTCCCAGAAAAATTATTTTGGGAAAAATAACATCTAATTAGGTATCTATAAACAGATATGGTTTTCTTTTCCTGAGTGTCAACAATGAAAATCATCTTCTTTCAAGTAAAATTGAGTTGGAATGCAACTTTGGCAAGTCCCGCTGATCCATGTATCACCTCTGAACTAATTTCAGAGGAGTCTCTATTTCTGGTTTTGTTCATTCCTGCCATGATGAAAACACAACAGTTCCAATTTTAAGTACAGAAACTAAACATCAGCAGTTTGAAAACTGTTCCAACTTATTTTTTTTTTAGAAATATTGAAAGTTTTCAGTTCACTGAGGCACTTAAACATGTGTGTAACTTCAAGGATATGAGTTGATCGTATTGGCTTCAAACAAGATTATCCCCAAACTGGAGTTTTAGGTATGTACAGCTTTCCTCTGCTGTGATTTAGAAAAACACCTTCTTTGACTCTGATTTAATAAGGTACAGCAAATATGCGCTTAAGGATGACGCCTTCTCAGTCGGCCACAGAAGGTAAAGCCAGCCATAGCACAGAAGCATTCCTCGTGGTTTAAGCTGTTTATCCGGGCTGCAAAAAGAAACCACTGTTTTGAAGGCGGCTTTGAGAAAGTCTCGAGTGCTACCACGTACTGGAGGAAGAGTGTCTGCAAGCATCCCATTAGCCATCCAGGACGCGGCATTAAAGATGGGGCCACGGGCAGCATTCTCTCTCTGAACACACGAGTAGGACTCAGAGTCAGTAACAACAGCCCAAAGAACCCATGATCCCCACCATCTCACCTATTTCACTAGGAAAGGAAACCCACCAGGGCAAAGTTACCCTCTCCAAACACTTTTCAACTAGCAGAATTATTCTGAATCGATTTGATCCTTTGTAATGCTTACCATCGACATATTTGAGCCTGTATCGGGCACCCTAAAATCGGATTTGCCATCCTATTTAACCACTCCTCATTATCACTCCTCCTTGGAGTCTCCTATCTCTCTAAATTTTGCAGCCAGATAGGATTCTGAGCAGAGTACAGTCTTTGCAATGCTCAAATTTGGGGGGAAAAAAGTTCCTCTTGCATTTGTTTTATGATTATACAAAAAGTTACCCCCCCATTGGTTTTTATATTGAAGCATAAGAGAAAAGAGGTATGAGAATAATGTTAGTTACATCACTGAACTTAAAAAACAAGGCAAAACACTGTTAAAGAATCTGCGATATTTTCATGTTACATTCTGTAAGCAAAGTATTCTTCACTTGGATATCAAAACTGTTACAGCAGTAATAAATGTTATACAACTACTGACTGGACCAGAACATGCTGAAAAAGAGCATCATTCTTTGGACTTCCACTTTGGTTACTTCATCATTCCTATTAAAGCCTTATTTTGGGGTATCTAATTTCTCAAAGCTTATGCCTGCATAAACATTTAAGCTTCTTATTAATATAGCTGAGCTTATTTCTTTTTATCTTAATATATTCAGTACCTCAGAAGGCGCCACAGCTGGAATGCAGCTCTTGGATATGATCATAAGTGCTTCAAAGGGAACGGGAGAGGTCAGCATGCCTGAAAGAAAAGATATTGCCACTGCCAAGGACCAAAGAGATTGTGACAAGATGGGAATACGGCAGTTCATATAGAAAAGGAAAGAGAGCTAGGAAAACTAGGGACAGAACCAGGGAGGTTCTAGCGGTGGGAAAGTTAAAATTCTTTGTTTTCTGAAAAACAACCACGGAGCAAATCCAACAAACAGAAAATGCCTTCACAAGAGGCAAGCGAAGGCTGATAACCCAGTGCAGGGCTACAACAAAGAGATTCCTTACAGAAATATGAATCAACTTAGGTGAATCAGAAGCACTTTATAAATCTTTATTATTTCTGAGAACCAGCCCACACTGGTTTTGTCAAGCAAAAACTTTGTGAGGTTCTGATATATTTGAATAGTTAATTGGGCTGTTTATGCACACACACACATCTTTCATTTTTGGCTTTCAGCCATACTGGAAGTAGTGAAGTGCCATAGGAAAATGCTTCTTGCAGAAGAAACATAATGTATCGGTTTTGTTCAAAGTAATATTTGTAAATCAGCGTAAGTGAAATCAGCATTTGCCCCCAGTTGGCTCAGAGGGAACAAAGTTCTAAACTTATTACGAAACTTCAAAGGACATATGAAAAGGAAAAGGTCTAATGAAAAGGAACGTTTATATGGAGTTTCAAGTAGTTTATGCCCATATACAAATATTTGTTCAGGGATTATTGTTAATGAAAATTCTTCTTCTTGACTTCAGCCTCTGTAACATCTTTCAATTTTCCTAAAGTTAGCCACATCCAGCAAAACAAGCTCTCCAGATGTTGAAGTGTTTTTACGACACAGACAGATGTCTTGTAGGTAAGGTCACCTCGACCATGTCAGTCGTGTGTGTTTCGAACCATGTTGTTCTTGTCCCAGTTGTTTCCTTACACACAAGAAGCTGAGCTCCTTTCAGGTAAACGGCAAAAAGCAATGAAGAAAACCCCAGATTTCACACATTCAGACTTTACACGGTCCAAATATCCAGGCGCTCCCATGTTAACTCACCATCCCCAGCACGTGCAACAACCCCTCTCATACCTCTGAGAAAACTTCCCACAACAAACGCTACGTTTGCTAGTCAAGTACAATGACAAGGTGACAAAGACTGGCGAAGGACAAACAAGACAGGAGAGTCATTTTGTCCACTGAGTGAATTGAGACAACATCTTATCAGTCAAGAGGGCTTGGCACATGCAGGAACCTGCAGCTGATGCCATCAATGGCCCAGAGTCAACAGTAAATTTACTTGTTTTTATAGAAAAAACATTAACCTTTGGGAGAAATAGGGTACAGACATCAATTCTGGAAGACCAAATATTCTACTTTCCCCATGGTCCCACTAGTATAGTCTTTAAATGGATTTAGTGTATGTCATCCTCCAACTACAGGTATATATCCCTTGGTCCTTGTACTCAAACCCATCCAAGTTTATTCATTATGGATGTGATCCATATCCGCTGCACCTGGATACTAGATTGAGTATGTCATTCTTCTGCTTGTCATCATCCTCCAAAGTACAGATATGTTTGATATTATAAAGGAAGACGGATTAATATTGAAAATGGACCTTCCAAAAGCCTATGTAAATACAATCGCCGTATTAATTTCAGACACTTGGAAATTTGACAAAACTGCATTAAAAACCAAAATGATCAAAAAGCCTGTTTCTAGTCAGAAATTGAGCTAGCAAGTAACATTGCTAGTGTAACTTTAGAGAAGTATGTACCAGACCAACACTCAAACCAAGCTGCTAAGCATACATTATTAAGTACGAAAATAAAAATACACAACGTAAAAAAAACCCCAAACATCCAAAAAAACTTGTTTAAAAAAAAGACTTCACTGTTATCCTACATGAAATTTTCCATACGTTTCATCCAGGTTAGCAATTGGAGCTACAAATTCCTTAGGTTACAGGCCCTCAACAGTAACATAAAAATCTATACGCTCAAACCACCTCTTTTACAACAGGTCTTAATAGCTGTCCAGTACTATTTACTCTGGGATGTCCATCCACAGTAGTGATACATCAGTGGTAAAGCAGTCCAACCCATAATCCAGATTTAGAACAAATCCAAAGTTTCTGGCAAAGTTCTTTGCCTCACGACAAATCAATACTTGCTGCTCACATCATGACTCCAGAGATACTGAACAGACAAACTTGTTTATCCTGCTAAGGGAGAGGAACTGAAACCTGAGCAAATCCCAGACACAACCAAGCGGTAAACGAACACTGCGAAGCATCCCATCACAGATAATACAATTAGCAGCAATGGTTACTCATGCCTCATTGCACCTTGCAGAGGTTGGTAACTATTGGAACGGGCGCTGGAACTGAACTATCAGAACCGACTGGAAACAACTCTACCGGTAAGATTCGTGAGCCCGTGCAGATCCCTCTCCTGCACAGAATTTCTGTCGACAGAATTTTCCAAGGACTGCACGTACATTGGCCGGGTCCCTCTGAACTGTGTGACTGGTAAAACGAATCTGATTTTTCACCATAGCACATTCAATTTCTTTTTCTAGGTTTTGAACCTGAAGATCACTGGAAAATGCAAGTGGCATTTTTCATTAATGCAATAGACTTAATTTTTCCTACAACATATCTTGAATCATCCTTTTAAAAAACAACTCTAAAGACTGAGGGTTAAAACTCAGTATCACTAAATGTCTAAAAATCACTAGAATTTAGCATAAAAATTGCAAGGGTTACCAATCCTTGTTTTGAATGAATTGTCATTTGACATCAGTGGCAAAGTCATTTAGGTTTGATGTTACAGTTTTTACAGGCTTGGTGTTAGTTTTTTACATGCTCTTCAACAGAACATTGCAAAGCAACAGTTTTAGCTGATTATATTTCAATTAAGTGCAACCTAGAAGTCTATATTAACTTGGGAGGGCCCACAAACAGCAAAACCCCTCACAATGAGAGTCAGTGTAGCTCTGCTTTTTCCTGACTTACATCAGAACCGTCTGGCTATCCTATTACAACTACCATCAGAGTTTTGAAGCCAGCTTTAGTAAATAAGAAAGGCTGCTGCAAACAGCCTTACATCCTCTAGTTACGAGCACTACAGGTGCTCCAGGAAAGGAAGAGCCCTCAATGGCAGAGCGCTTTCTAGCACAACAGTGGAGCAAGAGTCGAGGAACAGACGGTCTGATGTCCTCTCCCGATACATTAGAAACCCTTTTTGCAGCATTTGAGTTTTCCTTGATGACTTTTCACCTGAGTATTGATCGCAGTTGACTCCTTCACAGGAGGTTGATCATATCATACACTCAAACTGTCCCTCTGCTGGTCTGCAGTGTAACATACAAAACAACAACCTATTTGAACTGATGATTCCTTTGTAAATGAAGCCAAACAGTGAGATCAGAATACTGTGATTGCATAGAAGGGCAATGAGTGACACGGGTTATTTACCGATTAATACTTCCTTATGGTAGTAACATGAGCTTCTTTTGGAAAACCTCTAGAAATATTACAGTGCGATAGTTCTTTAAAAATAATGAGGTCAATCAATCATCCTATGACCACTGAATATGAAAGAGCTTCATGTTGTCTATAAAACAACCAGACTTGATGCTACTCACTCACAACCGGTGATTTCGCTTTGGCCAGGACAAATAGGTATCTGCAGAGCAGCTGCTGTAGCCATAGGATAGAGTATCTTCTTTGAATGGATTCATGTGCCAAGACTAGGAAGTGCATGATGTAGAAAAGAGCTCACCAAAGAAAAGAACAAAGCCACAGCTAAAAAGGTAAATAAGTCAAAGAGACTTAGCTCAGTAAGATTTATAGGAGTTATCAAACCTTGAGTGTGACTTCAACCATCCAAACACTAATAAATATCAGAGCCTTTAGTTGTTTAATTTTATTTTTTTTTATTATTATACCACTTCAAAGAATACAGGTATGTCGCGGTATTATTAATTCTCTCTCAGGATAAACTAGGTAAGACTAATGTGTAAGAAGGAGGTGTTACCATACAGGGTAAGCAAAGACAGACCTGGAAAAATACAGGTGGGATTCAGTTTTGTAAGAACTTACTGCTCACTAGTGGCAGCACGATCTCAGAAAATCAAGCCCAAATGCTTACATGAGTGACTTGCACTATTCATTGTAACATCACCTTGCCCCGCAAAGACAAGCAAACTGGACTGTCAAGTCTTTCCAGCTGTTTCCACTCTCCAGTATTGCACAACTGGTCAAACCCACATCTGCTCACTGCACAGACTGCAATTCACGCTGGTCAGCAGGAGCAGTGCATGAATGAGAAACTGGAGAAAGGGAAAAGAGGAGGGAACAGCGCAGATGGCAAGGGGGAGAAGATGACAGTGAAGAATTCCTGAAGTTGCAGTAAGGGACAGAAAAAAATCAGAGAGTTTGATGTGGTAGCTTAAGAGGCTCTGCATTGCTTGGGACAAGTAGAATACACGTGGGTTTTCAGTTTGAGAATTTTCTAATGTCTGCCAAAAAACTGGGGTTCGATCTCAGATTTCACAGATCAAATCCTTGATCCAAAATATTCAGACTTAGGCAACTAACATTAGACATCTCTATCCACACGAAGGCATCAAATCAAAGGTCTGAATTTCCTTTGCAGCTCCTACCAAGTGGAGTTGTTTGAAATTGCTGCAATTAAACGTATATGGAAAAGCAGTTACTTGGATCCAAAATATAACTCACCACCTCTTTCCATATATTTTTCCAGGAAAACTGAAATAAGGCGAGTAGTTCTTATTTACTATCCAAAATGCCATTTCAGGAGAACCTTTTGCCTGGAACCTTGAGTTCAGGCAACTTTCAAGTGTGGTGCAAAGCCCTTTACTTTTTCAATAGTATTTGCGCTACTGTTCAGCTTCTACTTTTCTCACTAGGTTTTACTTTCTCTATTTTCATCTCTTTGTCTAGGTGGGGAGGAAAGAATTGGCTAGCCAGTCACATTTCCAAAATAAAGGTAAGAGAAGAGTTGGAGCAGAGAAATCAAAGCTAGGGGAGAACTGCACTGGCTTCTCCTATCAGGCACCAATCTACCCTTTCAGCAATATTGCTTTAACACTACTTCCCTAACTATCCCAATCATTTAGTCCTTTCTTTTGAAAAGTTATTCTGAGAGGGCTGTAGAAGAAAACAAGAGAGTTACACAGAACAGTGCAAAGTACAAGTGCTCAATGAAAATGTGGGGAATAGAGAAATCTCCCAGGCATGCAGAAGGCCAATGGATTACCGAGGTCACTAGAAGTAAACAAAGACTGATTGTCAGTTTGTTTATATTTTTCACGCAGTTTGGGGGTGAAAGAAAGATCTCCTATCATCCATTTATACTAATAATAGATAATACTACCGCAAGACCTCAGGGAAACCCAGCCAGGACCATGACATGATGTATCTTCTGATACAGAACAGGAGGCACTTTGTGAGGCATAGCCTGGCTTGCACATAAGCCAGCTCTGGACAAGGCACAGAAATCACAGAGCAAGAGGCAAAGTCTGACTTTTTGAGTCACAGTGTTTCCTGGCTACTGTTACCCAACACAACCATTCGCTGCCGTTACCCAAAGCCTACGCTTTCTGAAGACTTCAGTTCCAAGTCTCTTTGTGGGTAACCTTCGCGTAATATGTCCTATCTTGTATGGCCTGAAGCATGCTCACTCTCCACTTGTGCTTCAGCCAGAGCACAAGTGGCACGAACAGGACTCTCATTCGACACTTGCACCACGACCCACGCTTATACCCCCACGTGGAAGACTCAGCGACCCTAACATCGAGCACAACCGGCGAACAAGGGCCACAACAAGAGTTTGCAAAAGAAGGGTTGGCAATAAATCTGTTTCTCAAGCAAGTACCTGCTATATAAGTACATGCACTACAACTCGGTACTTGGAAAGGGGCTATTTATAAGCAGAGAGATGAATTAGGCTCATTTTTGACGCACAGCACAAGACAGTTTCTCAAGACTAGACCGATGAAAGGGGTGAGTGCTGAGTCTGAGGCCAGATGGAATACTGCCCTTTCAGATCAATGTAGAAAAATGGTCTTTTGCCAAACAAATAAACAGAATGGGAAAAAAAGAATGCAAGCCTAATTATACCAACCTTTCTAAGAAACATTTCCAAAAATACTTATTGGCCTTATCCGGAGTGGAAAGTTTCAGAAGGAGCACTAGAGGTGTTTTATTTTAGCTTGGCATGAGTAGGGAAATTATAGGAATGATTTCTAAGTGTGGCAAATGCAGCTGCTTCTCAAAGACACAGTTTAAGGGTTCTACATAGAGCCATAAAACCCTTGAGAGACTTGTAAAGAGCTGGCATGGTTTCATTTGAATTTAAGAACTTTTCTTTTCTTTTTTTTTTTTTTTTTTTTAAAGAGCCAGTTGGATTCTGTTCTAACAGAGCTCAAGGCAACACCATTAAGACAATAGTGGGAATACACTCATCAGTCACTCCAAAGCATCACTATGTTCAAGGCTAGACCCTCTAAAAGTCCTATTAAAATGACACCAATCCAAAGATTTCAAATAACCAGAGGAGAAAATTTGCCAAGGATTATAACCTCCCTTAGTTTTAGCAAATCACAATACCATACAGAAAGAGGCAGAAACAATTCAGAAGAAGAAAAAAGTTAAATGCCTCATTAAAGCTTGACAGACTCCTGTTGTGACTACAGGAAACATTCCTGTTGTGTGTGAACTTTGGGTGAGGAGCCAGAGGCACGAAGGCTGATGGTCAGTCACAGAGAGGCTTTGCACTACGCAGAGGTTACTTTTCCCTTTAGGGGGGTCGTACCAGCCAGTGCAGGGATGGGAGAAAAGGCTAAAGCAGAAAGTTTCTCAGTTTTCAGCATGAAATTGTTCATAAGATATAAATAAGGAAGAATGAAAACTTGGTAACTCCATTGCTGAAAATATTTTGGTCATTTGTGATGCCGACACAACCAAAGACTGCTCCACGCAGTACACTAATATTCCAGTTTCCCATGAAAGCTGGGTTTTGACTGGATAAATCACAAACTCATCTCCTTTAGGTGGAAAGCTTTACATGTTTGTCCTCTGCATTTATGAAAGGTAGAGGTTTCCTAGCAAAAAGGTGATTTGACCAAAACACTTGTACAAACAAGACACAGAGAGGAAGGCAGAGGCAGGGTTACAGGGGTGGGTCTGCCGTTGGGAGCCGGTGCCGTTTGCTGACCGGACACTCCGTACGTTTTAGACTCACGCTCGGGAAAGCCCTTGCTCCTTCGGACTCTTTGGTTCACCTCGTGGCTCACACCAAACGTTTGCACAACTTCTCTTGCTTTCCCCTTTGTGCATTTTCTTTCCACCGCCTCACAGGAAAGCAGGAAGACTGTTAAGAGTTCGTTCAGGGCTGTTGTGCAGATCTACAGAGCACTTGTATCTACGTTAACCGGTGACTAATTAACCTTGGAGAGAGTGCTGATGAAGATGGGACTTTCCCAAGGTTCATTCAGTGTTCATCTCGCATCAAAAGTCCCAATTCCTCTGCTTTAAAATTTCCAGCACAAATTTTAAATTTCATTTCCAGTACGCACACACACCACATTTACGATTTACTGGGACAATTCCAACATGGCATTCAGTAAGAATACCAATTTCTGTTGTATTACCATTCTTTTAAACCCTTGCTGACTGTAATTGCAGTTTCCAAGACTGCAGGAACTATTTAATACAGTGCTAATCTACAGCTACAAACAGTTCATCAAGAAAACATAAAAGGCAGTTCCATACATTTCAGAGATTTATCCCAAGCCAGCACTCCTGCATAATGCAGTAGAACCATTCATCCTAGTATTTCATAGAAAGATGAAAGATTGCGGTTTCCACAAAGTGCAAATGTCATCAAATGCCATCCCTGGCAAGCAGGAAGGAAATCATAGCTCCTGGATATAAAATATTTCACTGAAAATACTCTTTCCCATCTAAAGCAAAGATATTTTAGTTGAAATATGTCAAACAGGAACTAAAATTGTTGCATTTTAGCACAAGGGGTGTGAAACAACTAATAAAATCAAGCCACTTTCATCCAGTATAGATTAAAAGCAGCACTTCAGACAAGATGGCATTCAGATACCAATTATGAAATAAGTACAGCTTGTAAAAGTGGAGCTTTAATCAGTAGCAAATGTCATCAGGATGAAGAATGAATATTTTACAGCTATATTTTCAGGTACATTTCAAGTGTGCCCCACTTTGCATCAAGTTCTAACAACAGATTCACAACATTGCTCACCAGCTGATTTTTAATATGAACAGTTTGCATCTTCACATGTGATAATAGGAGAACAGAAAATAAATATTCTTAGAGTACTCTAACTCTGCCACCTCCCACTGTTTGCAGTTCTTCTGGTTTCAGCAAGCAGTGGAGCTGGCTTGAAGCTGTGGGGAGTCCCTGACTGTCCTTTATTTTGATAAAGTCTAGAATTTCCTTACTCTACAGCAACATAACACTATATAATAATCAAAAAAGTAATCTGCATACCACCTCATTTTTTCTTAACAGCACAGAGCACAAGAGAAATAATTAAGCATTAATAAATTTAAAAGCATATTTTTCATTCGGAGTGTCCCTTCAGTGGTAAGGATGATGGTTAAGTCGGATTAGGGGTATCAACTGCTAAACTCGTCTCCTGTAACCCCAAAGGGCATGCTGAGCCTTTTACTTCTAGTAACAAGTACGTGATTTTCTTCTTAAAATTATGTTTCTTCAGATAGAGGACAAGCAGTCTAGCTCTATTTTATGCTAACACTCAATCCCCAAGTCATTGCTTTTATTGTCAGCCTATTGGTTAGAGAATTAGCCCTCTCCTGGTCTTCCTCAGAACAGGTAATGGTTCATCCAGTGGTGGTAATGATAACCGATTTCTCGGGCTCTGCCAAAATGAAATATGCCTGCAATTTCCTATTTTCTGGGTCCTCTTTTTCTCCTGTCTATCCAAAGCATCAGCATCAGCTGTCTTCACTGCTTTGTTTCACAGTTGAGACTCTGCCAAGATTCATCATTTCCTGCTTACACAGCAATCTAAACCAGACTTTTTAATCAGATTCTCTATTGTGAATCTTTTTCCTTTTCACTTTTACCTAAGACTCGTGAGCTCTGAGAATTAGAGAAGTGATGGTTTGTTTCCATCTTCTCCTCTCATTTCCTTTCTTTTATCACATATCCAAACATGATTTAAGGGTGAATATACACAAAAACCCAGAGATCTTATCTGAACTCATACCATTTTTTATGCTAGCTGAGGGCACTGACTGAATTTAAGTCGGTTTCTATCCACAAATTTCTAGGCAAGGATCAGTTCAAGCCACCAGTTTAATATAGAACCTATCAGCTACAGATGCCAAACCAAAAGACCAGTATTTCACATAAAGCTATTTAAAAAACTGGGCCCATGCTTTTTAGAGAGCATTTGACCCAAATTATTATTCCTTTGCAATTAAGAAAAAACTGAGGAATGCGATTTCCTCGTGATTTAATTGTTACAAGAATTATTAAGAAAATAGGAAACTAAATTTAGTTATTCCAAGCCCCAAGCCACAGATTTTCTTATAATGTAAATTCTTGGGCATGGGAGAGAAGGAAAGAAATTGTCTGTATTCAACATAGAGCAGTTTTAATACAAAAAAATATCAGAAAAGATCACTGGAATAAACCCACCTATTTCCTACACAGGTTCACGTTATCCTCAGTAAGACATGGTAACTGTTTTACTGACAAGTTATGTTTTATATTACTGGTTAATAAATATGCAATAAAATAAGCTCGGTAACACTACACATATCACTGCAGTGGATTCTTTAATAAGCACGAACTGCTATACCTGTGGTTAGCCCAACAGGAACGGTAGATGTGATTCTTCACTGCGAGGACGTTAGTCCAGCAGCTTCTAAGTAGTCATTTTGTTAACTGCAGGCAACATGGGCTAACAGTAGAAAAAGCCCTCCAACACTCTTCGTCTTCTACAGTTACATGTGGGAAACTGCATCTCCTACTAACTTGCAAAAAATAGCATAATTTAAAAGCTTCTTTCATTAATGATATCAGCGATTGAATGGTTTAGGGAATTGGCTAGAGCCCAGCGTCCAGCCCCCTCGGTTCAGAACGACTCTACCTTGTCACGCAGAGTAACAGTTTTTGGAAGGTTAACTTCCTCGCGGCGTAGCTTGGCCGACTCAAAGACCAACACAAAATGGGCTGGAAGCAAATTCATGCTAGATTCAAGATCAGACTACGTTCCATATATGCATCACCAGGCTAACTACTACACCTCCTTACAGCTGAGCAAACAGTTTGGAGCTATGTCACGGACTGCCCCATCTGTAAGTAGTGAGCTCCTTGTTGTTGCCTTTATCCTTTGTCATAAAAGAAAACTATTCAATTCTTTACATATTTTATTCCGGTTAATAAAATTGCTGCTGTTCCTATTAACTGTACTAATGTTTCATGCTTCTTTTTTTATTGTTTTAAGAATATGATGTCCCTATCCTTCACTTGCGAGTTTTCCACGGAAATTTTTTTCACCTTTGCTATTAAAGGAACTCCACAGCCAGAAGATGAGCGCTTGAAAGGGGCTGGAGCCTAAATGATCCGTACGCCTCCCACAGCTCAAGTTCCTGGAGGAAGCTTGGAAGAGGTGGTGGTTGTTAAATGCCGAATGCTACAGCGAGGGCTTCCAGGACTCTCCCTCACTGGCACCACAGCACTTTCTAAACACAGAAAAGCCTTGTGTATCACAGACTCCATTCTCTGTTTTCATAGTTTTCTCTCTAGCTCACCAGAGAAAGAAAACAAGATAACAACTGTACGTTTTCAAAACCAATTTTGCTGAATACCTTCATTGTACGTGTATGAATAAGCAACAGTTTTTGCACTGAAGCATCTCAAGCTTACGTTGTACGTCTACTGAATGCTCTTTGAACTATGGCCTTCTTGTTCATAATCATTTTGGAACAGGACAAAACCACTAACCTTCAGTTTTCTCCTCACCCCTTTCCCCACAGATTATTAGCAATTAGTATTTTAAACGATCCACATTTCTATGGCACGCTGTAGTAGCACTCTGCATCTGACCCCAGGGTACAATACACAGTAGGCACTGTGTCTCCAGGGGCCCGACAGGGACTTCAGACCAAAAAAGGGAGGGCTTGGTCGCTGGGAGGCTGATAAATAGACTAGGAAGCATCATGAAAACACACAAACTATACTGATTTACAGCTCTTCTCAAGCACGGAGTCCCTTGCTTTTTTAAAAAAAAATCCCAAACTCCTCAAGACTTACTTACAAGAGAGGAAAGAAACTAGTCCTTTTCTAAAAAATCTGGCTTTCCCAGCTGTTTAAATTGAATTGTCACTGTCTGCTGCTCATTCACCCTTAGGGCACCTTGTGTTCCCTCAATACTCTTTGGAGATCACAAATGGAAGAGCACTACACTGAAGGAAATAAAGCAATAGGACATAAGCAGTTAAACTAGAAGGTCTTATCTACATCTAAATATGGCTTTTATAAGAGAAAGAAGACTTCAAAATATTACTGCCAAACCAAATTCTTTTTCCAGGTTTCCTTTTAAGTGAGAGAGACCTTTTGAAGGTGGTTACTGTATTATTTAGTTCAACTGATTAGTGTCAGGATGTACTGTTTATTATAGAGTATCACATAGTAAATATACCCAATTGGTATAAAAAGGCAAATGGTTCTCAAAAGTATCTTTTCTTTTTCATATCAAAGTCCAAATAAATGCCTGAAAAAACATTTGCATCTTCTGCAAGGTGTAGCAGAAAATCAGTCATTGATTAAAAAACAATTCTCTCACATGGAAAAGTAGAGCATTCACACAGTTCAATACATTAATTAAATACATTAGTACCAGCTGGCAAAAACTGTTTTCACATTACAACCTGTATAAATCCACAGAAGTCCCATGGATACTACACCTTCAACAGGGAATGATTTGGCCCAGATCCATTCACTTGCTAAATACAGTAGTGATGGTATCTGAGAGACAGTAAAGACATGCCATTATATTGGTCTTTTAGTCTTCATTAAGCCTTCTTACAGCTGTTATACCCTTGAAAATTTTTACTGGGTTAATCTCAGAAGTTTCTGAAGCTATCTTATTTTAGAAATTTCTAAAAAACCTAATTACTCAGTCACAAGTTAATTATACAAGCAAATTTTATTCACCTGATAAAAAGGTTTGGCCTATAGACATGGATTACTCTGACAGGATTAGTTGAATACATCAAAGTAAAATGCCTTGCAGTACCTGCAGGGCCTAGAGTAGGTGTTATCTGCTTGCAATTTCAAAACTACATTGTCATCCCTGAAGATTTATCTAAAATTTATGCTCTGTTCAGTGACGAAAAAGTTTAAATTTGCCTAAGCAGGCAATAGTTTAAAAACAGCATCTCCTACCGTTCTAGCCCTGTTGTCAGCCCGGGCTGGAGGCAGAAGGTTTTAGTCATACTGTGCCGAATATAAGCATTTTCTCTATAAAAAGTAATGTAGAATTGACAATGCTACAACCTCCATGATGTTCGGCAGGTCACCAGGGCTCCCAAAGAGACTAACGCACATCAAAAATTGGTCACACAACTCCATTTTCTTTAGCCTACAAGAAGCCCCATAAAAGACTTGTGGTAAGGGAGGCTGACCAGAAGTTTTCTACAGAGAAACCGGATAAATCATTTGATTAGGTATTAACAACCGCTAAAGAAAAGGACAGAAAACCGAGGAAAGTTCAGTGCCTCTGGGAAAAGCGCGACCTGAATCTCTCCTATCTTAATGAATGTGGAGCCCATAGGCTCACGGAATTACGACTTCTTCATCATAATATAAATAGCCCAATATGAACATGCTGCACGTATGAACAGTAGCAATTATAATGGAAGCTGATACTTGAATTCCTTAAAAAAAAAATAAGGCATTAAAGACACAAAGCTGCAAGAGTCCCTAGGCTTTGGCAGGCTCCCCTACTGCAGCCTTCCTTTAACTCCTGTGGGCACAATACTTATTCAAAGTAATATTCTCCACCATAAGTGATTCGGAAAGATGAAGGAGCAATCGGAAGATCTAGAAATGTATTCGTTATATTAAGCAGTATGGCAAAGCTAAGCTGTGGGCAAAACTCTAGTCCTTACTAAATGACAGACATTTCCATGGCATGGATTCTCCTCCGAGATCTCACCCACGGAAGGTCCTGGAGATAAACTCGTGACTTGAGCAAAATTTCTTCCAGAACCCTATGCCTGTGGGAGAATCTGGATTATTTTCCTCTGGGCCATTTAGGTCTTTGGAGGGTGTGGCACGCGTAACCAGCCAGGTATATGAACTGGCTTCACTCAGGATTCCAACGCCACTTGGTTTTACTTCCTATGCTGCAGTATTTTTGAGAAAGTCCCTAGAGGATTGTTCTCAGAAAGAGTTGTTTCAGCCCAGCTTAGCTCACTGTCTTCGACCTTGGTCAACAAAACCACCTCCCATCACATAAGCATGCTGTATCTTCTCTCCTCCTGCTGAAAATACTTTTTGAACCTCCTCTAGTCCCTCTTACAACATCTGGCTTCTTCATTTTGCCTTTATTAATTTTCCACTCCTTCAAACCTCCCGTCTGCAGACAGAAAGAGAAAACCCCTGGCTTGCTCAGCCCATTGTCACAAGCTATTTCCATCTCAACAAGCAACTTCCATAACGTACCCCTGGTCTGCAAGGAATGTGGTGAAGCCCTGGTCAGCAGCATCAGAAACACATTTGAAAGAGATTTTCAAAAAATTAAAAAGTCTCATAACTCCATGAAGTCAACCAGAACACACTAGTTACACACAGATTCTGCAAAGTTATCAAAGTCTTCAATAGCTGTATGTGGGAAAGTTCAGCCCAGAAATACTTGCAAACCCTTGGGAAATGCCATTGATTTCCCTCCCAAAGTTTATGGAAGCTTTATCCATGTGGGCATGAATTAACACCAATTCATAAATAATGAATAGTGAAAGACAATTTAAATAAATTATTTCCAAACGACTTAGGAGCCAAAAGCTTTTGCTTGAAATGTTCTCTCAGCAATTTCAAAACAAGGAGCAAATTCATAAAAATCTAAGTCTTGCACTTGAACAGACCACAAACTGGAAAAGGGCAACATTTGCATATATGATTTACTACAAATGGACCACCCTTCTCTTGACGAAATTTTTGAAAGGCTTAGAGTAAACTGACCAATTGTGCCTTTTCAGCTTCTTCCTCTGTTTTACAGAACAAGGGAACATTTGTATATGCTTTAAGCAAAAAATACTAAGGACCAGTTTCCAAAAGGAAGGCTGAAAAAAAAAAAAAAAGAAAAAAATCAGGCTGTGTGCACAGACAAAATGCACACATGCAGAGTGGGCTTGAGGTCGGCTGCACAACAGCCTGCTAAGTAGAAACAGATACACGTCTGTAGGAACACACCTGTGTTAATGCCAGCGTGACATCAAACTAAATGTATATGCACTTCACTGGGTTTCAGCGTAGTACAGCTATACGAAAGAGCCAAACCCGGCACACGTGCCTGGCTGCGACACTGGAATGTGGACAGTGATGAATCCTGATGTCTAGAGTGTCCATTCAGCTCCTCAAATATGCATGTGGAAGAAATATGTATTTTTAGTGTAATAGATGATTGTTGTATATTAAAAACATATTTCCAGCATTTACAATATATTGTAACTATAACAAACCTGCCACTTTTAAATAATATGAATAATGTATGGACAATACTGTATGCCACATGTTCTTCCTATAGATGAAAATAAAATCTGTTTGACCAACAGTCTGAACCATCTTCCTATTCTCTCAATACCTGGCCAAGAAATGGCTGAACTTGGTGGAACAGGACTGGGCCAAAAATAGCAGCATGTAGGTAATGGTAGGTAGGTATATGTAGGTAATACCATGAAAAAAAACAGAGCAGCACATACACCCTTTGTTGCCAGTTAAGAATTACATGGGTACTCAATAATATTCATGTAATTGTCAAAATGTATGACTGCATACATATATTCTCACCATGTCTAGAGTGCTTCAGTATTGACAGTGTATAAATTTTCGCAGAAGAAGACTCTGAAACAAAAATTTCTGTGCCTTTTCAAAAAACATTCCCTAAAAATACAAATCTGTAGAAATGCAAGGTGCTTATTTTTTCTCTTAGGGGAGAAAAAGATAACCCCAGAAAAAGAGCTATATATTTTTTTCTGGAACAGTGGGAAAACTATTTGGGGCAGAGCCCACTTTTATAAAGATTAATGAAAGAGTGGAGAATGAAGTATAAAACAGAGTAAATATTTTGTAAGGAACATAAGGCAGACAAAGGAATATGCTCTGAATGACAAAGACAATACAGTCCACCACCACTTCTTTTGGTGCCGAGAGATTATTTGAAGACAGACAGACTAGGAATCATACGATTGGAGTGGTAAACTACACCTCATAATCCACATTATGAAGTAATGATTAAAAATAAACGAGAAGAGTGAGAGCTGAGCATCAGTTGTGATGCATTATTTACACCTACACATCTTTGTAAGCTCCATGTCTTGTTGTTTAGAAGGGAACTGGTCCCTTTCAGGAACCAGCGGCAGCTGGTTTCTTAAAAAGTAAGAACAATAAAAATAAATTGCTAAATAACTCTTATTCTTCCTCCTTCTGAAAAGAGATGATTGTCTGATTGTCAACATTCTTTCAATGTGCCAAGTTTTGTATCATTTTATACCACTGAGATTTCTGATGGTTTTTGCCTTGCTACCTACTCAATGATCTGAAGTGCCAATGTAAAGACCAAAAACAAAACAAAACCCCCAAACAGAAACAAAGCACTGAAATGGATGAAAACTTGAATACAGACAAAAAGGGAAAAACAGCTGACACTGGCTTTTTTAGGGGTGATGAGGAAGAATGAGGACTCTTGGTCAGATGATTAAATAAAAAAAGTACAACCACTGTTCCACTTCTCCCATCTTGGTACGTACCACTTTCTCCATTAACATTTAAATTTGAAAAGCAAAGCCAGAAGGAACTGGATAATAAGCTCATCAAAAAGAAAGCATTACTTTCTGAATATTCTGTACTGAAGGGTAAAATTTTGGCAGGGGCTTTTTTCCCCACTTGATTTCCTGCTGAGCTGGTGAACAATTAGAAACTCTGAAATCTGACCACAATTCCTGGACCCAAGCTCACCCAAACCTACAACGGTGCTCTTCAGCGGGCGAAGGGCAGGGGCTGACGCTGCACGGCCACACCGAAATAAATACCATCCAAATAAAATATCTTCAGTTTCGCATTTCATTTTTTCACAGGAATATGGTCCTAACATTACACCTTGTCACACACAACTGGGCACAACAGCGTAGCAGTTACGAATTACACTAAGTCAGTGCTATTTTTCACATAAAGAGTGTTGACAGAAATGTATACTGCAGCCCCGAGGCGGTAGAAATGTGCAAATGCCCAAATGGAGCTTTTATTTTATCCACATTACTGTTTGATAAATCTGCTATTTGGTTCTTTTTGTTCTCTGTCTCTAGTCTGCATTTGTGCTTAAAGTACAACCCTGTCCATTAAGGAATATTGTTATAGGACAAAATGACCAGCTCAGGGAGGAAGGTGATTATATAAAAGACATCATGGTTGTAAACTGAAGTGTTCGATTGAAGGTATTTTATGGCTAGGAGTTATAATTTTCATAGATTAAAGCTAACTTGAAAAAAATAAATATACTTTCTAGGAAAACGTAACAAGAAAACAGAATCTCAATTCATTTTCTTTTAGCTGTTGCCTTGTCCATGGTGCAGGAAGCCTAACAAGTAAGAGTCTATTGAACTTGTTGAGCTCGATACTCACTTTTGTGTTTCCGCAAGACTGAAAAATACTAAAATAGGGATTTTATTTTCCTTTTAATTTGGAAAACAGGAGGGTAATTTTTTTTCTTAATCCTGTAGATTAAAGTCCTGCAAATACCTCCAAAATCAATGAGAGACTGCCAGTAAGCAAGTTGAAAGTTGGATCAGATCCCGTATCAAGGGCCTCACCTTATTTTGATGTAGATTAAGGGGAAACAATTGGTTTATGACTTTGGTTTCATGTGGGTTTAGGGTCCTAGTGTAAGAACATCAAAATGCTGAATTCAGTTGTGTTGCAATAGATATACTTAGCAGGTGACTTTGGAATGAAGGATCGGTCCCAAAATCCAGCAGATAAATATCCTAATATTTACAGTCACCAGCACCTGATAGAGCAGAGTGGTCCAAAGCCCTGAGGAAAGTACATACGGGATAACTGTCTGCCCAGGAGATGGACCAGATCCGATAAAGGCTCTGGACACCCACACGTAGTATGCTGCAGCATCTGCTCCTTTCTGTCTCATCCCCAAGTCAGAATCCAAACTTGGGAGTTATGCAGGACAGATTGTTTACACTCTAAATTTTTTTCTTCCTCTCACGGACTCAGGTATCTGAATCAATCTGAATCCACAAAACCTAAGCCCGTTCCTGCTGCAAAAGTTACTGTTTTAAGAGATTTTAACAGATTAAAAATAGTTTCTATAAAAGAGGAGTGTTATCTGCCTGCTGTACAAGAGCAAAGAGGTTAAAACAGGCACTAAAACAGTGGGGAAACCTTCCTTAAACATGCTGAGTAGACTAAAAAGTTTCAAACTTACACTTCCCACCTCCCAGCAAATTGTTGCAACATTTAAGTTGGGAGCCACTGGGAGAAAAAGTGCCATCCAACCATCATTTCAAAGCTGGACCTCTGTCTGGTAAAGAAAAGAAAAAACAGTAGCTGGGCATATAGACAGCAGTGCTGTGTGCCGGTCAAGGTTCATGTTCCCAGGGATTTTTTCATCCGTTTACTATTTCATACAAAATTGTAAATAATCTCTGGAACAGAGAACACAACTTTCACAGTGGCTAAAATCAGTTCAGATAATTCTAAAACTTTTTGTTATCTGTATAAAACGTCCCATTCCTTTTTGACTCTCATTCCATTCCTGCTTTCCACAGCTTACTATGGTGGAGCTCCCAGTCCAGCCACACATTCAGTTGGTGTTTCTTTTCATCAGTTTTGAATTTGCTTCCTTGAAATTTCACGAATATGCCCTTGTTGCACTACCCTCTCGGAAACCTTTTTAAATTGTTTTAATGCAGCCCTTTCCCTCTTGTCTAAGGGAAACAATTCTAGCATTTTCATTTTTTTTATTTGCATAACTAATTTTCCACAGGATAACTAGCACAAAGCATTATTCTAAATGATACAACATAGTAGGTTTCTATAAAGGCATTTAATATTTTCTATATGATCCTTTGCCCTTGTACTTTCTAGTGTATAGTTTACATTTCCAAGACAGCTGCACACTGAAGTGTCAGCAGCAACGTCTTGACCTCCCTAGACCAATCATCAACACAAGCTATTAATACATATATTGAACGTAGCTACACCATGTCATAATTCTTTGGAGAATAGGAAATATCCAGTATTTTATCAGATTCATTAATTAATCCATTCATGCCTAAATTTCTTATGCTTCAGGTTTTCTTTGTCTCTTCAGAATTTAAATTTTACCACTCTATATGGTACCACTACACTCTGCCTGCTGATCTCCGTCATCAAATTCAATTGGAAAACGTGCTGTCAGATTACTATACGAAACAGAAATCCATTAGGAGGTGAAAATGGAAAGGGAAGGACAGTCATTTAATCCTCTTCTACATCTAGGTGGCAAATTTCTGATTAAAAGCAGAAACTTGCTATGGAATAAAGTTGCTCCAGAAAAGAGAACAGCTGAATGGCAGAACTAATAGAACTGTGTTCCTTTTGCGCTGGAAACACAGACTAGGAGCACTCGAGGGATGAAAGAGAATGGTTTGTGTCACTCGGGAATTATTCCATCATCAAAGAAATTCCTCAGAAGCCATTGCCATTGTGTTTGCAGACCCTCTGCAACAGGGCAACGAAACACAGAGTCAGGCTAATAAGTTCTGTAAAACACATTCAGCTGAAATTGCACGCTCAAAGATATAGGAAAAACACAGTCTCCCATGTTGGACAGAAAATGGTGAATGACGTGAAATCCAGTACCAACAGGCAAGACCCACTTGTTCCTCAGCTGCTGTTACCTGACAAAACTCCTTGGAAAAGGGGTTCCGCTCTAATGTCAAGGAGGTGTGAAATAAGGATACATTCCTAGAGTTCAGCAAAAAGAAACAGGAGCTAGTGCCGAGTCTACCCTTCAGAGTCCCGGACCACCACGCAATACCTGCTTTCTACAAAGGTCAAAACAAGCCCTGCGTTGCACTCCCGGCTGCGTTCGTAGGTGGTGATCAAGGAGAGTTCTGGGTTGAACGTGGTAACTGTGTTACGAAGGATGTACCAACTCTGGCTGGAGCCAGAATTCTATGGAATAATCTTTAGGGATGACTCCTACAACCATGCGTACTAATTTAATATGCTCTCAAACACAGAAATAAACTTTTTGTTTGCAACCATACTGCAGTCAAGACAGTGCCCAAAATTTTGTATAATTAGAACAGCCCTCATACGTGAGAATTTTCTAAACTCTCTCTGCAGGATGAAGTGCCCGATACATTCATGACCCACCAGAATAACTGTGAGCTCTCTGAAAACTTATGGGAAAGATGTGTAAAAGAAAAGCATGTATGTCCAACTGGTGGAATTCACAGAGCCATAAACACTACTGAACTTAGTAAAATGAAAACGTCAATCAGCTACACTTCAAAAACAGTACAGTTGCTCTTTTGCACCCTAAAGAAGTCAATGATACAAGAATAACAGTGAGAACTTTTGGAAACACATTACTTGGGTAGATTGCTAAAACCAGAGTCTACCTGTGTTATTTTCTATGTGAAGTGGTTAGTCATCTGACGTACAGATAAGCTATTCTGCAAATTAGTAAATGAAACTACTGAAAAATATAATGTGAGAAAAACAAGCCTAAGGTGCCCAAGAAGATAAGGTGAAGAGAATGCACTTAGATAGGAACACCCCAGACATGGCACAAGACCACATTAAAATTTACCTGAGCTATTCAACAACAATCTGGACTAGTCTAAAACTGTAATTAGGCAAGACAACAGGTGTAGGTTTACAAGCTCCACTGCTGATGCTTGGTCCTGAGCCCCATTTTAGCAAGCTACCATAATTACGGAAATATCAGAAAAGTCTCACTTTTCTACCCTTTCCCAGAGCTCACCCAACCAGGCTTGTGATGTCCTGTTTCTGCCCTCCCCCAACTGCTTGCTCACTTATTTCTCTCCCCATTGTACCCCATTAACAGAGACTAGCTAAGCAGCTGTATTTCAAGGAAACGTTGCTGCCACAGGCACAGCACTGTCCAAAATAAGGCCATTTATTTCAGAACTTAAATCTGAACAAATCATAAAGTTTAGCTTTACCATCATTTTTTCCAATACATTTGACCAGATGTGGGCCTAAGCAGCAGAAGCCAAAAATCAGTTTATAGTTTCTCTAATACTCAGGAATATACACAAGATTTTGATTTGCAGATCCATCTCTAATAAGTTATTTGTTGCAGAACGTTCAGACATCTTGAAATGAAATGATTGTCAGGATTTCTTTTGTAAAAATGCTCAGGATTTTGTATCCTTAGACAAATTCCCTGAAATATGGATATTTCAATGTATATTAGCAATCCGTAAAGCACACCGTCCTGTCACTACTTTTCCTATTATGAAACATCGGAATAGCAGTTTCACACACTAAAAGTGACAGAAAAAAGTCATGCTGCATTATCAGAAGAAAATTATTCCCTAACAGATGTATTTATTAATGCAATAAAAAGTTCCTAAGTAGGCAGCTACAATAACAAAGAACAAAATGGAAAAGGCAACAAGTTGTTCTTTCTTACGAATTCAAGATCCCTCCCACTGAGTAGTCAGGCTCTTTTTTCTGCTACAGCTTCAGTTCCAGCAGAGAGGAGGGAATCAGAAGGGGGAGGACAGACCACCACCCTGAAAGCTGGAATGAGATGAGAGACGAAAGGATGTGAAATTGGAAAGGGGGGAGAGAGCAGAGCAGCTCCTGAGTCAATGGCTAGAGCAGAATTTACACTCTTGATTTTCATCTCGGACATAAAATCTTCACTTCCTTCCTTAAGCCCATGCTTGAAACAATTCTGTTCAAAGGGCACAAACTAACACTGCTATATTTTATGCAACAGGAAGCAGTGTCTAGAAGAGAATCCAAAAAGCAGAAAAGGTCTTCTCCTGGCTCTGAAGCCGAATAGCCTCTGGACCACCATGCTACAATCCTTTGCCTTCCCTTTCCTTTGGGTAGAGAAGCCTTAGAGCGCCTCTGCAACAGCCTATGAAGGCTGCAGGTATTAATTTGTTATTTGGCATTTAAAATCTATTGCGCATAACTTTCAGAGGTCATTTTTAAGGCATTCCACGTTGCCTCCTGCATTGCCACCGTAGAACAGGACGGGAGCCAAGCTACACCAAGGGGGAGCGCTCCTGGAGATGCCCACCCCGAGGTACCGCATGTAACGCTGCCATCGGTCCGCAGGGCTCCACCATCCTACAAGAAACAGGCCCGTTATTCCACACGCTGCAGGCTCGCTTCTCGAGTTAGTTGTGGATTACACAAATGTGCAGCTCCACTGAAGCGTAGGGTACCCAAGTCCTCCCGTCATCTGTGCTGTCAGGGAGAAAGAGAAGACAACCAAGGGATGAAACCGATACGGGTCTGAGCTACCACCCTTGGAATCGCTTTGGTCCCATTCCCTGCTCTCCGGGTCTTTTATGACCTCTTCGCACCTCTTCACCCCCTTAATCAGGTTAAGTATTAAAAATAGCACCTCATTATCTCTAGGCATGATTGGGAGGATAAACACCCTAAAGGCTGCATGTTAACTAATAAAGCATTGGGAACCAAAAAGTTCCAGGTTGGCTGCTTTGCATTCCATAACAGTGGGCTAAATTTTTGTAAGGATTAGTTTTTACCTTAAGCAGGTTGTTTCAAATAACTATGCCCTACAACAGGCAGTAGAGAGGATGTCTCTGGTTTTGTTCCTAATTGCACTTGTATGTTCTGGAGGAGAATGGCCGGGAAATGTTTTCTTAGTAATACTTTCCCTTTGATCTGCAATCGTTAATTGAAGGACACGGTCTTTCATTATGTTTCTCTTCCTGGCAGCCCGCACACTAATTGCACACAGTAGCTAGGGACACGTGGACGAGCAGTTTTGGAACTGTGAACAGGAAAGATGAACAGTTTGTAAATTCATCTCTTCTTCTCGTGGTAACAAACAACTGAAGTATTTATAAAAAAGCAGTTTTACACCAGTTCTATTTTGCTGCGCACTGAATAATGTCAACCTATTATGAAAGATTTTGTACTACTCAAATAGCAAATGAACTCCAGCTCCTTCCCGGAGTTCATTATTCTATAAACTTGACTTTCATGGGGGTCCAAAGAAAAATAAAAGGGTTTCTGAGGAAGAGATGCCAATTTCAGCTGGAGATTAGCGTGCTTGATTCCACTGCTCCTATTGTACATGACACTGGAGAAGGAACTCCTAGATCAATCCCAAAATGTGGTTTGTTAGTGAGGTTGGACTGCTTACAGTATGCAGCATGAGAGTCAAGCCCATGAGAGGAAAAAGAAGAATATTACTCACAGAACATGGACACAGACTTTGTTTTTTCCTTACTATAAAAGTCAATCCTATTATTGCCAGGACAGCTACTTTTTTTCTTTTGTTTTCCTGAACCAAATCTTCAGAAGGATCATGCTACTGATGCTTAAGTGCAGGTGACTTTTTTTTTTTAATGAAATAAATCTTTCTTGTTAAAATGCAGAAACTAGTTCTCATCTCAGCATCCAGATCAGTAGAAGGGTTAATATATGTGAGGTGCTGAGCTCTTCAGAAAAGCCAAGCCAGAGAGCCAGAACAAAAGTCTTGGTAGAGACTACATTAGGGGATTACTGTTGGTCAGCCTAGCCTGTGGCATACACCTTTCCCAATAGCATTAAAGCAGGTATTGCAGAAGTGTTCCTAGCTCAAGCATTGGAGCTAACACTCTGAAAATTCACACAGGCAGTTTTAACAATTGAATACGTACAATTAGTGAACTCTTATGAATTAGTTTTGCAAAACAATTACGTGTATGTTCTGTATATTCATGTATTCACATATTCAATATATTCATTTATTCATGTATATAACTGCATATTCACTGTGAAAACCGTGGCAAGCAATACTGAACAGCAGGGCCAAGCTTCTTTCCACGACAAATAAAAAGGGAACTTTGTTCAACTATACATCTAAAAGCACAGCAAAGAAGAGAAGACTGATAGTACCCCACAAAAATCAGGAAAAGAAAACTGTTTCTTACTTTTTTAAGCATCCTATTTGAGACATTAAATAATAGAAGTCTTTTTTCAGTGTTTAAATCTTGACAGAATAAAAATAAAGGATGAGCAATATAAAAGTGCTGAAAACAGGAGGCGTAAGGCATGGGGTGTTCTGGATAAAAGCCATCAGCTCTTTCTCTCTATAAGGCTCCATAACTGGACCTCTGCTGTAGCCTTCTAAAAGGCAGAATCTTAATCTTCGATTTATTTTTTTTTCTTCAGCACTTTCTTGAAAGTTCTATCTATATACATGTGAAACTATACCTTCGGGTACTTAAAAGAAAACCAATACATGGCCTAAGGAAAAGGACGTTAAAGTATTTGAAACAGCTGCTTTTGGGGGAAAAAAAAAATAATCCTCTTTTAGATGCAGGGTATGAAACTTTGGGGGGTGCTCTTCTGTATCAGACCCAAGAAGTTTTCTTTTAACTAGTTTATCAAACCAGATCATGTTAACATGCAGCTATCACAAGTGGGCACAACTCAGAGCGTTACCTTAGGCCACAGATTTGCGCAAACGAACGCACATATTCCTGCCCCATCCCGGGAACCCCGTCCGCATACCCACGCAAGCTCAGAACGGCCCAAGTTAACCAGGATACCCTGGGAAGCAGGCTGCATTAGCCTGGACAGCAGGACGCAGTGTGCACGCAGATACACAACTCCCAGTATAAAGCTACTTCATTTAGACCTAATTCAGGCATCTCTGCATAAATCACATCCCCTGCACAAAAGAGGCTGTCTGTGCTTGAGCATTATGCAGTCTTGATGCAACATGGAACTCCTAAAAACCTACAAATTAAGTGATAAGTCACAGCAACATTTTCATTATTGATTTTTTAATCATATTATAAAATTCCAGAGCAGCATGGAACTCTGGTCAACGTATCCCCAGTTGTGAAAGATTTCTTCCATACACATTCTAATTTTTAAAACCATTATTTAAAAAAAGGAAAACCTCGACTAACTGGGTTTAAACAAGTGAAACTATTCCACAGTATAACATATATCATCATTAGGACATCCCCCCTTCCCCCCATCAGATGTTTTGGGTAAAATTTTTCAATACCACTATTCCCAGTTCAGGTCCCCTTTTTTCTAAGTCAGAGTTCTTCACCCTCTCTGGAGTTTCCATGTAACAAATACAAAGCCATCATGGTCCGACTTGGAAATTGTTTGGTCAAACTTCCCAGGTTTAGTTGCTTTTATCTTCCCCTATATGTTTCTCCACCCTCTTGAGCATGTTTAGCTCTTGATGGCTGTATTTGAGAGTAGAGATAAAAAAATGCAAGGAAGAAAGATGGTCTAAGAGAACATCAGATTTTTTCCAGCTAGCTCCATAATTAGAACTCATTCACAACTGTCCCAGAAGAACATTTTCATAGATAGGTGTTCACTGGTTATGAGGAGCACCAAACAACATCAAACAAAGCAATTTATCCCTTTTCATTAAAGCACTTAATCCTGACTACTCCAGGCATTTCCCATGTGGTTCTCCCACGGGAAGCTGACAACGCACACGCTGGCACGAACGGGCTGCATGATGGGGAGCTGGAGAGACCGCCAGCGCGCAGGAGCGGGAGCTGGCATCTTGGAGGAGGATCGCACAGTAACAGGTACTCACGAGAGAGGCAGAGCAGACTGACAAAACCCCAGCACATACTCAGCAGCTAAAGTCTCTTCTGCTGCGCACCTACTGCTGTACACATATAAACCAGTTTTAATCGGACAGTTTAGAGATGTCCTGAGCAGCAATCGTTCCTCTGATCACAGCAGGGCATGCCGAGCTCCCGCTGAAGATGGAGATTGGTTTTGGGTTTTCCTCCTAGAGTTTGAGTATGTACCTCTATAGAACTACATAAACTCATATATACACAAACACTCATGTACTTTTTATATATATATATATGGATTTAGGGTTCGAATTTGTGACTATGATCCATGGAGTTTCAGATCCAAATCCGGATCCAGATGCTTCACTTGGGTGCAGGGAGCAGGATTCAGAGTTCTAATGTGCAGCAATATAGATAGAGGTTCTGAAACTAACACAAACTTCGTGCAAACAAAGAAAATAAAGGTATATTTACATTAAAACTAAGGAATAGTCATTTTGACCTTTTTAAGCAAGGAGAAAAACTTAAGAGCAATGCTCTACAGGTGCCATGCCTGCTCTTGTAGCAGCCCCCCTTTCCACTCAGACCTGGCTCACCTGTAAAACGTTTCAATCAACTCCCAGTAAAATCACAACACACCCCTCGTGTGCTGGTGGGCACAAGAAACATTTCCATACTCCAGTTCATTTCCTTGAACACAGGGATTTCTGCTTCCTACACCTGAACTGAACATCTCTTAGAAATGCTAACATTACCAGGGAGAAAGTTGCACTTCATGTATTTCTTACACAGTAATACATTTGACCAACTCGGTACAGGACTGTTTTACAAGAGGGCAGGATTTATCTCCAGAGCAATGGGCCACATCGCCCTGTTAACCCAAGGCAGAGCCAGGGCCTGCAAAACACAAAGTCTCACCATGAAGTTCACAGTATGATGATTCTTACTCTTTTTCCCAACCTGAAATCTACATTAAAAGGAATAATGAGAGATAAGAGAACTGTACCTAACAATATAGTACATTTTTAAAAAGCCATCTCTTCTGAATAGCCTCCTTCTAAAGTTTCCCTCTACTGGACACCAATGTCAGCGGTTCAGCACTACAACAAGGATTATTTATGCTGAAGCAGAAGTCCATAGAAGTAAGTCAACTTGAAGTCTTTATAAGTAATTTTTGAACAGTGAGTTCCTGTGTTCAGTCTACTGATATACTAATAGATTACAGATACAGTCTCAAACACATTAAAAGTAATTTCTTTTTCACCTGGAATAAATTTTAAGAATTGGTACAGTGTATTAATTCAATATTTTAGCCTATTTATTAATCCGCTAAAGCAGGAACCAGTGTTACAAAATAAGGGGGAGGAATCATTTCAATAGATACAGTATATGATCTGCAGTCCCATGAAGCAGTAAAACTTTTTCTGCATTTCTGCAGTGCCAAAATTAGGACCATCAGCAGGAGAAGCACATGGGATCTAAGTTAGGAACACAGTCTTTATGCAGGAAGTAATCAGATACATAAATAAAGCAGGGGAGATTTGTAAGGATCAGGACACAGACAAGATGCTTATTTACCGAGAACTAGAAAAACACGTAAGGAAATACGTTAATAAATCCATGATCATGGGGATGCTCTGACTTATGACATCTGGCTGTTGCTCTTAAGAGCCAAGATGTAGTCCTGTTAATCCATCACAATACTTGAATGCAATTAATGGCAGGAGCAAAGGGATTCAGAACATGACCTGGAGTTGAAAAACATCCCTATAAATCTACAGAATGCTTTTATCACCTTGTCACATATTGGGGAGGTTTACAGGGCTGTAGTGTTATGGGTACATTTGAAAAACCTTTCAGAGATCCTTCTCACTGGCCCTAAGGTCTTTCACCAGTTCTTTGTTGAAGAGCTGTACATAAAACAGTCTTGAATTCAAATTGCACCTCCCTTTCTATTGTTGGAGTAACATAAAAAAAAAATAAAATCCGTGTCAGAAAACCTAAACACTACACCTATTTTACAATTGTGCAACTTTCCCTTCCTCCCCAAGACCCTGCCCAACATTTGTTGGCATATACAAGTACAAGTAAGATCAGACAAGCCTACTGAAGGATTCATAATATATCGTCCTGTGTCGCAGTATGAAGCCATTCAGCAAAAGCAAATGTAACAACAACATAAATGTGACTGTTGATGAAATAAGACAGGTGGGGTTTTTTTCCATTTCTGACCTGTTTGCTTTACCTGCCAAAAGATAAGGCATTGTAAAGCACCAAAACCACTAATGGACACTGCTGATCAAGTCACAAAAGGGAACGACAGGTAGAACCTTCCAGGTCACGGGCATACACAAAACTGCAAGTGGGAAAACTAGAGAATCAGGCATCTTTTCGCAAAGCTGAGATGAAGCTGTGACTAGCACAGTGTCACGGCTACACATTAAAGACTCCTTAATATAATTTTTTCTGTATTAATGAGATCCAGTCCAATCTCAGCAAAAGTTTTTTTTCTTAATGCAACTTTGATTCAAAGCAATTGGAAAAAACACTGTGGTTTCTAGAGCTATTTAGTCTAACCCAATGTGGGTAGATCCTGCTGATAAAGGAATGATTTCACTGAAATGAATTTCTATAATCAAAAATAAACTAGGCTAGAGAGCTCCAGACCAGTCTGAATGAAAGAAAACTTTAAAAACATCAGTTATTTGTTGCAGCACAGTTAAATATTAATGCATCCTCTTTAAACTCCTTCCAGTCAATCACTTAAAAAAAATGACAAAACATGGGGTTAGAAGGGAAATAAAATGTAATGTCTGGCTAACTTCCCCTCTCTGTTATATCCAAACACTGGAAAGACCCAAATAATTTACACAGATGTAAGAGGACAGAACCTGAACTTCAGAAATAGATAGCAAAGCCCAGGTTTAGGCCAGACCTGAGACCCTTCTCGTGCTGTCCCACTGCAGCGAGTCAGGCAGCTTCTTAATTCAGATCCACGGCCTAAAGAGAGACAGGCACCTTTCCAGGGTGCACAAGAATCACAGGGAAATAAACAAAAACAAAAACAAAAGCAAAAGCCAACCAACCTCTCCGGCAGCCGTGCGAGGACTCCTCACCGCTCAGCCTCCCCGGGCACTGCTGGCTGCCCGGGCTTCCAGCTGGAAGCCCTGGAAGGAGATGGGAAACACCTGGTCACACCTCCCCAGCTGAAACCTATCCAGCCTAACCCCAAAGGTGCCCTGCAGGGAGCTGGTTACTGTCCTGTAAACACTTTAGACCCTGTTTAGATGTTCAGACTAGGGCTTTTTCCCCCTTTCCCCATCTCCCTAACCCAAACCTGCAAGTCCTGGGAGTTTGTCATTCCCAACAGTGGCAGAAGACAGAGCGGAATGGTTAAGCAGGTCAGTGCAGGAGGGTAACCTCTCTAGTATTACCTGCTAGGAGGTATCACACCTGAAACCTCAACAGTTCCTCAGAGCTGTTTGTAATCTGGTCAGCCTACTTCAGTTTGCTGGTTACATCACATTTGCAGGAGAAAATATCTTCAAAGCATTCCTTACCCTGTGAGCTATTTGGCAAAAGGAGAACGATGACAACTTTTCCTCCTCTGGCTAGTCTGAGAAACCCTCTGTTTCCTTTGCTCTTTAGATGTTCTGACCAAAAAAAAAAAAAAAAAAATTATATTTGAATCGCTCCAAATATCTCTTCTTTCACCTGCAAAATCAGGGTAAAAATCTAAAGACTCTGAAGACATTTACAAGGCACTTTCAAATACATGTTTTAACATATATAACAACTTCTAAATACATGTATTGCACAGATTACCCTATACTTCCCTAGTTTTCATGTGTGGGATCATGTGTCCCAGCAATGTTCCTAGTAACTGCCAATACCCCAGAAATCCTCCCACAGATGCAGCAGCCAGCTTGTCCTTCCACAGTCAAGTCATAGGAAAGAAGGCAGCCGTGCCATGAACTTTTTACTACCCCAGCCATCTCTTGCTTCCAGCAAATTCCTATTTTCTCTGTATGTACTTCTGAGAGGCGTGTGTAGACAGCAGGTACCTCAAGCCAACTCAGAGGCCGTCCTTTTTCCTTATCCAAGAAAAACACTTCAATTCTAGTCTTTCATTTGTCTTTGGCCACTGGGACAAGCTTCAATTTTCTTCTACAAAGCATACAGCAGTGTGCCTGCACCAAATAGCCAGGGATGCCCCTGGGCTGGAGACTAGAGCACAACATAACAGGATTTTTATTGCACTTTGCCTCCATTTGCTGCCTTCGGCAGTATTGTCCTCACGTAAACCACTACCTACCTCATCATTTGCAGCCCCTCAAAACAGAAGGGGAAAACTACTCCCTGATGTATGTCTCTGGCTACCTGTCATTGCAGTAGCATCTCCAGGACTCAACCAGATGGTCTAAAATAAAGGAAAATATTATTAACAAGTGTGCACAAACACAAAGCAATGCAACAAGAAAGGAAGAAATTAAAACTAAGGTGCCTCAACGAGGTCAAGTTTTCCTCCTTGTGCAGCAATAATCCTTAGATTAGACCGTTGAAACATCACCTGCAACGCAGTGGAAAACTGTTTTCTTTTTCCTCAGACTAAAGTTTCTTGCATCAGCCTGCATGTTTATGGCCAGTTGCAAGCAATAAACACCCCCTTATCCTGAAAGCTCTTCTGACATAAGAATTTCATTTGCTGAGTCTCAGTTAACATCTAGGATGACTTTGCCTTCCAGATCACACTGAAATTGTAATTTCCTTCATTTACTGTAACAGTAAACCAGGGCACATTCTTCCCCAAAGGCCATTTCTGGAAAATGACATTTTTTTGTTCCCAAACACACAAACACTTCAGCAATACTCTCATATCAAGCAGTGAGGACAAGTCAGGTCCTTATAGATATACAACTGCTCACTAAGAAAGGACTCATCATCGTCTTTCTGTATTTCCAATGTCATCAGTCATCCTTAATGATTTCCCCAAAACCATTTTTGTGCAGATGTTACCATTACTTAGAAGTGTCCTCCTAGCCCGGTTTCCCAGGATGCAAAGTCATTTAACTACGGATCATTAATATTAACGTAGGAGACCACACAGGTGCATAAAATTGGAGCTGAGCTGAGCTGACTTTGGGCTTTCCATCTTTTCAGTGACTTTTTGCCTGAAGGAGACAAAGGAGTGTTTTGTATTAGCAGTGGGAGCTCCTGCTCCATTTTGAGGAGAAAAAATAAGTAGCCTTCACATAATCATATGCTGTCTCAAACTAGACTTCTAACAGTGCATTTTGGAGGATGATTTAAATGAATAAATCATAATTTGATGTTGCAGCCACTTGTAAACTTTTTGCCTGGAATCTTTATTGTGTTGATTATGAGGAAAAAACTTCCTTTTTGGTTTTTGACTTTTTTTTTGATTAATTTAATCTGAATTGTTTAAGCTTTTTATTTTACACTCTTTGCAAATATCACAGCAAATGTAAAACTGATTATTATATTGCTCCTGGATGAAAAACCACTTCATGCTGAAATGTAACACGCTAAGTCAAAGAAGCCACAGAAGAATCATCATCAGAGGTTGTTATGCAGGTCAGTCATGTACGGAAAAAGAGATGCAGAGCCTGTCAAAGCGGCACTCACAACTCCAAAAAAATGGGATTGTCTTTAGTGGAAGGAAGGGTTCCTATCACTACAAGAGCCACAAATATTGCTCTTTTCTTCCTTGAGTTAATCTCCTGCTCAGTCTAAAATGCTTTATACAAAGTGATTGGTCTTGAAAAGGGATATTTGGGTGAAGTATATCTCCTGTGATAAACCAGAGATATGGCAAAATATTCTAAAATTTCCTTCTGCATTGGGACTTTCTGAAATTTGAGCTACCCAATATGAATCCATGAGGCTATATGGAACACTAAGGCTCCTCATCTTCCCCTTTCCAGGTTGCTGCCAAATTGTGATTCTACCTTCATTCAGCCATAGCACATACCCAGAACCCTCGCTGTTCTGAGATGGCAGAGATCCAGTTCCAGTGGCTTGAGGTGCTATTGCAGCAGGTAGTAAGAAGAACGGATCATGGCCACCAGTTCTTTAGAAGCAAGAATGGACTCATCTGGAAACGCAGCCTATGTGCCAGCACTTGCCCTGGATACACCCTATCTGAATGCTCTAGGTCAACATGTGTTGAAGTAACATACGTAATATTATACAGTTAAAAATATTATACAGTTAAAAAGGAAGCTGTTTTGATAAAACCCTGCTAGCTTAAAAAAAAAAACCCAACAACCCAACAAACTAATAGACTTGCTTTCCCAGACTGTTTGACAGTGGAACAATTTCTGTGGAACTGATTTCTTAGATAGGATGGATGCTTTCCATTTCCTCAAAAACCCTGATGGCTTAATGGTTTAAGCATTATTCATTCCCTTCTGGATTGGGCTGGTAACAGCCTAGTAATGCGAGATCTATTAAGAGTCTCAAAAAGTCCTGGATTTTGCTTTGTTTGAACTCTTAACTATGAATTCATTTGGGCTGAATAATATCCATGTCATGCCTGGAGATTTTGCTGTGGAAAATCCCTTGAATAAAGAACAACATGTGAGATCTTGAAATATGCAGAGGTTCTTTTGCAGTCCCCAGAGTACAGAAAGCCTTGAATGCTTACCAAAGAGGGTGATGCATGTCTATTCCATCTCCTAAAAGCACTTCCTCCTCCAGATTTACAGTCACTAAGAACACAGAGCAATTTTGATCAAAAGAAGCAGCAGCAGCAGCTGTAAGGGAAAAGTGTTCATTTCTGATTGCTTCATCTGGAATAGAAGGGGGTAATAGAATAACTTTATTACACCAGATGCAGTGAAGGGCTTTATTTCATTTAATCTGGAGAACAGAGGAATTTGTCACATCGAGAAGATGAAAATAATCTTGTTCTTACCACCACCACCCAAGCGTGATGGTTATTGGCTGAGTCCACAGAAGAGTTTATGACGACTATTTACTAACTTTCTCCTGCATGACTGTCCTAAAAGGGCTGGTATTTTTCTACGCTCCAGAGACATCTTCTGTTGAAAAGTTATTTTTGTTTGGTATTTGCTGGAAAGCATTTGTTTTGGGAATGTGTGCTTCTGGGATTTGTGGTGGGCTCGAAGTTTCAACCGTACACCATAGCATACTATTTGTTCCTTGGTACAGGCTTTTTATTTAAGTTGGAATTTATTAACACTTACTCTTAAAACCTTCTGTATGCTTAAGCCATTCTTGACTGGAGGTGTACACTGATAACAAAAAATGGCCACAGATGTTTGGGTTTAGGATGGGGTTTTTTTAGTCTGTATCCTTTCGGTGACAGTACATATACCATGTCATTTGCTTGTTTGACTTAGTTTTGAGGGTTCTGTATTCTGTAATTATATTTACATCACTAATTCAGTATTATGGCTGTAGGTGAAGTCCTTCTTGAGCAGGAGCTTTGGGCAAAGTTAATAAATATGATTCATCCATGACTTATTTTTTTGACAAATAGATTTTAAATGCCACTGTTTCTGACATGTTAATACATTACAGTTTCTCAGGACAAGGGGTAATACCTATACAGAATGGAAAGCAGGGGAGAATCAAGCCCAGTGTTTACCAATGAAGGAAGGCCAGGCAAAGGGCTTAAGTGTGTTTTCTAGAATACAGAAAAGGAAAAGCAAAAATTATTCATTCATTTTCCTCTAAAAGGAGAAAAATAACTTGTTTTCAATGGACTGGCAGGTTCATTAACATATATTTGGCCCACAATGCAGCCAAGAAACAGGGATCCAGATCATGTCCCTTCAAGTAGAATGTCCAATGTCATTATACCACATTGCTCCCATTCCAAGTCATGAGAGCATACATGGGGGGCAAATACTTCACAGTTAGATATAAAAATATAGTTGTGTGTCTCCAATCTAAAAGTACACAGATGAGAAGTGCCAGACAAATAAAATCTTGTAAATGTGACAGCCCACATAGATATCTTTCTGGAAGAAAACAAACTTTATGAAGATGAGTGGGTAACAGCCATAAATGGCTCTCTTGCAGAAGTAATGACACAATGCTAGGAGAAAAGAAGATTTTGGCAGTCTAGCAGTTAGACACTTGCCTGAAATTAGCTCTGTCGCCCATCAGTAGAAACTCTCTTAGTACCCAGCATGCTTCTACTACACATTTCTCCTGTTTTCTGGTGTCTTGACTATAGGACTAGAAGCCAGCACTAGTGACGGAAATCACAGGTAAACCACAGATAAAAATCTCTTCGCAACACAAAACAATATGCCCTCTCAGAGCCGCACACTAAAGATGGTTAAGCATAATGCTTTCTAACACCCTTGTTATATCTCAATTTGCAAGAATGATCCTGCCTCAATGCACTGCTGGAACGGAATCTAGCTGGAATCCCACTTGTTATTATGGCTAATGACGTAGGAGCCACTTCACCTTTGGTATCTTTGTAGCACTTACAATCTTCCCAGTTTCCTTAGTTTCCAGGGCCACAGAGGTGAAGCACGATTGCAGGGGCTTTGTGAGTACTCAGACAGAACAGCAACAGCAAGGACCTCTGATGGCCCCATAATGACCTAATACCACTTGAAATCCCATCCTGTCAGTGTTTTTGTCATTGACTCTGCTTGCAAATTTTTTTTTTTAGACCCAGAAAGATAGATTTTACTTCCTTTTCACCCTTTTTCATTGAAATGTCTAATTTCATTCTCCTGGGGCCTATTAGCCTTTACTCCTTCCCGCTAGTTACTATATTGGAAAGAAATAGAACATCTTTATAAAACGATGGAAGGATTATCAAGAACTGGGAGGCAGCGGCTGCTAGTTCAGAGAATAGAAAATTACAAAAAAGTGCTTCTGAAATATGCATTCATGGTGCACAGTGTCCTGTGCCTGAGGCATTGCATCTACTTTTTCCATTAACTGCACAGAAAGCCAAGGTCTATCAGGTCTGCATTATTAATGCTCCAAATCATACATTATGGCCCTAAATATCAGAGCTGTCTACCTCTGTTTTAGTCACTAGAGTAGGCAGTCAGTATAAAATCACTGCCAAAATCCTTGTGTTCTGTTAAATAGGGTAAAATGAAGTCATGCATTAAACTGAAAAGTTACCAGCATGTTCTTAACTGAAATTCTCTCGTTCTTGGCACAGGAGAATGGAAACACCTTTCCTGAAAAAGATAAAAAGCATCAAAAATCAGACCAAAATTCACTAATAGTTTTGCTTTTGTGTAAAAAGCGCTGGTTGTTTCTGCTTGTCCATCAGCTAGTTATTTCCTTGTGCTGATTTCATTCACATCGGTATAAATATTTGTTACGCTCAAACGCATTTGTTAGGTTTGTGGTTCTCAATTCTAGAAAGTGCTTCCTACTAAGAAAAGGATGTTAGGAACACTAATCGCATCCTTTTCTGGATCGTAGCCATTCCAAGGAAATTAATAATAGTCCCAACTTCGCCGATCCCCAAACTTCCTGTCTTCCTATCGCTCCACTTTTAAACCACCTCTGTTAGGAGAGACTGATGCTGGGGGGCAGCTCCTGCAGCCGAGGCAGGACGGAGTTGGACAAGGTGACCTCCTGTGGGCCTGTCCGACTTAAACTGTTTAAGTTTAGGAACTGTCAAAGCAAAGGTATTGAAAAATGATGATTTTTTTTCTCCCTAAGTGTCAGTGCTATAAAGCCACAAAGCCCGCTCTAGATCTGAAGCTCTAGCTGTTTGTTTCTTTCCCTACACTACTGCGGCTAACAGAGGTTTTGAAATCAGAATCTCGTAAGCAATCGATGATACATGAGCCAAGAAAATACCGAAATCTCTATCTTCCACACATTGCTGTCCTCAGAGACAGACTTCTGCTGTATACCACTTATACAAAAACTGTGTTTCTGGAAAGAAAAGCTTTAATATTAATCTCTGGCTATCATGCCTTAGGCTGGGCTACCAGTTTCATGAGTGAACAGAGCACCTTCAAGAAAAATAAATCACTCATCTTTTCAGCTGAGACAGTTGGAATTATTCCACGCTCGGATCCATTCAGGTTCTGCTTTCATTTCTGCTGACAACCTGAACGCATCTGATGAAGACGACCCATTACAGTCAGAACAACTGATGCCTGTGTGCCTCAGTGAGAAACAGGGAGAGTCACACAGAGCTTGCTGAAGCTGAGAAGCATCAGGCAGAAGGTGAGCCCAAGCTAGTGACGAGAGGAGGAGCAGTCCCTGCCTGGGGAGGTCTCTGCTTGGAAGAGGCTCTCCCAGGGCTGTGATGTGCAAGGTGCCATTTCTCTAATTAACCGTATCATCCAGTGAGAGCAAAGAAGTGAAACTGATTGACCTCAGAGAGAATAAGCGGTAGACTGGGGTGGGATTTCCAGTGGTTCTACAAGCAGCAGGAAGCAGCTGATGATAAAATATTTTAAGCATCGAGAAAAACCTGGAAGAGGCAACTGTGGACTCATTTTGCATTTGCCATCTGACAGGCTCGTAATTCTTTAATCTACCATCAGCAGGCTAGAGCCTGAGCACAAACACTGACTCATTACTGCTTCCCTGTAGGTAAGGGTAATACAATAACAGATTACCGTAATGTAAAAAGAATTCACACTCAGAGAGCCAGCACTCTCTCCCCTTATTACTTGGTTTCACTTCAGATCCTCTTCTGAGAGTGGAAGAATCACTTACACCTTGTTTCCGTCCCCTGCCCATGGATAAAGTTCATTCTGTGAAAACATAAAAATGAAAATGAATAACACAAACCTGCCCAGCAGATTTGCCTTACATCTTATGCACATACAAGCTGCTTGCACACTTGCCTTGGAAAGTGTTGTTTGTCCTTCCCTTTAGGCTATGAGGAAAATACCTATGAGACTCACTTTTCTCAAGCCCCAAACCATGCGGTAGCAATCCTCAGGGGGTGAGCAGCAGTGGCTCTGGCTAATGAGAGCAGACCCAAGGAACGAGCTGTCCTACCTGCTGGAGAGCCCATCCAGCAAAGCGCTCCTGGCTGCAGCAGATGTCAAAGCTTCACAGCCACATTTGTTCTCCCCTCCCAGCAGCAAGCTCACACGGCACGGAATCTGGAGAAGAAAGGGACACTGGTACATTCAGAGTGTGCAGGGTACAATAAAGGGTGTCCAAAGGGCTACTGTGTGCTGCACGCCAGGGAAAGAAACAAGCCAAAGAAATGCAATTTTTGCTCAAGTGGCATGCTTATTTTTGATTCATTTAATCAAAGAACTGAATTACCATCCCTGTTTTTCAGCACTAATGGTGTTTGGCGTTTCTGAGCATACCTTAAACACTTGCAAAGTGACCTTTTGGTACTGATGAGCTTGGTTTATGCTATCTTAGGCAACTTGACAGTTAGAACATTTAAAAGCTTTACAAGATAGGAAGGTGGGAGAAAGAGTCTGAAAACAGAGACCTGGGGTTGCAGTTACAGGAAAACGAAGTTCACAATTTCTTAATGATATTTCAGTCTTTACAATTCACTTTCCATGGATACTCTAGCAAAAAATTTTAATGGCAGGCACAGCCACCAAAGCAAGGATTTCTAAAAAAGGAGTACAGATAGTGTGCTTAATATATTTTAAAGTGGCAGTCCCAAATGTCTCTGCTGAAAAATTTATTTTAAAGTTTGCTCTGAATACCGGTAAAGTCTGCGGAGATCATTAAGGAGGGTCTAAAGTCAAGCTACAGGAATATCATGATTCATGCTATTATTTATTTGCATCACAGTAACACTTAGGAGCCTCACTTTTGATCCCTGGACTTTTTTGAGTAAGGGATTCTACACAAAGCACAGAAACCGACTCCCCATATTAATAGCAAATAATCTTCATTAGAAGTATATTTTGAATACTCAGTACAAATAGCTTCTGAACACGCTACAAGCCAAACTACTCTGCAGACATGGCTTTGTGAATAATGCTGAATAATGAATAAGTTCTAGAAAATTGCAAGCAGAAAGGCACAGCACGGATCAGATAATTTTTTCCTCATGCTTTGTTCATCCATCTCGCCTCAGCAGGTACTTCTGGGGCAAGTTGCCATGGGTGGTGTTGATTTATTTGATTAATAAATGTCTCTTCACTTGCTAAACAACCAGTGAAATAGTCTCCCTGCAATAAAAGTATTTTATATATTACAGTAAATTAAATGGAGTCTTTTAATGCTTCAAACAGTAATATATTTTTAGTAATCATGTTCCCATCACATAATTTTAATGTAACTAGTTCCATCTTCAAATAATTTCTAAAGTAAAATGAGATAGAATTATAATGTGCTACAGCTGGTAAGCGAAAATTCTTCTATTCCCCCTATACTAGGCCAGTACCTTCAGGGCTTTAAGCATGATACAGGGCATATCAGCTAAGCAAGATACAGAAGTCAAGCCATAAATCCAGTGCAATAGGACGTTTTAGCATCAAAAGCACTTCCAGGTTTATTGTCAACCACACCAAACTTCAGCAAAGTCACCTCAAAATCTTTAAAGTGTTCTTTCAATAAAAATACAGTGGGATATCACAGATTGGAGATAAAAAACACATCAACATTTTAAAACCAAAACATTTTAAAGGAGGAAAGTTGTATAGAAACTAATTTGCTACACATGTTTTACACAAAATACAAAAAGTGGTTTCTACAACAACATATGGAAAGTATCTGAATCAGTAAGACAATGACCTTCATAAATCACTCCAGGTTCCAATTTTAAATTATGTCTTGTTCCCTCTCTCCTGGGCTATTCACCGCATCTCATACAGACTCATGGTTATGTGTGCACAGTATTCCTAGCTTTATAGGGAATGATGTCATATCAACACATAAAAGGTATGTAAAATGAAGAGTAAACACATTTTTACATGACTCTGACCAGATGAACCCACATGTTCTGCTCTACCACTTCCCTTTGGCTTAAGGAAATTTTTTTTTTCTTTTTACATGATTTATTAAATGGACTTACCAAAACTTTGGGGGATTCCTCTTTAGACTTTATGCAGCAGTGCACTGTGGGTGGCAATGGCCAAGAGTAATGTGGGACAGAAATCCCATTTCCCTAACCTCAGGTACATGAAGGCTTCAGGTTCCTGCAAGCCAAAACACAATTGCTCATGAATACAATGCAGATTTATGGGATTTTGATCAAAAGCATGTTACACTTCAGTTAAGACAGCTGCTTGTGGCTCGTATTACCTTTCCCTTCTGGTCACAGATATGTTTACTGGACATTGTCTGTAGTATCAGCCTTTTGTTTTGTCTTCAAAAGCTACAACTGGGCATATTCCTTTCCTAAAAATAACATTAAATAGTGTTGAACTGAACATGCTGCAATTTTATCTCCTGTTTTCGGTAAATGTCTACCCGTTCATCCTGTTTGTAGTCTCAAATGACCACGTCAAACTAACACAACTTTGCCCAGTGATTTTAGGTAATAACAAAGTAGCTTTAACTGCCTGTTCAGTATGCTCTATTTCTTCTCTAGAACTTTCCTATCCATAAAGGTCTTCTGAGAAAACTCATAGGAATTTTAGTCAATGGTTTAGCAGTCAGTACTTAGGAATGTCTCCAAATCCAAAGTTTAGTTCTACCCATAAAGGCAATTCTTTGCACCCAGCACATTCTCATTCAACAGCTGATAAGAACTGTTTTCATAAGGTGTGTATGCAAAGTCCTATCTGCCCATTGCCTTTGTAAAGACAAATGCAAGAATTTACATCATGCTTCATGGACATGATCGATATCCTAACTGATATATTTCTATCAAATTACTCTTTAGTGAATTTTTAGTGAAGGAAAGATGCAATAAAAGCAGAATTTTACAGTACTGGCCTTGAAAATATGTAGGTTTGAACAGTATAGAATTTCAAAATCTTTATTACTGAACATGAAATAAGAATATAAACTTTTGAAAGGATGCTTGAACTACTACCACCACCACTACTACTTTAGTTATTTGTGAACTAAATGAACTTGTTCCGGATATGTTGACACATGATAACCACAAAACCCTAAAACAGCTCAGATAAGGATCATGCTTCAGTAGAAATCACATATCCGTCTGTATAGTTCAGTTGTATGTGGTAGAATAGGCATTCTTTCTCCAGCTTGCTAACAAGGGATTTATGAATTAATAATGTCACTGATTTCCTTAAACATTTAAGTCTGCATGGTTCAGGATCTTTTCTGGCTTTAGCAAGCAGAGATTGTTTAAAGCGATTAGTCCGAAGTGCAAGAAGTTGCAGTTCTACATCATGGCTGTGCAAAACACTGAACAAAACTTTTCCAAGTTTTCTACCAAATAGGAGAAATTAAAAATCAAAATCAGGTCTTAAGTTGTTTGGGGTTTTTTTTATGTAATAGATAAATATATGGTGGTTATATTTTTAATAAAATGGTAGCTCTTTTTTTCTAGTGACCTGGATCTGAACTGAGCTTTAATTTGAAATTGTTACATAGTCGTTGGAACTTAAAGAGAAAGAAAAGAGGTGTCAGACTGTGCAGAGGCGATTCTGGTTTCTGAACTGAGACTAGAGATTCTCAAAAAATAGCATTTGTCCTCCCTTTCAAACTGTATTCCCAGGCAAGTTAAGAATATCAAACCCCAGACAAAAAGAAAGCATGATATTCAGCTTTAAATCAAGATATAGTTTGGATGTACGGTATACAGGCAAAGCACAGCCACATTGTGATAAAGACAAAATAAACCACAACTATATAGTGCAGGTAGCTGTGAAGAGAAAGAAAATACCACCAGTGCTCACTCTTAAGCAAGATACGGTATTTTTTACTTTACTGGTGGTAAACAATTGAGCTTCCCCCAGGGGCAGCAGGATCTGTCGCATATTTTCAGAAATACAGAGCAGCTTTCTGGAAGGAAACAACAGAGCTTCGGTGGAACTCCTGTGCCCTTTCCCAACAGGAGTAGACAGGTGAGTGGACCAACACTGCGAACAGCTAGTGGATGTAAAACCAGCCACTTGGAAATAAAAATTCTTGTTCGTGCAGGTGCATGATGTCAATGATGTTCTCAAGTGTAGCTTTGAAATTCATGTCACAGGTCTGCCTCTCTGCTTTTCTGTATGCAGAGCAAATTTAATCCCTTAGATAACTCCCTTGCCCTCATTAAACCGTGCCAACTTACACCACAGAGAATGAGGTAAGGAACATTTTTAACCTAACACAGATGACTTTTTCTATATGCAGTATCACTCAATTAAGTAGCAGAAATGTAGATGCTGGATTTACATTGCTGAAGGGTGTATATATAAAACATCACACTCATTTTTTTTAAATCCATTTAAACTAATGGAACTACAGGGTTCTTATCTGAGATTCATCATGACTAAATGAAGTAGTTCTGGCTTTCTGAGGTCTGTTTCCCTTCGCTGAGACTAGCCACACGAACGCTGACAAATTTATCGCTTCTTGGAATGTCTCATTTGCATCCTTTACTGCTCAGGCATGTGCCAGAACAACTGGCTCGGGACTTTCCCCACCAGCTTCTGCACTGCAGCCATCAGGTTTCCTCAGCAACCTGATTTCCTCCCCTAAAGCGGAGGGTGCAGAAAAATTCCTGAATGGAACGACTAGAAAAAAACCCTTCCCAACACACTATAATGAGGCCATGGCAATAATTGCCTAGTCAAAAGGTAAGAGTTTCCTTCAAACCATAACCCCAATATTGAATTCCTGTAACAGAGGGAAGGAAAGGCACCTTCTGATTTAAAATATCTCCTGATTTAAAATATCTCCTGTCTAGACCATACCCAGAGGAGGATATTTATCACAAAAATAATCAGACAAGCCATTTCTTAATTATGAGACACTGAAAAACCTGAAAGTTTGGATTTGGGAGGTTGCTGTCTGAAAATTATACTCTTTCTCGCTTTCTTCTTTCCCCCCTGTCTCTCCTATTCAAAGGCTGAAGAACTTCAGAGAGAAAAACTTCCTATGCAAACCAGCCCTCAGTGGGCACAAAGGGCTACTTCCAACAAAAAGAATAATTTGGATGTATGTGAAATGAATGGCACAAGGTTCAAGAGCTTCCCTTACATAACTGACAAAAATTACAGTCTTTGCCACGACTGATGGAATTTTTTCATATTTGTGTTTTGCCTCTCCACATTTTATCTTCAAGGACATGTTTGCTTACAATAGCAGTAGTGCATTGGGGCTGTAGAGCTGCGGGTCAACTCCTGCACCACTTAAATGATGGGAACTATTTGGATATTCAGCATCTTTTAAAAAATACTTTTGTTTGTCTATTTAGGGGCCTAACTTCAGGCAAGTGATCTGTTACCTTTTCATTACGGAAGTAAATTATAGCATATAACCAGCACTTTGGCTTGTAAACCTGTCACAGATTTTTTTTAATTCCCCCAAGAATCACAGATGGTTCAAGTGACCAAAACCAAATTTACTGCACGACGTCTAAGCAATTAGCCCAAGTTCTATAGTTTTCTTACAAACTGGCGGGGCAGTTACCACACATGTGGTGTTCTCTGAAGAGTGGCTGTGACCAGAAGGACCTGCACCCATCAACACAAACTCTTCTTTCCCAGCGAGCATCAGCCGCCACTGCCAACAACTTCAGTGCCTCCGCCAGCCAGGAAGGTCTGATAGAGAATATTTCTTTAAACTATAGACACCCATAAGTAATATTCTTCCCTACAGACCTGTTTCCTCCTTCCAGTGTCATGTGGTCTGTAGCACCGAAGAGGACCAATGACAAGTTTCAGACAGCCGGTCATTTTCTCAAAAAAAACCCCAAATGATTTTTCCTCTAAACACAAAACCCCCCAACTATCAGGGGGAAAAGGTGAAGACTTAAAATGCCCTCACGGTCCATTGCCTCCCTTAAAATGTGCAACACAAAATATCACATTGCACATTCCAAAAATAACCTCCTTGCCCTTGTATTTCTACCCTGCCTTAGGCTACTGACAAGAACCCTCGTAAACCACCACTCGCCAGCAGCATCTGGCAATTTCTGAAGTGCTGTAATAAAACCAAGAAAGCGTTGATCAATTTACTTGATGCTTAAAAATAAATCTGATTCAGGCAGGGATTAGCAGCAGAATTTTTAGGCCAAATAATTTTGCCAGCAAGAGTTATACAGGAATAAATACTGACAAATCAGGTGTCTAATGAACTCCTGGTCTGAACTTTCATTATAGAGAAACTACCATACCTAAATAACACAGATTGCCTTGAGTATCATAGAAACAAGAAGGGTTTCTTCGATGGGTGGTTGCTTTAGGGACCACGGGTTCTGACCATATGCAACCTATTTTAGGCCTTTTTTAAGCCCAGGCTTTGCCAAAAAGTTAAAAGCCTCATTAGTTAGGCGTGAAACACGCTCACATAAGCTGAAGGCTCCACAGGTCATGCCAGCAAAGCTGATCAACTTCTGTGAGGCCTCCTATAGTTTTTTTGCTCCTGCTGGTTACAAATTTGTAAGCTCCTGAGAACTACATGGTGCCTCGTGGGACACCACGGCTCGACAGCCTTCTGGAGAGCCGTCAGTTTTGCATGAACTTCTGGTGCAACAGAGGTCTCGCTACAACTAGAAGCACAAGCTGTTTAGTCATTTTTGCCATTTGAGTAAAGATAAAGGCATTTCTTGATAAAAATGCTTAGGTAAAACAGAATTAAGGCTGGAGATACATTGTCCTTTAAAATATATATCCCTCACATGTCAGAAAACCTGGAAATCTGTAGTTAAGCTCCTTATCTCTGATGCTGTAACTTCACTGTTCATCTGTCTCAAACTGTTTATGCCAACTCTCTGCTCTACAGACAAGACAATTGTCTACCCCAGCACCTGACTTCCACACTGGATAGCAGATTGTCTCCTTCGGTGCCTTCAAATATTGAAGGGAGCATGACCTCTAGAGGCAGACTTGCTCTGGTGGAACTAGTATGGATGGGAACGGACTAGAATTTGCCATTGGACTCAGTTTGAAGATGCAGGTTTCTGCTGAACTTCCTTAACTGAAGGCATAAAGCATTTTCAAAGAGATGAAGAATAAATCTCTGCTCAAACTGCTTGGATATCTTGATCTACATGCCAAGGGATTTCAGAGCTAATAAGAAAAAACATACCAGAGTTAGACTGAAATGAAACTGGCTTCATTATTTGTGTAGCTTTTGCATTTCTCTCTGGCTGTCTTTGCTGCTGATTACTACCATTTGGTTTCAGCTGCCTTGGGCACTGCTCCAACCAGTTCAAAATTAATTCTCGCAGTGGCCAAAAAACTTAGGAGACTTCTTCTGTACTGGGGTGCCCCGGACCATTTTGAGAGATCCAATAGGCTCAGATCAGCATCTGCACTTTTTACTCCTATCCAAACTAGAATAAACCTCTGAATATTTTGAGATTCACACATCACCACTCTACTATTATTTCTTAGACACTCAAGTGTTGCCAGTATATATTAAACAAGCTTTGTAACCTATAGTTATGGCTACCCATGAAATACAACATAAAGTACGATGCAGAGAACACAGATGCCCTCACTTTAGTTCTACAGGTTTACACAGTTTTGTCAGATTTGATGAACTCTACTTACATTGAAATACCCTTCTTCTTGCTCATGGTCAGAAATCTTCCCTTACTGGCATTTGTCTCTGTATCACCCTGCACCTAGGGGACAGAAGGAGGATGACAGCTTTACCTTTCGACTCCCTGCCTGTCCCAAGAGCTGAACAATGGCTCATATTACATTGCAAAAGGCAGTTTTATGGAAACAGGGTGACCCCCAGCCTAGTAGTAACATACCATTTACCTCGGGTTCTCAGTTATAACATTAAATCCAAAAAACCCCATCAACAATCTATTCATTTTGTACTATTTTCCCACACAGAGAACAACATGCTGGTTGACATGTGGGGCACAATACTACACAGCTTCAGCCAAGAATGTTACACGCATAAACACAAAGCAAAATGTCATGAGTGAGTAGGACACAGATTACAGGGAAGCCTGATCTCACATGGGGAAAGCACAGGTGAATAGCCATCAAGTTACTCATCTCAAAACCAGAGCAAGACCCCAGAAGGGAGTATAGCTATTAATTAACTCACTAAGACAACCAGGTTGTCTTTCACCTGCTAACAACCACAATTTTACCTTGGCTTTTGAGAAAAGGCCAGGGGAAGAAAAAAGGGTTTCAGCTAGTTAGGAAACTCATCCGCGCTGAAACACATTGGCTTAAAGCACTCACATTGCTCTCCCTTGCGTGTGGGAGCAAGGTGCAACTGGAACCAACGGAGGTGGTAGTTTGTCCCGTTCCCTCCTGCTGACACGGCAGTCTGCGGAGTGATGTGGGTAGCAGGGCCGGGAGCCACGCAGATGAGTTTGGGTCAGAGAGGACGCGATAAGCCTGTTCTCACAGAAGAGTCAAGGGGAGAGCGGCCAGTCCGTGACACAGGCCTGAAGAACACATCAGAAGTACAACAGCAATTTAAAGAGGGATGGGAGGGAGCTCTTTTAGGATGGGGGCGTGGGGGGGTAGTTGGTGGGTTGATATTTGGTTACTGTTTTTTAAAAGGACACTTCATATTTAGAAAGCAATACTTTCCTACTCCTTTATTAAGTTAAACGATTAAAAGTTTACTTCAAAGCAGCAGCATCAGTTTACACTGATCAAGAATTACATAAATCTGTTTTTATTAAAACTGTAATAGTTTGAGCTACAAACTTCCTAATTTCTCCTGTGATCAATGTTCTAATTGCTCACTTCTTGCTAATTTAAAGTGTTACCACTCTGGGGTTTGTTACTCTCCTTCCATTTCCAACCAACATGATAAAAGTAACTATAGCTGAAAAGACTATTTTTACAGTAAGTAAATGCAAAAGGCTCTGAAATGCTCTTAAAAAAGCCATTATAAAAAGTGAGGTAGAGATTTCTGTATCATTTAAAGTGCTCATGGCTCAGAAGTTGACATATTTTTATGTGTTAGTTTATTGGATCAAACATGGAGGCTATTGTTAAAGAAGGTGGAAGCAGATTAAGGGAAAGGATGTCATAACTGCAGACACAAAAACGCTTTTCACTCTCACTGAATTTGTGGTAGTGATTGATTTGACCCTGAGGTGTTGAACATACTGCAAAAGTGGACTGAAAGCAACTGAGACTGGTTTAGACCTAAAAAAAAAATTAGGAGATCTTCACTGAACCATAAAAAATAAACAACTAGGAGACTGAACCTTACTGTGAAAGCAACAGAATTATCATTACCTCACAATAATTTTATTCAGATTTCACAAACACTTGCTTTCAAAGTCATTACTTTGCATTAATTCTTCAGCAAAATTAAATATAAAATAAATAAAAACAAATATTCGGAGGCACTTACATTATTTCATGGGGCTATCCATTAACAGCATCTGAAAAGACAATTTCTGGTTGGACTTCATCCTGTGAAAGCAAATTTCAACAACTTATAGGCTTAGCATAGCTTTTTCTCAACTTCTCACATGGTGAATGATAATAATAATAAGAATAATAATAAAGCTTACCCTCATTTTCTCTTGCTCTTCTAAAATAAATGAAAGCCTTACATTAGCCTTCTCCTGAACTCTGTGGCTGGTGAAAAAACCCAGGAGATGTCTCTAAAATTTCATTCCTTACAACTGGTGCACAAATAGTACTTTTGTGGTTGTAATAAATTGTTTTGCCTGAGACAGTTTTAATAAGAATAATTCTCCTTCCAATTTTATTGTGGTTAGCATAAAGAAAAACGCCCTCATTCTATACAAATTAGGTTTTTTATAATGGAGAAACTCAAGGCTCCGTAAAGAAATGAAGACATGTTCCTTCACATATTCACAAAGACAAAAGTTTTGGAAGAATATCCAAATAAAACTGGGAACATATCTATTTTTCAAGGATATTTATAGATACAAATGAATCTGCACCATCTGAATTAGTTATGCATTCTGTATGATCTGTGTCTAATTTAAAATGTAAAATCAACTAGTACTCCAACTCAGCTTTTTTTTCCACTCCATTGAATGCAGTGTCCTGCTCAACTAGTCAGAAACTGAGCAGGAGCAAATAACAGTGTTGTAGTAATGATTTCTAAGACATACCTGGCAGAAAGCTTAAAAAAAACCAAACACATTCACAACCAAAGTCATTGTCAGAGATAGAGACAGGAATTCATTCTTGTTTGTTTCAGAAGGCTGTGGTTTATACTAAATCTCCTTCACCAAAAGATTTTTCCCTCTCCCCATTTTCTGGGAAAAACACTCATTAGCAGCAATAGGTTGTTCACAATATGTACTTACATTTTTTAAAAAGAAAATAAATCTAAGAAATATATTTTCCTTTCACAAAATGCAGGAGAAAGTGAAAAACTGTTTCCAATTTTGATTTCTTCAGTCTGTAAGCAGTCTGTAAAAGACATGACATGGACTTGATTACCTGAAAATGGGGAAAAAAAATAGATTCTTCTATGTGTCTCACATTGGAAACTTGTAGAATCTTTTAGCAAGGCATTCAAAATCACTAGTCACTTTGGAAAATCAAAAGCTTTTACTCTGAGCCCCTCCAGAGTAAAACCAGTAAGACAAGACAGTGCAACTGCAATTAAATCAAGATATCATGATTGTTCTTTTCAATGTGCAACTCTTCCGTCTGAGTTCCTAAGTGGGATTTTTCTCATAAGGTTGGATACAATTAATTTTTTCATGATTAGATTGTACTAACCTGGCAAAGACTGCATGGGGGCTGCATAATCAGGTATTTATCTGCAATATAATGATACAGAAACAATAAATCTGTCCCTCTGTGTTCTAAGAGACATAGCAGACTCACTCACAGGAAGAAAACAATAAAGAAAAATAAATTTTGGCATTTTATTTTTTTTTTAGTGTTTACTTAACAGGGATACTACTTTTAATTTATATACATACATCCAGAGCATTCAAAAAACAGATGGCCACAAAGAATGCTATGCCCTCTTTAACCGTTATATTCCAATAAGAAAACCACAACGTTCAGAGCAACTGCAACGAAGTCAATGCTTCTTTAATAGCTTCATTTGGGATTTGAAATAAGAAAAGTCACAGCGCTACCACTATTAACATACCTACTACAAACAGACTTAATACCAAGCAACAAAAAAAATGCCAAACCAGAAGCTTATCTTTTTTCCTACCATTCATTGTTGGAATGCTGTTTTGCTGCTTGGAAAACGGCTCCTGGCACCTTTTTGTCTTTGATTTAAATTAGGGACCTACATTATGGAGTTCACCTCACCTGCTACAGCCACTCTTTTGTGCAAATAAGCTTCAGTTGCATCAACCCAACACTGTAGCCAAGTTGTAAAAAAACCTTTGGGAGGTTCAAACTGAATAAGGTATCAGACAAGGCAAAGCAAATCATTCCTCCATTGCAGGAGGAGGCCTATTTATCTTTTCTCTAGCATGTCACTCTTTATAGGCTCTTTTTAATTCACATGTCTATTTTCTTCCCAATGCTGAATAAAGATGGGTTCCAAAATCTCAAAGTTTTATGCCAAACAGAATTCTAGCCAGACCTCATGAAGTTACACCTGGAGAAGGCACTCAGCTGCCTTGTCTTTCTCATCTTTCTTCATCTCCCTCTCTCTCTCTTACGGTTATATCATTTCTTGCCACGTTAAGCCCTTCTTCCTGGGACGCACATTATGTCCGCTACATTGCCCTTAACCTAAGAACATTCCATTTTAAGCAGCTTCCATCAGTCCAAACCTCAGCAACCAAGAAGCTGAGTACAGACGCAAAAGAGATTGGAAAGCGCACAACCAAGAGTGAGTGTGGATCCAAAAGAATAGTTTTCTGGTAATGTAAGGGCAGAAAATAAAGAGGAAGAAAACAATACAATGAGATGATAAGGAAGAGAAAAAGACCTGGCAAAGGAAAAAGAGAAAACAAACCAAATCTACTAGTACCTGGTCTTACCTTCGCTGGCATATAGGGCAAAATTGCCAAGGGTGATGGTTTTAGTGAATATGAAATATTTTTTTCACACATTTCTTAAGCAGTTGAAAACTTACTACTCAGTTGGATTAAACACTTCTTTGAGTCCTCAGTTAAATCTTGTGTTCATATTTCAGCATTTTAACCTAACAAAAAAGAGAATTTTTTATTTAGGAAAGAATAAACCAAGCTATTTAACATGCTATTTAATCAAAAGAATGTCTTGAGAATAACTACTAATATCTCCCAATATTTTGCACTACTTGCTCATAAAGTCATAAAGTATCAAAACAGGAAATTAGAAACAAGAAAGGAAACCCAAACATCTTCAACTGTGATTTGAAAACAAAGTGTATGCAAACAAAAGGCAACTACAGTTGATACTATTCTATCAAAAGAGTATTGCATGAGAAACTATTGAACCAACGTATCATAACTGGGGTTTTGGGGAGCAAAGTTGTAAGTTTAAACTGCAGAGGATCTTTTCTGCCATAGGTGAAGAACAAAAGAAAATAGTAAAGTGTTTGAAAGATGGATGTAATGAAATTATCAGCAATTTAGACTGTTGCCTTTTTATCATCCAGTACTTCAGAAAGCAGGGGTAATGTGAAGCAACAATTAAGAATTAAAAAGAAAAAATATTTCTGATGAGTCCTTCAGTAGGTGGTAAAATTATGTAGTTTTTTTAATTAATCTTGAAATCTTGCTAAGTGCCAAAAAACCTGAAAGACTTCATTCACTACATAGTATACAGAAGACAACAAGGCATCAGTAGGCCAGATAGCTTCACAGCACTCCAGGGCATAATTAAGAAAAACTTTATGCCAAATTAACTTAATACAGAGCTAAACAGTAGTCCTCTGCCTTTCCTAATTTCCATATCCATATGTATTTTGCAGTGGATCTCAGACTCCTTGACAGTGAATCTAAGCCCTCGAAAAAGTGCTTTTTTCCTCTTAGTCTTTCTTTGCAGACTGTCTTTAGACACTTGTGTGCAGCTGACAGCTACTGAACTAATAACTTGTGAAGGTAACAAATGCCAGTTGATACTGTTTTAGAAAGCAGTACTCTTATGAAAGACACTTGACTTCCTTCTTAAGGGTTATTACAGAAAAAATAACTGCGCAGATGTAACAGATACAGACTTTTACAAGACCTCCAACTTCACTCTGCATCACGTTCAGTTTAAATCATGAACAAGTGAAATGCACCTTAGATGGCTTAAAAACAAAGCGTTAGTATTAGAAAAAAACATCAAATGGCACTACTTCTTGTGGATTCTACAGTATTAAGTCTCACCCTAATGAGTATTTTCTGCACCCTCCAGAAGTCCTTAATGATGATGACAGTAGATGCAGTAAAATACAGCAATAACAAGGAGGACAGTTTTTTAAGACAAACAGATCTGAATTTCCTAGTAACTTTTATCCTTTCAGATTATATTAATTTCAATTCTGTGAAATATAAAACAATGCATTTGGGAATGGGGCAAGCAGGCCATGCCTACAAAATGAGGACCAACAATCAGGAGCCAAAGTAATAATGATTCTGAGAGCTATGCTGTGACTTAAGAGGCTGTCATGCCCTTCAGATGTATAAAGAAGGGAATGCGAGTGGGCGACAAGAAAGGATCTTATCTCTGCATGCAACAAGCACAAGGGAGCACCTCATCCACTTCTGGTATCTGTTTTCTCTACATTTTTCAATATTTTTCCTAAAAGCATAAGTAAAAAAAACCCCAAAAGCAGTGTTTTTCCTTGCTGGTCCAAAGTAGAACACAGCTAGGAGATGCACGAAGAGCTTTGGCCAATTTTAGCACGCCATACAGTATTTCTAGCCACTGTCCCCTGAGATCTCACTCCATCCCACTCTAAGCTTTTCTCCGTGTGAGTTTGAAAGCTGCTGACTATGTGGATGACTTACTGACCTTCAATTCTCCCCATCCCTGCCCCTGATAAGGGATTCTCATGTTTAACTTCTGCAAAACTGTAAGAGATTACACTGGGGACAGCTTATATACACAGATGCACACATCTACATATATTTGTGAAATAACACAAAGTGCACTCTTTGGGCCCAGCCATCTGGCCAGTTTTTTACCCAGCAAAGAGTGTGCTCATCCAAGCCACGAGCAGCCAGTTCCTCCAGGAGAATGCTGTGGGAAACGGTGTCAAAGGCTTTGCTGAAGTCCAGGTAAACAACACCCACAGCCTCTCCCTCCTCCACTAAGCAGGTCACCTTGTCATAGGAGAAGACCAGGTTGGTCAAACAGAACCTGCCCTTCATAAACCCACGCTGACTGGGGCTGGTCACCTGGTTGTCACAGAGGCTCTGTTTATTTTCCAAGCCAACAAAAATAGTAAGTTAAATTCATGACTTCCAGTATGAAAAGAAAATACCAACTGCCACTCTAAGCTTTTTACAAAGCATTAGCAACAACTTCTACATCTCATTCACTAAAGAATTACAGGTTTCCAGATTTATTTTTTCCTCCTGTACACACAGAACAAGTATTTCCTTAGTCCCTAAATAATCTAACCTTGAACTACATTAAAACCTCACTAATGGAGGAGCAAAAAGAAAGACCTCTGAAAACAACACAGTGTACCATGCCATTCATCACATTTGAGAAAAAAATGGCCACTGTTTCTGCAAACAGGGGTATTTTATACACATTTGTGAAACAGAAAACAAGTTACCTAAGTATTTCAAGCATATTTCTGCTATGACACTTGGATAATGAACAAAAGAAAACTTGAGCTTAGCAGCACACAGGATAAGGAAAAACAGTGAGCTTTTTGCTGTATCTCCAGCTCAGCCATTGTTTTATTATTTGATGTTATCACAGAAAAATTTGAACATTACCAATTAGAAGAATACGCAAAAAAATGTGTTTACCTTTCTCAAACAAAATGTGATTTTTAGGTGAGAACAGTTTACCTTTAGTACTAAACCATGATGAGGCATGGATCACAGCATCGGACAAGGTGAGGGCTGCCTCTCTACCTGCACTCTAACTGTTGAACACAGCTGGATTACAAGGGAACAGATACCAAAAGGAAATAAAAGATGATTCTGTCAAGCCACCCACCTAGAATTCCCTCACATTCTCCTCTAGTTTGAAGGCTCACGCATTTTCTGCAAGCAGGTATCAGCAAGCTCTTTTAAGGAGTGAGATCTTCCTGAGAAACACTCATGATGGAGATAACAACTAAGAGGAAAATTCATGTATTGCGTGACGCCACAGACACTGCCATACTTAGAACATCCCTTCTGCTATCCACCATCTGCTTCTGTTTTCACAGGTAATCTAGAATATGAAACAAGATAATAATTCACAACGATCACTTCTCATCCGTCTTGGTGACCATAGCTGTAAGGAAGGGGACCGATCACAATACATCCGCCCTCTGTGCAAGACTAATAAAGAAGAAAAAACCAAGTACATCACTCTGCAAAAATATTCTTTTAGAATTTTCTACAAAGGCAAATGTAAGAGAATAAATGCATATGCAAGCTATACAATGCTTGATCTTGTTTGCAGTGCATTAGAGAAAATATGCCCAGCAGCATATTGTTTGGACATATGGGTCACATTGACTTTTTGGCTGCTTATCATCAAATGCCAAACACGGGCATGCAGAATAACATTTGCTGCTTTTATTCTTCATCTAATGTGTCGTGGTTTCAGCCCAGCCAGTAACAAGGGCCCACCCAGCTGCTCACTTGCTCCTCCCGCCCCCCTCGGGTGGGATGGGGAGGAGAATCAGAAAGAAAAAAGAAAAAAAACAGAACTTTGAGGGTTGGGATAAGGACAATTTACCGGGGCAACACAAAAAGAGAAGTTACAACAACAACGATACAAATAAAAGAATGTACAGAACGAGTGATGCCCAGTGCAACTGCTCACCACCCTGAACCCGGCGCTCCGCCACTTCCCCCACCGAAAGCCGAGAGACCCCCCAGCCTGCTCCCCATTTCTATACTGGGCGTGATGTCCCACGGTATGGAATAGCTCCTGGGCTGGTCCAGGTCAGCTGTCCTGGCTATGCCCCTTCCCAGGTTCCTGTGAAAATTAACTCTATCCCAGCTGAACCCAGGACATAATGAAAAGCATTTCCTATAGGTACTTAAACCATAAGAATCTTAAGGAACACAAAAGACTTCTCCTACTGCAGGATTTGCTTTTAAATTCTATTTTTTTCCCTAAAAAGCCTGATTTCTGACATCAAGAAAGCAAAGGAAATAAGAATAGAGGTCTCATTTCTGATTAAAGATGTACCAACTACAGAACATCCTAATTACGAAATGATAAATTGTCTGGGGTTTAACAAAGACATTCCTAATTTCTAGATTAATTTTTAGTCTCTAGAGTGGACATATTTTCCAATATAAAATAGAAAAAGTTAGCTGGTGGCAGATAATATGCACTGTTTGGCATAATTTTTCCAACTATGGCGTGACTTGTGTTAGGATATGTCATTATCTCAGGGCAAAACAGGATTAGTGGCAATCCTTGCTATTTTTCAGCTTCTCTGATGTTCGCTTTTGAGCCTGTTACCTTTTAATTTCATACCCTGTGAACAGAAATGCATTCATCTAATCCTGGTTGTCTTCCAACGAATACACCCAGTGCTTTCAGTATGTAGCACAGATTACAAAGATAATCAAATGAAAGGGAGATATGATGGTTGCATTTTTCTTGCAATGTCCTTTCTGACATTTAAGGAGAATTATTATTCTTTTTAACATGCCTTCATTTACAGAACAGGCCATTTATGACAGTTTTCTACACACTATATTGAACCCGTGTTGGTAAACATATTTATTGTAATAAATTAGTTACAACTAAAGAACTTGATTATGAAATGGCAACAGTACGTAAGACTTTCTTCTTCAAAGCACAAGCCTTTTTTACTCCAGCTAATGAAGAATCTCTTGCAGGCTGTGGCAGCTACACAGTTGTAACCAAACCCAGCCACGTTTTCCTCTTGTTCAACAGAATTTCATTCTCATATATCAGTAATGTTGTCCCTTTAAGGACATAATAAAATAGATTTCATCATATGTATAAAGGAGGAAATTTTTGGCTTTTTGCTTAACATAAAAATAAGCTTCCAAATCTGTCTTAGGACATTTAATAAGGATGCAAGCAATTAAGTTTGGATCTTTAAGTGCAGGAAGATCCTGTATTTTGTTTAGATTCAGCTGCATTTTCTGTCCAACTGACAATAGTCAAATTACAACATCAAACTTTTTATCTCTCAGACCCCATCTGAGTTTTCTAAGAATCTGTGGAAGGTTAGAGTCTTACACAAACAACATACCTGGCTGGACATGAAAGCAGGGGGCAAAAAAAGTCAGCAAAAACAGCATTGCAGATTTGCATTAAGAACATTTATATCTGCCTCTTCATGTGGTTTCCATTCAGCACTTAAAAAGTAAGTCTGCATGAGAAAAAAAAAAGTTTTGTTAAAAAGTTCTGCTATTGCTAAACGAGGTCTCATTTGCATCTGCTGACAAAAGGTTTTATTAGCATAGCACTGGAAAGCAATGAAACCAATAGCAGCAAAAGAGCAAACTGTCCTGACAACTTTATTTTTGTTAATGACAAACAGAAAGAACTGCATGATCATTGTCAAGCAAGCTCTGGGGCTGATCCAATTCAGTCTGGTGTCTACTTAATTTCAGTATTTGACTTCAGGAAGATCATTATTGGGATCCAAGTGTATAGCATTGGCAGTTATTATCATTTTTAAAAAAACCACTATGAGGTTAGTTGACTGTGACCTACATTTAGTAAACCCATTTTGTACCTAATTCCATACTCCACTTACCTTCAAATTATCCTTTCCTTTGAAATTTGTTACAAAGTCCTCAATAATATTGCAATGAAGCTGATAATCACCCCAAGTTTGCTTTCTGCCTTGCCTTAAATACGCACACTACCTGAAATATTCTTGAGGGACAACCTGACTAGACAGACAT
>JANZLQ010000007.1:31954306-31979978 GCA_026212715.1 Elanus axillaris | reverse complement strand
GGGGGGGAAGAGAGAGAGGGAGAGAGGGAGAGAGTCTTATTCATTTAAAGATTTAAGCAGCCTTTACAATATATTTTTTAAACATTTTGAGTGTATTAAATTCCTGAATCAGAGACAACTACGTACTTTGTTTATTTAATTTTGCATGTCAGGGAACAAATAAGTCCTCCCGCAGTTAATTAACAAACAGAACTACGCTATTCATAGTAAAACTAATGGATCCAGGTGGTGTTCATGTAAGTCTCTGACCTCCTCCCACAACTATATCTAGCATTACCTGTCAAGATTAACCAAATCACCTCCTCAGACCTTGTTCTTAGGGTAAATGACAGCACAGTTTTCTTTCAAGCATGGAAAGAGTATAGAGGAATTTAAAAAGTTTATAAATCTGAAGACAGAACACCAAATGTACTCAGCATTTGTTTTTCATCACAGGATGCCTTATAACCGTTATATTTTCTTATCTTGCAAATTTTTTTCCTCTATGATACTGAAAGGCTGTTAGGTTTTTAGCAGACTGCTTCCCAGTTAACTCAAATAGGCAGCGTTCATTTCAGCAGGCGTGTGCAATGTGTGCCAGCAATAATACAGCCATTGAGATCTCTATAAATCTTATCACCCTCAACAATTTGATGTAATAAGAGTGCTTTGTACTGTTTTTGTTTTGTACTGATTTTAAAATGTTATCTTCAGGTGCCAATTTAAAAGCATGTATAGGTATAATATCCTATACACTCTGAATGGATTTTCCAGTATATTGAATACAGAGAAGAGGGGTATCAAGTTCATGCATTTCAAAAGTATACAACAGTTTATCTGTATTTTTAATATAGATTTTTAGAGAGACTGTATATAGATTTTATTGTTTCAGATGTTTTTTAATGTAGAGATTTTTAGATATATCCTAATACTCTACATTTCTAAGATGGCATAGAATATTCTGTGGCAAAATAAGTTTGTTTTTCAGAATTAGCAGCACATTTAAACAATTATAGTATTCTATACAAGACAGCTGATTTCAATTTGTGTGCAAGATGACTATGTAGTAGGCAATGACATGATACATACATCCACTTGATACGAATATCAGTGTGATTTTATACATACTTCATTTTTAGCCAGCTCACAATCTACTCCTCAAATGGCAACCCTGTGATTACATGTGCCTGTATGTCTGAACACAAATACATACAAAAGCCTTGAAACCATCTGAAAAACGGCCACCTTCAGACTTGGGTGGTTTTGGAGTGCACTCCCCCACCTCGCCTTTCCCCTTTGGGCTATTAGTAGCACAAATGGCGACATCCAAATCCATACTTCTGAAGTCTCAGGATTCTAAATAATGGCTGTAACTGACGATTTATTCGAAGTACAGTATTAGGTTAGCAATGGAAATATTCCTTGTAAATAGTGCTTGCAGTGCAAAAATATAAAGGTTTTGCTTCCATCAAACAGCAAAGGTATTCTGACCAGGCAGGGAGAGGAGTTATTTTATTCCCCATTTCTGTCTAGGTGCACCTACTTTACACTCTTACAGCTCTGTCTAACAAACAGTAACATTACACTGGCATAATAGAGGACATAGGGCCCGTGATTTTTATATAAAAGTTGTTTACTTTCTACATGTTTTCTTACCACCAGATAACAAAGTTAGCTTGACCGGGGTTGGACTGTGTGGTTACAGCAAGCCTACTACTCCAAAAGAACCACAGATGTGCACACTTAGCTTGCGTTACTCCTTTTGAAAGAGGAGAAACTTACTATGAGGCCGCAGAAGCAAGAACTTGCACACCCAAGCAGTTTCCACGGGGCAGCTTGCTTTCTCTCTGTTAACATCACTGCTTTCCCCTTCCAGTTTGTGGGTTTGCACCATTGACCTCTGTCACTGAATCAGTATTTTCCTTTTGAAGCCATTCTGTATACTACAAGTTGCCATGCCACCCTTACACTTAAAACCATTAGTAAGAAGAATACCTTAAGAGCCAGAGTCACCCTGCTTTATACAAAACACTCAAGGATATTATTTTGTTTTTTCAACCACAATGAAGAATAATTTGCAGTTTATGAGCAAGAATTTTCCAAAAATGAAGAGTTCCAACCCTCTCCCAGCAACAAAAAACACAGCAATCAGGGCTGGCAGCTGGCATGCTAAATTTCAGCTGGGTAAAATTAGAAATGCCTCACATGAGGGAGCTTAGGAACTGAATTTGCCTAGCAAAAATGCAACAATTCTGTGTACAAACACTTCTGTTTTAAGAGTTTAAGTCTCTCACTACCACAGATATTTATTTCCATCTTTATAAACTACACTGAACTATTTTTTGTTCAAAGTTTGTATTAATATATTGTTACAACAAAGACTAATTGTCCTAAAGTTTGGGTTTTTTTCTTTGCAGTTACATCTTCTGTTAGGATTAGGTAAACATCTAAACTAAATGTACCTTCCATCTTCATACATTTCTTGCTGAAATCAAGGTACGCCTCTTCTAGGTACTCTTGTTCATCTGACATTCACAGGACATAGTTATTGACGCTAGTCACTGGAAATCAGCAAAAAGTGCAGGTGATCAGCTTTCAAACTCAAAGCTAAAGTTATGTATTAGAACCATCCATATGTGTGCATTTCACACTTGCCAAACAAATGCATAATGGATAATACTGGTTAACAATAAACATATTTTCAAGCTTTTAATAAGCCATTACCAACAATGGTGGGTAAACAAAAATTAAAAGTTAATAGTGAGCAGCACTGTCTTTTGAAATAAGTTAAAAGAGCTAAAACACAGTTTAGCAGTTTTAATCGTGAAATGAGTTCCCACTAGAATTGCCTGCCTGTCTGCTGTTTATGATTTCCATATTCCAAGAGTTTTTCTGTAATGAAGCCACAAAACCACCAGGCATTTACCCCTGTTGGCTTTTCTAGAGTTCATAGATCCACCCGGCAGCACAGTCGGGAAATATGTTGTTCCTCTTTTGACATCAGTAGCCTGCTTATGTTCCCCTCAACCTTATAAGGAATAAGAATTTGGTCACAGCTGAACGCTTCTGCAGGTCACATTCCTTGGCCACTGCAGAGTGACATACACAATCTGAGAATGTCTCATTCAGGACAAATTATAGTACAGATGAATATATTCTGTAGAGGGACCTTCCTGCAGGTCAACTGTATACCTTTGTATAGCTCCTCCTCCTACCTATGGTATTTCACCTGGATACTCCTACATCACGCCCGGTTTTGTCTACAACACCTTTCAAAGGCACGTGCCTTTTTTATGAAACAGGAGAAACTATCGCATCTCTAGGTAATCTGTTCCAACTAGTAATCATGCTCACTTCAACATAGATCCTTATTTCTCATCTGAATTTCTTTGACCAGTTTTGAGACATTATTGCTCTCTCTCTCTCTCTAGATCAAAGATCTCTATTTCTCCCCAGCTTTAACCTAACTCGGGCACTTCTCAGTTTCTTTTTGAATGAATTGCATGAATGATGGAGCATTTAAAATGTCTTTCTGTAAAATGTTTTCCAGTTCTAAATTTATTTTGCCCTTACTCTGATTTGTTTGGTATTCTTCCCTCCTGTGCCAGCCTAAGATAGAATCTGATGCCAGTCTTCCCAGTTCTGTAGAACAGAATCCCACACCCCTTCCTATTGCTGCTCCTTTTTCCCAGTTTATAAAAATTACGACTGCAGCAGCCATTATAGTCTCACCACAAATAAAGTTTCAACATTTTTCTCACTACAATGCCTTAATCCCTTTTAGTGTTCTCACCCTACAGAATTTACATGCTATATTAATCTACCCAGTACTTGAACCACAGCCTTTATAAGAAATAAATTATGAACTCACTGGCTTACATAAAAAAGCCAACCAACCCCCCCCAAAAAAACCAAACCAAAACCCCCCAAACAAACAAATAAAACAGAAAACACCCATACGATGAGCCTCATTGAAGATTTAGAGCAAGTTTGCTGCTCATCCACTGAGCTTGGTAACTATCAATTATGAAACACTAAGAGCTATTAAAGAGTAATTATCTGAAACATAAAAATCTTGCATTTTGTCATTGCTCTGTGTAGAAGAAAGGTTGGCTTTATCTTTTTTAGAAGGTAAAAATCTAAACAAGGGCTATGAAATAAATTACTAGAGCTTATAGTCTGCGTTACAGTAAGACCACCTTCCAAGGCTCACTTTGTAAGTTAATTCATTTATTCTAAGAGACAAAAATCACATCATCTCTTCCAAAGCTCTCCACAAAGCTACAAATATCTTAATGCTATTATCAACTAGCAGATGAACTACAGCAATGGTGTTTAAAAAAATAAACCCAAATGACCATACTGCCTCCGATTCCCTTCCCTATAATTTTTAGCAATAGGAATAGAATTAATATCTTCTAATCAGTTCCTTATTCTGTTGCCTTGAGCATTCAGGTGCCCAAAGTGCAGATGAAACTTAGACTTCGTACATGCTTTCAGAGGACATGTGTTTTGGGGGTTGTTCCTTTTTTCTACATTCTAGTAATCTACAAGACTCCTAGCTATAAATTGTTCCTTCTAGCAATCATATGCCATGATTTTGTTGGCTATTTTTATTCATTAATACCAGCTGCCTCGCAGTGCCTAGAGGTAACAGAAAAAATATGTATATGTGTTTTAACCATATGGTAAAAAGGGATGAAGGTCTTTTATGTAGGATAATCCATATACCCAGGGTAAAATTCACTCTTATGCAAAGACCAGGCTTAAAGGCCTGTTCTCCACTTGAACCTTCAAGGACCAACAACACTTCAAGATTCTAAGCCAAATCCAAATGTGTACATTTGCATTGCTCCCATGAATTCAGCAAAGCAACACCTGTTTCCATCAGTATGGATTTTCTGATCAAGTGGTAAGCAAGCCTTTATTAGCCTTCTGTACAGGGACAGAATTTACCAGTGCGCTTAAAGACAGAAAAGCGTAGGCTCCCTTCTAACAACCATTAGTCATGCTACACTTTGGTTCCAAGAGTGTTCTGTTGACATCATTGCTAAACAAACAAGGTTTTCTCAGAGATTATCTAGTTCCAAAGTTTAACATATAGACAAAAATTAAAATGGGGATGAGAAAGCTGCAAAAATAATGTATTAAAATTACGTGTTCTAATGATCTGAAGTATTAAATAAAATCAAGGACATTAATTGCTAGCACATAATCAAGTGCAGAAGGTTTTCGTTTGTCAAATACCAAGTCTGTGCATAATAACAAGTTTCATATCTCTTAACCACAGTAGTCCTGAACACAGAAACAGAGGACATGTCAGAAGAAAATACAAGATCAAAATATAGAGGGAAATGGGTTTGATAGAAGAGTAACAACAAAAGAAGGTAGAAAAGAGTCATGGATGGATTTACCCAGGGGTACTATTAGGATCCCAAGCTAAACAAATTCCAGGAAACTATCTTGATTTCTTTTTCCAGAGGTTATTCTACGTGAGTCTTTTCTTTCCAGGATGATCTGCCAATTCAGTTAATGGACTATTTTTAATTCATGACATTTCTGTTACATAGCAAAAGAACAGGCTTTTTTTTTTTTTTTTTGCATGCACAAATGCATACCCTTGTATATTTTCTTTCATATCAGTCTCCCATTTTCTCCTTTACTACTACTTTCAGGTGTGAAACATTTTCTTATTAATAGGCCAGCATATTCTCTGGCATAAGAGAAAAGGACAATCAAGTCCTATGAAATCTTGAACATTCATTTCTGCTGCAACGTAAAAAACTGGACATAGAGAAAAATACCCTTGTATCATCAGGGACATAATGTCTTCAGGATTTGCCATTAGCTTAAATAGAAAAAAATTCCTAGATGTGGGACAAAGTTTACGTGCAACGGTAATTCTCATGGAACTCCTCAGTGTTATAGAGTAGAATTAATCTCCTAAAATGACACCAAACTGAATTTTACCAAGTGACTAAATAAAAGTTAACAGTGGACTTTTTCCTTGATATAATCTCCATGAATATCAAGCTAATTCAAACCATGATTTTTCCATTCTATGTATTACAAGAAAAAAAATAAATTAAGAGCTTTGCTTGAACCTAAAATGGCCTTTATGAAATCCTGAATAGTAAAAAAAAAAATCTATACACAGTAAAAGACTCTTTACCTTTGGCTTACCGGAAAACTTTTCTCAGTGATATTAACTATTCTTTCTTTGCCACTGTACAGGCACCGTCAAGTTAAAACCAAGTATTGCAAAACCACACTGAGTGAGCTTCTCTGAGCAGGGAGGACACCATCGTGAATAATAAAATCTTCCCTTTGGTGTTATATATTGACTTTGCTCTGTAATGACAATATTAAGAGGCCTTAAGAGACTTGTCTAAGTAACTTTGACAATGGAAGTGAGTAATCTGAAAGTGGTTTAAATAATATTCTGTATACTCCCTTAACCTCCAAGAAACATTCCAACACTGAAAAAGATACAGTTTGCTCTTCCTCACTGATTTTCTTACTACTGCCTTTCAATATGCAAAATTTTGTTGTATAGCATGTATCTTTTTTCCAACTGCCGGCAGGAAAGAATGACAGGATCTGAAAAATCATGTTGTATTACTTCTGCCAGAGGCTATGCATCTGTCCTCTGCACAAAATAACCAGACTAACCAACCACTTAGCTGATTAAGCAATATGGCATCCAGCTCATTCTTCCATATCTGTATTAGCCTGCAATCCCAACAGGGATAATCAATAATCATGTGGCTTTGCCACTGAAGAAAACAGATGAAACTCAATAGAAACATATGTTGTGGTTAAGATACTTGCTCTCTTTTCACCTCTCTGCCTCTCTCTATCTAGACATGTATATAGAAACATTTACAAATACCTTAGTATCTCTTGAACAACACCGAAGAGAGAAAAAATGCCTCCCAATTGTCCCTTCATCATCAAAAATCTTTAAATTACAGGCAGAGGTTTTTGTTTTTTTTTTTTTACAAAAAAGCTCTCTTGTATTTCTCATTCTGGGACACCTACTGAATAACACTTAACACTAGATCTCTACACAACTAATTCTGCAAGGCAGAAAGGATCAGTAACAAACTCACCTCTTGATCATAAGTTAGGATAAAACTCACCTAGTAACATGATTTCACCATACTGAGAAACAGGCTAGCATTTCTAGTGCACATTACCAGTAAATGAGAAAATCATCACAACATGAAAAATTAATAGGGATTTAGTTTAAAAAAAAATTTTGCTTCTAAAGATGGCTGAAGATTATGTTTGGTTTTAATGTTAATTGAGCTGGTTAAGCCACCACTAAAACAGTTTGGTTTATGGGTGATAAGTATCATTTAGTATAAATCCAGAGAAACGAAAAAAAACCCCACCAAATTATAGAAGTTAGATTTGGCAAGTTCTTCCGAGAAGCAATGAAAAGCCCTATCAAACAGCAGAAAGATGAATCTAGTCTAATTTTATGTCACTGAGAATCTGCGGAATAAGAATTCCTTAAGATGAAACAGAACCTTATAAAACTACATACATCAGAAACAACAATGCAAGTATTTTTGCTTAGGACTTACAGTGATAGAAAAATTAATAATTCATTGTTTTCTTCACAACAGAAGTAGTCTGATGTCATCACACTAGATGTAGGCTTCCGTCAGAAGGAAACAAAAGAAAAAACAAGAAAACAAACATCAGTGGCCAGATATCTCTTTCTTAAAAAGAGAAAATGGAGAGCAGAAAGGACCATGTTTCAGAAGTTCTATTCAGATAAATATACACTCCACAACTGTCTGCATAAAAGAAAGCTTAATAAGCCCGTAATTAAATCCTATTCAGTTCCTGCTTTTTTATTTGGGCAAAAGATCAGAGCAAAGGCAAATAAGCGTGTCACATATGAACAGCAGGTCTGGCTGGTATTTAATTCTGAGGAAGACCAATACAGTCCTGCTTGTTCAGCAGAACTCTGCAAAGGGAAGACTTTTATACTTTGACACATATTTACAGAGACTGTTCAATTTTACCAAGTAGGACAGAAGGGGAAAAAGAAATCCCTCCGCAACCGCTGAAGTTTTTGACAATATTCCAATCTTCCAGTTAAATCATTCTAATATACAAGAGAGCAAGGCCTGTTCGGCAGGGTCAGGAAAAGATCAAGTACTGACTCCTGCAGTAAAACTGCAGCGCCCTTTTTTTGCACTTACAAAATGACTTTTCCAGGGACAAGATTCGCCTCTGAACATAAGAGGGCATTTGCCAGCACCGACTGCCGCAGAAGAAGGTCCAAGTGGCTTGAAAGTCTACCAAGGCAAGAAGATGCTAAGCCAGCTGTTCCCATAGCAGCCTGTTCTCACAGAATTCTACATTGTATTTTGCACTGCACCCATTAAATTGGTCCCAGAGCATGAACCGTAAAGGGCAGATCTGCTGTTATCCCACTGGGAATGACAACTAATTAGTCGAAGGTCAACAGGTCCACAGAGAGGCTGCGACAGAGCTCAAAGACACGCTCATGGGTAATAACCATCAGCCTGATTCAGCTTCATATTTTCAAGCTGGGTTGAAAACACTCATGTACCAGAGTGTACCAGAGAAAAGGGAAAAACCTAAACCATCAAGAAACTTACCACTTTCCAAATGCACTTTTCTGTCCTCCTACAATTCAAAAGTGCTATTGATTAAAACATATTTAGCAGCTCTCGGATAACTGAAAGTCAATTTAAAACAAGAAACAGTGATGCTCAGTTCTTTGAACAAGCTTAATCTTCCAGCTTTTATGAAATCAGTTCTTTAGTAAAGAACCCCGCCTAAGACCAATATTAGTGAAAACACTAAATTCCTTTAGTATTTTGTCTGTGCTGATTTGAAGTTTTAATGTTCCCCCATTCCTCCCACTCACAGCCAGATTGGTTTGTTTCTACTTGGAAAACAGCAGGCCTCTCTTTTGCTCTTTGTTTCCAATGAAGCCTGTAACAAATGCCTTTTTGATTATTTCCCAGTTTGTGCATCAGTACCATGGATGGTGTTAGAATAGTTCTATGTTTGCAAATGAAGTGCTACCAGATGTGGCTTAACTGTGTCATACTGCAAACAAGGTTTTCCTCACTGCCATGATTATTTATCATCTTACCTTGAAATACTGAAGACTCATGGCCTTTATGTCATATTAGTAGCAAACAAGGTTTAGTCTCTTTGATCCACATTGCTTACCATGGAAGCATTACAGAAAACAAAATACAGAACAAGAGAGGTGCAGTCAAAAGATGAAGTATGTATTATTAAGAGAAAAAGGGAATTCAGAGCTCCTCACTTTCTTGATTTCTGTTCAGAATTTCAGTTGCTTCCACGTCAATTCAGCTCACACTGTTCTTCCTAATTTTTGAGGAGAAACCATTCCGATTGTTATACTAACAAAGTAATCTATCATAGCAAGAGTAAAAAAATTCCTACAAATACTTGCGATGCTCTTCTTCCAGACCTGGCACAAATTCTTTCAGCAGGCTTCACACTTACACTGCTACTTGGTGTTCTATAGAAGAAGCATATAAAAGAAAAGATAGAAGCATATAAAAGAAGAGCAGTCGCAAGCAATTGCAACTATCTTTACCATCTCTCTGGCTACATCAGAAGAGCAGTTTCTGCCCAATATGGAAAAATCTCAGGTCTTCCGGAGCTACAGCTGCTCCAGCCTTCACAGCTCTAGCTAGAGTAGCAAAGGTTTATTGGGTTTGGTTGGGATAGAGTTAACTTTCTTTACAGCAGCCCACATGGCTCTGCATTTTGGATTTGCACCTAAAACAGTATAGGTAACGCACTGATGTTTTGCCTATTGCTAGACAGTGCTTCCACAATTACAAGACTTTCCCTCTTTCTCAGCAAGTAGGCTGTTGATTGGAAGCTGTGACATGAAAAGCAGCAGTAGAAGCGTAAAGAGGTGGTGAACTAGGATACTTTGGTTCATACAACAGTAACTGCTGCTTTCAGCTCCACAAATACAAGGGGGGAGGAAAAAAACCCCAAAAAACCAAACAAAAAAAACAACAAAAAAACCCACCCCCCAAAAAAGCACTGACCATGAAGACATGCTCCAGAGATGGTAAAAATAGCAAAGCTCACTGAAAAGCACGCTCAGGAAACTCCAAAAATCTGGCTGTGAAAGAGATCCAGCACCTGCTACAGTGAGAAAGCAGCTGAGACTCTAAAGGGAACCAACTCCTGGTGCCCCACAAAGATAGCTAGAGTCCAGGTAAACCCTAAGTAAGAAAGGTCAAGGCTGTCAGGCCCAAGACAAACAATCCCCAAAAAGCCAAGGTTAAGGCAGCAGCCACATGGCAGACAATGCTTGCTTTTCTAATGAGAAAAGCAAGTGGAAGAACATTAACACTCTACTACAAGATTTCCTCTTACACTGACAAGGTTCAAAATTTTGTTTACACAAGACTATTCTAGAGGAACATTCCACCAAAGTGATGGTATTTGCCTTGGCTCCAGCTCCATAGCTAACGTACAAGAGATCCAGCCCCAAAGTTGAGGGTCTCAGTTCCTCTTTTGTTCCGCTTGTTTAACTGGAGGGCAGGAGTCATCTTTCCTTCAGATGCTTGCCTCCTAAGCCTTGGTTGGTTCAGAGCTATTGTCTTAGCTTTCACTCAGTTCTTACCTGCATTTGTGGCAACGTACAAACCCAGAAAGCCAACATATACGAGCAACTTACTTGTATGTGGTGGATGTATAATTGAGTTTGGCTTAAATAGGAACATGCTAACCCCTCAAATACTGCCTACACCATTTATAAACTTCTTTTATTCTTTCCTTTTATTTTTATACTTGTTTCTTTGAATGCTTCTGTACTTTGTAATTTTATATAGGCAAAATCCATGAAAACTTATTAACTGTTATTCTAGAGCAATGGTTTTAAACTTGTGAGCTGCAGTTCATAGAAGGGCTCACAAACTACCATTAAAAGAACCTCAAAAGATAACTGATAACAAGATTACAAGCTGTCTAATGCTTACTAAAACAAAAGAACAACCAAACAAAAAAAACCCCTACGCACATGTAGTAGTCTACAAACTAAAAAAAGACTGTAGGCCCCTGTCATACTGGCCCTGACCAAAATCAGAAACTCCATTTTCACAGAACACTCTCCAGCCTCTTCTCTCATAGCTTTCACAGCTGACTGATGAAACTGTAAACTGCACGAGTTCCTTTGTAAACTGTGATGCTTCCCTCGGCACATCCAAGTCAAGAAAATTTTCAGCCTGAAATAATAACAGAGTATTTTATGAGAAGAGGAACAAAAAGGTACAAGAGCAGAATGTATTATGAGCACATATTTATTAAAATTGCACTTGGAGATTGAGCAGACATTGAAAATTCCACAGGAGTCATGATATGCATAATAAATTCATACTGTATAAAATTCTCTTCGATGCTGGAATTCTTCATATTCGTTGTAGTCTCCCTGGGGATATACACAGGCACAAATCTCTGGGCTTTAGTGGGCAGGACGCCTTTAATTTGTATTGATCATTTTGTATGCCACTGCTTAAAAAACTCCTAGTTTACGTTTTTGTCTTTATTTGGCTAGGTAAGAGAAGTCTGTTTCTTTGGAACCCCCCACTGTGTCACATTTAAGAAAACAGTGCCTTACTCCTTTTCTGTCAAAATAAAAAGCTCTGCGTATTCCAACATTCAGTGACAGACTTCGAGAGAAGAGTTTGCACACACTCTGCAGACTCTCAATACAATCAGTTTAATTCCTCCATAGGCAGTCAGACCCTTCTTCAAGTTCACACTGATGAACCTCAATGATGTGTTTCAGAGTTAACGTCATAAAATCTATGTGGAAGGGTACCTATTTCCTTAGCGTTAGTTTCAAGATCTTCAGACACATGTAGGATAATAATCAAACCAAGAATGGATGAAGAGGCTGAATTTTCTTTTGTGAGTTACACAGTTATGTAGAAAAATCTGAGATGAGGAGCCGTTGCAAGTTACATACAGGTGAAAAAAGTCAATTAACTATGTCTACATGAAAGGTTGAGTTTGCTTGTTTGAAACCGTCTAGTGTAGGATTGGTCTAGATAGACCATAATTTTCAGTTCATTGCCAATATTCTGCAACTCCCCAAACTGAAGACAATAAAACTGTTTGAATCGACAGAAAACATGTTGGTTCCCCCATCAAGACACATCTTTAAATATAGAAATGGAAAGATCAGGACATTTATGTTTCATTTTTTGAGTACATTAAAAATGTGAAAAGGAAGCTTTTTTGTTCCTAGAAAACCACTGACTGAAGAACGTTCATTTCTTTCTGCACATCTTTTAGATACAACATGCTGCTTTGAATTTCCATTTATATCCCAACTATGATTATAGAAAAGGCACAATATTATTTTGAAAGAATTATATATTACAAGATGTGGTCTTTTATTGTTAGTGCTTGACTGAGGTTATCCCAGAATTCTCCACCACGAACTCGCCATCTTTAAATACACTTTTCTCCAGCACATGAAGTACTTGACAGGAAAGCCTCACAACATGAACGAAGGACATCCCTGAACCAAAAGCTTGTATGAAAAGGAAACCGGGTAGAGTTGTTTTAATAGCTAATGAAAATTCTGTACCCAATCTCTACATAAGATTGACCTTTATGAGACTTTTTTTTTTCTTTGTACAGAGGCAAAAACGACCAAACTACTATAAGGAGTAGTAAAGCATCCAAGAATGTTTACAAAGAAAAACTTTATAACATTAATGTTCTTTGCAAAGCCATTTCACTGTGAAGCTCAGAAGTGTGCATGTATTTAAAAATACAGCAAAACAGAAAAAATTATGAAGAATCACTGCCATCTGAGTGTCTCCAACTACCAAGTAAGGCAAAGAGATTTTCCGTTTTCAGAAAGACGCAGTATTTTTCCTTGACAAAATAATGAACAAAGGATTTATAAATAACTGTCTCTAATGAAGAAGCGTCAATAATACTTAGCATTTTGCACTGTATTTCTGATGTTGACTCTGATGGCATGTTTATTGCTCTGCTGTCACGTAGTATAACAGGAAATTTTTGCTCGTATAACACTGGATCTTTCAGACTGTATCCTAGTTTAGATATAAATTATAATAGTGCAAAACTTTTTCCTAGTGGAAAGTTATGCTTGAACATGATCTTGTCTCATGATTATCTTCATTGTCTGGAAACAATTGAATCAAATGATCAAAATATTGTTTTTCACAGGTGGTAGATGAACTATAAACAAGGCAGAACTCAATGACACATGAGCAATCCTGCAAACACCCTTCCATGGACCATCCGGCTGCAGTTTTCCATTCTCCAGCAGGCAAGCCATTTGAACCCAATGTTGAAGGGTCAAGGACTCTCTTCTGCTTCCACTTAAGCCTTTGAGAAAGCTGTTGAAGAAATCAAAGTAATAGTAGAAAAGCCTAAACATTTTCTCTTTCTTTGAGGAGGACTCCTGAAATCCGAGAAATGTTTCCAGGTTAGAGGAGTGGGTTTGTCCTCCTGAACAAAATGTCATGTCTTTTAATAAAGAAAATGCACCAACAGCATTCAGGGAATATTATTAACACATGGATACCGGTGTCTCTCATCTGTCTTATCACAATTATTGCAACAAACTTTATTATCAATCATTACAGGAGATAATTGATTTACACCACAAAAATTCAGGGTGGAAAGCCTGAAGATCTGCAGGTACTCAGCAAAACCTGAAAACTCACAGCTTGGACTGCAAGTCTTTTACTTGCAATCATAAGTGTTGTTATGAGATGAACCTAAGTGGATATAACCAAGATGTTTTTATTCTTCTCATACAATGCAATTTCAGAGTGGTGAGCATAGGACTCCACAGAAAAAACAGCTTCGTTTGCAGAGGATAAAAGCAAGATTTGGGCACTATTTCCACCCCACTGAAGTTTATACTGAAACTGATTTTTTTTTTATTTTGGTTCTCCTTTTATACATAGACAGGTAGCATTCTGACTACAATCATACTTCAAAGCATTGTATAGATGGATTTTAACATGAAGGTCGGGTGACAGTCCTTATACTGAATCCAAGGTTCCTTGAGTTTTATGGCATATAAAATCTCTGTACTTTCTGTTTTAAGTTGGAGCCATTTACTGTCTAAGAATTCCAGATGTGGCTTTAAAGCAGTGTTTTCTAACTTTCAGTGTAGTTGCCTTCCCCCCTCAACTTCAAAATGATATCAAGATGAGGTTTCTAGGGCAAACAGCTCTGGAAATATTGAAGGCATGATTCTGGCTCATGCACATATATACCCTCCCATAAAGAGGAAAAAAGTTATTTTAATAAAGACTAAATAATGAAAAGGGATACAGGTAAAAAAAATCCTAATACCACAAGAGCAGACACAGAGCTTGCAGGAGACACAAAGAAAACCCTTCAATGGACACTTCAAAAGCCTAGTAAAAATCCAGCTATATTCATAATCAAAAAGGTTTTTTGTGAAACGAGAAAGCAAACTTAAAAGAGGCCCTGCTATTCCAGCCCTCAGGCTTTCTTCAAGGTAAAGCAACACAACTGAGCAGAAACGTCATCACAGCCTTCCTTTAAATCATGTTTACCCAATACCTGTCTGGCTGCTGGCAAGGAACTCTCATATCCAATGAAGTGGCCAGTGAAGGCTTTAAATTTACTCTTGGCAATCTAGCTCTCGGCTCCATCTTGTAAAAAGCCTCTAAACATGAAAAAAAAAAAAAAAAAGAAACTAATGTCCCTGTCCTCTTTAACAGCATCTAAATCAGGAGTTTTGGTAAGCAAGTTTCCAAGACCAATTCATAAAGAACAACAAAATACTAATTTTCAGCTATCGGTTGCTTTCATTCTAGCATTTAACTTGGCCAACTCACTCCAGGCTGAAGTCCCTATTATTTTACAGGTGGTAGTGAAGGATTCTGTGTCAGGTTTAAGGAGTAGAATACCATTCCTACACATTTCTTACTAGTGTTGAAGCACGACAGTAAATCCCATTCCTATAGATGGATAAACAGACATGCATGCAAAGTTAAATGAAGATTCAGTTTCCATCTTATTTTTTTCGTGTGGATTCCCCTATATTAAGTGAAGGAATAGTTTTCCCTCTCCCTGTCTTTGAAGATGGTGCTATAGATGGAGTAAACTTATCTTCTGACTCACAGGGAAGCAGAGATGAAAGCTTTTTTCTGTGTTCCTACAGTGCCTAGTACGAGCGCTTACAGATTCATGACCAGAGATAAAAGGGATGCTGTGTGTGTAAATACTGAAAGTGACACAAACCCACACGCACACTTGTTTTTGAGCTGTCAGCATTTACAGGTAAAGTAATACATTGATTAGTGCTTTTAATCCATCAGGAAGGGAAAAGGATCTGGACTACTCTGTTAGTATTTTGTCAGGATGCTCAAAGTAACTTTTATTCTTTTTGTAGCATGGAAAGGCAGTAAGTTTAACCTTCTGTGTGACAGACCTGTGGAACTTTTTGAATTTAAGGAAATATGAAATACAAGGGATGTCCAAACTGAAGCCAATTACAGTATTGGCTGCTCAGCTTATGGTAGCCTTGTTCTATTTCTACCACCACCACTGCCACACCAAGACATCCACTCATCTCCTCCCCCCTCCTGACTTCTACTGAATTATTCCAGATGTAGAAGCTTGGTTAGCTCTAAGCTGCATCTAAAAAACCTGTGACCTAGTCTACATTTTCCATTTTGTTTCTCTGATGTATTATTGAGTTGTTAGTGCTCAGATCCTCTATTAAAAAAAAAATCAGACAGAAGTTGGCATCCTCAGCATTCATCTACTATTTTTCCATCACAACCTATAGATCCTTACTTGAAAAGTTACCCTGAACATTCATGTTAGTCAAAAACAGGCATATGGGAGCTCACATAGGAAAACAGAATTCTCAGCCATGAGGTTCTTGACAAAAAAACTTGCCTTTTTCTTGAGATGCTCATAGGTACTGCAGGAATCAAAGTCAGGTGAAATTATTAATTCCACATAGGAGAGATAGTGATTTTGTACCATTTATTTAACCCCAAGGATTAGGGTTTGGTAGTCTTCACCTACCTCATTAATCTTTGTATTTTGTAAAGCTGGGTTCAGATTGTACTTCTATCAGCCATACAGATCAAGGGTGTTACTTTCATACATCACGTCCAATACATCAGAATGATCAGCTAGAAGTGAAAAATCATCCTCAGACTCTACAAAAAGCACAGGATAATAGCCATAAATTATCCTGTGCAAGAGTAGCAGGTAAATAACCACTTATAAGGTAGATCAATGTAGATGCAGAAAGTGGGAGGCAGGGGGAATACTTTTTGACATTTTTCATCTTAATGAACAGAGTAAAACTCATTTTGATTGCTAAAGCAAAATGACCTTTAGATAAAGGACATACTTGGAAGTTTGATTTTTCTGTTCTTCATAAGAAAAGAACACACCTATATCACTGCTTAGATTCATGATTCATGTGCATACCAGTATTTTCCCAGTAAAAAAGAGCTGGGTTAGGAACTGAAGAAATGAGACAATGCAGCTTTTTATTTTCCCAGCTGGAATGTTAGGTCCTCATATCCATCACACGGTTCAAGAGTATTATTACTGTTGTACAGCATGTTCCCGAGGTCATTGCTCTTTGGTGACAGAGCAGGTGTGGGAAGACATGTGTTGGGTGCAACAACCATTACCTCATTAGTCTTGTTGCTGCCTCCTGGAAGACACACTACTGTTGTCTCAGAAGAGCCTCAAATGCTGTAGCAACCTTAATGAAGTTGAACCTACTGTTAAAAACAGAATGTTAAGACTGGCCAACTGACAACTCTACCTACTGAGATAAGGTAGAGAAAAGCTAAAGAAAGAAACACACTGGCAAAAGAGTAATTTCTGAGGTAGCCCTTTCCTGTAAGTACAGCTTCCTTAAGGCAGCTGGAGACAAGAAGAAAAACTTGAAATCTATGGTGAAAATTCATATGATACAGGAAAATATTGTTGTACAGAACAAGTGCCCACAAATTGACCAGAGTCTCCTGTTCTTATAACCAGCATTATGCTGGGAATGCCATGGCTCTTGGCTTAATATCAGAATAAGCCTGAAAGCTTGTTTAATACAGAGCCTTGCAAGGAATGAATTCCAGAAGTACTATAACAGGGCCTCAGCATCGAACCAGCTAAGCACGAAAACTAGATCTATTTGTTATCACTGTATTAATTTGCTCGAAGGGATTCCTGCTTCTTAATTAACTTTACAGGATGATTCACATTCATGCTCACCACTGCCACTTATTTTGCAGACTTCATATAGCACGCGTAGCATTTTTAAAACATTAACTTCTGTAGACTTTCACCTGTGTTTGGTATTCTGCCAAAATTTTTTTTATTATCTTTCATCATAGCTAGCAGTAAAATCAAACCTGACAGCAAAGAGTCCAAACTCCAACTTCCAACAGCAAATCCCATTTTAGCAGCCGATAACTCTTGTTCACCTTCATGCTTAAACTTGAAGTTTTGCATGAACAGCTGCACACAGATGAACTGACTCTTTCTTCTGGATTTTGCATATCCTACATATTGATACAATCTAAAAAGAAAGCCAAGTTTGAAGAAAATCTGTTCAGCAATTCTGAAGAAATAAGCTTTACACTACCAAAACACAGTCGCAAATAGTTGTGGTTCACTAATAAACATGCCTCTTATCTTTTCCCATTTCTGCCTTACTTCCTATCAGAGGCAAGAATCCCATTAAAACATACTTTCTACATCTCTTCAAAGAGACAGAGGAAGAAAGGAGAAGGAAGTAATTATCAAACCATTTGTCTTAAACACTACTGTGAACAAGTAAACAAAGCTTGCAAGTAGCATTTGTCCCAGTCGTTACACAGGTCCCTCATCACCACCTTTCCCCACCCAAAAAATCTAGATGAACATATGCTTCATCCAGGCTCAGTAGCAGCCCAGTATCAACATTCTAAAAACAGTTTTGAGCTGGTTCCTCCTATGTATGCTGTTTAACAACAGAAAATACGTTTCTGTGAGAAGGATAGTTTCTAGCCAATAGGCTAAAAGGGGTTGCACAAGTGTATCTGGAACACAAACTGGCAAGTTATATCAAATAAAATAAAACATTCCCTACTGACACCTATGGCAACAAGCATATATAAAATATATATATATATAGAAATGGACTAGTTATCAATTCAAAGTGAAAACTAGATATTTTCTTTTATTCATTACTTGGCTACCTTTACAGGTCCACAGCGGAAGAGAGTCACCGGCCAACTCAATGAACTCCAAAACTAAACAAAGCAAGCAAAAAAGTTTAATTATGCTACATAAAAATCTCTGCTTTTTGATTACATATAGGGAGAAATTAATGTTAAGTGCTTCTGGAGGTGATGATGAGATAAACATGAGGACACTTTTATGAATGTTTTAAAACTTATTTACTTTTTCTCTTTATAGATAATCTATCCATTGTTAAGGGTTTAACCATTATGTTTTCTCCTACAAACTACTAAAACCAAACACTACCCAGCAGTTTAAATAACATATGAAAAAAGCTGCATCTATTTAACAGCTGCAGAACTCATAGGACAGAGGCAGTAAAATATATAAAAAGACAAGAGTTAAAAATCCTACTGCAAGAATATTAACTGTAATAAAAGAGAAGACATTAAAACCAGCAGCTAGTTAGGTGCCAGGACATAATAGAACCCATAAGGATAGGCAAAGAATGATGCTAAGTTAGGGAGAAAGAGTCTGTTTTCAGAGAAGAACTTCCTGACAGACACCACAACAAAGCAACATGAACGGTGACTGTGTGGTCCCCTTCTCGTAAATAAATCAGGCGTCAAAGGTTGATCTGCAGTTAATAAGAGGCCTAAGCCTTCTCCAAGGATTTGTAGTATTCTGTCAGCACAGTCCAAGCCTTAGGAGCCATGAAGCCTTCCGGCGGGTTTTGTCCTTCTCGAGCCAGCTTGCGCATGCGGGTCCCCGATATAAAATCAAAGTCTTCATGGCTGAGAGAGTAGGAGTGGGGGCAAGGGGGGAGAGGGAAAGGAGCAAGGGGGGAAGAAAAAAACATATTTTAAAAGCAGGCAAAGTTGCTTATATTCCTTCTGCTTTCTTGATACTTTATAAATTTCTTCTTGGGGTATACTGCTCTATAGCAGCTGTCATTTCCAGACATTTGGCCAGCAATGCCAGTAAATGCCTAGAATATACACCCTCTACAATACTCAGCTTCGGTAACTCCTGAGGTTTAGCAGCATGGTCCAACTGATCTCCTGGGAACTGAATTGAGTCTGTGCTTCCATCTCGCCTGGCTCACTCTCTACAAGGAAACAGGGAACTGCTGTTGAGAGAAGAACATCTCCACCTCTTGTATCAGCGCTCTGTCAAGCAACAGCAGCCATCCTATTTTATACCTCGCCCTTGCCATAGAAGCAGACCAGCCCTCTGCGCTGGTTGAAGGTTCCAGTGCTGGTTGGAGAAGGTAATTTCAGTGCTGCTAGTGAACGTGGAAAAACAACATTGCATGAGATCTTAGTGAAGGACAGTTTGCAGAACAGGGAAAGTAAAAGCCTTGGAGTCTAGAGGCAAGCTCCACAGCAGGGCCACTGCAAGCCACTGAGCATGCATATACCTATATATGACTATCAGTAATGTGGCAAACGTGGTTCAAAATAAAGAGAAAAGCAGGGGAATAAAAAATACCTTTCCCTAAAGATGTTTTTCCTTAAAAAACAGAAGTCAGTTGGACAAAGGAACCCAGATCAGGATTGTTTACCATTGTTAACATGGCAATCTAAATTAATATTAACTTCTCAGGTATGTGGTCATAAGCAGCAAAAGCTCCGTAAGTTAAACTCTTACTCCTCACAGGACTGAAACAATAAAAGCAAGACAAGAATGCCAGAGTTCTACCAAATACACCAAAGGAAAAATTACTTATTCTTAATGTCAATATGCGATTTAACTTACACGATTTGCTCAATTTGCAACATGAATGCATTACTCATTCTTTACTTGTCTGTTTAAAATAAAAGCCAAGTATTGATCTCAGAAGCATGTGCCTTAGAAACAAGAGCCAAGTGTGTGCATCAGAGGGCAGAACTTGGCTCTAAGTGCTGAGCTATGCTCAGTAGGGTATGGAAGTAAGCAAGACGCAGAAAGCATTCCACAGTTCCCTTTCACAAAACCACTAGCCCCATAACTTTTTGATTTGGATTGTATGCGTTTACACAGCAGCACTGCCATACATGCTCTGTTCTGATTGCTCTCAATTCAGGACTGTGGGTTCCTGAAGTGTTGCAACAAGGCAAAAACCCCTACTGTGCTTCAATTCTGCAAAATATAAATTACATTAAAATGAAAACTTGAAGATGATCTAAGCCCACAGGAGAAATTTTTTCGTCACTGCTGTTTATAACACCTGAAAACGTTGTTCCTTTGCAGAGAGAAGCCTACTGTTCACTAACACTGCTTGAAGGTAACTTGCCTTCTTTGCAAAGAACTGTTTCTATAAAATAGATGTGGGGAAGTGATAAGCCTGGTTAATTCTAGCAAAAAATACTAAATCTTCAGATGAGCAGGAAGAGAAGAGTAATGCAAGTGCTATAAAGTTTGTCCATGTGTGGTTTTTCTCCACAGTGTGGTACCAATTCCAAAGTTTGGGCATTAAAAAAAAGTTAGCTGCTTTAGCCATTTTTACCTGTTGTTTTCAGAAAAACACTCAACTTCCTCCCATGCCCTACAAGTGAAATTAAGATACTGAGACAATAGATATGCCATATAAGCTTGCTTCAGTAAGACCCCTAATTCATTTAGCTTCTTCTTATCCCTAGTTGCACAAAAAGCAGCTCTAGAAATTGGAGATATCATAAAAGAGAAAAAACATGAAAAGAAGCTAAGGAGTTCTACAGAAACTATAAGAAAAGGAAAGAAAAACATGAGCAAGGATCATTTAAGAAACATAGCACATTCAGCATCTCATAACATTTCTAGAAATATTTCAAAAATGCTATTAGAAAAAGTACAAAAGTACTAATGAGGCCCTCTCATTATCCGAAACTTCTCTCTGAACTTCCTCTTTAAAAACAAACAAAAAAACCCTCCAAAACCAAACCTTAATTAGTAATCACTGAAGTGACTCAAATGGAGCTATGGCAATATATACTGTACACTGAAACAACACAGTAATTTTTGTCTTTTTAAAAAATTACTGCATTTGCAATTTTATCATTTCCAGTTTAACCTCCACTTTTATACCTAAACCAGAGTATCTGAATAACTGCTCAATACTCATTGTCTTCACTAATGGTAAAAATCAAATATCTTGAATATCAGAAACTGAAATTTCCACTAAACAGAAACACCTTACCAGTTCTGGCACTGTAGTGTGTGATGTGAACCACAAGCATTTTGAAATAAAACATACGAGTGATTTGCTTTTGTGGAAAAACAAAAACAGAAAGAAGAGTCAAGTCATTTTGTTCATAGTAAATTTTGAGTATATTAGCAGTTACTCTACACAAAATGGATTTGAGCAGAACATGAGAGGAGGAAACATCTGACCATTAAAGCTGCTATGAAATATAAATGCCAAAGCCATCCAAATTCCAGTCTCAAGTGAGATTTGGAATGACTCTCAATGAAACTCAAATCCCATGCTTAGAAAAGGCTTGGGTTAAGTGACTTTGAAATTTTTAATCAGTGGCTGCTGAAATTAGCTTTTTTTGAGCCACACTGTATGTTAGTAAATGCTTGCAACATTGATTTAACCTTTTACTACCAATTGAGTTTGACTAGTATTGACATAATATTTGGTGCCAATGCAATTAAAAGCATTCTCAAAAAAAAAAAAAAGGAGAAATAAATCCACAACAAAAACTTGTCAACAGAAAACTAGTCTTGAAACATAGCCCATTGAGACTGGTATTTGCTCCATGGCATAGCATCCTAGATCCCCATTACACTCACAGTGTGGAAAAAGCCTTCCATACATAAGCTGTGAAATCTCCTTACTTATAGAGGACAGGGCTAGGCAGACAGAAAATACATAACTTTGTTGTGCTCTCATAGCAAAAGGAGAAAAGGAATCTTTTCTTACACTTCAGATTGTGCCCTCCTTCCGCACACAGAGCTGTATGTATATACAGACAACCACAAGTGCACAAGATTATATTTTATATTTGGAAAACAGCAAGTGATTTATTCAGAATAACATAGAAACAAGTTTGTGCTGTTAATTAATCTTCAAACTATTCCAGTAACTAAGCATCAGACTCAAAGGACACTACAAACCATTCACAGAAGATTAAGAATTCATACACCAGTTCTTTCTTTTCTTTCCTTTACAAAGACTAATGTTTTAATCTGTTAAATGGATTTCCCCTTTTTTTGTGCATTCAATAGTTATTTTTTACTGTAATACCACAAGCGACCCCAGCAACAATGACAGCTCTTTATGCTCTGTTATGACCTCAAACACTCCAAGAGCAGTGTGTGAGGCTAAGATTTTGAAGACCTTGCAGTTCTTGTGACAAAACTAAGTTATAATCACTAGACTGCAAGTGGGAAACAACTGCATGAAGATGCCTGCGGTCCTACAGGAAACCTCTGCCGTATCTGAGGTGTTAACACAGTACCTTAACACAGTGACCGAGTACAATATTTTTTTCCACTTCAGCAATTATTCCCTACAGGTTTAAGCTAAGCATAAAATATATTACACAATTGATTTTTCACTTGGGACCACTAAAGACAAGTCATAATCTTGGGAAGCTTGACCTTCTGTTAGGGTATCTGGCACTGTGCAAATGACCTTCTTGGAATTCCCATTCTCTGTGGATGGCAATGTCTGGTGCTCTCAAGGTCTTAAGAAATTACTCTTAAATACAAAACTCATGATAAAAGTACAGACCATTCATTCCTAGTTTTGCATATTTATAAAAATATGGGGTTTGGAAACAAATGTATGGAAATAAAATGATAACATGACTCATTCACCCTGGTCTGGCTTCAAAACGACTGCCGTGTTCTACTCAACTGGTAAACTTTAGATCTGATTAATCCCTAGGACAATTCATAGACTCCTTATCTGGGGTTCAGTCCTTTAGCAATTATCAAGTCATGACTTACAGTGTAACTCCTTCAGGAACAGAACGGTGTCCCTTACAGTGTTGAGTCGTTGCTATGTCGGTCTACGTTATGCCTTGAAAATGCCCCATGATGCTGAATGAAGCAGCTAGTATCAGCTAGGTCCAAAACCTAACTGGCCATAAACAAACTCTTTGTGAAAGTAGAACATAATAAAGTGAGTAACATCAACATATGCAAAGCAAATCCTTTCGGTGCTGTGAATTAAATTCCTTTCTGACTGGCAGGAGGGTTTAAGTCTTCTGAGCTGCTGTAATGTTTCAATGTATCGTAAATGATGTACAAATGTTAATTGAGAAACCATATTTCACATAGCTAAATTACGGAGTACAGTCAAGTGTGCTCATCTCAGCCTCTTACTATCACTTTAAACAGCAGGTATCACACCAAACAAATTTGGGACCAGTATGTACTTATTTGGAACAGCTGTCCTGTATGACTTGATAGTATTAAAGCAGTCTTGACAACCCTATTAAAGGTCCTGGGAATAAACTATATAAAGTTAAAATCTCTCCTCTTCAGATACCCATGCTTCATTTACAGTTTACAGAAAGCATGAACAATCTGCTCCAGTAACCTTACTTAGGGGTTTCTTTTAGCCAGAATGATCTCATCAGTTTTCTTCAGGGGGAAAAAAAAAAAAAAGAAAAGAAAGAAAAAAAAAAATCCATTTTTTCCAGACACTGCTGTGGCTTTTTTAATTACCAGACTAATTTCCTTTCTTAATTGAGTTTTTTCTCAGCAGCAGTCTGTGGCTTCATTTTATAGGACTGATCTTCTGTAAAGAATTGGGAATCTCTACTCACCCAAACAACTACTATTATTAAGCCATCAATCCCAAATTACACTTGCCTGTGGTAACTGTTTGAGAAGCCCTTTGGGCTGAAGAAGCACAGTAACTGTTTTTCTGAAGGGATTTCAGCATTGGGTATGGATTTGGGGGTGTGGGGTAGTTTTTGTTGGTTGCTTGGTTCTTTGGGATTTTTCTTTACACTACAGTCTACTAGTGGTTCACAGATCAGACTTTCATTCAGAATTTCTCCATAATAACTAGAATTATACCTATAAACTTTTCCAAAACATGTCTGGACATACTCAATTATTGATGCAAAATTCTATGAAATCTAAAAGGGCAGAAACTATGGTAAGCAAACAACTGTACCAATATTCATACTCATTTCTATATGTATTATTTCTTCAGAATTCTATGCAAGTGGAAGCACCCAAACTTCCCACAGAATCTTAGATTAGGCTTGCTATCTGACTTCAACAACAATAAAAAGGGAATTTTTTTATTTTCCTCATTTTGACCAAATGGAAAATAAAATGAAGTTAGCTCTACCTGTGCTGCTATACATCACTTCAAATGCATTCCTCAAATCCCTTTCCTAAATCTTAGTTTTATACACATCTTTTTCAAAAATGTTTTAGGACTGCAGTTCCATGAGGTACTTACTACTACTAGTTTTAAGATGTCCAAGAAACAAATTAAAAATTCTGGTGGCTTCATGAGGTAAAATACCAATATAGTTTCAAATCACTTGGTATTCCCAGGTCTTAATATTTTAAAGGGTAACTTTAGTCAAACAATTTATATGAGTTAAACTTTGTGCACCACTCTGCAACTACAACTGCTGTGCAACTAGTATGAAAGCTTTTACGTCAGTCTTTTCTTACACCCTTTCCTCACACGCAATGCTCCATGATTATCCCTGAATGCAACCAGGATACCTCTGCCTTCCCTTATAAGCAGAGGCACATGTAGCTACACCCGCTGCCAAGTGACTTCAGCTCCAACACAGTACCACAGCAGCTCAAGACCGTTAACCAGCAGCACGAGGCCCTGACGCCCAAAGTTAACGGTCGTGTTCTCCAGGCTGTTCCCAAGCAGAGATACCAGGTCTACCAAAACTCCAGGGGTACCATGCGTTCCGGAGGGTACTAATGGAATTGAGAAATAAACTGAACTTCTATTATCAACTCCACAAAACTGCACTTGTGTGGACACCTTTAGGAGCTGAAGACCTTAAGAAGAATGACCTCTAAGAACCACAGGCAGCACACCTGACAAGTAAGGGCCTTTGTTACAAATCTGGGGGCAGGAGAGTGGTAGGCTTTTTGATGCTTCCCAGGCTTGCCACCAGGTCATGAGCAGCTTAGCCACAGCAAGGTATCACATAGCTGATCAGTATCTTATGGTACATAGCTGACCAGTACCAATCCAGCATGTGAAAACCTACCCCCACAGGCCACACATGGAATGCTATCACTAAGTGTTACATCTTTCTTATAAAAGCTGAGCATGAATGTTTAAAGATGTCACAAGCAAAGCAACTCTCTGCCACTGCTAATGCTGCAGCCCCAACTTGTCAGACACCCTTTTGACAGTTGAATGAAGTTTTTGGTAACCTCTCACCACTAGCCAAAGGTTCGTCTCCCATCGTCCTGTATTGGGTCTGGCTGAGATGGAATTAATTCTCCCCATAGCAGC
>JANZLQ010000007.1:31926270-31951136 GCA_026212715.1 Elanus axillaris | reverse complement strand
GTCCAACTGAGGAGGGGGAGTGATAGAGTGGCTTTGGTGGGCACCTGGCGTCCAGCCAGGGTCAACCCATCACATATTTAGAAAGATAAACCAGCAGAAAGCTAGTCTTACCATTGTAACAAATAGTAATATTTTTCTGTGGATTTGGCAATCCGTGCCAACATGTTTCAGGATTACAGAAACTCTGGTACCTGGGAGGAAAAGGGGAGATTCCAGTGGCAGCTAAAGTTGGATCACGTAAGTTGTGCTGTGAAACCGCACCCAATTCAAGCTGAAGTCAAGTTGCATTCATGATCTAAAACCACATCTGAACACTGCCATCTTTGAGCAATATGAATTTAATTAAAAACAATTTTTTTGATGTGGGCAGGGGGTAAAAGGCAGCTATTGCTCAAAAAGTCTTAAAACAAAAATAAAACTTACTGATCAGAGTCGTAATAATCCATGCACTTCTTTTTCTTATTATAAGCTGCAACTCTAAAGGGTACAATTTCCAGGGCTCGGAGACCTGGAGCCATTGTCAACACTTTGGCACCATGGGTTGGTTCATACAGATCTTTCCCAGTGTCAGGGTGTGGCATCCCTGCTGGATCTCGCCCTACAATGTAGAAGTTAGCTCCTGCAACCATCCGTGATCTACAGTGCCACTGAACCTAGAGCAGAGACAGGTAAAAACAGTTAACAGAAGAAAACGGTCAAGATATCACCCTTAAAATGTGCATGCATTGTATAATTACCACTTTTTTTCCTAATCAGACATGATTTTTACTAATTTTTAATTATGTGAATCACCACCAAACTTATAACTAACGTATACTATTTCCCTGTTTCATTTGCACATTAGGATACTTAAAAAGTTACTTTAGCACAGTGTTTGGAACAATATAATCAGGGCAAGAAAGATGGAGCTCATCCATTTCTTAGCTCAGTTCTTCCTGATGTTGTCACCCTCCATCCTTTTCCTTTCATATAAAAGATTAATGTAAAAGCAACTGCTTTGGGAAGCTTGATGGGATCTAGCCGTACATTGCTCTATTTTAATCACAGTAATTTCTCTAAAAAGACACCCTGACCAATAGATAGCTGGCAAACATCTCATCAGAAGAAAGACAAGACAGGATACTTAAACACAGTGTTCGAGTGATGTAACTAATCTATCTACACATTAAAAAAGAAAAATTACCCATGCTCAGCATTTTTACCTGGTGCATGTGCCAAGGATGTTGTCCAAGGCAAGACTTTAACACTTGTTTAACACTAAGTTAACCAACTGAACTGACTAAGCTTAACACTAAACTAACTAAGTTTAACACTTAATATTGTCTGCATCAATATTAAGACCCAAAGGATACATAAATTTGGTACATACTGCACGTGAATGCTTGAAGTAACCTTTCAGACCACTAAGACTGCCTATTTATAGCACAAGCTTCCAAGATGAAAACTGATAAAGCAACTCTAGCTTTAGTAAACGTTTAGTCACTTTTCCCCAAGCATTTGAAATAATTTGATTCTAACACATCTATATGAACTGGGGAGGAACGAATGTCAAAATCAGAAACTTTAGCTTTACTGAATTTTTGCTTGGATGCACCAATCTTCTTCCACCTAATATTTGAAGTACTGTAAATATCGACAAACAGCTTTCCCACATTGCTTCGCTGCACACTTCAAAGTGAGCGGTTTCATAACTAACAACTTGATTTTTAGTTTTTTACTTTTTTCCTTACAGCTCAGTTACTACTGAAAGTAAAAAAAAAAAAAAGAAAAAAGAAAGAAATACTTCAAAGGAAATTCTACACACAGACTATTCAATCATCCACACCTGACAACCAAAGAAATGCTTTCAAATTATTTAGAAATGCATCTCTTTTACTAAATATGGGGAGAGGACTTTTTTCCTCCCAAAGACTGCTCTGTTTGCAGTATTTACTGGATCCTAGACTGTTAGATATGTTACACTTATGACAGGTTTTAGACTTATTATGGTATAGGACTGTTGGTGAATTTTCTTAATTCATTTTTATATGTAATATTTTCAGTAGAAAATTTAACTGTATAGTACAGGAAAAGTAAAATAACTATTGCATTACTTCAGGTAACAAAGACACACCACTTCAGGAAATGGGAATATGTTCTCATGCTGGGAAGTATTCCCCTAAATCAATTGTCATACCATCTATACAGCTTAGTATCTGCCAAAGGATACTCAGAGAAGAGTTTTAAAAAAACCACAAGTATAGAACAGTAGTTTCTTATTTGTGCAGCCTTACCTTCACACAAAACTAAACAGTCTACCCAGTAACTACACAGTGGAAAATAGCTTCACAAGTCGAACGGTAATAAACATCTGTCACAACATCTGTCAAGCACTAAAGTGGGGGGGGAGAAGGGGAGGCAGGAGGGGAAGAAACCCACAAATCATAGGACAAAAGTTGCTTCCACTACCTTGTGGTAAATGAACAATGTGATGAATAAATTTTCCTTCCATTACAAAAAAAAAAAAAAAGGTGCATCTGCCTACTGCAAATCTTTACATAAAACAAAGTGTTTCATCTTTTAGTCACTGTGCATGTTGTTCTGTGTTAATAACCTTTAGGCAAGAAGCTCAGAAGTGATTTCTCAAAGTAGTAACTAACTGTTAGTTCTACATCAGCTTTATAACTAACTGTTGTAGAAATCATTCAAGGAGGAAGTTTTGCAGTCAGTACAGACACAGTTCTGTAAATCAGCAGTCAGATAATGAAATCAGGAACCAGTCACGAGTTATGAAGGTACCAGTGGTATCAGTTTTCATCTTGACCACAGCCAGACATTACACACAACAGATTCCACTGCTATTCAGGCACACAGGGTGCTACGGAAGCATCTGGATGTTGATAGCTATGCTAATAATTTCAATATTTATGTTACAAGCACAGAGTGGGCCATACACATGAAATTCCAGCATACCACAGCAGCTAGCAGCATATTTTCTGAAACTATTCTAGCATAGTTAAGAAATTTAAGTTTCACATTGTCATTTGGGTAGCAGCAAGTAAGAACTCTATTTTGAATAAGTGAAGCTATTTGACTCGGACAATTTTGAACAATGTAAGCCATATGTTGGAGACAAAACTAGCACCTCTTGTCCCATTTCTATACATCCATACTACTTCAGAACATATTCACTTTCCTAAGCAGGTGAATTTATTGCATTTTGATACAGAATTTTTTCTTATAGAACTGTTTCTTTTCTTCCAAGGTAATTACCAGGAATGTTAAAAATACAAAAATGCTAAACTGATGCTTATAAAACACATCTTAAAATCTTTACAGAATGGAAGGCCACATCCGTCCTATAGATAACCATACTAACAGCTGCTTGTTGCTCTGTAAAGCACTTGTGCTACAGAAACAAATCTGGTACCAATGTCTTTTAAATGGCCTGTGGAAAAAGATTAAGGGAAGAGTCTCTTTTATTACTTGGCTGCAAACATTAGTCAGGCTGTACTCTGAGGTCACTGGAAATGCCAAATAGGTTAGGAGAAAGCTCTAATTCTGTTCAGGATAAGGACTGTGGATTTTGTTCCTCCTCGTATGCACATGAATACAAGACTGAAGGAGGTTTCTGTTAATTCTCACAAAAGGTCTATGGGGAACAGTACAAGATTCCCTACAGTAACTTGCTTACATGCCTCAACTAGGTCTGGACTACATTTTTTTATCTGGACTGAAAGGCAGTGTCAGCTCTGTTTGATCAGTCAACTGGCCAGCAGAAAATAAGCACCACCTGTCTAATTTAATTCCACTGGTGAGATCTCCAATCTATCAAAAATCTACCACAGAGTTAACCTCTTGAGCCTGGTCAGAATTTGAACTTCCTGTGACTCATGGAGGCATGGGGCAGGGGGAAGTAATGAGAGAGAGAACCAATATCCCCTAAAGGAATTGCCCTCAGATGAGAGCTCTTATTCTCCCTGCTGCTTCCCACAAACCTCTAGGGATTCCAACCCAAGACCTGGCTTCTAAACAGTGTGTTGCCAAGGAATTATTTCATACAACAGCCTTGAAACAATTCTCTCTGAATTAAGTTTGCCAAAAAATAAACAACGCCTTCCATCCCCCACCCCCAATTTGTGTATAGTGCTCCAACATACAAACTTTTTGCTTAACAGTCATAAAACTTAAGTACCTTAACATTCAACATATCAAATAGTTGTCCTAACAGATCTTATAATTCCTTCTGAAAAAGTCTGTGAAAAAGGAGGAGGGATTGATTCATTATCATACCCTTATAACTGTAAAGAAAGGAGCACATAACCCCAATATTGTCTCCCACCATTTCCAGAAAAATCCTCCAATACAGAGGATTCTTCATTGAAGAATGTTTTGGTTGATGATGGAGGGAGCCCTTACAGTCTGGTTTCCTGAGGAAAATTAGTCTCTTCATTAAAAAAACCCACAATGCACAAACATCAGGCATAGCACGACATACTTAAGTGCGCTATGAAAGGGGCTTTGTTTTGTTTTAAACTTGATGTATTTACCTCAGTTGGTCCAGCATACATCATGGGGGAAGGAAATATAGCCACTACTGTTGTTTCTGGATTCAGGATTCCCTCCTCCAGTACTGCAGCATGTTGCTTCATGCGCCACATGAGAGGAACATCATCCTCCTTTGTCCAGCCTCCAAGTGGATGCAAGAGTAAAACTGGGCGCCGGTAGCCACGTTCCAAAAGCTGCTTATGAGTATCTTGCATTAAAAGAGCATGCCCATTGTGCACCGGATTGCGTAACTGGAACGCAAAAACAGCATCTATGGAGAACAACCAGACAAAAGGTATAAGGAAATCAGGTTATTTTATCAGGAGTTGTACAAACCATAGAAAAAACTTCCAACAGTATGATCTTTCCTCTGAACTCTATCAAACAAGTAAAATAGCAGTAGTCACAGCTCATTAACAGATTATAAATTACTATATAATCAATTATACTCAATAAGCAAAACTAATAAAAACCAACCATCCTAAAAAAACCCTAAACCAAATCAGCTTCCTTCATTTTTGAGATTTCCACAGCATTACTCCAGTTTCTCCAATAGCTATAATCTTATCTTCAGATTTTTCACTTGCATGAGCATGTAAAATAAAGTAAATTCTAAGAGGAAATAAAACTACGCTACCTGTCTTAAAGGCTCAGTGTATCATCAGGAGAACAAAAGGACATGTTTGCAACAAAACAAACAACAGGGGATTTAGTGTGCAGAAACTTAGTTTCCTTCACCTAAATAGCTTAGTAGAGTTCATGCACAGTAAGAACAAAGCAAGGCTATCGGAGGATATTTCAAAGTATTACAAACCCTTCAATGAAAACCCCTGACACAACCAGGATTTCTTCCTTCGCCAAATTAAGATGAACTAAGGTACCCTGCAAAATGTCAAAAATCAACATAACTGAGAGATTTCCCAATAAGGAAACAATAAAGTCTAGAGAACAGGGTTTTTTCAAGTATCAAATATAGTTATTTAGGGGCTAGCTAAAACAAAGACTGGTACCTCAAAGATCCTGGAAATACTGACCACACTGAAAAAAAGACAGGAGCTCAGGACCAATCTCCATTTGCATTATTGATGTTAATCTCTTCCCTCACTGTCTTTCTTCAGCAGCTGTCAGTCACTGCCACAATGAAGGTGGTATGTTTGATTGTTCTCTGCTTTATGACATTACTCAGCCTCTTACTTACCTGCCTAACAGAACTGCTTTAGTGAGAAAAACTGTTTTGTCTCTTCTGCAACATAAAGCTAGCAGTTAGCTCACAATTTTTAACTGTGATAGATTTCCCTTTGCACCTTATGACAGCATTACTGTCATAAGCTTTGCTCCCCAAGAAGCAGCATGGAACAGACTTAAAAACAGAAAAGCGTGAAAGCTCAGCACTCAGCCATACCTCTACAGTTTTAGCTGAACCTGACAATTTTTAAATCGCGTTCTACCACAATTAACATTGTCTTTTCCTGCATTAGTAACATGTCTAGTGCGCATGGAAAGATTAAATTTAAAACTTCAGGCATTACCAGCTTCTCTTGTGTATTTAGGCAATGCAATGCCTGAGATCATAAAACTTAATATCAGTAAAAGGCAAAGAATGCTGCCTAAGAGAGCATTCAAACAAAATCTTCATCCTTGAAACAATGCTAGCCCCTGTGGTATTGAGGCAGCAGACATTTGGATAAATCTTTGCTGGAAGAAACAGAACAAGAAAAATTTACTCACCAGCATTCATTTCCTTGAATTTCTGTCTTAGTTCAGCTGGAGTGAGACGGTATTGATCAAGTCCATCATTCCAATAAATACGATCAAGGACCTGTAGATCTCCACCTACAAGCCAGTTCCCTTGCTCCATAACCATCTAAGAAACAAAAAACCAAACAACAAAAAAAAAGGAAAATCCTTGTTAGGATTGGTTGTCAGCTTCTCCTGAGCACCGAGAGCATTGCAATGGGGGCACATCTTTACCAAGGGAAGAGTTCTGGGCTAACTTTTTTTGACAGTCTCAAGTCAAGCATCAATTTAAAAAAAAAAAAAAACACAAACAAAAAAACCCCAAAACAACACTGGAACATAGTCCAGACATGCTATACCATGGTGCAGAAGAGATGCACAAATCTTCCACAGGCATATGCCTTTCTTTCAAAGTAAAGAATTTTTTTAATATATAGAAAAGCAACTAGCCAGTATTCTTAACCAACATTATTACGTGACACAAAGAGACAGTGGCTGGAAAGCCTGATATACTAAGTACAATGAAGTTGCACACTTTATAGTTGTTGGCTAAAGCAAATGCAATTGCAGTATCACCCTGCAGTTTACAAGATTTTACAAGTCAGCAACAGAGTAACAAATAAAACAGTTCTGATTAACTACTCACTCACTTTAATTTACAAATAAAAATCAGAATCGTTGAAGTAGGATAGCTCTTGGATTTGTTTCATGGTACCAAGGCAACATACACTCACTAGAGTTCTTTTGATATCTTCAAATATCACCTCACCCTTTATCAAAAAGCACTATGGCGAGCTGCTTACATACACTAGCAATGGCCACAAAAGTCACTCAGAAATTGTTAACTTCTGAGAACACATTTGCTTTTGAAGATGGCACCACAAAAAACTTCCAAGTTTCATACACATTTCTGATAAATTATTAGCCTTATGTAACGTAAAGATGAAAACAAACGTTGATATAACATAAGACATTACATACTAAACCCGCAAGCCAAGATGTTAAAATTAAGTGTGGATTTTTCAATTTATTTTTGCATTGAGATAGAGGACCTGCTGGAATTAAATGATGCTACAGTCACCACCCCCTTCTCAAAGAAAATGCTAGACTTTGACATCTTACCAAGGTGGGGGGAAGGTGTGATAAAGATATGAAGATGAGAAAACTGTGCTACAGTAACTCTCAGGCACCCAAAGATTTCTGATTAATTAGAAGGTCCACCAGATTCATGTGCTGCCTCGATACTGCTATACACTCCAGTACAGACATAAGAACATAGTTCCTCCTCTTCTACATTAGTTTCAGCCGTGTCGTTCTGTAATTGCTAATGTTTTTTAACAAGTCATTCAAATCTTGTCTGTATGAGATTTTCCTAGAATTTCTTAAATTTGTGTTAGTTTTCAATAAAGAGGTAATCTTATATTCATCACCACAGAACACATCAAGGGCTTTGAAGATCTTCCAGAATGCTCTTTTATCTAGCAGGAGATGTCCTTTTTCAGATATATTCCTGCATACAAGTTCAGTCAGTAAAAGAATGTCAAATTCAGTCAGTAAAAGAATGTCATTACACATTAATAAAAGAAATTGATTACACATTAATAGAGTAAAAAAATCCATAGTTTTCACACATGTGTAACTATTAGTCATAAAGATACTTTTAGAACACATCGAAGGCTTTCCCTTTTTAAGAGCAAGCTCATAATTTCAGGTTTGCTTGATTTCTTTTTATCTGATTTTAAGTCATAGTTGTAAGCAAAAGGAAACTAGAGAGACAAATAGGGAAAGAAACATATTTTGGCTCTGCAGAGGTAAAACGCAACATTTACACCAGCTTGCAAAACCAAACACAGCATTGCAATCAGTATGTTACAGCTCGAATATTTCAGTGTGACATACACGTAAGGTCAAGACAATAAAACATACTGAACACAATAGATGGGAAATAACTCCCCAGAGAGTGAAATGATGAACTCTCCAAGAACAGGGCCTATTTCAAAAGCATCCAAACCAGGCGGTTCTCACGTGCTCCGCACGCAGGCAGAATAGAAGTTTTCTTGCCTTCACAATGCATATATCTGCTCATTAAGGAGCTTTGATGATCCATCTGGCTACAAAGAGGGATGTGTTTCCTAGGCACACTAGAGGGCAAAGTTCCCTCTTCTGTCACACATATTGACATTGGATTTTCACACTAAGGGCAGACTATTCAACAGCTGCACAGAACAAAAAAAAATCATCTTTGCTTCTGCTCAAATGTTTTAATTATTTCTCAAAGTAGTTTTGCTGTTGAAACACACCAGTCACAGACATCAGCTTCACTTAATTTGCAGCTCCACAAACAGTACAGCTAATAGGGCTAGCTTTTCAACTTTTAAACACACACCTTGATATAGGGATGTTCCTTGCAAGTTGTTCCCCATTGCCTAGCACAGCGTTCCTCTTTCCTATGCTCGTAGAATTCAGGATTCCGGAGAATGGCCACACGGCGACATTCATATACCAGTGCAATTGCTGTACACCCATCCAGTCTTTCTTTGTCTTCTTGAGTAGCCGTTAGCACTATAGGCACAGACAGGTTAATAACTCCGCCTGCAGAGTGAAATAAAAAAAAAATTTAAAATAAGCCCTTGTCCTCAGTAATGGTCATCAATGATACTGCGAAAATGTACCCTCCTAACAAGTTATAGTCCAGGCTGTAAGTGTATCACACAACAGGCAGTTCAAGTACTTATTTTAACATGGGTTAAAAGCAACTTACAGAATGAACTCTTGCGCAAGATACATGTGCTATAAAAATGTGCAAACACTGAGGTTTGACAAAGAGCAAAGACAGTACTGAAAATAGCAAGTACCTATAGCTGCACACAAGTTTTTAGACTGTGAGGATACTACTTTTGGGGAATGTGAAATTAATATCTTCTTCATTAAGCTATACAGTAAACAGAAACACACAATTGACATTTTTAAACAGATCATCTAAAATATTAGGCAAGATTACTACTGGAGTGGCTAATGAGTAAAAAAAATAGCATTCTCAGTAGGCATACTTTTGGTGCATAAGAAAAGTTCAAAGTGATAGAAGCAGCCAAATTTTCAAAAGGCAACTTTGATGTTTACTTAAAACTGTATTCAGATTCAAGCATATATCTATTTCAGAAAAAAACTGGTTAGTCAGGCAGACATTTTGCAGTTTGTTCAGCTGAAAGCTTACCAGCTACTTTACTTGTAAAACTAAACTAACATATCAATTTTAAGGTTATGCGTGGTCCTCATTTTTAGGCATTTACTTCACTGCTAGACACTGGAAGTCTTGTTTTTCTTGACTGCAAGAGTGAGATATGAGAAACAGAGTGGAGTAAATACTCAAAGTTTCATAAAAGGCTTGAATTTTAATGAGCATACACTTGCCAAAAGCACAAAACTTTTGGGCGGTCTCCAAGAGAAAAGTCATGGGCACCTTGAAGTTAATGGGGGCTGTGCTACTGGCTTCAGTGGGGCCAAGACTATAAATAAGGCTGATTTCCCCATTATTTGAGCAACACATTTTTATAGCATTCTCTCAGTTTTACCTTAAGTGTGGTAGGATGTTAAAAATTATGATGTTGGATGAAGTTTAAGACAAAAATAGGTCCCTCCTTCATAATGTAAAACGAAAAGCATACTGTGCATCTTCTTCTAAGTTCAGTCTTTGTGCTCAAAGTTGTTTTCAAAGCAACTAGGTCACAAAATTGAGCTTGCCAACACTCACGAAGAAGGTGATTTGCCACCCCTAACTTGATAATTAAAAAAAATCCTTTTGCTTTGCGAGCAAGTAAGTAAATATTTCAAGCTGGGAAGAGATCTCAAACATGTTGATTATTAAAATTTTGTCAGTAACAAATAAGAAATATATAATATCTTTGACGTCTCTCTTTAGCCACTGTACAAACGAGAGACTGAGGCAAGGTAATGGAGTTTGTTAAGTGACAGATGAGCACAGTATCAGCTAGATACTATTTCAGATAACTTAAGCTTTAAAATGAGATTATCAACACACCTGTACTGATCTCCATAACATAGAAGTCAGCCAGTATGAACATTGCATTTTGAGCCCAAAGGATGAGATGCATTGCAGGTATTAAACATCTTCCCTCTCTACAAAATCAAAACTCTGAAAATGACCACTGCTGGGAGACTCCAGGACTAACATACCAAGCAGGGAAGAAACTTTCAGGATGTTGTTTTGACTTAACTGTTGCCACTGCTTCAAGTAGCAAAGCAGCTTTTTCTGAAAAGGTTTGCATACATAAATGTTGCAGGGTTTTTTTGGGCTATTTGGTCTCCAGCAAGAGAAAAGTAATGTAGAAAGAAGTGAGGAGACAGGAATTTTCACTATCCCTCTTTGATCCAGAGAGTGCAAAACACCTAAAAGGCTGGACTAAAACAGAGTCTTCAAAGAGGAATAAATGAAAAATGAGAGAGGATCACAATCAGATTCCAAAACCTGAGGACATTCTCACTTGTTGACTACCTTAACTAATGCTTGCTCTTAGCCAATTGGTAAGGAAAAATAAAATATATTTGTTTAAATCATCACAGGATAATTACTAAGTCATAGCAATTCAATTACATGTGACAATTGTCCATACTCAAGCTACCTCCTCTAATTCTGATTTCATACTCGCAATAGCTCAAGAACTCAAGATAGCTTTTTGTCCTTTCCTTTATTACTGTTACAGACCAAATCTTTTGGCAGATAAACAGCAATTAAATTGAAATTCTGAATTCTAGAATCAATTTCTTCAAAAGAAATTGGAAACATGGACTTTAGGTTTCAATGTTTTTTCAGAAATGAAACATTTGAAAAATACAAGACATTCAAACTCTAACGTGATATTAGGTATAAAAAGAATAAAACCATCACGTTTAAAACTGATGACTGTGATATCCTATTCTCTTATCCCAGGTTGTGCACAAGCTTGATAACATGTTACCACACCACCACTGAGAAGCAAAGCATCAAGAATATTTTAGAAGTAGGATTATCAGTTTCACAAATGGCAAGTTCTACACTACCATCGAGGAGACAGTCAAAGTGAAGGCACTGTAGGTATTCTCTCTCTCTCATAAAGCCATTCAGGGGTGTCGCCCAACCTTCTGCTAGCACTTGCACCCATTGCATATCCACCTTGTAAAGAAATGGAGAAACAGAGTAGATAAGAGTTGCTGCTTAATGACTGATATCAGGTATTAATCATAATAGATCATGATTTACCCATCAAATTCAGGACAGTATAAATGGAAGATTTCTCAGTATTACAGTTTTTAATCACACTGAATTCAAAGTTCCTACAAGTAAGAAAAAGACAACTTGTTCCTCACTGTTCATATTTTTTGCTATTTTCCAGTCCTTACACTAGATCAAACTTCCATGTGTTAAACCAAGCAACACAAAAAAACCCCGCCCACAACAACATACTTTACAAATAAAGTTCAACTTAACAGAATTAAGAGTCCCAATTGCATTTATTTTTTTAACAAAGCAAGATAACTACGAGAGGGGAAAAAAAAAAGAAAAAAAAAGAAAACCACCACATACAATTACCACAATACATTTTTATTGCAGAAACTAGTGAGACAATCCAGAAGTAAAATTCTCAAGACTAGTACCAATTTTAGTTTAAGAGCTATCAGGTTACAGGGAATTTCCTTCCTTAGCACTTAAACAGCCACACTATGACTTAGTGTGTGGCCTCTATTATTTGTGCATGTGCATTACTAAGACTTGGTCAAGTCTTTGACACGGGCAGGCTTTGCTCGTGCAAGTCTCTTTTGCAAAGTGCACGACTGATTTTATCACACTGTTTAATTTATGCCGAGTCAAGTACAACACACATTTTCATCCCAAGCTTATGTTATATACTTGTTTGATATTTAACAAACCACTGGTTGGGGGTGGAGGGGGAAAGGTTTTATTTTGTAGATAAGGAGCAATTTTGAACAGAACACTACAGAAATTTAATAATGGTGACCTTAAACATTTATTCTTCATCAAAGCAATCGATAGTTCTACAGACACATATGTGAAAGCAATCTGGTAATAAACAATGAAATGAATTATTAAAATTTAGTAGTAGTAGAAGGCTAAGCAAATTTTAAAACTATATAATTCAGTGCTTAGTATGTCATCTCAGTCCTTCGAAGGAAGTCAAGTTACTCACTGCAGATGCTCAACTCCGACCTTAGTCAGCTCCTATATCAAATGCTTATTAAGTTCTAGTTGTACTGTCAAAAAGCCAGTGAGAAAACGCACACACTGCATCTGTGCCTAGGCCTGGTTCTTCAGAAAAAGAAGATGAGGTAGAACAGAAACACAGCCAGAAGCAGCTTTGCCTAATTTATCTTAGTTGGAAAATAATGCATTTGACCAAAATGAGAACAGAGTTGACCAAGTTGATCCATACTTTTCCATATTTTCTCTGCTGGAAGCTAGAAAAGTAGCATGAATATGTTCTAAACAGGAAAAAAAAACAAACAATAAAGTAGATCTGATCATCTGTAGACTTACGTTTGCAACTGTTTGAGCCTGGTCTATAAGGTTAATATCATTCAGCTGAAGGTTACTAACAAGGACAATCAAGATCAGTAACTTATTTCCTTCATATTTCTAAGGCATTACAATTCAAAATAGAATGGTTTGTGTAAGTAAACTAAAAAAAAGTTAGCAATTCCTCTAGAAACAACTATTCATACAAGACATGCCAGGCATGGTTTAGGGGGGTAGGCGGGGGGGAGGCAGGGGAAGAAGTCACTGTAAATTTAATCTCCAGGCTTGGGATAAACTAACACTATACCAGACATTATTTATGAAATTACAAAGATTCAGTTATCTCTAGTAAGTGATCAAATAAAACACAGATGCTGTGATTTCTCTCAAAAAAAAGAGGGAAAACTTATATCGAGATACATTCTGTAACCAATGCTTCTGCTGAGCAACAGATTAGACTGCCTTTCAACTTCAGCAATGAGACAACTGAACACACAATACCTTATTTATTTCCAAGGTTAACAGAGACTCAGCATCGGTTTTGGCCAACTGTAGCTTGTTTTCTGGCACATAAAGCTCTTTCACCTCATAAGAGGCATCCACTGGTACAATGTCCTGTGTAAAAGGAATAAACAAAACTTAATATTTGCTCAGGATGCTTCTTGAACACTGAACATGTGGTCAAGAAGTAAAATTCTAATGTTGTGCTACTCTGTAGCAAGAGTTTAGTCCTTAGATAATTTCTACTAATCTAAAAAACCGCACTGTTCCAAGATTATGATATATTGCTACCCAGGCTGCTGGCTTAAGTAACTAAAGTGTAACTTTCTGACAAGATTTTTTTCTAAACCTTAAGTACCCCATGTACCATTTATCTAGTAAATATTTAACTGCCAAATTAAGCATAGTTTTTATGACTTGATGCCTACATTATCTACAGCACAAAGGCTCTATGCTTTTATTCTTGCTACAGAAGTAAAAGAAACGTTTTTAGAGGCTGAGCATTTATAAATTTAAGTCATTCACTATACAACATATATTAGAATTGGTAACATGGAGGTAAAAAAAAATGTCAGCTGAAAGTGGTTAATACAGAAGCACAAATTAAATGTATTACCTATAGCTAATGACATAACACCAGTGTCCTAATCTATATACTAACACTTAGAACATTTAAATGTGAGGTCATCTGTGCATATATATATATATATGCAATGAACTGAAGTCTAGTTTTGTAACCAGAATACCACAAAATATAAATTTTTTATTTGAAAAAAATTCACTTTTCATCCATGCTTTTTAAACAAGACATTCTCACTCCACAATGCTCAAGGTCTTAAACTTCTCATAAGATATGAATATAAGGATAAAAACATAATTTTTTTTAATTAAAAAAAAGAAGGAAGAAGGCCATCATGATAAAACTTTAAAGAGTCTCCTCTGATGAAGGATGGTGTAAAATGTCAAAACCCAGTCAAAAGTTCCAGTGATATTCAGTAGCAAAAAAAATCAGTGAAAAGCAGCTGATAGTTCTTTTTTAAATGTGTTTTCCAGAGTTTTGGAAACTTTTGTAAAGTAATCCTTTGCTTTTTGAGAAAAATATCTCAGCCTTACAGTAAAGTATATACAGACGCATAATAAGAATAAAGAAATTATCTTTATTTTTCCAGTATATGCAGCCCAGAGGAAACAGGTATGCCTGTAGAACACACAAAGTTTGCCCAAGAATTTTAAAGCACTTATCCAAGCATTTATCAGACATTAGGCACTGCCTCTATGTAAAGTAAAACAAAGGGAGTGGTATGATGGAAGCAAGTGCGAGATAAAACGACTGCAGGAGTAAAAAGACTCAGTGAGTCCCACTGGCTGTTACATCATTCACCCAAAGACAAATGAAAGGAACAGAAATTAAACTAGGACTTAGAAATTGCATTTTATAAGGAAATGGTTGGTCCATTACACATCGGACACCATTTGGGAAGCTGATTTTATTAGACAGTAAATTAGGACAAAACTTGCCTTCTATTTTCTCTGCCTGAGCAGCAGCACTACAGTCTAGGAGAGCTGCAGCAGACTCCTGCCGCAGCAATAAGCCCAGAAACAAATAAACGTATTGCCGGCTATAAAGAACAGCAGGCTTCACGAGCAAAGTAGAACGACTGAGTACACATTATGCTGCTTCACAGATTCCCCTCTGGACGCTAATCCATTACCATGCTAGAATGTCCTAATTTTACAAACCATCAAGAGCTTAAATTAAGTGTGCCTATTAAAAAGGTCTCTTCAAATACTATCCTGTTTTTAGTGTCCCACTAATGGGCAAAACAATGGAGAAAAAGGTTTCACAATGCAGTTTCCGTCAACAACCTACCTCGTGATAAGGATGTAAACAGCCTGAAGACAGTTATAGCAACACTGAGTCAGAAATATAGAGAATTTGTAAGATTAGTAAACCTAGACTCCCTTGCAGACATAAAAATGGTATTTAAAACAAATTCTTAAATTAAAAAAACAAACAAAACAACCCCCAAAAACTCAGCAGCAAGAGGAATCTATAGGTCTTTAAATTATGAATTTTAGGAAAATGCTAGGCTAGCAAGCCATCTAGTGACCACTTGAAGGTAGTAACTTTACTCAAAGGTTTATTCTACCAAAAGACATTATACAACATTCCTCAGTATTTCTTATTTCTCAATGCATTTATATAAACAATGGAAAAATAATACAAAAAAAAACCTAGATGCTTTATGGAAATGCACCTCCTCAGACTGTGGTGGTAGGTTCTTTGCTGATGCTGTCCAACGCCCTCAACAGTCTGTAAGGAAAGGGCCTCCAGGCAAGTTTCTGGCAGATGGGCATTCACAAGTGACATCCAATTTACATTACTGAACGACTAGTCTTGTAAGTTAATATTATTAATTGATGTGCGAGGCCACTGAATTATTTATATATGAAAAAAACAAAACAGAAGCATTTGCTTGACTATAACAATCACTGAATTTTTGGTACTTACAGCTTGCAGGGCAGTTTGTCAGTACTTTTGAGTACAGGGAAAACTGACAAGTGCAATGACAGCCATGATCTTAACAGAGAGACGTACGATTTTCTGGACTGAGTGCCTCCTCTCTGCCCATCAGTTGTTTCCATCACATTTTAAGTTCACCTGAACCATAGAAACACTCCTCCTCTTGTGCCAACAAGAGGAGTTTCTGACCGTAGCCATTCACTGCTGTTTCTCTCAAATGTGTAGACACCCTTTACACATTTGTTTTCATCAAAAAGAGTCATGTTTAGCTTACATAGTATATCTATATTGGCCTAAATAATTTTTACTGAAAAAACTTAGGAAATACTCATAACGAACATATTAGTCAGCAGATCTAACTGGATGATTGTTGCCTAATCGGAGTCTCTGCAATTAACATAGAATGGCTCTAAACCAAAACCCCGTCTGTGCCTTTTCCCAGAATACAGAAGCTAAAAATCAAGAGAAGAAACCAGAAGAAATAAGTAACAAAAATGACATCACCACAGTATTTCATGTTTACACAATTCAATGTAACTGAAGCTTGCTCTTTAAAAATAACTCCAAAATTATACATGCTTTTTTATTAATTTGAGCTACTGAAAGCAATTTCTATAACATTAAGTTGCATATTTTCAGAAGAAAACAACCACAACCAAAGCACACATACCTCAAAAATAGGAAATCCATAATTTAAAATACAGGAAGTTCTGCTTACTTTCCTAAGCATGAGAAGAAATCAATGTTTTATCGATGTGGGAATTATAGAAGTTGAATACTGAGGTGTTTTTTTAAAATTATGCTTAAAAGCTTATACTCATTTCTGCTCATTCTGGCTTACATCTTAACTGTTGTGTGTTTAAATCTTCATTGTAACAGCATAAAACTACAAGTATTATCTTGCATATCCTTTACACAGAGCGTGGGTTTTTTATCCCAGCTTCTCACACAAAATAACTATTAATCTTACCAGAGAATCACAAAGGGGCCTCTGGAGGTCATCTAGTCCAGCCTCGTCCCAGCTGGCTGCTTGAGAACTTGGCCAATAAAGTTTCAAACATCTCCAAGGATGGATTATCCACAAACTCTCAGGGCAACTTGTTCTAGTGTTTGATCATCTTTATAGTGAAAGGTCTTTTTCCCCTACGTCTACTTTGAATTTCCCATGTTTCATCTCATGCCTGTTGTCCCTCATCCTGCCCTTGTACACCTCTGAGAAAAGTCTTCATCTTGTCTATACCCTTCCATTGGGGTGCTAGAAGCAGCACCAAGACCTCCTTTAGCCTCCTCTTCCTCAGGCTGAAGAAGTCCAGTCCCCCTCAGCCTCTCCTCGTATGGCAACATGCTCCAGCCCCTGACCATCTCAGTGACCTCTGCTCAACTCACTCTAGTACCTCAGTGTCTGTCTTCTACGAGGTGCGGGAGAAGGGCACAGACCTGAACATGGTACCCAGATAAGGGCTCACAAGCACCACAAAAACCAGCAGAATTTCTTCTCTTGACCTGCTGGCTATGCTCTTGCTATTACAGTACAGTAGGCAGTTGCCCTCCCTCCTTTGCTGCATGGAGACGTATTTTCATAATGCTGACGAATGTTTTTATAATGCTGAACAATTTATTTCGGTTCTCCTGTATCCTCCTCATGTCTCAGGAACAGAAATGCTTTGTTTAGTTATCAAAAAGGTGAGTTATTCCACACAATGTCAGCATATATCAAAGTTAAAACGTAGGTATGCTGCAAGTTTATGTCATTGTACTGTATTTCACACAAATGCTCACTTCCAGCATTATAAACCATTTATAAAATCCCCATAGTGAAAAAGTGAGCTGAAGACCGGTAATGTCTGCTCTACACGAATATTACAGATATTAAAAATACTAAGCTCCCATGTTTGCAAGTTTCTCAATATATAAAAAAAATACTGAAGTAAGTTTTGGAGCCTGCTCTAAGTCATGTTGATGACGAAGATGATCACCGAGAGTATTCTTTGTTATCAAACTTTTGATAAGTGAAAGAGGAACTACACAAGATTGAGAACTTTGCTCCAGAGAGAAGCATTGTGTTGTTACAGTGATAGCTGCAGTATAATCTGAGGCAAAAAACCAAAACAAAACAGATGTACAGAAGAGCAGAATCCATTTCTACATATTTTCCCGGAACCACCAGCCTCAACTTTCACATCCTAAAACAAGAGACTGACATTATAAACCGCAGCAACAAAGAACAACCCCCAACTTCTACTCTGCTCCAAATTCTCACCACTCCAAAATACAGAATTTGAATATAATTGCAGGTAGTTGTGTGAGTATAGCTAGGAAATCAGTACTATAAGATACCATGAGGACTACCTTCCCCAACACAAGTATAATGCTAAGCTTAGATAAGAACTTGGCTGTAACTGTTGGGGGGATGGTGGGAGATAAAGGAAGGGACAGAAAGTTCATAAATTCACAGTGGATCGATCTAAATAGTAGCAGAAGTGCATAATAAGATTCCAGTTGGTGGGGGGTGATATTCATAGAGCCTCCATAAGTTGATGTCCCTAAGAATGGGACTTTTATACAAAGGTAGTTAAAAGTTTAAAGTTACCTACTGGAAATGCAACTCTTTCCTTGTGCACTTTTACACTTCCTTAACAATAAAGGTGGTGTTCCTGAGCTATGACTTCTGCAGAAAATATTTTCCAGGCTAAATACTGAACTTACTTCATAGTAAGGAAATAGGAACTTTGTGCAAGGGGCTAGATCAGCTGTATTTCTTGGCAGGAAAAACAACAAACCCAAGGAAATCTTTAGAGTCCAACACCCGCACTAGGCTTATCTGACTCCATTAGAAAATATCAGCAGATTGAAAGCCAAGTTTATCAAGCTCAAAAGCCACACTGACTTAAAAAAAGTGTGCAAGCACTGATTTGCATAGTACTAAAAGCAGTTGGGAAAAAAAAAAAAAAGGAACTTTTCATATAGTTCTGAATCAGTAGCTTTAAGAGATATTCATCAGTACCTTGCAATCTAGGTCCCTAAAATGAACTTTGAAGCATCTACTGCATTTACATGCAAAGAAACAAAACCCTCTGCTGACCCTCTAAACCAAGTTATACAACAAAAGAATTTTCCAGATTCAACAGCTGCTTGTTATTCGTATTTCTGTGTGGTTACCTCCTTTTTTCTTCCATTAACAATTGAACATGGTTTTGGAAAAGACCTGATAAATTTGTTTCAGAGTTCTTTCCAAATATTACGAAAAATTCTAAGAATCGAGTAATTCCACTACCTATAAAAGAACAATGTTTCAAATTCTTGTTTAATAAACATACATATGTGTATATCTATCTCAACACACATTTATACAGTTCCAGCTGTCTTCTCTTTACTGCCATTATTGTCTGAACTAGTATAAAAACAGTCCTTGAAATTAAAGGATTACCAATACTTTGACCAGACTTCTTCCCAAAGTTTTTCACAGCTATTGAAACAAAACAAACACCCCAAATTATTTTTAGTGCTGTTGGCCAATGGTCTTTTTCTTTATTAATCACAATGGATTATTAAAGAACACCACAGACACAGCTTGTTCCAAGTAAAAGAATATAATTTCTTTAGGTTTCCTAAGACATCACTGCATTAATATGGCCTGAGAACAAGAGGTGCCTGTTCAGCCATGCCTTGGTTTCATTATCTCTCATTAAAGTAAGCAACCACTAAGATATCTTGGCATTCATGATACCGTTGTCTACAAAGGAAAAAAAAGTGCTCAAATGTGCCTTGAGCAAAGCTGGCTGGGCCAGGATCCATTATTCAGCACTGTGTACCAAGTGTACTAACGCAAGACTTTGGGGCCCACTATCTTGGCACGTGACGTTGGTTTCTACAATTATGAAACATACTGAATTGTTCTTCTGAGCAGGAGGCACAGGGCCTCCCACAGTCAGGAACTGCCACCTCCCATAGGTAGGACTCCTACACAGCTCCCTCCTTTTTTCTTCCAAAAAATATTCAGATGAGCATTAGGGCAAAAATATAGAATTCTGCTGTGGTTTTTCGTCTTATCTCCTGAGCAAGCAGTGATCTACCAACAATTTTTTGAAAATTTAGATATAAGACTAAATCTCTCCAGACCTTTACTGGCACAGAGGGTGAAAATTAACTCTGTGCTGGCTACATGATGAGGTCTCTTGCTTGTACCAGCTTCAAGACTTAGTGGAGCTTTACTCAAGCTACTGCCTACACCCTAAATTTCCAGAACATCCACCTCACAAAAATACCCTATGAATAATTGTCTGTTAGAGTATTTAAATTAAAATAAGAGTTTGAAATGTCATCCCACTACCCACTGACTACAGATAAGAATGCAAGGAGACACATTTCTTTTACATGAAGTTTAGCAAATTCTGGGGGTATGGTTTCAAGAGGATAAAGCCGTCTCATGGCTGCCTTCACTTTTAGTAAGTTTTTGGCTTGGGGTTTTTTCAATGTTTGTTTTGTTTTCTTTGGGTGGTTTGTTGGGGGGTTTTTTTTGTTTGTTTCTTTGTGGGGTTTTTGGTTCGGTTTTATTTTAGATTGGGTAATGAGCTGAATCCACTTATCAGACAACAGGAGGAGGCCCAGAGTCTTCAAAAGGAATGGTATAGATTGCAAGCATGATCAAGGAAAGAGACCTACCTTTTCAGAAGCTATGAACCATTAAACTCAACTCAGCCATGTCAAGAAGATTACCTTCCTGAACCGGTCATTAACAAGTGCAGAACCACTTTTACTAGCGCAAGAAAAACAGTGGAAGCAAGGGAAACCAGACACAACCACAGCAGCCCCTATTTAAGCCATCTCAAATTACTGTGTAAGTGCCTCCCTATCTCTTCACATCTGCAGTATATATTAACTTGTATGCTATAGAGACAAAGTAAAAAACTTCAGACTCTTACAAATGCTAGCAACCAATTTGAAAGTCAGCATTCATCACTAGTTCCGTAACAGAGACAGCCTTCTCTCCCTTCCACTTACCAGTTATGATAATATAAACTAATTTTCCACTTGTCCAAATCTTATTTCACTTAGAGATCAATGTTGTTGCAATGTTTAGGTTTAAAAAAGACACATGCAATAGGACAAGTTTAAAAGCTAGAATTTAAAGATGTATAAACCTTTAACTCTTAAAAACTGTCTTTGCTTTTCCCAGCACATACATTCAGACTGCAGGCACAAATTCTTTGAAAAAAAGTTACTAAAATATATCTGTATTTCTGCTTACCCTTTCTTGAAGAAGTTCCACAACTTGTTGTATACAATCATTCACATCACAGGAATCAGTTTTCAGCACAAGCTCTGGAGCTTCCGGTTTTTCATACTCGGAGTCAATCCCAGTAAAACCTACAGAATGCAAGACAAATTCCAAAAGATGACTCCATTTTAACATTGTTCACAAACAGTTTTCTAGATATAAACCAACACAACAGGCAAGAACACAGAGCTTTAGCTTCCTTAATACAGGATTTCTTAGGGAAATCAGCATTTTTCTTCTTTATAAGACCATCTGCTAATCCTACTACATGACTGCATGCAGCACATACATAGCACTTTTTTGTTGGTGAAGTTACTTGATTTGTACTGTGAATAAAGAAAGGAGCACTGGCAGAAGGACTGTGCACATCAACCCAGAGTTAGTCAACCATCAGCTGTCCTTCATTGTTAGCTGTGATTGTTGCTTTTTTATTTTTTGAACACAAAGCCTGATGTTGAACAACCAATATATAAGTAAATTTACACTCAAGCTACCAAGCAGTGCTCTGAAGAGTAAGGAATTCCAACACCTATTACATTAGTTTAGCTAATATACCCTTCTTAAGATAGGTGTTAATTTAAGGTAGATATGTGTGTGTTTATTATAGGTGTAATAACTTTTGTCACAGACCCTGCAAGCTACCAGTGACACTTGTTCTGGCCTACTTAGCTAGCAAGCTGCTTTGAAACAGAGGAGATTCTGATTAACCATGCATAAACAAGAAGGAAAAGTCAAGCCCAAAGACAAAGCATGGAAGCACTACAAATCAGATCTGCAGAGGAATATCAGCTGAGCTACAGCAACTGAACATCTGCATTCTCTACAACTGCTACTGAACACATCAAAACTCACGTTTTTCACTTCAGACTTAAATACTTTCAAAATTAGTAGCTTAATCGCCCATCTGAGAAAAAGATCAATTGCCGCAGTACCCCATGTGATAAAGAAAGGCTGGTATCTGTTCCAAAAACTCTATACTTTGAGTATCTGATTACTGGAGGAGTGGGAATAGGGAACAAAGAAAGTGTCCCATTTCTATTGCCAGAGAAAAAGAAGACAACAGTTGCTGGCATTCCTTACGAATAGGCAAGTTCATTTAATTTTCATCTTTCATATATCAGATAGGTCACAAGATACAGCTACTGCTAGACCCTCTTGTAGCTTACTCAGGCACTCTCTACCTCACTGCCACTTCTAAAGTAACACAATGACATAAGGGGCTTGTAAAATCAAAAAAACATTAAGGAAGTTCTACAGAACAAATAAGGATTCCATACAGAACTATGTCTTTGTATTGTGCTATCTCAAGCCATCTTGGTTTGATTCTGAGCAAACCTTAGGTCAGCCTTTTTTGTTCCTGGTCTTCACATTATGTATTTGGTAGTACTAGAGGTATCAAGCAACCGCTCGCGTGGAATGTCTTAGATTTCTTGAATTTTGTATCACTTTTGATTAATGGTGAGTTCATCATTACAGCACGTACAAACTCAGCCCCTGAAAGTGATTACTTTGAAAAAATGCTTTGCTTCTTAATACAGGTAAAAAGTGCTATCATCAACCTCTCAAACTATAATATAACACAGAGCAAAGCACCGCTTGAAACAATGCTTGTGATGAGTAATCACCTATTTAAGCTTTTTTTTTTTTAATTGCAGGCTGTACTTAGATCTTCATCTGAGGCTGGGGATAGGAAATCATTTTCACTGGCAGTAGCACAGAACCCTCATTTCAAAATGAAAGTCTCTTCAAAAGTGTTCTTAATGGTCTTTACAAAAAGATAGTAATCATGCTTTACTTTTTGAAAGAAGTTAGTAACTCTTATTAATGCAATTCTTCATAGACTTTAGAGAGAATCAGGCTCTTTTTTAACTAGTCAGTGGACACACAAAGGAGATGGACTAATCCTCAATCATAAGAGCTTGCAATAGAAACCACGTAATCTGCTGGAGATTTTTCAATGTGAGGATAGCCACTTTTGCCCTTTTACTGACCTATGCATTTGACTAGTCACTTGCACAAGCTAGAAGTCAACCCAATTTTCTCCTCAGTCCTGTCCCCAGTCCATGCTGCTTCTAAGGGTGGTACACTCACAGACTCGAGCACATCCACTTACGTGGAGTCAAATTACACCAATGTTTCACTTATGTAGAAAGGATGTGACTACATCTAGATTCACCTTTAATTTCTCCAGCCCTGGCTTTCTTATAGAGTCCTTTAACATCTCTCTGCTCACAGACGTGCAATGGAGCATCCACAAATACTTCAAAAAAAGGCAAACTTGCCCCTTCATGAATTCGTCTGGCATTATTACGATCCTGAAAGAAAACAGAAAGAAACCCTAAAAGATTGCAACCACATATTGTTATTGTCTTCCTGCTTTTGAAGTTCATTTTAAAGAAGCTGATAGCAAAATGTAAATGAGTTTTCACATTTTGAAAAAAGAAACATGATTTGATCAACTGATGCCCTGCAAGATACATCAGTTTAGCTGCAGTTCATCACATGGTAAAAGCTGACATGAAGATCTGAGACCTTTTACATTAACCTGATTTATAAAAAATAAAGCACCAAACCAAAAAAAAACCAAACCCAGGCATAGAGCGCAGAATTTTCTGTACCTGTCCCTGTCTTCGGAGTTACATCCCCAGCAGTTACATCCACCTAGCTCACTAAAGTCAGAGGAGTTATTATTACCTGCTGCTCCTGATATGACCACCCTTCTCTCCAGAGCACTGGATTTCCCTAGATCCATTAATCTCACAAGACTTGTATACTCCAAATAAAATAATATTTGTATGGCTTACCAAGCATTGAAACAACTGAACTTTATTTAGAGAACAAAAAGCCTTCAAAAAAGCCACTAAAACCATCTCTTACTAAATATGATTATTTTTTCCTCGTATCTGAAGACTTCTGGTTTACTGCAGGATCTTGAGTTCCCTGAATTATTATCAGAACTGTTTGTACCACTATAACCAAAGAAATAACACCTTCTCATGCTGTGAAACATCTTGAGCTACAGCCCCCGGGTCATTCTTCAAGTTGCTTGCTGTTCACACATCCTTTTTGTCTCTCCGATCCATACTCTCGTACACAGACAAAAAAAGTATTCACAAAACAATGTGAACATGGATTTAGGTTAATGTTCAGTATTATCTAATGTCATGTTGTATACACAACATGAAATGAAGTAAAAAGAACTATGGGCAATTAAACATTTTTCCCTTAAGCCACTTGGTAAAATACATCTCAAGCTATTCATTAACTGAAGGAAAAGCTGGTTTTAAAAACAGTTTAACTGAGTCTTCAGGTTAAGGGTATACCTAGTCTTCATATTTATAAAGTACTGGAATCTACATGGATCAAACAAGATATTGTAATTTTAAGACTCTTATTTGGAGTATCATTTGGGTTTTATTCCTAATATTAGATTAATAATTCTGCCTAGTAGACTGAAGGGCAGTTATAGGACTAATGTAAACTTTTTTTATTGAGATTAATGCTTCTGAAATTTGAGTAATCACCTGTCATGTTTTAACCTCAGCCAGCAACTAAACACCACACAAAACTAAACACCACTCACTCACTCCCCCCACACACAGTGGGATGGGAGAGAAAATCAGGAAAAAGTAGTAAAACTCAGGGGTCGAGATAAAAATGGTTTAATAGAACAAAAAAGAAGAAACTAATAATGATGACACTAATAAAATGACAACAGTAATAATAAAAGGATTGGAATGTACAAATGGTGCACAGTGCAATTGCTCACC
>JANZLQ010000007.1:31875439-31912290 GCA_026212715.1 Elanus axillaris | reverse complement strand
GATGGAGCCACCGGCGCGCGCGTGGGGGGCGCGGGCCCTTCGCCTGCTGCTGTCACCCAGACCCCCCCCCCCCACCACCACCCCGCGCCTCGCCAGCTACCCCGCGGAGGCGGAGGAGAGGCCGGTGTGGGCCTCGGGAGAGGCTGGCGGGGGTTGGCCAAGCGGCCGTCTTCGTTCTTCTGCGCCGGGGCAAGCTGCGGACACGGCCGAAGCAGAGGGCCCGTTCCCCTGGCCTGGAGGAGAGACCGGGCTTTGCTGCGGGGCTTTAGCTTGGAGGGGACGAAACTCTGCGAAGTGGCGGTGTAGCCATGAGTGGCTTGGAAGGCGAGGGTCGTTCCAGTTAAATCTGCCACCATTACAAGGATTTTCCCGACAAAGAAAGCGAATCGGGTGCTGCGTTCTAGGAAACGTCCCTTGCTGTGAATTTAGGACCAGAAGTTCTTGGATTCTTACCTCCAGAAGGGAACTGCTTTAGCACTGGGGTGCTAATCTTAAGGTGGAGATGATGCCATACGAACAGGCAATACATTTGCTGTATAAATATTAGTCCATTTACATTGGCTCAAGAAAGGAATTCCTTTAGGACTTAAGTGCCGATCTTAAGGTGGAAATGGTGCTGTACTAACATGAGTTGTATGTACTGTAAAAACATTAGCCTGGCTGCAGTCTGGCTGTAGATTGATTGTTCTCTGACAGTTGAAACGGGAAATAAAAAGGCCCTCTTTGTGGATGAACGTTTACTCCTGCTATATCGGAAAAAACATCCTTCCAAAGATACCAAGGTGTTGGTTTTAAAGCATACTTTGAAGTTCAGGTTAAAAGCTTAAAATCCTTGCGCAAGGTAGATCACCACCTCTCTAGGATCACGAAAAACAATTAGAAATGCTCTCAGGCAACGTGAAGGTCAGAAGGACAAGGTTGTACTGCACGCTGCCCTGCAAGTCACCGTTCAGCAGAAGCTCCCTGGCTGTATACAGACATTCTGACCATGACAAACAGTGACAGAGGAAGGGCCTGGATTTTAATTAGCAAAGTCTCTCACGCGATGCTCTCCCAAGCACGGAAAGAGAACCAGCATACTGCTGTGGAACGGTGAGTTGATGGCTTCCCCCTGTTGAATATTCAGTTATGTCTAGGGCACGCTTGGTTAGCTGCGCTTTGCACAGTGTTGTCTTATGTGGCTTAAGGGTAATTCTAAACGTTATTTGCAATCACATTCTTTTTAAAATTCTACCGTTACTTCGTTCTAACTGTATTGCTATAGATTGGTACTGTTCGTTCTGCAGTCTGAGAGACAATAGTGGGAAGATGGTAGTTTGCAGGAGTTGTAAATTAAACTGAAAAACACAGGCAGCCCGCTTAACTGTGCAAGTGACTGCTTACAGGTATATTTGGCTCCCTGTAATACTCACACATCCACAGAGAGCAAGGCACCGTGGATTTTTTTAAATAGTCTGCATAGAAACCTAGTTTCCAAAGCAACTGTGTTGGATTCTGATTTGAAGTTTGAGAAAATGAGGCTTTGAGCACAGGTGAAGTTTTAGGCAATGGTATTTACAGTTTGGAAAATCACAGGAGAAGAAAATGCAGTTGTGTTAATCAAGATGTATGCACAGTACTGCCCAAACAGACTGAAGGCAGGGAGCTGCATGATTCCTTCCACAAAATACTGCAAAAAAACCTGATGAATGGACCACATACTAGTGAAATCTGAAGTGTGGCTGCAAATACAGACACTGGTGGTCAGGCAGATGACCTAATCTTAGAGGTAATAAAAAACCCATTTCTGAACAGCAGTTCCTGATCACCTTTTATGATTACACTAACACTCTAAAACAATGTATACATATGTATGCATCTATAGCATAGTGAAACATTAACTATATAGTAAAGCCACATGCGTAGATGAGGTATATCAGGCAATAACTAACATTTACATGTTTTACAGAGGCTAACGTCACAAGCATAGGTCATATTTCATCAGTTCTTGTCAATGCTGTTTCAGTGAAAATGTAAATGTATTTTTGGCGTACAGAAGTTCAACGTGTAAGTCCATCCAGAGGTGCCCATGCATTTTGACTCTGTAACATCTCAACCTCCTTAAACCATTGAAGAGGGAGATGAGAAGAGCATTCTTTAAACATAGGAAGCAAATACATGTTAACTTATACAAAGATTTGGGGAAAATGAACAGCCTATGAGTTCTTCGTAAGGTTATGTCTAAGTTCTGCATGGCTATTAAGGGGTGAATTCCAATTCTACTTTCCTGAAATCTTTCATGATGGATTGATTTCAATATCCAAGCCAGGTGTTTTCTGAACTTCAAAAGCAAATTTCTGAGGGAGCCCTTAGTGAAATTCAAATCAATAAACAATCCCAAATGAATTGTTATTTCTTAACCTGATTCCAACCTGAGTTAAAAAACTGTTCTCATGACAGCAGGTGCTCTTGCAGCCCTTCTGTATGGAGCTCATGTGCTGTATGCCTGTGCCCTTAGTAAATGTTGAGAACCTCCAGGATTTAGTATACTTGAATTGATTGTGATGCTGAATACTTCTGTCAAAGAGCTACTCTGTAAAATGACCATAATCAATTTGGTTGTAATGTCCTTGCAGAAGCAACAAAACCAAAACTTCCACTACTGTTGTGCTTAATTTCAAAAAGAGAAATTACATAAAAATGGAGGTGCTTGTTAAAAAGGAATTACTAGGATCTTCGTAGGCAGCACGCGGACTAGTTAAAGAAATTGCGTTGGATTCTGATTTGAAGGTTGGGGAAAAACAGGCTTTGAGCACAGATGAAGTTTTAGACAAAGCAGCCTACATCCACATAATACCACTGAAGAAGGACTGACAGCCCACAGCAAATTCTACATACGGACATGCTGACCAGACCAACTCAGGGAAATCCTTTCAATTCCACATAGAGACAATACCATAGAAAATAATTCTCTGTGGAGTTAGCTTCTGCATAGCCAGTTGTACTATCTAATACCAATCAATCCCAAACATAGAGTCCCAATGTGCATTATTTAACATTACCAGAGATACATGGTACCGTACAGTTTCGGTCTCCGGGACAATCTGGGCTACTGACCACACTAGGAAAAAGATGAGATGATTTCATCTTAGGTTATATTCCAAAGAAATATACCAATTTGCAGGGGGAAAAACAGCTTTTAGAAGAAAAATTATTTAATCACAATACTAAAATATTATGATGTCTGATATTTACCTTTTAACATAGTGTTTCACCAGAGAATCTGTCCTAAGATGTCTACTGAAACAACAGAGCTGAATCAAGTTTTAGGATGTTCAGAAATAGACGAGATTATTTTTAGTAGCTTCCAGACATCAAACATGCTGAGCAAATTCTCATGGCATGTCATGGTGATGTAAAGATGCATCTATTCAAATTTATTTTCTTGAAAAAAACCCACAGCAGTGTAACTCAGGTAGTCATGAAGGCTGTCTGCAGTTTTGCCTTTTTTGTTTTTTGAGAACGATATCATCTTCAATGTAGATGATGCTGCCTACATGGAAAAGGCTCATCACTGTTCTGTCAGGATTGTTTCCAAACTTTTTTCTTACATAAATCATTCTTCTTTTGACACTATTCTGATAAGTAAGAACTTCAGAATGCCTTTTAAATAGATAAGTGTTTTTTTCAAGCTCTTCTGAAATTTTTTTCAACACTGAAAGTAGGAACATGAAGCAATCTCTAACAGCTCTTAACCACAAATTCCTTATTCTGTGGTCTTCTGCTGGAGGTGCTATTTTTATTTTGTCACCAGGTTTGTGTAGTGGAAAATATGACTGTCAAAGGCTACCTGAGATTAATGAAAATTCCATGTGGATACCTCACCTGTAAGGCAGTTTGGGTTGCAGACAAAACACGCTCATCTACATACAAAATACACAAGTGCAGGAAGTCCTGTATAACTCTAATATTTGAGAAAGACTGGAATAGAGGCGATATTTCTGGTAATCCATTCTCTGTCTTTAGCAAAAGCTTTTCATAAATTCTTTAATATTTCGACTGATATATATGTCCAGCAGAAAAATCTGGCCCAGCTGTTTAAAGAAGCCCCAGAAAGATCAGCAGAAATGCTAATAAAAACCCTGGATAATGAGAATACCATTTGTTTTCTGACATACTGCTGAATGCTCAACTCAGATTTCTTTTCATGTCCAACAATACTGAGGATTACAGCTCTCTTCCCAATTCTGTTGCAAGTATTACATCTGCTGAGTTTGCTCTTTAGACAGATAAACTCACTCGCTCCATGTGCCATCAGTGTTCAGAACGAAGTGGTCTATTTTGGCCAGCAGTGAGAGATGATGGTTGGTGGCCAGTTCCAGGTAATACAATGATGTTACGAGAAGCTGAGCAGATGTCATACAGGGTAACAGGATACACAGCAACGCTGTGCTGGCCGATGGAAGGCTGTCTCTGACAAGGTTCAAGAGAGGTAGATGGAGGGAGGTTCTGGCTAGCAAAGAGAGACAGCAAGGGGCCAGTGCAGATACCAGAACTCTGGCTTAAAACTCCTGCAGAGTTCACAGGGTGCTCACTTTACAAAGTGAAATAAAAGCTGATTTTAACAGAGACGGGGTAGAGCAAAACTTCATAGTGCACAGTTTTGAAAAAGCTGATCCTCATGCTCCATATTTTGAAAAAAAATGCACAACTCTAGAATGTTCCAGGCGCTGGCATTACAACCGCTGTAAAAGCTGCGGTGACCACTAGAGGTCACTCAATGAATAAGAAATAATTCACCCTTTCAGCGGTGATTTTCTGATTTGGGGTTTATTTGTTTTATTTTGTTCCTTGTCATTAACAACATAAAGAATTAACTTTACAAGAGAGCTAAGTACTACATTTGTGATGACAGCTGACTATCCGTGTACTCTATAGGTACACCGTGACTGTAGGTAGCCCTAGGTGACTGCTGACATTTTCAAGAGTGCTAGTTAATTTTACTGGGAGCTAGACATACATCTAGAAACCTGAATACTTTGCTGCATGCTTCTCTGTGTCTTTAGGTAAGTATCGCCCTTAAAAAATCTGGTCCTGATTCCAGTGTTCAAAGCTTAAAAATATTTATCTATATGACAGATGTCTATTTTCCATATAACTTTGTCTATTTCAAATATAGGTACTATATAAGTTCACCCTGTCTTTGGCAGATGCAAGGAAGGACAGGTGTGTTGTTTATTGAAACATCCAGAGCAAGACTGAGAAACTCTAGACAAGGAGATCTCTAGTGAAGCAAAACTAAAGACAGAACAACTTTAAAGGTGTTTTCACTATTCCTATCAAAGTCTTTGCTCAACATTTGAAGAAACCCACATTTTTCTTCTTTCTTTTTCCACATCTCTGGATGTGACATTATGTCTGAAATAAATCTTGTGGCAAACCCGTAAATAAGCTAAACCTGGTGGGATCTCTGGGATTAGGAATGGAACAGAAGAAGGTTATCAGGCAGGAAGATAGGAAGACGCTTAGAGAAGAAAACTGGCAGAAGAATGAGCAGTTACAGCTCCTGTCAGGTAACCAAAAGATTAAGAGATATGCAACAGTTCTTACCCTAAAGCCAAAGAAGGACCAGCTCTTCTTAACTATGATCCTAGTAGGAGAGACAAGCTGAGAAAGAAAGTGAATGTGAACTAACAGTTTGTTTTCTGAGGGATGAGGACATAGAGAGGACTTTCACACTTGTCAACAATCCCAGGACATAATGTCCCTAGGGCTGTTTTTGCCAAATCACAACTGTTGAAAAGGAAGTTCCAACAGCAGCTGGTTTGCAACTAAAGTAAATATATTGTACATAGAGATGTGCAAAGTAATTTCTCCTGTCACTGTGCTATTGAATTGCTTTCTCACCAAATACAAGTATTCTACCACTTTGTTTGCTACTCATTACATACATCATCTAGCTTAATAATAGGTTTTGTCATTAGAATACAAACAAATTCTCTTTAATGAGAAAAGCCTGTTCTCAGCAATATTTGTAATACAATTTCTTCTTCAGTCATTTGATTTGTTGCAAATGGAAAGTGAGCCATTAGAGTGCTTTTCAGTAATGTATTGCTCTCAACATGCAAATCCACCTCCTAAGAATAACATGTTTAGGGGAAAAATAGCTATCTCATCTTGAAAAGATTTTTGGACTGCTAAATAGAGGACTGTATCACAAGCATATCCACCTGTTGGAAACGACTGTAGCAGCCTGACTATCTGGTTGCCAATGCAACCATGGCACATTTTGAGAATCTAACTGATGCTGGGAATCATTTCTTCTGAAGAAATTTTCAGAAAAGTTATTTTAGTTGTCTATAGCAGTTGTGGCAAATGTACATAATTCCAAGCTCTATTTTTTTCTAAATGGAACTAGCAAGTTCCAAGATAATTAATAAATAGAAAGTCGCCCACAACAACTTTAAAAGATGGGAAGAACATTCTGTATGAAAGTGTTACAAGTGTTGTACACACAGATACTAAAAGATAGCTTGGTGGATTGCCACATAATAACCGAACCTGAAAAGGTAGCTTAGTAAGAATCACCACTGAAAAAGTACATTAAAGGTTTCCAGAAGAGTACGGTCTGCTTGTCAGAACACAGGACAAGGATCGTGAAATGCATACTGGAAGGGAAAAAAGTAATTTATACATTATACCTCCATTATTTGTTGTTCAGTATCAGACCTTTTGATCTACGTTTTAGAGGACTACCCAGTACTACTAAAGCCATGTAGATGTTAGCCAGCCTTGAAAAATGAGTACTTTAAATAGGTCTGCAAAGTTACTACTTGACTGTAAAGATTTTCGGCTCGTCATTCTGTGTTTCGATTTCCTATTCTGTAACATATGAATAATAATTCTTTTTACTGTAGCTACTTAATTTGAGGAAAATGCTTTGAAACCAAAGACTTTTATACACCCTAAATATTACTATGTCATATGCATTAAATAAATTATTCTACCATGGTGGCATTTACTAGTACAGAATTATAAAATGTGTTTTGATGGAGAACAGCCAAGGGCCAAAGCTAACAGCAACCCAAACCACGTTTCTAGTTCAGTTCCTAACATGCTTAAATCCAGTGACTCAAGAATAGGGAAAACTCTTCTCGAATCTAAAATATTTAATCAAACTACAGACATTTTTCCTAAAGGTTAAAAATATGGAATTACTTGCCAGATGTGCAAGTCTGAAGCAGCTTAAACTGAAAGACTTTCTTCAAGACATCTCTAAGGAACTTAGAATCCATATTTTCCCATAATAACTGCTTCAATCACCAGTGGGACGCATTACCAACCAGAGTTCTGAGCAGAGCTGTTGCAAGCTGTCTTGGTGATACTTCACACCCAGCGCTGGTCACTTCCTGTGTCCTGTGTTCTGCTTAAAGGTGGGAGCAGCAACAGTTGGTTGGTTGGTTAGTTAACTAACAGCTAACTTGGTTCCCAAGTAGCAATTTCTCACCTCAGTGCCTCGGACAGATGCTCGTCTCAGCCTGACTTTATTATGGCTTTGGTCAGAGCGATACAGAGAACAGCCTGTGAAGTGCTTGTACCTGGACCTCTCACTGACTTAAGTTAGACCAAATGATTAGTGCACTTAATCAAATCAAAAGGACCTGAAGGTTTTAGCCGTTTTTAAGAGGCTTTCAGCCCAGTAGCTAACAGGATCAATCTCTAAATGCTAGAATAACCATTTATTTCCTTTTATTCCTTTTGATGTCTGAGAACAGTACTCTCTGCTATGCTGACAAACACACCAGCAAAATTGAAATAGGAGGAAAACAACCAAAAAATGCCAGCAGTTTAACTGTTCTTTCCTGTTGGCACAGTCAGTTTTGGTCAGACCCATTTATCTAGTCACCTCAACTCTTCTCTGTTTCCTCAAAACCTGTCTCTTATTACTATAAGCAATATAAAAAAATGGGAGGGAGAGTTTCATAAAGGTCTCTGAAACATAGACCTTTCAAACCTTTTCAACTTTGCAATCTCATTGGAGTAATCTTTTGAGTCACTAGAGGTCCCGAACCACAGAGCTAAATAGGATCACAAGGGTCACCCCTGGAAAAAGGTCTGGAATTATATTTACAGTCTGAAAAAGACTGCGCAATCTCTTGGGCAAACTCTTCAGTGAGCAGACCAGATGGGATTGCATCCAGAATCTGACATTCCATTCAAGAGCAGCAGATAATGTTTCCAGGCTGCTACCTATCTATCTGTTCAGCAAAGCTTCAATTTTGAACTGGGGGAAGAAATCCTGAAAAACATAGCCCCAAGAATGATGCCTTAGAGGCTTTTAGAACAGGACATATTGAGGTGGGAGACGATTAAAAAGAGCTCCTTTCATCATCGTGTGAAGAATGGAGAGACAAGGAGGCAAAGAAACTAGTAGAGAAGCTATGTATCTGGTGGGAAAGTTCTTCTGAAATGAAAAATCATTACAGATCATTACTTCATGAGCACTGTAAGCCTGTGTCCTTATCATGAACCTTTTTTTTTTGTAATATCTTCCTGCCAAACCCACTTCTAATCACATCAGGCTTTCTCCCCAATATCAAATGGTTCATTTAATATAGAATCCAATCAGATAATTTGGATGACTCAAACACTGTTATGAATATACTCTGTCTATGTGGAACACATTTGTACTCATGCACCTGTTATAAGGATTTGAGTCGTGATTATGAACTGTGTTTATCTCGGACTTAAAGCACTGATTGTAAGCCCATATGTCATTTCTTTACCTGCATTTTGAGGCAGAATTCCAAGGGAAGTTGGCATAAGATCACAACGTTTTGGCTATTATCTTTTGGACAAGGAGATGCTTGTATTAAAACACACCCTTTCTGGTTTGCAGCAGGAGAAAAAGATGGGGCATTTAAGCTACAGATCACCTGGTTGCATAAGGTGATGACAGAGGTAAAGAAATCTTATGGAAGAGGGGCTGAGGACTTAAAAAATAGTAAGAATTAACCTAAATGGCATTTCCACCCAAAGCGGGTAGAGCAACTGCAGGGAGGAATCCTGTCCCATTGAACAGATAGAGTTCTAGTAATTTGAAAGAAAAAAGTACATTGCATTTAGGTGCTGTTTTCTAACCAATAAATCTGCTACCTTATAAGTAAAGACAGATCATATTTTAGTTCTTTTGCTGCTCACTAAGTCTTTGCCTTCATATCTGTGTATGCCTAAAGAACTGAAACATAGCCCAAAATGTCCATGCAAATCATATTCTTCTTGAAAGTGTTCTTAAAGAGCAAAGAGCCTGAAGAGCCAACAACAGGCACAGGAGTCGGTTTGTTGAACTGCCTGCTTAGTTTCAGAAGGGAGGATTAAATTTTGCACCTCACAATACAAACACAAATGAAGCACCTGGAGTCTCTACAGACTCCAGAAGCTTAACACATACCAGGCCCAGTGGACTGGGACCAAACAGCATGATCTGTTAAGTGTCCAAAGGGCGGACTGACCTGGTTTGCGGCAGCATTAACTCATGTATTATATTGTGTTTCATTTGGTCGTGACAGATGTGGCTGCAGTTTGTTTGGGATTTCTAAATCTTTATAAAGATTATGTCTGTATATGGCCTTTAAAATTCATAGTTTAATATGTATTCACTTACCTGTTAATTCACACAAAGGACTCAAGTATTCTCCAACAGAACGCCTAATAATAATTAAGAGAAATCTTAGGAGATTTATTATTGTGATGAATAATTTTTTGTATTAACATTATTACTCAGAGTTGGATTGTAATGATATAAAATACAGCCATGCAGGAAAAAGAATGTTTCAACAGTGTGTGCTTTTGTTCTCCAGAAAACTGTGCTGCAGAATCATCTTTCAAGATGTTATGAGAGAACGAAAAATAAAGCTCACAGTAATTTGAAAAAAGAGAACATTTGAATAGGAAGGACAAAGAAGCAGAACGGAAGAAGTTAAATAAGGTAGAAAACAAGGAAAGCTTTGAATTTGTAAAGCAAGGGGTACCTCTGGCAGAATCATCACCATATTCATATCCAAACTTTCCTTTAGACCCACTTCAATCTTCTATTAGGCTGGAAATCAAAGCAGATGACCAAGATGAAGTTACTTGAAAAGAAAGCATTCATATACAGAGTCATCCTTTCAAGAAAATTGTTTTTCCCAAGACAATTTTAGAGACAAACACCAGTGCTGCATAAACATCATTGCAACACTTCCAGTGTTTACATACTCACTGATGATTTACTTGTTTTGACTAGAAAAGATTATTACATCTAGGTTTAGCTTACCACATGTAAACACAATCTATATACCTCAGTTGGCAGTCAATCAACAGAGTGCTACCTAAATTCAACCTTCACTACAGAGGGGATGAAGTGTGAGGATCAGTTGGTTAGGTTCTAAGCAAAAATGCTTCTAATAATTAATAATAATTAATTCTAAATAATTACATTGACTACCTTGAGGTAAGGTAGCTTTAAACTCCCTCTTTGTAGGAGCTGGGCAGTGGAGCACAGTGAAGAGCAAGGTCTGTTACTAGAACAAGGTGGAATATTGCAAATAGATTATTTTATCCATGTTTCAACAAGGGGTGGGGTGAGGGGAGGTTATCGTGTAGAATTTTGTCATAGAAAGGTAACCTGCAATGAGCAGGGGAAGGGTCATGACAGGAAATACACTTATTTCTTGTTTATGTTTCTATTTATGATTTCAAACTCCTCCAGTTAACCAAAAATACAGCTCAGACAGAGATGGAAATGAAGTTCTTTCTAACTGAATCATTTTAATTTTGCTTAGCAAGTTTTTCTTTATCCTCTAGAGCACCTTTCCTGCTTTCTTAAAATTATTTGATATAGGGCTAGTATCTTCACAGCAAACACATTAGACTGTTTCAACTCACATTGATTTTAGTCCCTTAGCTTGGTAAAGTTGTTACTTGACTTCATCCACAACAAGATTTCAAAGCTGTGTATGAACAGCTGGCTACCTGCTGTGGGGGTAGCTCCATGTGATCCTGAGCCTTTGTGCTTAGTCCCTTTTGATACGGTTACACTGACCTATACCCTAAAATTACTTCATTTCTTGCTGCCACTCACATTAACCTTGCCTCATGTGCCTGGAACCATCTCCATCTACTTGCATCCTAAATTTTTGTCTGTACATGCAGTTTTTCAGCAGAGTTACAGTGACCAGTCCCTGGTGCGTGGAGACAGGATTTACCAGCAGAAGTTCTTGTTTCTGAGTCTGGTTTTAGCTACTGGCTGTTCTCTTCTGATTTTTTCTGGTTTGGTTTGGTAGAGCTAAAAATGCATGAGGGGGGCTTTGTGGAACCTGTCATTATGGCACTTAGTGAAAATTGCACCAGATGAAAGCCTAGAGCAACTATTCTAGGAAACCACATGAAGAGCCACTCTGTGTATTTACACAGCAAACTATACAATTTTATTCTGATCTGACATATATGTCCTTCGTAATCTTCCTGTGTAATGTGAAATTGTAGAAGTACAGTTTAACCTATCTTTTTTAGCTCAGAGAACACATTCTTCCCAGAGAATTTCATAGGTTTCTCGGGAAACTTCCCAGAGATAGAGCTAAGGAAGTATGGGCTAACCTGTGAAAAACAGAAGAAAAGAAGAGAAAAAAGAGAAAGCCAAGATAAGCACTTGTCTTTTAAAACAATCTCTGTGTTTGTTTGTGTGAACTGGGGAAGTGAAGAACCTAAACCTTTGTATTAAACCAAACTATAAAGTCATGAGGGCTCAAGGCACAAGGTTGGCTGCCAGATCTTTCATACAGAAGAACAATTTGTTCGACAGGTAGAACACAAACAAACTTCCCACAGACTTTCCCCTGCACTTTAAACAATACAAGCTTTTCATGTTATTTACTCAGAAAAATGTCATTGAGATCCAGCAGGTGGTTTTCCATGGCTTCACGTTGCATAGCCTTCGCAGCTCAAAGAACAAAAAGAGCAACCATCTTCTTCTGAGATGAGACAGGGATATATCTTCTGACTGAAGGAAAACATGGGACTGACAGTCCCATACAGAGTAACACAAGCACACTCCCCCACACTCCATACTTGTCAGAAGCTGTACAATTTGGCAGGCTTGGGTAATTTCCTTTGCTCCCCACTTCAGCCCCACCCTTTCCACCTAAGACCGCAATTTGCAGGCCACTGGCTTGAAAGGCTCTCATGTAGACCTAACCTTTATAGCAGCCCTTGTGATAGATCTAGACAAGGCAGGCCTCTTCTTCAGAATCTGTAATCTCTCACTTCAGAGCTCATATTTGAAGCCCTTGATTCACTGCGGTTTAAGAAAACTTTGAAGCAAAATGCACTTTTTGGCAATAAAGAAACCCACGGGCTTCTGGCTTTTTTGATCAATCTCTCTGATGCCTAGGAAAGCGGAGGCCTTCCTCCATCTTAATAGGCATGTGTCTGAAATAGCAGACATAGTACACGTTAACCACCTCTTTACATTTCAGGAGGACATTAACCAAACAAAAAAAAGGAAGGCATCAGACCAGGAGAGCTTTCTTTTCAGATGCTCTGGCTTCAGGAGAAACAGCTCCGAAGTATCTGTGGCCAAGGCTTTGTACGATGCGTATTACGAGAGTAAGAGTAAGACAGACTAATATGAGAGAGTCAGAACCTAGTGGGAAATATTAAGGCTTTCCATATTTCCAGATAAATGGTCAAACTTTAAATCCGTGATCTACAGAAATTCTAATCTGAAGTGCTTTCTTTGCTAAGTAAACATCAGATTTCTCTGGTGTCATTACTGGGGATGCTGAACGGCTTCATTTACAGCAGATATTGCAAAGAAAAATCCAGTTCCATACACAAGGAGCAGGAGTTCAGATTCCTTCGTGAAATTTTTGCAATTCTCCCTCATGATCCCTTTCTACAGCATAAGGCCAGCAATGTAATTACTGTTTTATCCTGGAATAGTATTTTTAACGTGAGTTTAAGATGGATGTTGAAAGGATCTAAATGACAAGTTTTATTTTTCACATTAAAATAAGGGATATAAGGATGACAGTTTCAGATGCCTTAGAGATTTCAGCGCTGCAGTGCTCTGCTAACATGGAAAAAATCAGTTTTAAATATCTGTCACGCAGTAGGATTTCTACCTTGATCTTTGTTTTTGCTTGTGCCCTTTGCAAATTCTGACAACATTCTCCAGAATACTGGTCATTCAGAACACTATGCAGTTGATGCCTCTTTCCTGTTTTAGTGTAGATACAGGAGAAAACATCACATGTTAGTTAGGAAGTATAGCTGAGAAAGTCAAGATAATATAAACAACTGGAAAAAGTATCACTTTTTAGAGAAGAATGATTCTGACCAAACCGATGAGTAATTGTTATGGTAAATCACAGTGACTTCTAATAACAAAGACATGGAAAAACAGGCATTTCGGCAATTAACTTAAATGAGATACAGTTACAGTGAGGCTCCTCCTTTTATTCTCTAGTTTAGATACAACCCCTGTGGATTTGCCGACCATTAGGCAGACAGCCAAGTGAGTCCTGTATAGTTGTTACTTTAGGCACCTCAGTTCTGCTCCTAATAGCAGCACAGTACTCCTTACCAAGCTTATTTTTGGAATGACAAAATTTTTAAAAATCTGGTACTTTGCCTGAAATGGTGAACTGAAAAGCAGTGGGTTAGTTAATTAAGTGAATGAGGCAAGTATTGTATCATATTACTGAAGATTACGAAATGGAGTATGGGGGGAGAAGAGGAAGTAACCAAATAAACTACAAATCTATTAAACTGACTTTAATAGTATGCAAGGTATTAAAACACACAGCATAGGAAAGAACAGTTAACACAACAAGGTAAATTTGAAACAGTGAAGACTAAAAAAAATCATTTTATGTGAAGCAGACTATATAAGATCTACCTAGTTGCCTTTTTTTCAGATAAAAACAACTCCTTCCTTTTCTAGTGAAAATAAGCCAAATAAGCCTAATTTTGATGTACCTTATTAAAGCATTTATACATTAGCCCATCAAACATTAGTCTACAATGGAAAAAGGCTTCACTGTGAGAGAAAATACAAATTTAGAGGTAGGAAATTAACTGGAATCAAATAAAAATCACAGAGAAAAAGAAAAATTCCTTGGTGTTGGATGGACTGTACTATCTTCACTAGCAGGGCAAAAATACAAAGGTTCAGCCTGTTGCATTGAAAGGGGAAGTGTATGTTTGGAGGAAAGTTACCAGCAGAATTCTCTAGGATTAGTTTGGAGACTAAAAATAGGGGATAGTATCATAGCTAATTTTGGTACAGCATAAGCGTGTGCTTATGACATTTTCTGATGACAAAGTCTGGAGGCAGTGTCAAACTGGAAAAGGCTTGGAATGTCATAAAGGTCATTGAACTTCAGTTACTGAAAGGGGTGAGGTTAAAATGTACAAAGTGCAAGGTTGTACACTTTGGAATTAATAACGGGAATTTTCTATTACCAGCCAATAGTTCATCGTTTAGAAAAGACACTTAGGTTAAAATAATAGCATATTCATCTGTTGCAGCAGAACTATGTACTACTGGGGACATGAAGCTATGCAACCCTCCCCGTAGTCTTCCTATAGACAGGCAAGTGTACAACCTATTATGTAAGAATTTGTTACGACCTTTTCTGAAATAATGTAAAATGAGTGACAGTCTTGATAGAGGAGATTGAAAGGATTTACCTTATTTAGCTTATTACCTTATTTCCTTATTTAAAGAAAATCTGAGAAAAGGTTTATTATTGCTCTCCAAATATACTGGGGATAAAGGAGGGTAAGAGAAACACTGAAAGGAAAGATACTTAAAGTAGAAGTCGGTATCAGCATAAGGTCACCTGAGTAAATTGCCATGAAAATTTATCATAGAGATTAGAAAAGTGTCCAACTGTCAGGGACACCAAGTTCTGCAACAGCTTCCCAGGGGGAGTATGGCTGCAAAAAAACCCAAACCTGTTTTAAGATGAAAGCTTGATAAATTTACAAATGGGATTATATGACATGTTTAACTGCTGCAGGAAGGAACTAGACTCCATGAAATTCTTTCTGATCCTGTGTTCTACTCAGAAAAAAGGCAGATGAGAAGGCTTAAGCAATGAAGGAGGCAAAAGGCAACAAGAAGATTTCAGCCCAAATATAAAAGAACAAAATTTTCATGAAATGCAGCTGTGATCTGATCACCTGGACCTAGGTTAGCTGGCCATAAGGTAAACTCTCTTACCTGAAATTTCAGAAAACATTACTATTCTGTTTCTTTTATAGCATACGCAGCTGCTCTTATGACTACAGTTCTGGGATGTTTCCAAAGCTGCTACGGGAGATAGGTTTGTGTCCTCTCTCAGCAGTTCCACTTCTGTTTCAGTTGCAGCAAATGAGGGCCTGTTTTCACTATACGGATAGTCCGGAGCCAGAACCTGTTTTGGTAAGGCTCTTGTACACCCCCCAAAAAACCCACTTTGCTCCCCAGGGATATTCCCTATGTAGCAATAGCTTTCAAGTCTTAGCCCGAGCATGTTTGGCAGAATTGAAAGGAGTTCCTGTAATTTATGTACCTATGACACCTTCCTACAGCTGTACAAACCTGAAGGTTTTGTTTGCCCTAAAGCCTAGCTGTTTTTTTGCCAAAAAGCATAGTTAGTCCAATAAAAAAGCAATTCTCTTTACAAACCTTGCCTTGAGCATCTTGTAAACAACAGAGGAAAGTCAAAACCTAAAAGGAGTTCGTGGAGCACCTTATTTACAATGGAAGTGATTTTCAAAAGTCTAAATAAAGTAACTCACAGCCAGTTTTTCACCCCCAGTCTTGGATTCCGCGTTGTGCTGCCCTCGTTTGCCTGGATGCTGGCCTCTGGCTATAACCAACTGAGGGGACAGCTCTCGCTTTCGGGGCTCTGGGGCCTCCTGCCTTGCCTTTCCAGACACCCGTCCGTCAGCCCTCACCCCTGCTCCGGGCCAGACGCCACTTGTCACAGGCCCCTGCGCCTGGGCAAGCGCGGGAGGCCTCAGAGGTAGCCCTGGCACTCGGCTAATGGGCGCAAGGTTGCCCTTTGGCAAGCAGAAATGGCGGGCCTGTGGCGGTGTTGCCCACCGGGGCAGGAGCCGGGGGGGACACACACACAGGGGGTGGTGGGCAGCCGGAGCCCCTCAGCGGGGACAGCCCAGGCGGAGGAGAGCAGCCGCCGGGGCCGAGGGGCCTGGGGCCGCCGCGGCCTTGCTGGGGCCTGAAACCTCTGCCCGAGCCCGGCCGGGAGCAGGCCCTGGGGACAAGAGTAACTCATCGCTCCTGTGTAGTCCCCAGGCAAGAAAAGCTCGCCTCGCCCCTTCCCTCTTACTTCTAGTTAAAGCCTCCCATACAGAACAAAGTAGCCCCTTTCTCCCCGCAGAAATCGGGTAGTTTGTCCCTTCTGTGTGCTCCTGCAAGTCACGCTTTTCCACAAAGATCCTTCGCAGTAAGGTTATGTCTTGTAAACTCTTCGGGTGGTCTCCCCAGGCAGCCAAACTGCAGGCTGTGCTTTTATTTTAAGGAGAAATGGGAAAAGCGTTTGATTACAAAGGATGCTCAAACAGGCCTCTTTAATTTTGATTTCTTCCCGCTTCAAGCTATAAATATAGCTGAAGATTACAAAGGCTTGTAAAGTAAATACCAAAAGACAACATTTACAATTTTCCACACAGCTACACCCTAAACCAATAATGTAAGGAAGTCTGTCCAGAACTTTGAAGTGCTATTATAGTTTGTTATATGACAAAACACTGGGGTTTCTATGTATTTATTTAGCCACCTGCCACTCCCTCACCAAGTTTTTAATTCCATTTGTTTGCTATAAAGAAAAACATAATATTAAGGGGAGTTGTGTTTTCAAGTTATTTGTATTACAAAAACATTAAATGAAAGCAAGTTCATGCTAACAATGTATCTTTGACTTGTACTTGCATGATAAAATCAAGATCTGCCTTTAATCTGTTTAGGGGGGGGAAGCCTTTGATCTGATAGGCTGATTTTCTCCTTAATTATTTTCTTGCCACTGAATGTTTTTCCTACGATTCTAGCAAGAAACTTTTTAAAAAGTAATTGTGACCTTGGATCCCAATAAATTAACATAACAAAACACAAAAAAACAGGTGAGGAGTAGTATTTGTGCTCATTTGGGAGTGCACTGAAGGCAGCAGTTGGTACACATGATCTAACTTAACCAAATGATGTAACAAAGCGATACTGAGGATTAGTAAGATTTTCTTTCCCTATTTAAATTCTCTATCACCTGGTTTATAGTGCCTCGTGCCTTCCAAAACCAGATTCTATTATTGCAGCTGATGGAATTATAACTGAAGACTGGTTTGGGTTTTTTTTTTGTGTTAGGAATTTGTCAGGTTGCACTGCCTGCTTTGTGTTTTAATCTGTTTTTTCCAAAGTGTATCTCTTTTGCAGTTCGCTCTGATGTTCCCAATCCAAGCAAAATTGCACTCTTGCTTCAGATAGACATTCTGCGTTGTGATTTCACTTTAGAGCAATTATCAGCATATTCAGTACGAGTTAAATCTCAGATCTCTTCTCGTATAGTTTGGGCTACTGAAGTTTATGGAAACCCCTTAATGGATCTGAATTATCTCAGCCAGGTGCTGGCTGAAGGACCCAGGATGCTTATTTCTCTAGGACCAAATGGTAAACTTTTCCAGTAGCAGTAGACTTGATATTTACCATGGAACGCTGCTTCTCTTCTTTGCTACATTTGTAAGAAAGCCATTCAGTTTATATGGGAAAGCTTGAGTAGGATCCACTTAAGTCATGTGTAGTTTGGCTGCTAAGGATTTGAGGAAAGCTAAAAGAAAACATTCAGTTTAAACACTGGATTGCAGTGGTGTGCTCTTGGAACAAGAACAAAAATACTTTGCCATTAAATGAAAATATTTTTAATTACAGGAGAAACCACACTGAGTCTGTGATGCCTGTGTGAACCCTTGTGTCTACAGAAATGCATTAACAGTAAATTTCTAACGTTTCCATCAGATGGCTACTATGATTGGATGGGATTCTTGGTGCAAATAATGCTACATTACTATATCAGAAGTTATTCCTAATATTAATAGAAGCTATGTTGCTTCACTTTAAACAGTTCTGAGAATTACTCAATTGTCTATGCATCTAAAGTTTGTACTATGCATCTGCAAACTGTTAAAATCCTAGTGCTATGTGCATAGGTGTGTAGCAGCATTGATAGATAAGTGCTCCAGGCATACCCATACGCTATGCCATAACTGAAGTTGTACAGTCTAAGTTTTGTGAACTTGCTACAACCTTTTCTTAAAGGTTAGGCAAGCTAACCTGAAATTTCTGCAATGGAAAGTTTAAGCTAGCAAAGAGCACACAATTTGTCTCTCCTGTAATTTTAAACAAGGGAGTAATACTAAACCGGTTAAAACCACTAAGACAACTGCAATTATTCAAGTAATTTACTGAGATTACTCAAGAGCGTAAGTGTGGGTACTTGTGAATGTGCCATAGGATTTGTCATACCCATAAAGGGTTCTCATCTCAGCTCTCAGTTTTCAGGGAATAGAGTAGATTTTTTCCAATAGCATTGCTTTCCCTATACCATGTATGTATTAAACTCAACACGGGCTTAGTGGAATTATAGCATGCTACTAATACTGTCTATCAGTTCACTGCCTAATATTATTGAGAAACAGCTGAACTTTTATAACTGTAGCAATGAAGATGAAACGAAGAAGACCCTCCATGAAGTGGAAAGAAAGGCTTCAGGAACAATATTGTCCTTATGTCTTTCAATGTTCCTTATTAGATACCCAAAGAAGATAGATTTTGAGATGTAATACTCCCCCAAATACTGATCCTGCCTAAAAGCTTCTTGACTCGATCATCAGTGCAGCTAAAACATTATGTGGTTTGTATGTGCGGGCTGCACCACTTTAAGAACAGTCGAGAGAAATGCTTTGTGTTGGCTCTTCAAAAAACACCACTGACAGCAATCCAGATCATAAGAGTCTCTTCCCAATACCAAAAATTGACTGCTGCTACAGACTGTGAGGAAAAAAACAAGAGCAAATTTGAAATGAGAGATTGTTCGTTACTGTTCACTAATTTCAGTGTCAGATTATTTTAATTTGAAGCTGTACCTCATTGCTTCTTTCAGGACACAGAAAATAAATGACCTTTAACATGTTCTTTGGAGAACCCGGATCTGTCTGATAGGGTAAGATTCATCTCATTTAACTTTAGCTGGGTATGTATCAGAACTAAGCTAGCTACCTGCTCTTCTTCTACAGTTATAAGAAAGAGAAGAGAAATTATTTATCCAAGCTGTTTTTGAATGGGGTGTGTTAATTTCTGTCTTTTTAGGTCAGCTAAAGAAAGCCTACATGATTGCAGTAAATACCAAAGTTTTAGGTGGCCAAACCAGACAGGATGAATTTCATAGTCTGCAACTTGGCTGCATCTCTTCCACATAACTATCAACAATTCTGGAGCACAGCTTTAATCCTTCAAGAGTCAGCTCCATGAATGTGTGTGTGTGTGTGTGTGTGTATAAATATTTAATAATAAATATTTAATATGTAATTACTTAGGGGTTTATAGTGAAGAATATGTCAAATCAGACAATGCAAGGGAAGATTGCAATAGGACATGTAAGTCAAATGATAAACCGTAACTATTCAAATAAGGTTGATCTATTTTTAACTTTATAAATGTGATCTTTCTAAAGGCAAGTTACATGGGAGTTAATGGGGCAACTGAAAAAATGGGCTTTGTATTGTAATTATTAACATAAATCTTACTGGTCTCCTCCCTCTTTACAGGTCTTTCTGGACATGGTTCACTACAATGGAGGGTGAGTAAATACATCTGGATTTGGTACAGAGTAGTAAACTGAAATCAGTCTAAGCTGAACTCCATTTACCAGCATCTAATCCATTTACCAAACCAACAGTACAGCTTTAATTATAGTAATTTATAATATGTTAAAGCAGTAGGGAAGGCTATGTTATATCTGGAGCAATACATAACAAGAAAGTAAAAAAAGAAAAAAAGGAACAATGCAGGTTTTACTTGCAGACTCTAAACTCCAAAAGACTCTCCATAGCACTCTCCAAATCCTGGAATGCCTCTAGTGTTTCCTGAGAAGTTAATGGTGTTAAGGCATCTTGAGAAACACCTTTAAATCCAGCTGGTTTCACATGCTTTAGCATGTAATCCCTTTACAGTCGTCATGGAGTAACTGTGCTTTTTCTATGTAAGACTTTTTTTCTCATTGATACACTTAACCTAATCCTCCAATGTCTTATATGCTATAGAAAGTGAACAGAAAAATCTGTATATTGGTAACTGAAGTCATATAAGTTGTAGAGCTGTAGAGTTAAGTCTGCACTGTTTTGAGAGAAACTCAAGCTAGATTCAAATAAACTAGCTCAGCTACTGGAAGCAGCGTAGCCATGGCAGCAAGCAGTTCAGTGTCAGCTGTAAAATCTGCCTGTAAAGGTAAGTAAATATTTGGACAACTTGCTGGCAGAGAGTTCTTGTCCTACAACAGTTACACTACTTAGCTATTTTATATGCTGCTCAGGATGACCTCAGCCTAAGAAGACAGCATAGCTGTACCTGTTGGCTGCTCAGTGCCTTGCACAACAGCTTGGAAGGGCTCATGAAATGAAAAAGGAATGAAAAACTATACCGGTTCTCTATGAGTATCTGTGTAGTAATCTCTTAGTCAAAAATGTGAGACTGTAATGGATGCTTATTCCCAGTCTTCAGCTGTCAGTACCTTTTCCCTTCCCAGTTTTCAAGTATCCCACATTACAGAGGAAGTGATAATAATGATCAGTGAATATTGCCGGTTCTTGTATGTGTATGTTTTCTATGAACAATGTGTTTACGTATTTATCTAATTATTGAGATGATCACTTGACAAACTGATTTGTTTCTGCACTGGTAAACTGAGGAGCCCAAGACTAGTGACTTTGGCCAGTACTCTTTCAGGTGGGTCATTGAAGGCCTGATTCCATTCCTCCCGAAAATTGCAAAGCTGGATCATTTCACTAAGTTGCTCTATAGTGCAGCCCCTATTTGGGGGAATATACCTGTAGTAAGACACTATCCGATATGTTGAAGAATGTTAGTCTCAAGCCGCTAGGACTGATCGTTTAAGATCCACATTGTTTTGCTTCCTACCCTGAGACAACATAAGCAGGCTAGCACTTCTGGGGCAAAGAGATATCCCATTAAGGTGCCTTCTGAGGCCTGTTATCTGAACTTACTTTGCACCGTTGCTTTTATATTCAGTGCCTGAGGGTGGTTTTTACACGGTGATTGAGGTATTATTAGCAACTGAATGATTGTTAGAAATCACTCTAGCTAAGCCAGCTGACTTTACAATTCTGCTGCCCTTAAAATGGATTTCAGTAAAGGTTTTTTTTCTAGAATCTAATTTGGTTTAGACATGAATAATTTACAGGCTTCTTTTATGAGACATCACAAAGGATCAATACAGGTATAAAACATACCCACTACTGTGTATGCTAGCTATTGCAAAATGCCACACTGTTCTTTTCGCAGAACAAATTGCAAACATATGCACCAATTCAAAAGAGATTATTTTCTTTAAATCATACAAGCTATCCATTAATTCAGTAGCCGATAGTGATTTTTAGTCCTTCTATGTTTTTCTAATTACTAAGTCAGATACCAACAAAAAAAAGTTGCTTTTCAGTGCTCAGCTTAGGGAACAATAATGGCTATTTGTTTCTCAGGGTTTATTTCTATTTTAAATCCGTGTACATATGCTAACAGTTAGAACCTGTGTTTCCGTAATGAAGGTAGCAAGGTGTTTGATACATATTTTGTCATATTTATGCTTTTATGTACTTACGCACAAAAGTAAATTGCATATCAGGAAATGCAGTTATTTAGATGGCCTATACTTATTTGGCTCTGTGGTTACAAATAGGCAGAAAAATGCATAGAAATGCCTTTATCTGTAAACATCTAAGTTCTACAAAGTACATAGATCAGGTTTTATACTGTTATAATTAGGCTTCAGAAATTAATACTGATGTGAGTGATGATAGCTGGCTCTGTCTAGAATGATTTGGATCTGATTTGAAAGTTCTACATTTCAGATGTAAGTTTTGTAACCGAAGCAATTCACATAAACAGAATTCAGGAGAATCTAGAATACAGTGATGCCCTTGTATATAACCTGAAAATTTAACTGACATTAATATCTAACTGGAATCTAGCTGGTTAATCTCAAAAAGTGGACAGAAACCAGTGTAAGTGGTTAGTTGCTGTAAACAGCAACATCTTAAGATAGATTACATTTACCGCACACCCAGCATTCATGCTTTTTACTGTGAAACCTCCATATTTTTTTCTAGAATATGCATATGCAAAGTTTACCACCCACCAATACAAGGTAACATGATAGTCAAGATTTGCCTGGTTCCAAAACTAGCATAAAATGTATATATCTTTTAACTGGTTTAAGTTGGGAGAAAATAAATATTTAGAATTTAGCCTTAGCTTGTATCAAACCATAAATTTAGCCAAACTCCCAAGTATGACAGGTTTTACTAGTTCTTGTCTTCAAGTTTCAGCGATGAACCAACACCGGATAGACCCTTGGGGTAAACAGTTTGTATAATGTCAAATATGTGCCTATGTGGAGTATGATACAGACTTACCCTTCCCCAGGTCTAGACATTATTGTTAAAATTTAAATAACAAAGTAATGTGCACCTACACTTTCATTTGACCTTGGCTGCTGTCAGAGTTTTAAACCACGTTCCTCTCTACTGCCGCTGCTGCTGAGAGATTCTCTAGTGCATTTTATATTCTGGATTAAAACTAATGTTACCTAGCTGCCCTTATGGGGGATATTTTTCTGCATAATATTGGAATGACTCAGCACTCCCTGTGCAGGGTCTTGAAACCTAGGCAGCTACCATTACGATCTAGTGATGGGTCTAACTCGTACTTTTTCTTTTAAAACTTGAAAATATCCTTCAGAATCTTTTGTCAGTTTTACCGCTCCCCATTCTCATTATCTGTAGCGGAGGGAAAAATTGTAAAAGCCCAACCTCACTTCTCTTCACTTGGAACAGTTTGGTTTCATTTGCAATGTCAGCGGAGAAGTGCATGGCTTTGGAAGGTATTCATTAACTTCCTTTCCAATGTTAGGGGTTCAGAGAAACGAGCAGCTGTAGCAACAGCTGCAGTGATAGCAGGCCACCCCTGGCAGTGTTAAGAGTCTGCATCATTTTGAAATTGCTCACTGACCAAAAGCAGTGCACGTACCACAGAAATTCCCATTGGAAACTCCTGTTCCAAGGACAGAGAAGAAAGGACACCTTTTGATGTGCCGCACCAAAATAAAGAATGCTACTTTTTTTTTTCCTACTAGAAAGACTATAAATATTTTTAAATACTAGATATAAGACTGAAGAAGTCTTCAATTTACACTGCCATAGTCTGGTAGACCTTCAAGAAGTTCCCTACATTTCACTTTGAGCTATGATAAAATGTATTAAATATCTCTACTGCTGCTGTGTCCTAAACCACCGTCTACTAGGATAGTTAAATACGACGCATATAAGCTTCTTGAGTATTGCTTCTTGAGTATCAGGGATAAACTATTTCCTACATTTTCTAATTGCAATGGTACATGAAAGGAATACAGGGGAATGTTTTAATCATTACTAGGCAACTGGACAATTCTTGCACCGACTACTAATACGTCTTTTAGTTGGCTTGAAGTTGGATTCTGCTGTGTCTGTTCCGTTGTGATATTTTAACCTTTTCGTAGCTGATTTCCTTTCCATGCTTGTGCTTGTTTATAAATTACTGCCTTATTTTGTTCTAACATACTATGCTTTCTGTTTCTGTATCAATATATGCAGTTTTGCATCTCAGGAACCGCCCATTTTAGGCACTGTGGCACAACATGTCTCCAACACTTAGCTAACTTCTACTTACTTCAAAATGCAGTGCTAGTGGTGGCTCAGTGTCAGAAGTGGGCTATAGCATCCTAAACCATAATGGACGTACATTTGTGGCAGTGTTTCTGTCAGCACAAAAGCACCTGATCAATACTTGCGAGGGTCAGGTGGACAGAGGAGGTCATCATGTCATTTGCCATGCGCTGGCCAAAGGCAGTGGGTGGAAGGAGGGTTTTCACACTCTGGAAAAAATTGGAAGTGATTCAGCCACTCATACTCTCGCATTAAAGACTGAAGAAGTTGGTAATTTGGAAAAAAAAAGTGGAAGCAGACATGAGCACCAGTAACGTCGCTTGTTATCTGCAAATGTGAATTTTCTTTCTGTGAATTTAGCTTGGATAGCGCAAAAAGCAGTCTCGATTTATTAAAGAAAGGAGCATCTTTCTTGCCTCATTTTTACCCACTGTCATCAATCACTCTCACACAAAAAGAACACAACATGAATATAATGTTCTTCTTACACCCTACTCTTAGGGTTTTTCCTAAGAGTTTAATCCAGTTTTGAAGGGTTTATTCCAGTTTAAAAGTTTTTTTTAACTTAGATCATTTCACTGAGCTGATCTAAAATACAGACGCAAATAGTTTTTTTTCTAATAGCAAAAGAAGCATTAAGTTGTAGCTCTTAGGTAGGAATGAATACCAGGGGAGGAGGGGTTTGGGGGTAGAGGGTAGCAAGAACCTCTTTCATTGGCTTTGCCATTCAAGGAAACAGTAATCCCAAATTTAGTTGATGGTATAAAATGCTAGTTCTTCAGAATAAAAGCATTTTTACCCTTACCTTGCATCCAGTTTTTAGAGATGAGAATGTCTTCAGCAATTGACAAAACTTGAGCAAACTTGACAAAGCCCAGCAAACCTCCTTATTGGTCACATATATAAGGTAATATCTACTGTTGAAACTGAAAAATTTAGAAAGTTAAATCACCTTTCCCTACCTGTACTATCTGTTATATGCACTTGATGTGTTATGCAAAGTATACACAAAGTGCACACAGTTAGCTGTGCTTTCTGTTTCTTTTTTCCCACACATTAACATGTTCTCCTGGTGTTTGGTGTATGCCCGCTTCAGAAAAATTCAGAATCTAAGCAAGTATTTTCAGTTTTTATAAGAAAGCATATCAGTTATTGAATGTCAAAATTGTATTATCAGAGCTCTTTTCTCAGCTTTAAGTACCTGACAATATTATTATATCACCTAACACAAATAAATTTATGATCAAAAGTAATTAACGTTTTGATGAGATGGTTACTAGAGATTTGACATTAGTTAATGTGGTCTGAGGGGTTACTGCGTACTCAGCAAACGTGCATTCCTGGCTTGCTGCAACGTTTAGTAAAATGTGTTTGCATAAAATACATACTATGGAAAGTGCTGTAATATAATTTTTCCTTCATACTGTAATTGTCTGGTGATGATTACAAATGGGGATTGTTAGAACTAGAAGAGGGAAATGCCAAACAGAAGGAGAAAAAGGTCCTGGTGAAGAAGTTAAGCCCTGGAATTTCTTGACAAAAACCCTATGGAATCTGCGTCCTTGGAGATACTCAAAACTTGACTGGACAGTCCTAAGCGACTCGATAGAGCTTTATGTTTAGCCTTCTTTGATAAAGGTTTGGACTGCATGACCTCCAGGGGTGCCTTCTAATCTAACCTCTGCTATGATTTCGTCAACTGTGCTCTAAATTACCTCCCATTTCAGTCACGGGGACAGATGGAAATACTTGTAGGCCAGACAATTTATAAGAGAAAATGGATACTCAGTATAAATTTATGTTTTTGTTTCCACTTGTACTACCTTAAAACTTAGCTTCCAGACTGACTTGTTTAAAATACGTTTTTTAATGTGTTTATAGGCTGAGCTGCTCTGTATTAACTTTAAAAAAGGCATTTATCATAGAAAGCTTGACCCAGAGTTAATTTTAGAGGTGCTAGCAAATGCTGCTGTTATAAAGCCTCTTTTCCTGTTTATGGTAAGAACAGATCTTCTCTTTTTCTTGTGCTCATTATCTTGCCAAACCCAGAGGTCATTAGCAAGGTGAATCTCTGTTTTTTCGGTGCTGCTGTCAAATATAATTTTAAGAAATAAACACAACTGCTGTAGAATACAAGTTTTCAGATGGAAACCTGTGAAATTTTCAAATAGGTAAAGCAGCAGTATTTTAGTCTACATTTTTCCCATTACTGTTACCAATGTTATTTATATTTGGTAAGAGGGATGGCATGATTTTTTGTTTGTTTGTTTGTTATAAACTATATGGGATATATTGGTGAGATAGAAAGAGGTTCCTGCAGTTTCTCTTACACAGTTGATTTCTCTAGACTATGAAGGGGTTTTCTAAAAGATGAAATGGTTGCAACTAATAGAAGCGCACATCCATTAGGGCTTAGGATGCTATGGCCCATATCTTAGCTGACTTAACATTAGCAGTACTTAAAAAATACAAGCAACGTATCTCAATTAAAAAAAACCCAAACCATGTAGTATATAATCATGTGAAACCCCGGGAAGTCAATAAATATATAACACAGACAAACTTAACTTTTCGCCCATACTCGGTAATACAAGTGCAGACATACACCCAGTTTTCCAGGTTTTCACTGTAAGGTGAGGATCTCAAAAGTATTTATAAAAATGGACAGATACATGGGGAGAAAAAATAGGGGCTTTTTTCCCTCAAAATGTAGGTAAGAACTTATTTGAGGGTTTCAATATAGAGTCCTGAGCCATCAAAATCTTTGATAGAGGAGGCTGGCCACAGGTCCCTTGTAACTCTGAAAATATATATAAAATATAATTAGAAGCAGTTTGCTCGACATCATAATGGAGAGCTGGAAATAGAATTCCCATCTTCTATTTAAAAATCCTAAGATAAACACTAGATTTACAGTGTTCCCTATCATCTATGCAGTTTGGGATTTTTTTTTAATTTTTTTTTTTGGAGACGAACAAAGTTTAGCATAACACTGTGGGCTTATGTGGCGTTCTTTCCCTCTGTAGCATTCTTGGAACAATGTTATAATACGGTCATGTTAAAAGGATTTTTCCAGCATTTTCTGATTTTGACATTCCTTCTCATACTTTGTGTACCAGAAGCCCGATCTGCCTCGCATCTGTGCAAGCACGCACACAGCCACTCCCCCTATTACTATTATGTTTGAATTCAGGGCTTATTTCAAATTTCCAGTATTTATTTATTTTAGACACAGTAGATTTCCCACTGATGAAAAAATAGTGTGACACTGGCTTACAGCGTATAGATCAGTGAGCTGACGTCAGGAATCCTCATCCTGTTCCTGATGTGCAGCTGAACCTTGGAGAAGCCACCACTGTACAATCTTTTTTTTTATCTGATAACTGGGAAAATTGTACATACCTTCCTTTCTAAAAAAGCCTGGAGGCATATGGATAAAAAATACTGAATATTATATTACTACTAAATCTTAGAAAAATCAACTGAATATCTATTATATATTAATCTTTTGAGGAGGATTGAAACTATTATAATTGTTTAAAACTTACATAAACACTTAAAGAAAATAGCCTTACAGTGTATGGAAAATAACTATATCTATATTTTCTTACTGACTTAAGTGTTACTATTCTTCAACAAAGTCTTAACTTTTTGTCACCTTGAGAATCACATGAAAAGAAGGCAGGTCATACAAACCTTGAAGGAAAGCAAGAATAAATATACAGAAAGCACAGCGGCCATTAGAAAACTTGCAGAGCACAGGGAAGGAGTAGCAGAGGAGGAGGATGAAAATATCAGTGAACTGAGAAAGTTACAGTAAGTCTAGGCAGAAGAGGAGAAGTCATAGTGTATATGCCTCAAGACTTTGAGTTCAGTAATTCATGAGCGGCTTGGCTTCTACCACCAGTGAGAATTAAAGTTTTTCATAACTGAATAGTCAGTGTGAAAATGAAATATTTATAACTACACCTAATCTTGATAAATATATTATTCTCATGCTACATCTTCTATTCTTGACAATTTAAGTAGTGATTTTAAATCTTGCAGAACAGAAATTCTTATTGTTCTCAACCTTTTTCACGTTATCCCAAATTACAGAAAAAGGGATATAGGACTCTCTTCCATTTTATTTTGGAAACTCCCTCCTAGATCAATATAAAGAAAGAGCTGGAGGTTCTGACCCGTCACCCGCTTGGCTGCTAAGGGCTGAAATAAAATGTGATTCTGGATTTCTCTTAAAAACGTTAAGTCCACAAAAATATCTCTGAGTATTTTATCATACAGAAATTTAGAAGACTTTCTAGGATTTTATCAGTGACCTGCAGAACTTAATGGATTTACATTCATACAAAACCTTTTAATCCAGTACCTCCCTAAACACTTTACCGATTTAGCAGATGGTCAGTTAAAGCAGAGAATAAACTGGTCAGAAGAGAAGCCTTAGTCAGGACGTAGCAGCAGCCTCCTAATGCTTAAGAGAAAGTTACCAGCCAAGAGTCTGATGCCGGGCTCTCTACGGAGGGGCAGGGAAAGAGAATGAGAAACAGCAATCAGAAACCGAGAACAGGAGTTCCAGCTGGATGTAAGGAAAACATATTTCAGTATGACGGCATTTAGGCATTGGAGCGGGTTTCCCAGAGAGAGTGAGAGGTCTCAGAGGTTTTCAAGACGCAGCTGGACAGAGCTCTGGGCAGCCTGCCCTGAACCCAGTGTTGACCCAGCTTCAAGGAGGGGGTTGCACTGGGTGAGCCCCGGAGGTCTGTTCCTGCCTGATTGAGTCTCCGATTCGATTTGCAGCTAACCCTGGCACTGAACGTGACAACTTTTTAACAGGCAGCATGTAGCGCTGCTGAAGAGTTTAGGACCGAAAGCAAGCTGTAACGCTGATACTCTCAAGAAAAATTTAGCTAAGTAGAACAAATGCAGGCAAGCTGCAGTCCGCTTTGCTCCCAGTAACTGAAGCGAAAACCAATACGCATGCTGCAGTTTTCCTTTAAGCCTCTTCGGGCAGTCACAGTCAGCAGTATTCGCATGCATCCCATTTGTGCCCTAGTCTGCCTGCTATTTTTGAAAGGATAGTGGCATAGAAACTTCACCACGTGAGAGCGTTATTTCCACAAATCCATTGTAAGGACTAAAATGTAGATCTACAAGTGGCCTTTAAGTATTGCGACTGTTTGAGAAAAATATACAGGAAGCAAAAATTATCCCAGGAGCTGGTGGCTGCATAAAAGGACTGCATGACCATAAACCTGTTAGCATCGGCATGTAGACTGTAGTGATGTATAGGAAAAGAGCGGAATGGAAGTGATTAACAGGGGCCACTGGTGGGTTCCAGTTCTTCTTCTGTCCTCGGGACGCCCACTCTAAGCTAAATCATGATCTCTTAGGCACGAGCTCTCTGGTTCAAAGGCAGTTAATCTGCAAATGATTCCAGAGACATAAGGAGTATAAGACACTTGTATTCCACTTTACATCCCACATTTTATATTTTGGATATTTTTTGCTGTAGGAGGTATCCTATGCCTACTCTAAAAATCTCTTTTCCCCCCTCTTTCTGTCTGTAACAGGAGTCAGAAACACAAACAAGGGCATGTGTACTAGGGACTGTCTCTGAGAGTTGTCCTTCTCCTTGCCTCCGTATGGCAGCAAAATAACAATTCCTTAAGATGTAAAGAAAGGCATTTTGAATTAAGTAACAACAAGTTTTAAGAAGAGATTAAAGAAGGTCTTAGCGCCTCTAAATGCAATGTTTAACTAGCTTACATAATCACTGCAGCACGAAATCTTCAGGAATCATTACGTTGACTCCACTTACGGCTCTTAGGTGATGTGAAAAGACTTTTCCACTGTATTGTGGATTGTGCCATCCCCAGGCACCACCAGAAAGGCATAGAAGAAGGAGGTCCTAATTAACTGCCAGGTGCCACAATATCCAGTTTAGCCGTGACTGCCTATTATGGCATAGTTCTCTGTTGCCGCAATATTTTCCTGTTATTCTCATCAGCCTTTTCCTCAACATTTTTGTGAAGAAATTAATGAAGTTATAAAATAATGTTTAGAAAATACAAGTATCGAGCAGAGTAGGACTAAGACATTTGAGTGAGAGCACATACTGGGTATTTACAGGAGCGTTTGGGGTTTTTTTTATACCTTAGAAGAGAGGACAGGTACTGCAGGTTTTCCAGAAGGACTGGAAAAATGTTTGCCTGGAGTTATTTCTATGAGGTGATCGACAAAGGCTGCTTTTGGTTCAGGGAAACACGTTAAAAAGCTGCTTCTTTTCATTAATTACATTTGATTAGTAACTCACTAGGCATATTATTTTCAGGGCTGTGGGTGCCAACACCTTCTCATAGCTGTTGTATGATCAGCAGTGTTTCCACAAGTCGCTCAGTTATTCCTGAGCAAGAAAGGAGCAGTGCTCTCCAGTTAGAGCATAGTATGCTTTGCCTTTCTTCATACTCTGGGAGGAAGCTAAGGATCCTCTTATTTCTGGTTCCAGTGTAGTTCCTTCTTCAAAGCCTATCACTCTTTAGATCTTTCATACTTACTTTTTATGCCTATCCCTGAGCTGGCACAATGCCAACTCACCTCAGCGCATAATTAATCAGTATCAATTATATTCATACTAGATACAGGATTCCCATCAGCCTCAGACTGCAGAATACTCTTCCGTTGCCATCTTCCTTAAGAAGACTCATCTTTTTTCTTATCAGATTACAGGGAGAACCTTTCTCCCTGTATTATCTATCACTCACCCTTTCTGCATCCACCTCCAAATCAATGAAACAATATGAATCAAAGGAAAAGACGCTTTAGGACATGTATTTATGACAGTAAATGCACATTTGGCAGGACGTAATGCTACCTGGATCCCTTTACTTTGGCTTCACACCATCAGAAGCCATCTTGTCACATCTGTGTGATGGTACATACCAACTAGCATAAAGACTCACCAGGACGTGCTTTTCAGTCTAAAAAATAATCCGTGAATCAACATTTTCTCAACTGGGGCCTTCGCGCCAAATCTCTTGGCCATGACTTTCCATAAGTAGAACCAGGACATTTTGCTCCCACGTAAGAATAAGCCCCAAATTACTTCTGGATACATTTCAAATACAGTGGGACAACGGTCTGCATGCATCTTTTCACCAAACTCATTTATCTTCTGAGTCCTCTGAAAAAGAAGATGTTAAAGCCCTGCTAATACACAGAATATCAAAAGAAGCGTGTCATCTTTGAAATTCACAACTGATACATGAGTCAACTCTGTCTTTTGCTTCTTCATATATCTCTGAGGTTCATGACTCATTCACTTACTTGAAGGATATCTGTCAGAACATCTTCAGCCATTATTTCACAGCCAGACTTTATTCTACAGTCTTGCACACAGTAATAGCGACATTTCATTTGAGACTATTTTGTATACCTTCCAGTATTTTTCCTCAAACCTGTATAAACTCTTGGAGAAATAGGCATGGGACCGTATCAAGATCTTACGTATCTGAGGAGCCTCACACCCTACATAAAAAAAAAAAAACCACGCTAAAAGCCGCAATCTTTCAGTGTTTGGTGTGTAACTTCATTAAGACCTACTTGTTGATTGCTGGTGCTTTTATTTAAAAGGAGAAAAAGCATCCCCTGTTATGCTAGCCAGAAAGAAAAAAAAAAAAAAAAAAGTGAGTACTTTGGAAGGGTAAGTAGATAAGCAGCTAGAATAGAAGGATCCTTTACTCCTTTTTGTCCTTTTCCCAGCTTTTCTTGATATTGCCATTGTGCCTCTTCTGAAGCTTCTTGCATTACTGCTACCAGAGCCAGGACAGCAGATTAGATAGGAGGTTACCGTAGTATGACAGATCTCTCCATATGTTTCATACTGAATTTACATTCAGATGATAACAGCAGTCACTTTTTTTTTTTTTTAAGTAGGCCACCTGTCCCTCATGCAATTGTGTCAGCTGCTTAGGTTTAAAAATAATTTTTGCTAAAAAAAAGTCTTTGTACTAATAGAATCCTAAAATGTAAGATAATGAGATAGAAATTATATTGCTCATACACTTCAATGGGGAGGGGTAAATCTTAGCAGTTTTGGATAGCTCATTCACATTCCAGTCTTACTTCCTTTTCCCTCTATGTTTTTTCTCCCTTCCCAGCTGAGTAAGATAGAATTCTCCATCATAGGTAAAGCACACGCAGACAAAAAGAGATCATCTAGCAACTCCTGTTCAGCTACTGTTAATATGTATTAAAATGTAGGGGCTTTTTCTTCTGCATTACTGGGTAAAAGCCCTAGAAAGTTTTTGTTGAAGAGGATGGTTGCTAGCAGTCAGAGGTTTAGCACAATTGTTCTGCTTCAGGTGGGTGTGCTGCAAAAAACCCTGAGGCTGAGAAACAAAAAGGAAGCTACGCAGGAAAGATGGGATCAGAGAAGTTAGAGAAGAAGACTTTTCTGGAGCATGAAGAGAAGGTAAAGCTGAGCAGCAAAGAAAATGGGCTAAGCCAGCTGTCAGTTGACTTTGTGATAATTGTTACAGCTAGGCAGTCTTCATTTAGTTTTCATGCATTTAATGTCATATCCAGAAATTCTTATGATGCTCCAGAAAAGCGTTAGTAAGCCTTTTCAGCTGCCTGACATCGTTCTTCTGATCTACTACTTGTTTCCAAAAATGTTACCTCTTTTCCTGAAGAGGTTGAGGATATTCCCTACGTTTCTGCTTGATGCAGTTTCCTGGAATCACCTTGATTTTCAAACCTGCAGATAGAGACAATAAACTAGAACTTATTTTTATTGTTCCCTGATCTCCCGTTGCCCCCCTACACTCCCTGTCAAGGAAGTACCAGCATTCCTGCTATTTCTTCCGAAGCCCTGTTTTCTACGAGAAAAGCATGTCTTCAAATGCTGCTGTTGTCTACAGAAAGAGCTCTGAAGCTGGAGTCGGTGATTGTGGACGTGTCTGTATTTAGACAGAAAATCAATTTTTGGCTTCAGTCATAAGGGAAACTGGTTTAGAGAAACTGCACCAGTCCTCTTCACAGCTTCTAAAGCATGTCTGATTTCAGGTAGTTTGAATACTAAAGGCGTTACGAAAACCAAACAAGCAAACAGCCTCCTCCCTGCCCCAGCAGTATCCAAAGGAAAACGTCGGGTAACTTTGTGATACAGCTTTTTCTGCCTATCTAAGTGAAACACTGAGGAGCGAGCGCAAAGTTTCTTTTCAGTTATTGCATTTGTATGTATAAAAAAATAAAAATCACCGTATTCTAAATCAGTTTTTCTGTTTCCCACGAGAAAGGAGTATAAATTCCACACAGCTTCAGCATTTTTCTTCCTGACGTTATCCAAGAACGTAAGCCTTCGGAAAACCGAGTGTCTAGCTCCGCTCAGCTTTTGCTTACGAAGGGAGCTAATCCAGCAATTTCTGAGGAGCATAAACTGCGCGACGTGCCAAGCTTAGACAACCGGTCAACAGCCACCACAGGTTTTGCAGGTCCGGGGAGCCAAAGCAGAGCAGCGGGCGGGAGCCCCTGCCCTTCAGGGGTGCTTCCAGCCCTCCCGAAGCCGGCTCCACGTCGCTGGCCGCGGCCGGGGCCGGGCACCTGTGGGGCCGGGCACCTGTGTGTGAGGCGCGGGCAGGCGGGCAGGCAGGCAGGCAGGCAGGCAGACGGGCGGGCGGGCGGNNNNGCCCGGCCGCCATTGGCCTGCCGCCGCTTCCCGCCTCCTTTGAAAGCTTGAGAGGGGCGGGCGGCCCCGGTGCGGCGGCAGTCGGGCGGCGGGGCCGGGAGCGGAGCGGAGCGGCTGGGCCCGGAGCGGAGCGGCTGGGCCGGAGCAGGAGGCCGCAGGTACTGCCCGGGCGGTGGCTCCTTCCCCTTCCCCCCCCCTTCCCTCCCTGAGGGAGGGCTCAGCTGCAGCCGGGGTTCTGCGCTTCAGGGGTCTTCTCGCCCGGTGGTGGCATTAATCGAGGTCTCCGGAGGTTGCGCGTCTTGACAGCTTTAGTGCCTTACGGTCGGTAGTGCTCTTCTTCGCCTGCTTGCTTGGGGTCCGGCTTCTCCCCACTTGCTCCGGCGGGCTTGCGAGCCCAGCAGCCGGACTCGCGGTTGCGCTAGCCGTGACGATCTAGAAATGTATGTATTTCTGAAGGCGCGAACGCCTGCAGTCGTAGGGCAGCGCTGTGTGGTAGGACTCGCGATCTGTAGTGCTCATGGCGTCACCATGGAAAAACTTGTCTTGCCGTTTCTTTTGTGGATTATCTTTTCATCTACTTGTTCGGTTGCCAAAAAATAGTGACATTAATGGCTGAACCTATAAGGTAAGCTTTCTTCCTTGTTCTAAAGCCGTTGGTGATGAAAACAAACCAGTGAATTTATTACAATAATTAGCTGGAGACAGAGAATGAATTCATCTTAGCACTGAAATGCATCCGATTCCAAAATTGTGAAACTTATTTTTGTTAGCTCTTGTTAAGTATTTAGCAAGTGCACGCTGATGAAGATCTCTTTATTAGCTGATAGTCCACATGCATTTGGCTGTAGTGGATCTTACTCTTTCGTAATTGGATGGGAATAATAAATCATTCTGCTGTTACTTCATCTGTTTCAAGGTAGGAGTATCGGCTAGCCCCATCATAGATATACTAGGGCTGCTGTGAGGACCAGGGTACAGAACATAATGTTGGGCCTGTATGGAAGTAGTTTGCGGTATTACCCTGATTTATATGCTACTTGAAGAAAAAACAGGGAAGTATTATGAAGGACTGTACTTAGGGGGGGGGTACAGGACACTTCAGCGTAAAATACCTCTCTAGGCTTTCATCTGCCCTTAACACAGCTGTCGTAAAGACTACAGATACGCGTGAGCTCATTAGAACGTGTGTGCTTACACGGTTGGCGAGTTCCGAAACTACTCGGGCTGAGCACAGATACGTAGTTCTTCCCTGTGAAATTTCTGCATGGAAGTCTGCTATGGCTTGGCTACACAAGTAGGCTTTTTTTGTCCTACTGTTTACTCTGTCTATAAACTGTAAAGTCAGCTTGAACTAGAAATTCCTATCTGGTTCTTGTTCCCCCCCCACACAAACCCCATCTTGCAGCTTTAGTTCTGCCCATGGCAGAACTAAGCAGGGTTCTGGTGGTAGCTGCTTTGAAAGCTGCCTGGGTGTCTCTTCGGAAATAGTCAGAATTTTAATGCACGGGCTGGCTGTGTTTGTCTATAGAATTACTGTTTCCAATAATATCCCTGCTGATCTCGTGAAAGGGGAAAAAAATAAACAGTAATGAAAAAGATGTTGGGTTTGTTCCAGCTGAAAGGAACAGTATTTTTTTTTTTCCTCTTCAAAACTCCTCTCTCCCTCCCATCCACCTCCCTGGGGGGTGAGAGGGAGTGTGACTTGCATGTTGGCCTTCCCATGGAATTTTGTATATGTGTGAGGTTTCTTTTTCCTCATAAAATAAGTCAACGTTCTGCAGGTCTTAAGTTCTCTCCCTCAAAATTCCTGTCTGAAAGGGACCTTGTGACGTTAATCTAGTTTAAAGTAATGATCAAGAGATGTGCCGCTAATTCCGCTGCCAAGTTTTGTGACTTCACAAATATGCCACTTGCTCTCAAAAGTTTGTTGCTATGCCAGACTTGCAAACAGTAGCTACCAAATGAGTTGCAGACCTTCTCCCGCAAGCTCCTCTTCACAGATGGCACCTCTGAGCTCAACGGGAGCTCCCTGACCAACTTCTACACGTATTCAACGGGTCACCTGCGAGGACGGGCTTGCAGGGTTAGGTGTAAAGTGTGGCCTTCAACAGGGAGCTAAGGTCGTGTTATTTTCTGCTCCCTCAAATGCAGTGCTTCAAATAATAGTATTTAAAAGTAAAGACAGTGTTTCAGATGACTGTTGTGTCTCGGTAATTTAGGAAAATGCTGGTAACTTTTCCCTTCAACCTCACTTCTTTAAATGGCGCTTTTTTTTCTCCATTAAAAACAAGGGGGGGGGTGGCCTTTGTCTACCATTTGCTGTATCGATATGTGTGTTTGCCTGCAGATACATTTTCTTACTCTCATTACTATTTCTATTCCTGAACTGTCACTCTTGTCAGTCATTATCCTCTTTGTACAACACCTTCAAGTAAACCCCAGTTCTGTGAAGACCTGCATGTAATTAGGTGTATGCAATTAAGCATATGTGTATGTCTTTAAGGCCCTGCCCTGCCCGTGGTACCTCTACTGCTTTTCCAGGTTGGTTTTGAAGGATGCGTTACCCAGTTAGGGAATTACTGGGGGGTGAGGTTCCAACAGATCCAGCACTACAGGTGCGTGTGTGCGCTCCCCCAGGGAGAGGAGGGGCAGTTGTCCAGCTGCATTGTTTATCTGGTTAGATACACTATTTGTGTTAAGCCTGCAGGAGGGAAAACTTAAAAATCCTGGCACTCCGCCTGTTGCCGTGAGATCAGTCAGGGTAGGGTTTCCCGGTCCCGCAGAGCTCTGAGAGCGCAGAAAAGGTTTCCACCCCGTGCTGGAATAAAGCAGATTTCCCCCTTCCCTTCCCCCAAGCTTTTGTGGGGAAAAAAACAAAGTGCCAGCAACCCAAGCAGAACAGGCGATAGCTGGGCGAAGGGGGCTTTCCGGGGCTGGGACACACACGGGGTCAGGTGCCTTCCTCGGGGCCCGGGCCGCCACGGGGCCCTTCAGCCGCTGGCCCGAGCCTGCGGGCCGCTGGGGCCGGCTGCCTTCGCGGGGGCGAGCCGGTTCCGGGCTGCGCGGAGTCCCGCGGCTTGGAGGACTTCCAGCGAGATCCGTTCGCTACGTAATGATGGGGAACTTTTTTTTTTTTTTAAAAAAAAAAAAAAAACAG
>JANZLQ010000007.1:31833298-31865819 GCA_026212715.1 Elanus axillaris | reverse complement strand
TGTTAAGATATCTCTTATAATTCTATTTTCCTATAATTAATTTTAACTAATAATAAATCAATAACGAATCAGTAACATTTCCACACCTCTTATCTCCTCTTTTCATGAGTCCTAGAGGTCTAGGACAGTTCATAGGTCAAGGTAAAGAGCAAAGGCAGCCTCTGCTTCCTTTTTTGGGTTTTTTTTGTTGTTGGGTTTGGGGTTTTTTTTTGGCCAGTGCTGTCACTTCATAATTCCAGGTATGCGAACTGGAAGTACCGTGTACATCTAGAAAACCTCTCCACTTTCTTAGATTAGAATTTCTTGGGCATTGTTTGAACCGTGATGTGGTTGCTGCTTGTTTCTTTGCTAAATCTCACCATCTTTGACACAAACTCATTATGAGCAGAATGTCAGATGTAGTCTGAGGGAACAGATTGAAATGCTTCACCCGAAGCAAGTCTGTTAGGGGAGCTGAAGGCATGTAGGCCAGATGTACTCATGAATGGACCTGTACCTTAGCTCAACAGGACCTTCTTCCTGAGATCAAGGCATCAAAACTGCTTAACCATTTTTGGCCTAACGTTTAGTGTACAGCCTGATGTAACTTAAGTCCAGCCCTGTCTGAGAGGACCTTTTTGTCTGTGTTTTACCTCTTAGCCAGGTAGCACCTGTAGAGCGATTGCCTATGAAGTATGTTTGCAGATAATCAAGCTATATTTCAAGAAGATCTTCACGTTGGTGCTTGTCCAACATATATCCTCTTGCCTAACAGTTCAGGATGGAGTTACTACTTTAAAGTATGTGGGGGTGTGAGCACCCTCTTGTCTTGTGTTGCTCTGTGTCCTGTATGTGTGAAGAAAATGGTCCGTATAGTTAAACTGAATAGTAACTTGTTCCCTAGTTTTTTGGTTTGGTTTTGGGTATTGTTTGTGTTGTTTTTTTTAATTGCCTGCTGTGAAGCCCCCGCTCTAGCTCAAATGTTGAGGGTTGGTGGAAACTCGAGTTCATGCTGGAAAGTGTCTCAGTATGTGTGTTTGAGTGTTCGGTGTTCTGGTGTCTGGCCATGCTTAAGAAATTCTGCTGTGAATTCTGACCCTGGCTGCTTCAGGTGCCTGCTGTGACTGATTCCCTGCAGAACAGGAGATCACAGCTGGTGCCATCGTGGTCCTTGTGCTCTTGCCCCATAGAAGCAGAGTCAAATAGGTCTCAATTCTGCCCAAATCTGTTCCATAAATCTTACTGTCAGACGTGAAGAAACTTTGGGAAGCTGAGAACTTTCTCTGGATAGTCCTTTTTAGACTAGGATAGTTAATTACTCTGTTGGTATTGAACTGTTTCAGAGTTGAAGATGATACTTTTGAGTGTGGGCTTTAGCACAGCTGTCCTAGGAATGTAGGGAGAAACATTTTTGGCTTTGGAAGATGGTTTTGCTCAAAAAATGCGACACTACTTTTCTGCTTGTGACCTGCACATATGAGTATTCAATACTTAAGGCAGCTCACAATGTGCATTATCTTAAATAAAAGGAAATCGGATTTACTCAGAGGCTGGGCATGACTTTCAGGCTGACTTGTTTCCCAGTCTTTGCTGGAATGCTAACACTACTACATAAAAAAAACTGTTTCTTGTGTGTTCTTTGTCTTGAGTGAGGTACTGAATGATGGGAGCTCATCTGGGAAGTTTCAGGAAGGGATAATACATCTCCTGTAGGGCATAGGTCCTTCTTTCTGAAGGACTTAAAGTACAAAATTCTAACTCAATTTGCATCTTACGCCAGAGCAGCATTTTGCATTCCTTGTGGTGTAAAGACTGGTTTTAGACAGTTTGAAGAAACTTTTTTATATGTGCATACTATTAAAAGATCTTATGTTTATTTAAAAAAAAAAAAAAAAAAAAAGGAAATCCAACAGAAAAACTTCTTAAAAGCCAAAGTATTAGGAAGGCAAAAAATAGATTGGCTCTGGGACTTTAGGTAAATTCCTTCCATTCTTTTTTAAAACAACAAATCCCACCCTACACATGGGTAACTTGTGATCCACCACTATCTTTGTTTATACAGAAGCATAACAGAGATACCTGGACTTCATGCAGTTAAATAAAATTAACATCGACCTGTAATACGAGTTAAAATTGCATGGCCTAGACTGTTTGCATGAACTATCTCCAACTATTACTGCTGCGCTGAGGGGAGTGGAGCAGCTTAACACGGAGTGGAATTTGCAGGTATCCTAGTGTCTTGGTTTCGGCGGGGATAGAGTTAATGTTCTTCCCAGTAGCTGGTATAGTGTTGTGTTTGGGACTTAGTATGAGAAGAATGGTGATAACACAGTGATGTTTTCAGTTGTTGCTAAGTAATGTTTAGACTAAAAGTCAAGGATGTTTCAGCTTCTCACGCCCAGCCAGGGAGAAGGCTGGAGGGGCACAAGAAGTTGAGAGGGAACACAGCCAGGGCAGTGACCCAAACTGGCCAAAAGGATATTCCATACCCCTGGGATGTCACGTCCAGTATGGAAACTGGGGGGAGTTGGCCCAGGGTGGGGGGGCAGATCGCTGCTCGGGAACTAACTGGGCATCGGTTAGTGACTGGTGAGCAGTTGCATTGTGCATCGCTTGTTTTCTATATTCCAATTCTTCTATTAATATTATTGTAATTTTATTATTGTTAATGTTAGTTTCTTCCTTTCCATCCTATCAAACTGTCTTTATCTCAACCCACGAGTTTTAATTTTTCTTTCCTGATTCTCTCCCCCATCTGCTGGGTTGGGGGGGGAGTGAGCAAGCCGCTGCCTGGTGCTGGGTTTCTGGCTGGGGTTAAACCACGACACCCAGGTTAACTTCTGTTTCCAGCTAAATAAAAGAAGCCCTTCTGTGTGGCAGCTTGTATGGCAAGTCCTGAACCAGCCCCATCTTTGTATCTTGTCTTAATAAAGCAGTTGTGAGAGGTTGCATGAGCTGGGATTAGTGTAGAATGTTTCAGGCCATCTTCTTGGGCTGCCCCAGCTGTCGTTAACATCTTAGTATGACTCAGATACTTGGGTTGTAGCCTAATGTATATGGGTCTCTCGTTTTCTTCCTAATTGGTTTGCATTTAGTCTAGAGGGCTTTTGCCTTTCTCCTTTGCAGTCCTTTGACGGCTACTGTGGAGGTGTTTCTTACTACGCAAAGTCTGTCATGCAAGGGGTGGTATTAAGGTGTTTAATACTGTTCTTGTCATGTGAGAAGCGTTATCTTCTGTGTCTCAGTTACGCAGCTCTGAAACCACGAAGTTACGATGCCTTTAAGTAGTGACTGTCAATGAAATGAGCATGGTTGACCGAGATGAAGTGCCTTTGAGACTTGCCGTCACGCCCTGTGCTGTCTCTCTAGAATAGATGTGAGTACTTAGGATAATATTGGTGCCACTGATGTTCGGATGCACTGTCCTGCCTCCTGGCAGGGGATACTGTCCCCGAGGAGAGCAGGAAAGAGCAGAGGCCTGTGCAATGGCCGTGCAGCAACAGTTCCCGGAACAGCTGGTTTTAGCAGAGACTAGATTCTGCAAGCCCCTGTGCTGGCCTGAGTTCAGCTAGGTGGGTACCTTCACCAGGGGCATGGATCGCTGTAGTGCTGTGTGGATGAAAGCTCTTGAAATCCAAGCCCCTGTAGTGTCTGGCTTTCAAGTTCTGCCCTAGAAAATAATTCTCCTGGATTATGTCCATTTGCCCTGAAGTTAGAAGGTCACTTCTGAGGTCAGTATGTGAACTGTCCTTGTCGATGGATGCGAATCTCTTCTGGCATAATTGGTAATTTTGAGGAAGATTCATGCAGGAGCACAGCAGAAATAGCAACATGTCATTAGATGTCCTTCTTTATGAGAAGATACCAGTTGGTAGACCAGAATAATTGTTTTTACCGTGCCCTAATTTTGCTGAGTTCTGCATTCTTTTCTTTTAAAACTGATTACGCTATTTCCAGTTGAACACTTAGTTCTTTCCTTTAGACTTCTGTAACTGATCATGTGGAATGAGTTGATTCACCACTTACTTACTGAACACCATGGTTACTTAGTACACATTCACAGCATCACTGGTGTTGGTGAGTCTAGAGATGAGACTGACTTTATTCTCTTAAACGGTTTTGTCAGCTGCAGTTCTGGCTGCTGTTTTGGGAGAACGGTTGATAGAATCTGTTTGGCAGCTTGTAGTTACAGTCTTTCCACATTTCAGCTAGTCTGTGTCCCCTCCTTGCCCTCTCTTTCCTTTCCCAAATCAGTGTATGTATAGATGTCTGGCTGGACATGGGATAAGAATACTTTAAAATGCTTTTTGACTAATTTTTATAAAATACTTTATATTGGCAAGAAGTTCTAAAGCTCAAGGACCTCGTGAAAATGTGACCAAGAACTATGAAATATATTTGGAAATAACTTTTTCCAAATGTCCTTTCTGAAACATCTTGTTTGATCACACATTATTTTATACGCCTCCCCCCCGCCCCGCACTGAAATGCACTGAAATACTTGTGGACAGGAAGACAAATGTCAAAACTGACTTGGGTTCCATCTTGTGTTTTATACTGTGGAAATAGTAGCTTGGCTCAAAGACAAGATGTAGATGTTACAAAGCAGTTCTCTAATGCTACAATGACAGAATCTCATGATGGCTTTTCTAGGAGCAGCGCTGAAGATGGTACTTGGCTGTTTTCTTGCAGGAATAGTTTGGATCTTGCAGTTCTAGTAAATGGGAATATGGAATGAATGCCACTAACTTTGTTCATTAAATCCTATTTGACTGGCTTGGTTCTCTAAATTCTTTTTAAAAGCTTCAAAAAAAGCAATAAACTTCTCAGACTATTACGTGTGAAGAGGAAAGAAAATAAATGAAAGGGTTGAGAACAGTTGAGAACTGTAAAAGCCTCTATGCTGAGCTTCGAGAGGCTTGGAATAAAAAGATTTTGTTATTGTGGTGATGTTCAGTGCAGGGTTGTTAAAAGTTAGAGGATAGAAAGTACTTCTTACCAAGGCTGCAGTTTAGCAGGGAATAGTGAAGGGAGGTTTGAATGATTTTGGAGATGTTTAGTCAGGTACTGAGGTAAAGAGTAGCTCTGTGAGGGGCAATAAAAACCACATTAACGGTGTTCTTGGCCACATCTTCAGACCTGCGGAGCGAGGCTCAAATGGAGATAGCAAAATGTCTGGGAAAAGTATTACAGAAAGAACTTGGGTGGTATTTGTAATTATTTTTGCCTGCTGTGCCACTGTTCCCATCATCTTGAAACTCTATTTAACAATGATGCCCAGTGTTGTGGGGAGATACTGTGCCCGGCAGAAGAGATGGCTCTAAGGAAACGTGTGTTCTGTTTGTCAATCTGTGGCAGAAGCAAAAATGAAGAAGGAAGTGTTGAAGTGCATAGTGCTTAAGTCTCTAGTATTTAAAGCTAAACAGTGACTTTTTCCCTGACTAATTAAATAATATAAGAAGCAAATGTTTTTCTTGTCAGCATCATGTGGAAAGTATTTTTTTCCTATTAATAGAAAGTCTTGAGCTAATGGAATGCTCGAACAAGTTTAAGGAAGACCATGGGACTGCCTTGGAAGCTGAGGTCGTGTTGACTTTTTAACAGTTTTAACTGTGCAGTGCTTAAACTCGATGGGTAGAATTTCAGTGAAAAACCCAGTTATGTATAGGAAACTCTATATAATTTTGGTTCTTGCAAACTGGAAGCTCAAATAATGTATTAGGAAAGGATTCTGTGCTGTTGCTTTAATCCCCTACATAAACATCTGTGTGGGTTGATCGTGATATTCACTGAAATTGCTCAGTAGTCTTAACTTCTTGGTGTTAAAATTAAACTTACCTGGTTTTACTTCTGAAAGTGTAGCATGCAAAGGTACAAAAAAAAAAAGTTGAGAGGGGAAAGAAACATTCAGTGTGTGAGCTGGATGTGGATTTGGGTGTCTGAGCCTGTGAACAAATGGCTTGAAGAGGTCTGAGCGTTCCCATCTCTATTTTACTGGGGGTGCTGGTTGTGATGTGTGATCCTTATGCTGTTGGTGCTTGGTGGTAGGTGAGGTTAGGAACTGGCAGCGGTGGCAAGAAGACCAAAAGAGTGGAGCAGATCATGTTTCGGGATCAGTTTCAGCCAATCTGTGTTTACAGTCAATGACAGAGTATGTGTTGTGCTTGTAGCATTCCTCTTAACTAATGCTCGTGAAGCTTTTCAGGCAGCTACATCAGAGATGAGCAAGCTGAAAAATAGGTAAGAGTTTTTCGTGGGGAGGGAGAAGGCATTCGTGACTCTTCACTGATGTGTTTGGCAGTGTGTAGCGTGCTAGAGTTTTAGTGTTGGCACAGAGGGCAAAACTTTGACCAGGATCCGTACACAGGATACCTGAAGACAAGGAGTGGGGAAGGAGATACTAGTGTTTCTGAAGAGAGATGTTTTCGTTGCTTGAGCCTCTGAGCACAGCAGGTGATGCTCGTGTGTAGAGATCCGTAATTTGTAATGTGCCGATCGAACTCAGGGATATGTGAAACTAGCTTATGGCATGGTACTAATCAGTTTTAAATATGCCCTGTCCTTAGAACTCATGTGGTGTCTTTCTGCTGTCGCTAGATGAGGATTACAGTCAGTGGTTGTCTCTTTAATGTCATGTGTCTTGCAAGGACCAACGTCTGTATTTGACTTCTGTGAAATGCGAGTTACGAGGTATGAATCTCCGTACGTTTCAGTGCTAAAAGAGCTTTTGTCTGGTTTGTACAACTTATGCCTGTATTCCTGTACTACATTAGCAGGCAAAAAGCAAAATACTCTGCAGACTTAAGCAGTTACTGTCCTCTCACTTTAAACTTTTAGGAAGAAGGTTCCTACTGCTGCAGGAAGTACTCGAGAATGTTCTCATAAATGTGAGCTTTTATTTTGGAGGTGGCACTTTGCTTTTTGGGAGTAGCACACAGGGGAAAATTTGACAGGCGTTATCTTCTTGATAATTGTCCAAGTATTTTTAGGGTGTATCACTGATAAATTTGCTTTAAGTATGTGACTTCCTCTTCTAGCTGCCTGATGGCTGATAAGCTGTAGCAGAGTCACTCTAAAGCACACATTAGTCACTGTGGTTCCTCACTGCCCTGTACTGAAAGTGGTGACTAATCTCTGAGCCTGACTTTCCATTATGAAGCACAACCTTTATCCTAGGTAATTAGATGGAAGATTTCACATAAGTCTGAAACATTCCTGCCTTCTGTGCTGGCCCCCCACCCCACAGCCAGTAATCCTCAGCTTTTGTGTGAGCTGGAAAGGATGTGGGACATCAGGTGTGCTCTTAACAAATCTTTAAACCTTGCTGTCTCTTTGGGGAGAATCTCCCTTTGGATAGGGGTTCTTCAAGAGTGTCTGCAAAGCTATAGCAGAATGAAAGCAAGTAGCATTGAGAAGCCAGAGATGGTCAGACAGCAAACTACATAAAAGCTTGATGATCCAGAGGTTTCTTTTGGCACTCTTACGGAATTATTTTGCCTGATAAGATGAAGGCAGTACAGTGACTTCCACTCTTTGTGGAGTGTTTATAATAGTCATTTTAATAAGTGGAAAAGAGGATGTAAGCCCAACATTTCTTTGCAATGTTACAAAACAGGCACCTTTCTTTGCCTTTAATTAAAGGCAGCTGATTTGGAGCTTAAGTATCGTTTCAGGTTAGCAGACTTTTCTGTCCAGATCTGAAATACTGAAACAGGCTTGTTTTGAAGAGGATGGATTAAGTGGGAAGAAGACTTAATCTCATTTTTATAGAGTGAAGAAGTTGAGGGAGGCTTTAGCCTGTTGGAAAAAGGTCAGTATTTCCTTCGGCTCTGTTGAAAAGGGATTTAGCAATGTGCCTTGGCAGCCAAGGCAGACAATGCTGTCCTGAGCTCTATTTAAGGACCATAGCCAGTATTTATAGGGAAGTGATTATTCCTCTCTGTTCAGTATTTCTTAGCTGTACCTAGAATACTATGTCTTGTTTTGGGTCTTTGATCCAGGAAAAACATGGACTGGAAGCAAGCCCAGCAGAGGGACCATCAGGGTGGTCAGGAGGCTGGAGCACAGGCCCTGGGGGAGCTGGGTTGCTTCAGCCTGAGAAAAGATGGATCAGGAGGACCTAAGAGCAGCCCCCTCATACCTACAAGGAGACCATCAGGAACATCGAGGCCAGGCTCTTCACAGCGGTGGGAGGATGAGACACAAGGGGCATAATTTGTAATAAGAAGTAGATACAAAAAAAAGTAGATTAATAAAAAGCCCAAACCCGAAACACCCACAACAAAATGTTTCACTGTGAGAACAACCGTGCAGTGGAACGGGCTGCCTGGAGAGGTTGTGCGTCTTTGGAGGTGTGAAAGGTACAGCTGGATGAAGCACTGAGCAACCTAATCTGATGTCGTAGCTGTCCTGGCCAGTGACCTAGAGACCTCCGGAGGTTTCTTCTCGTCTGAACTATTCTGTTAGTGCTTCTGATTCTACAGATACAACTCTGACCATTCTCAAAACCTTTGCTTTAGGAAAGACTGTCAAACTGTAAATAAAAATGTGTTTATGTCATATACATGTGGGTTATTGCCAGAATGAGTTACTCTAGCCCGAAAGGTAAAAAATAATTGCCATTTAACAGATACTGTGACCTTGGTTCTTAAATGATACCGGTAAATAACTGGGAGGAAAATCTAAGCCTGTCATGGTGTCAGGATACGAAGCGCCTTTAAAGGGCATCAAACTTAGTTGCCAAACATGATCCTTTGAAGAGTTTGAAGATGCCTTTACCTGATAAAGGCAAACCTACTCAGCAGTGTTCAGCACGATAAAAGAGCTCAAAGATAATTTTTTTTTTCCTTGCTTAGGTAGTCCTGGTGAGTGCTCTTGATAAAAAATTTACATATATTTTATTTATAATGTACATATTTACACATATGTGGGTATGAGGGGTTTTTTGTGCTTTTGGGGACATAAGAGTTTCAGAAACCTGGCACTGCTGTGGAACATGCCAAATAGTAAATGCCAGGAAAATGGAAACTAATATCCTTCTTGCTATTAAGAGGTGTAAATAAACAGATTTCCACAGAGCTGGTGAAACTTGGATTGTACAAATAGATAACCAGTAACCTTGAAGCTTTTTCCCTCTATCTGGGTAAGTGTAGGGATTTAGTCCTTAAAAGATAGCTTCTCTTGGTACATTAGTAATTCTAAGTGAGAGAATTGCAAAATCCCCCTCTTGAGAGATAGAGTATCTGCTCTATTTCTACTTCTGAAAAGAATTCTGTAGAGCGAGTAGTTAATGCTTTTAATAAAAGTTGAAGTTTATTGCAAGTGACAATATGATAATCTCAGTTCTGAGAGCATTTGAATGAGCAGTACTTCTGTAATACAGCTTTATCTTACTTGCAGTTCTTTAGCATCACGTGAGCAAGAAATGTGGTGGCAGCCTATTGGCGAATATAGATAAACTTTTAGGTAAACTGCAGTTCACTTTGTGCATGCATTCGTGTATTGTAAGCATATGATGAACACAGCTCTGAAAATATTTTTTGTGTAGGGAAATAGAAATGATAAGCAAACATATTAAACTCAGTCCTGTTTCTGCGTACCTAAGTGTACTTTCATCAGATCTGGATTAGCAGTTGGTTTTTGTGGTTTGTTTTTTTTTTTCCCAGTGGTCTACATGCTGTGATGAAAACATAAAGCATGGAAGAAGGAATACTATAAAAACAGAGACCTGCAATGCTTTTAAAAAAAAAAAAATGAAAAGAGAAACTCCCAAAAGCCAGGTTTTATTCATTACTGTCAAGGTAGCAGAGATGACCCAGCTTCTTTTCTAGTTCTGGTCCCATATCCTAAATTTGACTGAAGAAAATACAAACTAGCTAACAGTTGTTTCCTGCTAATTGTGATATAGATAACAACGTCACTGTAACTTTCTCTAATGTTATCTCCAATTGTGCAATTTTTTTCTGCAGTAATTTATTTATAGACCCTTTTTCTGCAACTACCAAATACAAGAATATATTACAGCTGTATCAAATGTTTGAGCCAACCTTAACAAAAGTGAATGAGATTTAAAAATACTACTGCCTAGAAACCTTTCCCACTTTATATGCAAGTACGTAGCTTTCCTTAATGTCAGAATAGATCAGTCTTACTGTTTTGGACACTGTTGTTCCAACCGCATTTTTAATACTTGGAACAGCAGGTTAAGAACTACTTAATTGGAAGGCCTGTGCAAATTGTGACTATTCAGTCCTTGATAAATTATATAAGTTAAAATATTTTGAGGAATGTTACAGAAATTCCACATACTGAATGAGAAACACCAATTGTGAGCTGACTTTATATGAAAATGACCTCTATGTTAAAATTGGATGACTAACAAGCTAAATAAAACTGCTTGTTATTCTTGAGTTCTAGCATGAAGAGCCAAATGTAGATGTGCTTTCTCACACTTAGGTCAAAGTCACCTGGGTTTTTTAAATGGCAGTCACATGGGGATGCAGAAAACTAAAGGACCTATTTGCATGGGAGCAAGCAGAAGCTCGGGATAAACAGTTAGGACCACTGCTCTTTTTGTATCTTTTTTCACTCTTGAGATTTTCCTTGAAGTACCTTGTTTCTTGTGGCAATTAAGACTTCTGCTGTAATATTTCTGGTGAAGAAGCTCTGCTCCTTGGTGCGGGCGTATGTCTATTTTTAAAAGACATTGAAGTGGTTCCAAAAAGAAAACTTGTTCCTAAAGCCTGTGTGTATTCCTTAGGGGGATTTTGTTCATCCTTTTGGGTTACTTGGCCAGTTTTGGGTGAGTCTGAGACTCCCCCAGTGGCTGTCCCATAGCTTAGAGCAATTGGGTTTGGCTTTCAGACCCAAGAATTTGGCAAGTTGGCCAGGTCTGAGCAGTGCTGCCGGGTTACTGAGGAAGTCCAAGGCTTACTACTGGGCAGTTTACGGGCATCTCCTCTTCCTCATATGGGGCATTCCAGGTTCAAAAGAAGCAATGGGATATTTTACCTAAATTAACGTAAGGACAACATGGAAGGTAAAAGGTTTAGCTGGTGGGTTCTGGGACAGATATGTGGACTGGGGGCAGGAATCTGGCAGAGGAACGCGTGTGCTCCCGGGCAGTTCCCTCTGCAGCCTGTAGCCGAGGACGATCGATCGGCTGTTGGGTGCTCTGGCCGCCAGGTGGGCAGCAAGGGACTGGAAGCTTCAAGCAGAGTGGTTTTGTCTTTTTCATCAGGAGAGTTTCTGCTTGCATTGAGAGTATGGGAGAAACAGGTTGAAAACGTACTATAAAGGAAAGCCTGTATATTTTCACAGATGGCTGATCAGATGATGCGTAGCACCTTGAACTATCGATGTAAACAAAGGTTTCACAGTGGTATGCGCTCTGCTTGAAATAAACTTGATGAGCCATCAGAAATGGTAGATCAATATGCCTTACAACCCATTTAAAAGTACCAGGAAGGAACACAACTTTTCCCTGTAAGCTATAGGTATAATTGTTTTACTTACTAGGTTAATACAAAAACCTGAATGCCACTCTACTTTTAGATTAAGTTATTGCTCATCTGTAGTTCAGATGCTCTTTGATCTTTAGGGCTTCCTCGGTTGTCATTAAATATCTGAAAATAAAATCTTCCTTATGTTACTGCTGGTGGGCAAGAGAAGGAAATAACTAAGGTTACTGCTTCCTGTGATGCTGTTTTTAAGTAAATGCATAGTTCTAAAAATGTTTCAGCTGCACAGGATATAAAATGTATCAAATTTTGCTGATCTCTACATCAGGGACTGCTATCGATAACATGGTGTTGAGAAGGGTCTTGACTTAGTAGGTGAATGCTAGGTAGACTTGTGTTCCAAACCTTAAACAATTAGGTTCAGATTTTTTTCTATGTAGTCGCTTAAGCGTTCTGTTGTTTGCTTATCTTTAGTAGACAGAGGGAATAGAAGAACGCATGGGAGTTGAGAAAAGGACTTGTGAAAGTCTTGAAATGCTGTTCTACTACACTTTTAAGTAAAGCTGTTTATTTTAGAGCACTTGCTCTAAAGGAATATTCTTAGTTGTTGGAAACATCAGGGAGGTTGTTGCTTGGCTGCTGGCTTAAACATCCCCTTTTCTTTTGGAAGTGGAGTTTGCAGTATGGTTAGTAAGAGGGAGAAAAAGCATCTGAAATCACCACTTATTTCTTTGGGTGTCATTTTGCGGGGAGGAGAGTTGTTTTTTGGGTGTTTTGTGTGTATGTTAGTTTTCATACACTTGTTGATTTAGGGATTCAGAAAAGGTCAACCAATGACACCACGCTCCTTGAATATTTCAGTATTATTTGTATGAATCTCACATATTTGGTGGGATCTGAACCTTCATCCTTTCTGTCTTTCAGCAATAAGAGCAGCAGCTAGGAAATCAGTGGGATTTACACGCTGACCAGGTTAAATGTCTTCACTGTTTGAGGAGATGAGGTGGGAGGGACCAAACACAAATACTGGCTTTCCAGGCTGTTTTGGTTTTACATTGTCCCCGCTATCAGCTAGACAGACTTTTTCCTAAGCAGGAAGCTTTCTTTTAAGCCAAGTTCTGTGATGTACTGTTAGGGAGCCTGGCAGCTCTAGCTGCCCATGGTGACTTACTTGTACATAGAGCGTGACAAACCCCGGCAGCCTGTATTGGCACACAGAGACCCGAGGTGGTGTTAGGGGTGAACTTCTCCTAGAGGAGCAATTAAAAACAGAATTATGCTTTGCTGCTAGATAGTGAACGCTTTGTATATGATAATACTACTTTTGCCATAGGAGCTGAGCAGAGTAATAAAAATAGGTACGCTGCAGCAATGGTAAGTGGTTTCACAGAACGTTAAAGACGGGGTGCAGAAATGGCCCTTGTTTCAACTAGAGCAATGTCAGCTCTCTAGAGGTGAACTGCATTCTTATCCTCTTCGTAGAAAATGTTATAAAATGTATGCGCTTATCTGGTTTTTTCTAATGAGATTTTACTGAATTGACCAATGCAGCCTGAAATAAATCCTGTGTGATAATGAAATCTTGCGATTTGCTACTGTTTTAAAAAAATTATATATATATATATATTTAGAAATGTTTTTAAGTAACTAAAAGACAAACACAGATCCATTTGTAGTCTGTTCTACATATAGGTTACCATAACTAAGAATCTAATCCAGAGGTATATAGTTCAGTTCTTCAGTTTTCTGAAGTTTCAGACGTTATTTAGTGGGTACTACAGTAGCTATGTAGACACTTTTCTTTTTACTTTTTTGGTTGATATATTTGTTTAGATCCAGGAAAACTTAATGGGGCTAACCATTGAGTACCTTTTCTAGATGAACCTTAATTACTTTATGCCTTACAAAACGAAATCCTGTAGTGCCCTTCTGTTTCCGGTCCTATCACCTGGACTAACAAGATTGCCTGATCTATATGGACAAACCATGTTAATATCTCCTTTTTGACCCTAGGGTTGCTACAGATACTTTGTACGGAATGCTTCTAAGCAATAAAATTCAATGTTGCTGCAAAGGTGGATTAGTCTTAATTATGCTGTCATCATCGTTAAAGTCCATGGATCTTGTCCTTTAAAAAAACAAAACCAAACAAACAACAAAACACCAAACAACAAAAAGCCTAATTTGGTACTCGTTTGCAAACTGATCAGAGATTTATCAAGTTGCTCAGTAGGAACTGGCTCGAATTATTTCACAGTAACCACCTGTCTCTAGTTTGCTTTTTGACTGTATATGCAAGTAGACTTGGATGCAACTTCGAATAAGTGTTTTTAAGATTTTTTTGTTCAGTGTCACAATCACACTAGTTCTGAAGGTCCTCAGTATCTGTTTGGGTTTTTTTGCAGATGATACAGCTCTGGAAGAAAGATTCGTCTCCACAGTTTGCTTTATAGTATCTGAATAGCGAAAGCACAATGGACACTTTTTAGAGTTTTACAGAAATTAAATTATCTAGGAACAAGAACGTTGGACTTCAAGGAATAACAGACTTTAGAGAGCGCAGAAATTGGTCACTGATAAACCTGGTTTGGCCATACAGCTTGGGAATGAATACCATTGAGACAGCAAAGCTTGAAGAGCATATGGAGGGTCAAAACAATGACACTTCTAACGGCTACTCACGACCTACTCTCTCAGTCAGTGAAGAGAACAAAAATGGCACTAGCAAACCAAAGGGCTTGTCTAATGGCTTGCGAAAAACAACAAAGAAATATCCTGATTACATCCAGATTGCTATGCCTGCTGAGTCCAGGAACAAATTTCCTCTGGAGTGGTGGAAAACAGGCATTGCCTTTGTCTATGCTGTCTTCAACTTGATTCTAACAACTGTCATGATCACTGTGGTCCACGAGAGAGTACCTCCAAAGGAGCTAAGCCCTCCCTTGCCTGACAAGTTTTTTGATTACATTGATCGTGTGAAATGGGCTTTTTCTGTATCAGAAATAAATGGAATGATACTAGTTGGATTATGGATATTCCAGTGGTTGTTTCTTAGATACAAGTAAGTAGCTAACTTTTTCTTTTCCTCTGCTGTATGTTTTCAGAATGTTGGTTTCCCTCATTCACTTGAGGTAGAAGGAATCTTTATGGTAGAATCTGTAGCAATATTGTAGAACAGGGCTGGCAGGAAAATGGCAAAGGGTTGATTTCTTTAGAAAATGTTCCAGTGTCCCTGTTGGATGCAGAGAGAGGTTTCTCCCGATTATTGAATAATGTTTTTTAAATCTGAATTTGACACCAACATTATACTAGTCACATTTATTCTGGGATTGGGCTTTTCAAGCCCATGGCAATGTTTAAACAGGGGAAATAACGATGATCTAAAAAAACCTCATCCAAATTCGAGGAGGAACTCACTGTCCTCTACAGCTAGAGTAGAAGCTTTTTCCTTTGTCTTCATGTGCTTAAACTAGACATATTTAAGTCAAGGATATGGCTATAATATGGGACCAAAAAGAAGGCCACTGAGCCAAGGAAAACTATGCCTGACTGCACATCTAAGTTAGACTGAGGCCACGTTAAATTTGTTAGACAGCTTTGGTGGGAGCTTTGTGGTAGTTCTATACTATTATGAGCTAGCAGAACTAAAACCTGAAGAAAGACTTTTTGGTATTTGATTTAGAGAAGTGTGTGGTGAAGAGCAGTGGGTGGAGCTGCTCTTTAATTCTAGGGATTTAGCTATTTAATAGAGCTAGAGCTCCGTAACTATTATGTGTATATCCTGCACGTGAACTTTGTACTCAGTCTTTTTTCCCCCCTTTCCCTTACTTTCAGATCAATAGTGGGACGCAGGTTCTTTTTTATAATAGGAACTTTGTATCTGTACCGCTGTATTACTATGTACGTTACCACCTTACCTGTGCCTGGAATGCATTTTCAGTGTGCGCCAAAGGTAAGAGGCTTTGCTCCCTAATCCTTGTCTTGGTATCTACCCGAGTCCTTATGGCTCATTACAGCAAATAGAAGATAACGTTCCGGGTGTTATTACATCACACAAATTACTTTCAATTGGTGTATTCAGAAACACAGGCAGTGATAAACCAAAAGTTGTGTGATACAAAAAGAACCTCAAGCTGTTGCTGCAGTTAAGATGCTTTAAAGGAGAGTGCCTATGTTGAAATAGTGCTCCTACCAAATTAGTAAACTTGCTTCTGAGGCTCAAGCTAATTGCTCTAATACTGCAGCAATATTTTTTTCTTACATGGTGGGATACCTATGGTCAATACTGTAATTCATAGGCTGAATCACAAGCTTGTGTTGCAGTATCCTTTTAAAAACCCACAGTGTTATCATATGCTTTGTCCTGTTTCTCACACTATTTTGTCAAGAGCTATCGCAATACCAGAAGTCAGCTGCCTGTCCCTCCTTCCAACCTGCAAAATACATGTTAAGTGACTAAAATGAGTTCAGCTGATGCCTATAGAAACATGTACATGCTAATAGTTCTACAAGAACACTTAAAAAATAAATTGTGTTGGTGTAGTTAAGTGGTGACACAAAGGAGTTCTGTTACTGCTGTCTTAGTGATAAAAAGTTGTAGACTTGTAATTGTCTTGGAACAAGCAGTATCATGTTGGCTGCACTGGAAGAACAGTGTGCTTGATGGGGTAATAAACAGTTTGGTTATACACTTAGAAGATAAGCATTTTGAAACCTTAAAATACTGCCAATTAATTTGCTTAGGGGATAAATTTGTCACTTCTTGGGTAGGATCTCATCAGTCCTGAGTTACAGCATCATGTCTGTTCAGTCTGACTCTTTCACTTAAGGATATAGTGGATGAAGTACTCTTCTTATGGATCAGTATCTATTTGACAAAGCTTTATTTACATACCACTATTGTGAAGACTCAGCTTTTTTTTTTTCTACTAGCTTGGTTGTAGTAGACTTTGTGTAGTAGACTGTATCGAGGAGTGGGAAGAGGTAAGCAAAGGAAAACTTGACTATCTCTGCTGAAAGTCCGTTTTGCTAGCATTAAGCCAGGATACTATTTTTCTGATTATGGAAAACTGTTATCTCTTTATCTTGTTTGGTTTTTTTCCCAGAGTTAATCTTTAAACAGCTAGGTGAAACTGAGTGTTTACCTTGTATCTATGATAAATAAAAAGCTGATCCTAATGTGTGTTTGAAAAAAAAACAAAAATTCTCTAAATCTGAGTAAGTCCTGACTGAGTTTGTAACCAAATCTTAAAATTAAGTGACTTTGAAGATTTTTGTCCTGTGGAAACATTGCTCAGCTCTCAACAGAATGATAGAAGCGGTATGCAAGGTTGGACTGTGCTGGAACCAGTTTTGAATGGGTTTTATCCATTCTGTCAATGGCTATCATGAGATACCCGACCTTACCAATTTTTAATGTTTACCTTTTCAGTATATTCTGCATCTTGTTCTTATACAATGAATATTTTAAAATAGCCTGGGAAAGCATAAACAGAATGCTAGTGTTATCAAGCTGTCCTTTAGAGCCTGTCAGCTTTGATATGCATGCTTATTTGTTTAAGAATATGTGAAAGAAAGCCAAAGAAGATGAAGGTAACTTGTGTCCTGTTCTCCCCGTCTCCCTGATTCCACATAGGTTTGGGCAAGAAGTTTACTTGAGTCACTTAGGGTGTGTCTTAAAATTTTTTTTTTTGTACCTTTCTTTCTGGTGTCCTAGTTGAATGGAGATTCTCAGGCAAAGGTTCAGAGGATCCTGCGACTGATTTCTGGTGGTGGTCTGTCCATAACTGGATCACACATCCTGTGCGGAGACTTTCTGTTTAGCGGTCACACTGTGGTATTAACGCTGATCTACCTGTTCATCAAAGAGTGTAAGTGATGGTATTTCAGTGCACTTCTCTTATTGAAATCCGCTGTACTGGGAAAACATGATAAAAGTACATGTAACGCTATTGCCCTCAGAGTTACTAGTCAGCTGTACACAGACTGTACGGGTATGGATTTGAAATACAAATCATGGCTTTGAGCGAAAATGGAATGTCGGTGTAGTAGAAGTGGTGTGGGCTTTAATTAAGGCATTAATCTGACTAGACATGTCACTTTTATCTTTATATAGTGTGTTTACTGGTTGATTGAAGCAAGCTAGCTTTTCCTTATTGATTGACAGGTTATTCAAATCTTGGGTAAAACATACTGTAGTTAAATCTGCAGCTCTGTGCAGGTTGGCTGATATTCCTCAGATTTTAAAGGAATTTTTGTGGCTTGAGCACAGCACCATTGCACTTTTATACTACCTCCAGAAGCAAACTGATTTTTTTGAAGCGTGCTGTACATTAGTGACTGCAAACAATGAGTAGTTGATTCATGCTCCTTGGATGTCTTCTGCCAGAGTCTCCTACCTAAGCCTCTTGGAGTTGGCATAAGAATTTGGCGAGCACACTGAAGATACAGTTGGGGTTATGGTTTCCCCCTTTGCTTTACATTGCTATGGGGCATGGGAGGAGGGGGGAATCTATCGGCGCTGTACACACAGCATTGATTGAAGCTTTGGAGAGCTGAGCACCAACTTCTAAATCTGATATATGGTAAGCGATGCCGCCACCCTGGGAACTTGGCCGCTGGTGAATGTGTCGTGGGGAGTTCCCTTTCCAGTTCACTTGTTTGGAATTGGAATCTTCTCACCTATTGTATTGGAATCTTCTCACCAAATGCTATCTTGGCTCATGGGAATGTAATTCTCGCTGAAACAAAAATAAGACCAGCCAGCATTAGTTGAATGCCTTCCTTTTATTGAAAAGTTGAGGGAAGGAAGCGTTACAGTGCTATGTTCTGCCTTAAACAAACCCCACAATATAAAAAGGCCTGTTTAATATGACAGACTTCAGAACTGCAGATGCGAGACATTCAAAGAGTGATTTAAGATGCTGATTATAGTCTACTGATGCTTGGGCCTAGGTCTTTCTTGTAAAGTGAACATTACTGGGCTTTTTTTGCTCTGCACTTCTCTTCCTTTCATCCTTTGCTGCTGCTTCATTTATTCCCCCGCACTCCAGCTTTTTTGCCCAGAATAGTTATTTACATTTTTAGCCTTGGTGTGTCTGCCTTGCTTGGGGCTGTTTTCATCAACTTCTTGAGATGACTTGGCTCCTTACAATTTTTTTTATTTTTTTAAATTGGCAGATACAGATTTTTCTGCAGTGTTTTGGGGAGAGTTGAAAGAATTTACTGTTTTGACACTTGCACCAAAATTTAAGTCATCCTGCAGTGACTCTTTTGCACAGGCCTCTCAAACTACTACTGGGTAGGCCTGTTAAGATCAGCAACTTCTCCGCTGGTATTGTGTGAGAGTAAAGGCTGACCATTGCCCCACAAGGCAAGGGGTGCCAAAACCTCCCACTGTGAGTGAAATGAAGCCCATTAGCCTGTCAGAAGTTATGAATGGTTGTTGTGACACCCAAGGCATTTTTCAATGGGGAAAGAAGGGCCGGGGAACTTTTCCACTGAAGTTGCTTAAATGCATTTTGAAGAATAGCTTTGCTTCCGTTTGTTAATCTTTAATGAAAGGGTATAAATTCACATACTGTACTTCCTGGTACAGTGTATGCTGTTTTGCAGAACAGAGGTCTCATGCAAAGTAGTTAAAACCTAGGAATTAAAATAAGGGTGTCTTTTCCTGTAAATCTGTGATCTCTGCTCGGTTTGTGTCAATGCTAGGCATTTTACTTGAGGGTAAGTTTACTTGAGCATAGACTGTAAAGAGAGCAGAGATTTGAAGCACCCAAGTAAAATAATCAAGTGTATGTCTTGTCTCAATTCTGTCTCCTCCCTTGCACCCCATACCTTAGAAGGGATTTAATTGGAAAACTAAATTTGACTTGAAAATGGGTGATAGTGCCGTCTCTCTTAAGCGCAAGCTCATTTTGGGTTCGCTTTACAAAGTAAGAACACCTCAGTGAGTTTGCATAATTCTTTAGTCTTGTTTTCTGTGTCAAAACAGGGTTCTTGTACCAGTGTGGTATAAATGAGTTGGATTTTAAAATTTAGTAGCCTTAATTAAATCACCTTTTTTTATCTTTTCCCCTTTGCTTTGTGGATTGCTGTAATAAAGTATATGGCTTTCTTGTGTGTTTTTCCCCATCACCTCCCTGTTTCACAGATTCACCACGTCATTTCTGGTGGTATCACTTAATCTGCTGGCTAATGAGTGCTGCTGGCATAATTTGTATCCTTGTTGCTCATGAACACTATACTGTAGACGTCATCATTGCTTACTATATCACCACACGACTTTTTTGGTGGTACCACTCAATGGCTAATGAAAAGGTGAGTGGCAAATACCTTTAGACTCAATGTGTAGCTTGTATTTGTTAATACTGCTGAAAGGTCAAAATTAGTTATTAATTTTCAAATAAAAATAGAGGTTCCATATTGAAGTTTAAACAAATTGGGAAAGGAGTTCACTTTACTGTGGATTAAGTAAATATTTAATGGATTAAGATGTTCTTTCCTGAGCTGCGCCTGTTATGAAGTTATTTCAAATTTTATTTTTTATAAAGTTTTTTTAAATTCCTGCTATTTTGGCTTAAAGACTTTTTTTTTAACTTCAGAAAAACTTTATTGCTGTAGTGGATGTATAGAATAGCCCTTGTTTATCTAAGCTTATGAGTAAACAGTAGTTTAGTAATAAAATATCTGACCATCCTAAATTACCTAGAACATCCTAAAATTCTAGTGACAGTTCTTCAAATGCCACTACAAGTACATTGTTCAGAAAATAACTGCTGCAGTTGTTCCAAGAACACTTTCAAGTAGAAGCATAGTTCTCAAGCCATTTTAATCTGGTTTTCAGCTATTAGTCGTCAATGGAAACATGACATGCCCAAAAGCGCTCTCATTCAAAAAGGCTTGAGCGCTTTGTCTCCCTAAATTTTGTTCAGCAACAAAGCATCCCTTTGTGTTAAAGATGCCCAGATTGTAGTGTATATTTGGACTCTGATGTATACGCTATTTCAATACCCTGTTTTTTTGTAGGCTAAATGCACCTTGTCTTTGTAGAAATGCATGCAAATAATTGCATTTTGTAGTTGTCTTGACTCAACATAGTTGGTTATAATGATTTAAACTGATTGTCTGTTCCCTTTTTCTCTTCACCTGCTTGTGCCATTACAGACTTTAAAGGTCTCTTCGCAGACAAATTTTCTCTCTCGAGCGTGGTGGTATCCAATATTTTATTTCTTTGAGAAGAATGTGCAAGGCTCTGTTCCTTGCAGCTTTTCCTGGCCGATATCTTGGCCTCCCAGCTGCTTCAAATCTTCATGCAAAAAGTATTCACGGGTTCAGAAGACAGGAGAGGACAATGAAAAATCGACCTGAAGAGAAGAAGGAAAGCATCTGCTCTGTTTTTTTACCAAAACATTAATGCTGTAACCAAAGCTCTTAAGAGGACTACACTGTAACTGAAGAAGTGGACCAAGCTTCTGTGCAATTGATTGGAAAGACAATTGTAGACGAACATATTGCCATTTCATATGTTTTCCTATCATCAGGCTGTACAGACCTATTCTACTCTTCAGTGCTAACAGAATGCACCATTGATGGGATTTCTTTTTATTAAAGAAAAAACGGAGCAGGACTTTGCTTTGCTAATGAGATAGAGGTGCCAAAGACCACACTTAACACTTCCATTACTAACTATCACTCATCCACAGAAGCACCCAAAAATCTCATCCTCAGAGTTCTGGAGTGCGTAAGGGCAAAAACAGGCTAAAATTTAAAGGCATGATATCGGCATATTTGAGGCATATAAAAAAAATAACACAGTTGTGGGAAGTGGTTTGTTGCATTATTCTTGCTAATGAAGGTAAGGCCTTTGCATGACTGGTACAGCTGGAAGCAAGTCTTGACTCTTTACACTCTGTGGGTATGAATAACTTGTGACCCTAAAATACTACTTACCACCGTTATCTTCCATATATTCTACTATATACCAATTTTTACATTTTTTTATTAGTCATTTTATATTTAAAATGTTGTGCTACCTGATGACTTTGCAAATTAGGAGTAGCTGCTAACATCAGAGCTCAAGGAGCCTAAAACTTTATTTTTAAAAAAGGACATGGTTTCAAAGTCTAAATCTTTAATTGCAGTTTGGCCTTGTGTATATAGCTATGCAGTGCCTATCAGTGTATGTACATGCATATACACACAAAAGCACACAATGTTGTGTAGTTAAACATATTAAAACTACTTACTGGAAAGAGTGATCATACTGTTCTTAATTCAGGCAGAAGTCCTACAGATCTTACCTGCTTGAGGAATGCAAGGCCAGGTCCAAAATGGGGCTATATTTAAAATAAACTTTTTAATTTTAGTAGCTCTCTTTTGCTAAAACTATGTAGCAGATTTGCTTGGGAGCCATAGTTCTGCATTGAATTTCATTTCTACCTGTTGGCATGTTTCTGTGACTTAATTAAAAAAAACCAAAAGAGTGCCAAGGTGAATACCTACAGCAGTAGCATTTCTTCAATTATTACCTAAACCCATTTCAGATTAAATGGCACTGGGGTAGAACTCACATGCAGATTCCTTTTTTTTTTTCCCCAGGGTTTTGTGCAACTAACATGGCTTTAAGCAAGTTGGCTGAGAATGTGGGATATTACCATGGCAAATGTAACAAAACTACAAATTAACTAGCTACCTGGTTTTTGTTGGGTTTTATTGTTTTGCATTGTTGGGAAAGCAAAGTAGAAAATTAGCATACCATGTTTAACCATTTGTTCTGTATTAATTTCTGCAGTTAACGCAATTTTATTTTCAAATCTTCAGTAAAACCTGATAGCAAAGGTAAAACTGCATTAAGTGTTGAAGTGATACTAATATGAAGGCGATGCTGCTTATTTTAAGAATGTCTTGAACTGAGTGATAAGTGTGAACATAGTTTAAATAATGACAACTTGTTTTTAGGAAGTCCAGTTAAAGTTACAAAATGCAATACGAAGTATTCAGATAATGTTTTTTTTTCCAGTTAAGGGGATCAGTTTCTATGACTTGTACTTAAGAATACTATTAATGTGCATTTCAAATATTTTTTTTTGTGCATTATCAAAGTGATACAATAAACAAAGTTCCTTACAATACATTCTTGGTAAGACTTAGCTAAGAGAGAAATTCTGCTGATGTTTGGTTTTGTTATTTAAAATAAGCTTCTTAGACTCTTATAGCATGCCCCTGGAAGTTGTGTGTGTATGGGCATACCTATGTTTTCATTTGCTTGCTCCTGGCAGACCTTGAGCAGCTAAAAAGCCAGTATCAAAACATTTATATGAAAGTCCTTTTTCTGTATCGTACAAATGAATCCGTTCGATGTCAGTCTGTAAATCTCCCAAGACACTTGTTATATCAATACTTCATAGAGCATAATATTTTTTTTGGAAGCTGAATTCTAAGCTTTGTGATATCTTAAATATGGTCATGTTAAGCCACTTGTACTAATACTGTCTTTTAGAAATTGTGAATTAATTTAATTAGTGGTGACCGTGTCTTGAAAATAACATGAAAAGCATTCCAGTAAGGAGCTTAAATAGTGGGTGGGTTTCATCTGGTGGCTGAATAAGTACTTAGATAGTCTAGATAGCTAATTGTCTGCGTAATCACCACCATGTCTCAGTGGGATTTCTGCAGTGTATGTGCAATGTAGAATTTCTTCATGCAGGATGAGGTGTCTGGTTTTTTACACGTATTCCTGTTTTCTAGAAGGAAGAAAAATATGAAAGTGATGATTGAGCCAGGAAAAGATTATGCTTCTGTTGGGCAGTGTGAGCTTTCCTTCTACTGCGGAATTGGATAGAAACTTCTATTGTAATACAAAAGGAAAGTTTAAATGGCAGCCCTAGCTCAAAGTACTTGATTCCTGTTCTGGCTCGGCCCTCCCTTAAGTGCTTAAATTTTCTCCATTGTGTCAAAGCCCTCAGAATGGTTATCTTTTAATTAGCAGAAAACCCCACTTCTCTACTCTCTCAATAGCTTTAACTTGCTTTTGTGAACTTGGATGGTATAGGTGTTTAGGCCTGTATGTAAGGTGGTGAAATGGGGTAAGTGATGGTATATGCTAGTGCTTACTGCTACAGTAGTTTATCCAGTACAAACCACAGCTGGTACATAAAAATTACTAATTTTAAGAACTTAGCGGTCATTGTAATTAAATAATATGAAGCTGAAAACATGGTGTCATCCTAAGAAGAAAAAGGACTGCAGTGGGTAAGAACAGGAGAAACTTAAGTCTCCACTTAATTTACTGATCGCTTGATTGCAGGCTTGTTTGGGCTGTATATGCCCAATGTTAAGTAGTATGTCACTAATTTTTTCCTGGAATTACAATAATAATCTTTCTTTCAAGTGTCACAAGCTGCACCTGTACTGTGGCTATAAATAAAATGCTGCTTCCCTCTACTGAAGAGCATTTACATGCTGAACTTCCCAGACACTTAAAAAAAAAAAAAAAGGCACTACACTTTTGTACACCTGGCATATCAGTTGACTTAGATGCTGTTGGGTACTTTGCATTTATGAAACAATCTTTCTTAAATGCCTAACTGAAATTTAAAACTGCATTTAAAAGGTTAACTTGAGCATATAAAAAACCATGCTGCTACGTTGTCGTGCTACAGATGCTTAATTCCTATGCCAGAAATGATTAACATATACTTGAAACAACTGTAAACTGGCATTTTTATGGTATGTGCTTAGCACTCCCATGTGGACATAAATGGTACTAAATGTTAATCATCACAGCTGTCTTCCCAAGAAAACAGCAACGAGTGGGGTAATAGCAAAAAGAGCTGTGCTAAACCTCGCTATGAATTCTAGTACTGGATTTGCTCCCCCCTTAAAAACAAATTGGGGGGGTGAGAAGGAAGGGGGGAAAAAATCAAGACTGTATTTATATGTTAAGATATGCTGCCTTCGTGTAATAGAGAAACAAAGCTCAGTAATGGAGACACAACTGGGAAGTATTTTAAGAGATGAGAGAGAATTCTCTTAATTAGATTAAGGCAAATCCACTTATCTGTGTCTTAAATCAGAATCTGTTCAAACTCTGACTTTCTCCCATCATTAGTATCTGGCTAGACAAGTTATCCTGAGCTGTTTGTTACTAACTCAAATTCTTTTTCTCATTTCAGTAGATACGAAGTATGATTTACAGTTCTAGAGACCAGATCCATTAACTTCAGTGCAAGGTGAAGTCTTTCCATTTACTTCAAATGAACTTTCCACAGCTCTTTTTTTAAGTAAAAACAAAACCAACAAACAAACAATCTTAAAGATTCATGGGGTAATTCTGAAAACATGTTCAATCTATCAGATATACTGAAACCATTTTTTTCCTGGCTGGCAGACTTAACAGCTGTAAAGCTCCACTGTCACCTTGATAGTTTTACAATGCATGTTTTGGACTTAACCTGGAAATCTTCTATAGGCACATAGAGTGATACTGTAAGACTTCTGAATTTAATTGTTCTATATCAGGCATTGTAAAATCAATGTCTTAAATTCACTTACTGAAAAGGGGGTTTTAAAAATAAATACTTCTGTTAGACACCATTCAAATGAGTGTTGCTGTTTAAGTGCACACTGGAAAAATATCCTAGTGTGCCACTGAAGTAACTTTGCTTATAAGTTAGCCTTGATAGGCTATTTTATGATGCTTCCTAGTGTCCAAAAAAGAAAAGTTGTGCTGAGAAACTGACAGTTAAGACAAAGGCCTTTGTTCTAGTATTTACAAGAAAAAGAAAGATGAAAACATTGAAGTAGATGGTGGTTATATATAGCTTCTTACACAAAATTGAGCTAAAACTAGACCTAACTTCTAAGTGATAGAGAATTACATTATTTATGTGTAATAGTATTGCAAAAAAAGCCTATAAGGAAACATCCTACAGTACAGATGTGTGTCTGTGCTGTGGACTGTGCTGGTTCTCATATGTAACTTAAAATACAAAAATAAAGCCCAACTCACTGAGAGGTGCTTGGAGATTTTAAATACTTAAATATGATTAGCAAAGTTCCATAAGCTGTTCCTCCAAGCTGTCCCTAACAGTTTCTGAAACAAGAACAAAGCGCTGCAATGCTTAAAACATACTGAAGCTTTTCTCTAGTTGGCTCAAGTTTCCATGTTTTTAACCATTTGATTAAATCTTACTGATCTAGAAAGTAGCACTTAAGAATTTCAGGCTAGATACAGGTAACAAATACTGTAGGAACAAATTCTAGTTGTGAACTCATCTTCTATTTTGGTAGCTAATCTTTCCTAACAAAACACTTCGAATGCCTGAATGAAGTTTTAAGATGAAGTAATGATCTGTGCAGTCTCTCGTCTGTATCTAAAATACTGGTGTTGACGATTCCTTCTCTCGTGGTGGAAATTACTGCTTAAAGACTCAGGAAGATTTGACTTATTTTCAGTAAAAGTATGTTCACTTCATAAGGACTTGGAGTTTAGCAAATACTATGAGAAGTTCGTTTGCTGTGGCTCTCTGCTGTGGGCTAACCTGTAAGTTAAAAGATGCAACCCAGGTAGGAGGAGAGGGCGAACCAGCTCTTTCTGGAAGTAGTAGTTTGTGACTTTTTGAATTCAAATTACATTGGTTACATGCTACAGGCGGTCTTCTCTGTATGACAGTAGAAAAAAAGATGATGTATTGTACTATATACGGTGTTCAGTCTTCTTCACGTGATTCTGTATTGTTTGGCCCGGTCCTTCCCTTAAATGAGGAGTGAATGTTTCTGTCCTTTACTTGCTGTATGGTTAGTCATAGCTGGTTTTAGTTCTGGTAAATGCCAATGGAAAAAATGTAGATCCATTGTATACAGTGCCTAAGGTGTTTATTTAAAGTCTCTATGCGTGGGTTTCTTCTAGCAGAAATACTCTTCTTTCAGGCTATGCCTATACAATATTAATTTCAGATCTTGTATTTGCCCTCTGCATAATAAGGTCTTTCGGAAGTTAGCGTTCGTGAAACTGCAAAGACTTAGTACAGGAGAATCTCCTTTGTGCCAATTGAGATTACTTTTCACAAAACAACTTCGCTGAAATGTCTTTTGAAGGTAACATGCCTTTTTTTTAATTAAAAGAAAAAGCGGTGAGAAACTAGTCTGAAGTACCGGCATCTCGAGCAGCTGGGGACCCAGGCACCGTGCACACGTGTGTGGAGAGGGCTCTTGTGGCATAGGCAGTATTGGGTGCAGTACACAGAGGCTTCTCTGGGAAGATAAACTAGGTTGTACTTACATAGTAGGATGTGAGCCACTTATCCTTGTTCTTTTGGGCTCCTTTGGACTGAGGGCACAGCACCAAAGATGGCAATCACTAAAAAATGTGGTGAAGATCACTCACTAAACCAGAATACTTACGAAAGGGGCTGACAAGGCAGACCGCTGTAAAACCAGTCATCAGAGAGCTGTGTTCTAATTCAATGGAGTATATAATATAGTGTTACTTCAGGCATGTGAATTGCATTTAAAACGAGTGGGTCTGTTCACTTTTTAAATGACTATTTATTTTTTTATTAGAGATGGTAGGACTGCTGAGAATATCAAGAGGAAATTTATCTCCCTGCTTACTTTTACCTCTACCAATGAAGTGTTTGTATATAGACCTTAAAAAATACTGCTGAACTCCAACCCCTCTTCCATTTTGAGTACCTTGTTATCAGTGCTTTGTTACTTCTGTAAAATCTGGTTTTGCATTCCACTTTTTTCGTAGCTTGTTGCCACTCAATATGCTGCTTACACTTTATCCTAGGCTGCTGTCTTTGGGCTCCTGTCTTACTTTTTCTGCTTCTGTGAACTGCCTTTTCTAAATGGCTCAATACAGAAGAGTAGGATTAAGGTTTGAGAAGGCTCCGAAATTAACACTGAAGCCAAAAGGTGTTCTTGCCAGACACATCTTTGCGCAGTTTGAAACTTAAAATTATTTTCAAGTATAAAACCCAACATCCTAGGGCATACTTTTTATCTCAGGAATCCATTCTTGCTCTTCAAATGTTTAGTACATTCATTTTGTGCTTATTTTCCTGATTCAGGTGAGCATTTGTGAGATGTGAAAAAGATAAATTCTAGCAGTTTTGTGAGGTCAGGGTCACACCAAGGAACCTCAAAATAAAATAGGAAATAATGGTTTGACAGCTGCAGTTCTCATGCTTTGCATGTGACTTTGAGGAGAGCTCTAAAGACTTCTGTAAAAACAGTACAGGCTGTCACTTTTAACCACAACATGCTTTCATCCTCATCGGCTGATGGTTTTTCTTGCGTGATTTCTCCTAGGTTGAATCCGCAGCTTTGTACATTAATTGGAGATGTATATCCAACCTGGGAAAAACTAGGCAAGAAAAGCTGTTGGCTGCTGAGGAACCCTAGATGGTAATACAGGAATGCTGTTAATGTTTTCACGATGAGGAGCTAATACATGGCCTGTTGTTTTTTTTAATAGCTTTAGGGTCCAGTTCTGCAATTGTTATACAGCATAATGTTACGATAACAAATGATACTACTTAGAGACCTTCTATGCTGCAGTTTGTACTGATGTTTACAAACTGGACCTCATTTTTACATAAATTGTTCATAATTAGCATGAGTTGGCTTTTATGTTGCAGAACTTTCAGGATGACATTTTCTAGCACATCAGCTGTTTCTGTTGAGTGGATGACAACTGAGTGTTGTGGTTTGCTGTATACTGTGAGATACTAGAGTTGTGATATGTAAGACATGGCAATATGTGTTCACTGTGTAAAAGGAAAAAAACCAACAGAAATCCCATTGCACTAGCTGTACTTTAAAAAAAAAAAAAAAGCAATAATGTGAGCATCTTGTAGCTTTTATCTCTGAAGGTGCTATCTGTCACGATCACTTGCACTGTTGACCATGAATTTGGTAAAAACATGTTAAAGAAATTGTCCTATGTGGTTTACTGAGCACATACAAACTGAAATTTTTTATGGTCGGCCTGTGTACTAACAAATGCAATACTTTGTTGGACTGCTTATGTGACCACACACATCCTTAAAAATCAAAAACCTATGTTCATTTATGGTGCTAATGATCTCCTAAAAATTACCAGGAGCTGATACTCTATTCTTACCCATGAACATTAAGGGAAGCTGTTGTGCCACCTTTTCAATAAAGCAAAATATCTGTACATTTTAAGCCTGTTCCAAATGCTTTTTTATATAAATAAGACCCCTTTCTGGTTTATATAAAAACTGCAAAATATTATAGTATTTTTAATGCAGGAAAACGTTTGGAGTGTATATGGGTCTAGACTACATGTCCAAGATTAAATTTTCATACATGCTTAGGATAGCTAATATTCTGAAACGTGGTCTAAAATACAAGAATTGTATTGGGGAGGATTAGGACCTAGGGTAATATTTTAAAAACAAAAATACCTGGCTTCATCACCATTGTTTTGAAGCCTTGGAGACAGAGAGGATGTGAAATGGACAAAACTGTAGCAGAAGAACACTGATTATGCAATGTAGATCCATCTTTTGCTGGAAGTTCTGAAAAATAAACTTGTGATGGAACATGACCATGTAACCGTATCTAAAGAACAGAAGTGGAACTTGACATAATTACCAAGACAATTTATAGTAGGACACTAAAAACATATAAAAGAGGCTTAAACTACAATTGTTTAGGTTAAGGAACAGCAAAGCAACTTTCTAACTTTCTTTCAAAGCTTCAGAAGCAACCTTCTCTTAAGATGAAAAACTACCTTGTGCCTTCTGTCGCAGAAAATATTGTTGCTTGCCCCCAGTTATGATTTTATGTTGCATATAATGAAGGACAATGCCCTTGAAAATCTGTTCAAGAGGCATCTTTGGGCAGCAGTACCTACACTTTCTCTCTGTGGAGAATACAAAGCCTTTAGTTGTTGTTAAAGGCCCCTTACTTGCCAACCTGCAGTTGTAGAAGTGTCTTCCTGAACACACTTGGAAATCCTGCTGTCGTCAGCTCTGAAGTAAGTATGATGCTCTTACTTGATACGGACGTGTGAACATGCAGAGCAGGTGCCATGCCCAGGTACACACCGGCAAGCGAGCGGGGGCATGTACAAGGGTACAGTCTGGAACACTGTGCCATAATTCCTCTGAAGTAGTTGCACCCTGACATTTTGGTTACTAAACCGCTATCTTTCATGTACTGGATTAAGTTCTCTTGAATCACTTGCAGCTAGCACTTGAAGAAATAAATGGGGTTCTCCAGGATCTATTTTATGGAACGTCTGTGCAAAGAATATTCTAGGTCTAGAGTAACTTAATTGAAAGCAGAAAACCCCCCACTATCTAGGATAAAAGCAGGACTGGCTGGGGTTTGTGTTGAGTAAAGATGGATAGTCTAGTAACAGTAGTCTGTATTGCATCTTGCTGCTTGTCTCGGTGCCGGCTTTAATAGCATACTTGGAAGAGCTAAAGATAGAACCAAGTCATCCATAACACTCCTAAGCCACAGAGAAATACAACTTTCCTAGCTTTTAATTACTAGATGCCTCAGAGGAGACAGGTTGTCTTTTTTAATTTACTGAAAAAGTGCAATATTGACAGAAATACTGAGAGAAATGGCTGCATCTTTAAATGCCTTGCAGAAATGAAACCTTTGCAATCATGTGATGCTCACTTGACTGAGAGCAGATTTTTAGTGTTAGCGTTTGCTGTGAGTTACAGAAACATGTTTGTCAGTGCACTAGTCTCCGAACTCTCAAATATTTTCAATATTCTTTTGACAAGGAGAGCAGTTTTTTTTTGTGAATGAAGTGCCTGTATAAGTAAAAATCCAAAAGTTGCCTGCAAGCTTAAATAAAGCATATCAAAACACAACCTGTACTTGAAGAGAATGGGTGCGAACTCAACAACTGTATAGTACAACTGGTCAACAGTTGTAAGAGTTGCTGGGATTCAAAGGCTAAGATAAAGTTTGAGAAAGGAGAATATTACTGCTTTTGAGTGTGTACTGTGTTAATTAAACTTTGAATGTTTCTGCTTGGGCCTTAACTTTTTAACTTGGTGATATTTAAAGAAAATAAGTTAATTTGAACTATTCTTTTGGGGGTTTTGTTGTTGTTTGGTTGGGGGGGGTCGTGTTTTGTTGTTTTTTTTTTAAACACTCATCTTAACAACAGTCTTCAGTGAGTTGTTTTCTTTGCTTGTTACATAGAGGTGTTTTACCTGTTAAAAGCAGAGTCGCCAAATGCTTTCATTACTCAATTTAGGGCAAAACAGTTTGAGGAATGGATTTTCCCTAAGTGCAGAATTAAAGGGGGTGGCTTTTATTACACTTGACAGTAGGACTGAGGAGGACTGATTTCCAAGGAGAGCATTGTAGTACTAAAGCTTGCATATATAGTTATTTGGGGTATGCAGAATGTTAGTGAAATACTTGGTTATATTTTGCTGTTAATTTTGCACTTTAAAAAGAGGCTATTGGTTCTCATTTTAATTGGCAAAACGGACTTCAGTGTTGCAATGACTTCTGTTATTTTTAAGTAGAAACACCTATTTAATGACACTGCAGAGCAAAGTTTACATCCGATCAGTAAATTCACTTAAAGCCTTGAAAGTATTTTCAATTTTATCAAAATAATGGGAATTTAATCTCTAGGCAACCTAGAATTGGCCATATGCCACTGAAACCAATCTTTCAACTGCATATGGAGGCAAGGGGAGAATTTCTTTATCTAGTGCTCCTTCTCAGCTAGACTGAGAAGGGAGTGAGGCTAGATTACTCGTCTATAAAGAAGACAGGCAAAACCAGTCATGTGCTTCAGCTGTGCTGTGAGTAACTTAGCTTCTTATTTTCAGACTGCAGAACTTAAACTTTCCTTGGGACTCAGATTTAAAATGTCTTTGGTTCAGATAAATTTTCACCTGTGTTTTTCTGTTTTTCTAATAGATGCATTTTATTGGTGTACATGGTAATTAACCACTGAATTTCTGCAAAATATGGCCAAAAAAAAGCTGCATTCTGTTCTGCCAATTTAAATCTGTGATCTTCATTTTTCTACTTTGTTTAATCCATGGCTAGTACAATATCCATTTGCTGTTTATATTAGGTTGAAGAGACACTGCATCCAGTTGCCTTAATTGCTTGGAGGAAAACTGACCTTGACCATTTGAAGCTTTATGTATTTCTAAAATTCCTGTAACTTCTGTATAATTGCAATAAAACATTTTTAATATATTCCAGCTGCTATTTTAAGAGCCACTTGTCACTATCTTTATTGAATGTTCAACTGTTTAAAAAAAGCCTACGTGCTTTTTTATGGATAAACACTTCTTTTTTCTTCGCGTTTTTATTTTTGGGGGGGTCACTTCAGAGGTGGTGCACTTGTCTTTTGCCCACATTGTGTGTGTGGCTTTTCTTTTTTTTTTTTAAAGTGAGGGCATATCAAGAGTGGTTACCAAAATCATTGATGCTGCAGCAAATGGTTTGGAAGACCACGCAACAGTGTTTTTCAACATTGAATTACTTTTGTAGGGATTAAATTTGGGGCTGTTGATCAGCTGGAGAAAGTGCACTAAGGTGTGTTTCATGAGGATGGGGGAGGTACCCTGAAAACCAGGTGCGGGTGTTTTGGTGGTGTGTGCTGGTTTGGTTTTTTCTTTCCTTTTTTTTTTTTTTTTTGTGGGGAGGACTAAGAACTAAAACCCTCTTTCCTCTAACATTTAGGTCCAGCTCCGAGGAGCGTCTCTCTGCTGTTCTACGTTTGCCAAGCAGTTAGTTAACCTAGAGCTGGGCCATAGTTCCAGGTTAGTCCTTGGTTCTGAAAACACAAAATTTTGGTCCATTACCTGGAAGTGCCAGCTTTTGTATTTGGGAAGAAGGATCATCCGTATCTCCTTTCCTTCTAAACCCCCCTAAAACTGAAGGTTTGCCTAAGGGGCGTTTGAAAGTAAGGCCTAGGCCGGCTGTGAGAAGCACTCCCTCCTTTTATTTTTCTTCCTTTTTCTTCCCCAGCTGGCCCTGTTTAATGACATCCTTTAAAGCGGGACTTAACTCCAACCGCACCGTCACCTTTTGCCACCCCCCCC
>JANZLQ010000007.1:31818920-31833198 GCA_026212715.1 Elanus axillaris | reverse complement strand
AGGTCAGCTGCCCCGGCTATGCCCCCTCCCAGGTCCCTGTGAAAATTAACTCTATCCCAGCTGAACCCAGGACAGTGCATTACTGAAAGTCTAGTATTTTCTTCCTGCACCCCAATAGATCATCTCACGCACCCAACTTTGGAGACTAATAATTTAGATGATCTAAGTAACTTAACTGCAATGCTTTAGATGACACAAACACCTGGGCTTCTTCCTTGCAGTGTGGCAGAAAACAGCTGGATGCAGAAATCTGTAGTACCTATGGTGAGATATAGTTTGACAGTCACAAGTACGGGCTATCAAACTAGATTATATTCTACATATTGATTTTGGTTTTAAAAGAATGCAGCAATTACAGAAGCTAAACTAGCAGCCAACCCAGCCTCAAGTAATCCATTGATACAAAACTATCTAAAGCACCATCAGAAAAGGAAGGACAGAAGTATTAAAGTATCAACACATTAAAAAGAGCTCTTAAGGGGTGAAAATGAGATGTATGAGAGCAGGACGCAAGAACTTGCACAAAAAGCGGGTATAGTATGCAGAATAGCCCACGAATTGACATGTCTTTGGGGCCCATTAAGTTCTGAAGGTTAAAATGAGTCTGTACAAGACTAAGGTAGCATTAGCACAATGAAGAAAGGAAACTGAGAAGCACTGGCTAGGATCAACAGATCCAGCCTAGTTGAGGCACTCGTTCACCACATTCACTGAGGTTCACAACTCAGCATGCCTTAAATCAAAACCTGCTCTGGGCTGTTTGGGTAATGCAGATTACTTTCACCTGCTTAAGAACGTGGACATTTCAGTCGCTTAAAGGCCTTGCTATACCTCATTATGTATTTTCTTCATTGTAACTAGATTACTGTAACATCGTCCATGTTGGAACTAACCGGGATTTCAGATCTATACAAAATATATGGAAGATTTTCCTGCCAAGGCCATTACCACTGTTCCACAGCTCAGACTTGCATCTTATCAAGGAGCAAATAGAACCAATCGTGTTCAGTTTGATAATTAAAGCCCCCAAATTATTTAGGACCTGACTGCCTAGGAGATGATGGCTTTTGCCACGTGGCATTTCCACTGATCAGGGTTTAATGAAGACAATAGACTTAGATGTTCAAAGAGGGTGCTTGCAACAAGGTACTTTCCATGCAAGCATTGTGGTGGGACAGCTCACACAGCTGGAGCGCTGCAATGGATGGAGACAAGCCCTTTGGGAGACAGGCAGACCAGAGGAGGAAGGGGACTGCCCCATAGACGTGTGGGGGCTCAGGTCTGGCTAACAGCTTGTGGGCCAGGCTCAGAGGAGAGGTTGCTGAACATGGCACTGTGGATGTGTTACATATCACCGACATGGGTAAGGAAGCAGATGAAGCTTTCTCTGAACAACGTGAGGAAGGCTCTATGTCACAGACCACCATCCTCACTGGGAAATTTAATGCATCGGGACTCCAGCCATCTAGGAGATTGCTGGAGGGTGTCAAGGATAACTTCTTGTTACACAGGTACTGATGGGCCAAGCAGGGCCGATGGACAGGGGGTCATGCTGTAGTGATCATGAAATGGCAGAGTCAAGGTCCTGAGGAGGGTGAGGGGGGAAGGCGAGCAGCAGAGCACAAACCCCAGGCTTCAGGAGGGCAAACTTTGGGTCACTCAGGGAACTGGCAGATGGGATACCATGGGAGTCAGCTCTGAAGGGAAAAGGATCCCCATAAGAGTGGTTGGCCTTTGAGGAGAGCATCCTCAAGCACAAGAACAGTCCACCTCTACACTCAAGAAACCAAGCAGACATATCAGGAACCCAATTTGGTGAGACAGGAAACCCATGATAGAACTACAACACAAAAAAGGCAGCATACAGAAAGTGGAAGCACAGAGAGCCTACAAAGGCAGGATCAAGAAACACTTGGAGTTGAGACTTACCAGAAACATCAAGAGCAACAAGAAGAGCTTCCACTAGTACACCAGTAGTAAAAGACTGAACAGAGAAAATATATAATTGCTGCTGAATGGAGTGGATGACTTAGTCACAGCAGACAAAGAAAAGATTGAGGTACTGAGTGCATTAGTTTCAAGAAGTGCATAAATTTAATTTCAGTAAAGCTGTATAAAGTAGAATTAAAACAGAACTTTTCCCAAATGGAATGAGGCAAGTTCATTAAAATTGGTATTCACAAATGTACCTTTGAAAGCAGGTTACATAAACATCTGCCAGCAGACCTTCCTATTGTGTAATCATGCAAATAATGATTCATTCTTTCAAACGCTCCACTGTAATAGTAATTATTGCCATTATTATATAGTTGTACATAAGAACAGAAGCTGTGTCGAGGGTCACAATACGTTAAGTAGTATACAAATACAGAGAGAGCCACTGCCCAAAAAGCCTGTATTCTAGTCACTCTCTACATTTCTTCTACTGCCTACAATGAATATGAGAGCATCAGAGTATGTGTCATTACTCAAACATCAGCATTACAGAAGAAGGTACGGGGGAGAGAGTACTGGCAGCCTTCTACAACCCTTCTTAGGTAAAAGCTTACAATTGTGTACCATGAGGTAGACTAATACATTTTAGAAAAAAATAACTTGTGGCTAAGACAAGCGCTCATCCCTCTGTGCCAGACTGCTCAGCCCCTATCTCTAAAAACAACACAGCTCGACCAAAACATTTCAGGGATGCTACATTTCACCTCAAGGGTCTCCAGAGGGCAGCTGCCCTTCATCAGGAGGTAAGCTTGCTCTTTCAGAGGCGTGCCCAGAACCCTGCTCCATACCCTGTCACCCTCGGATACCCCACTAGGTATTTCCTGCCTCCTTCACCTGCTAAGATCCAGTTGCCTACACCCTTGAACAATTTACAAAATACAACCAGGAATAGCTGTAAGACAGTGGAAGGTGTCTGTTTCTGCTTTACTTATTGACTTAAAATGAGGATGTTGGCCTTAGACAACTTGTTTAAAACCCTCTCTCTCTAACCAAAGTTGCCTGCTTCCTTAGAAGTGCAGCTTACCTGTGATATCACCAAGCAGACCAACATGAGGTCCAAAATAATCTCTTTCTTCTGAAGCTGTGATTTCTAAGGAAGCAAGTACCCTTTTGCCCTCTAAGAAAAATGCTGAGGCTACCCTAGGAGTGGTCGCCCTTTACAGGTCCCTGATACTCCAATCATCGCAAGTTAGAAAAGGTCTCCAAAGCAGCTTGCATGAACCTCACAGTAATCTTGAAGGTACTGAGCATTTAAAGGATAAGGTGATCTCCAAAACAGGAGGTAGAATTAGCTCTTTAGCATTGAGTTAAGTAAAATGTGTGGCTACTTCTTTATTCCTTCATTTTTTTTTAATTATGTGATAGTTTGCTCTGAAGGAGAAGGACAGTATGATCAACCAACTGGCAATGAAATTCATATCAGCAATTTAAATTGAAAGTTCTCTTCTGTTTTGGGGCAACACTGCTGCATTTTTGCTTTTGATCTCACAGGCACCTAGATCTTGCAGGTAAATTTAGGTCAAATGAAAAGAAAAAAATATTGAAGAAAATCATGTTTTAAGGGCCACCTACTTTCTCTAAGATACTATGTAGTGGGAGTGTGTCCCAATGACTCCAAATCAAACAGAAGGTCACAGAAGTCTAAGTGTAGAAGCTAGAAATCTCTGGTAAATAAGCATAGGGTCACAGAGGTAATTTTTCTGTGGTTTGCGAAACTGGATGTCCACCCAGCTCTGCAGAACGCTGTAAAAAATGCAGTACTCTTACATAATTGTGCACTCTCCTGGTTTCTAGGCCTGAGACTTCCAGGAAAAATACTGCCTTTCTAAGACAGCTTATATATGGAAGTTAACAACCATGAGATGAGCATGTAGGCAAAGGACCTTAGTAGGGAATTCTGCCCATTTCCCATTCCTCTGGGGCTCCTTATCTTTGAGACAAACTTTGTCTGTTGATATATCTCTTGAACAATCACTCTGCTCTTTGAGATTTACCTCAGAAAAAAACAGAGAAGTTAATAGCTTTCAGTGGAAGCTGTTCTGACAGGGGTGGTCCTCTGCCCTGCCACTGTAGGAGAGGTTGAAATTACTCTCCAGTAAAAACTTGAATTTTTTACAATGAGATTTACTTACTGTCATCCTCAGTTTTGGGTCTGGTCATAAAATCTCTTCAAGGGGAAAAGAATATACATCTCAACTTCTTTCTCTGGTTTTCCCCTCAAAGTGATAAAGATACGCAACTCTCAGAGAGAAGCCTGAGAGCAATGATCTTAGAAGACTTCTCTTCTATATCACAAATCAGTAAGCTATGCTTAAATGTTTTCTTTTAATAGCTGAAGCTATTTTTTACTACCAAGTAGGAACTACCTGCTCAAACACTGCAGATAACAGGGGCATTATTCCAAACACTGGTTACAGAGCAGCTGCTGTTCCATAGCAGAATAGCAGCCTTCTGCAGCAAGCACATTGCCTTATACTTTTGCAGTGTGCTATACTACAGCTCTGTGCAATTCCATGTACCTGAAGCTTTTGGGTCTCAGGAGACATCTCGCTGATAAATGAGGAAAAAGATGAACTCTAGAACTAAACACATTAGGCAAAAAAAGACTTCTTAATGATTTCTGTGGTATATTTCCCATAAAGCCATACATTCCAATTCTAGCTGTTTTCTTCAGATTAAGTGGTTCAGAGGCCTATAAATGTATGCCCCAATATAGTGTTGCCTTAGAACATCACTAGAACATGGCAGAAACTGCGTTTAAGGGAAGTTGAATTACTCAGAACTAAGCAACTCTGAATTCTACAGCTGAAGATGTTCTACCATAGAATCATTTAGGATGGAAAAGACCTTCAAGATCATCGAGTCCAACCATCAACAATGCCCACTAAACCATGTCTTGGAGCATCTTACCTATGTGCTTTTTGAACACCTTTAGGTATGGTGACTCAACCACTTCCATGGGCAGCCTGTTCCAGTCTCTGACAACCCTCTCAGTAAAGAAATCTGTCCTAACATCCAACCTAAACCTCCCTTGCCGCAACTTGAGGCCATTGCCTCTTGTCCTGTCACCAGCCACCAGACAGAAGAGACCAGCACTCACCTCACTTACAACCCCCTTTCAGTTAGTTGTAGAGAGCGATAAGGTCCCTCCTCAGCCTCCTCTTTTCCAGGCTAAACAGCTCCAGTTCCCTCAGCTGCTCCTCATCAGACTTGTGCTCCAGGCCCCTCACCAACTTGGTTGCCCTTCTCTGGACACGTTCCAGCAACTCAGTGTCTTTCCTGTAGTGAGGGGCCCAAAACAGAACACAGTGCTTGAGGTGCGGCATCACTAGTGCCGAGTACAGGGGAACAATCACCTTCCTGCTCCTGCTAGGCACACTATTTCTGATGCAGGTCAGGATGCCGTTGACCTTCTTGGCTACCTGGGCACACTATCCTTAAGAAAAACATGTCAAGCTTGTATGAATCCATGTATTTTCCATTTCCTAGGAACACTGCCTTAAAAAAAAAAAAAGTATTCCCTTAGTTTACTACGACAAAGTAAGTAACCATTGTCCTATACCTACTAACAGTGTTTTGAAGCCATCATGTACGCTGTGTTGCTCTCAGAGCAAGAAGTAAGTCTAAAATAACAAGCTTTAGTCTCTTCCCTTTGATTTCTTTCTCTTTCCATGCTATCCAGGCTTGCATGACCTTATAAATCCCTCTCCCCAAAGCAACGCAACCTTTCCTTCTCTCTTACCTTCCTAGGTCAGTGCCACATCCTTTGAACATAATAGCTTCATCAACATCCAATACACATGAAGTCTTATTTTTTGTAGCTATACCATCTCTGAAACACAGTTTGGGCATGCAGAACTACAGAAATATCCCATCCTGAGGTTCAATGACCCACAAACTCACAAACCTGAATGCAAACCAAGGTCTGGTCTTCAAGTCCTCCCTGTACTTCTACATGGTGACAGCTAGCAGCAAGCCCTCAAAACCTGAGTGTTCGGTTAGAAGACACCTGGGGTTGTGGGAAGCGCAGCAAAGCCCCAGGCAGGCCAGGGTCAGCCGGCTGTGGGCCACAGCCCAAGAGAGTGCCCTGAAACATCGGTGTTCCAAGCCGATACCTTGGCCTGCCGCAGAGGTCATGTCGCTCTTAGCGGAGTACATTTTACAAACACTCAAAAATCGAGACCTCTGCATCAGCGCAGCTCAAAACAAGCAGGACTGACTTCTCTGCACCGCCATTCAGCAGCAGGACACCACTCGCCAGCAAGCAGCCACACCTGCCTCTGAGGCTGCTCTGCCATCACAGCCCGCTTGCAGGGCCGGGCAGCTCCTAAAAAGCTGCCCAGCACTCATCTGCCGTACGCTTCGCGTCGCTTCAGGCACAGGAAATGGCAAGCAGACACGAGCCGACGGATCCAGCCGGGACGCTCGGCGAAGAGCACCTTCAGGGGCCGAGGTAAGCGCCCCGGTTCTCCGAATCGCGGCAGTGTGCCGGCGCGGAGGCATTCCGCACGGCTCCCGGGACTGATCTGGAAACCTACCAGCGAGTAGTCGCTCCGCCCGGGGAAAACCCGGCTCACCCCCCCTCGGCCGCCCTCAGCCCCGGCCGCCTCACGCACCTACGACCACGCCCCCCCGCGGGGCGGGGCGGTCGGTCCACACGGTTCCTTCCCGCCCTTCCGGGGCGGACGCAGCTCTGTGACGTCGCCTGGTACGGCGTCCTCCCCCCGTCCCCCGCGGGCGCTGGCACCAGCCCCGCCTCCTGCGCGCCTTCCCCCGTCCCCCCGTAGCTCCTCACCGCCCCTGGGCTGCAGCGCGCATGCCCCGGCGGCCTGCGGCGGCCGGGAGGGGGCGGAGGCGGAGCTGGGGGGCGGGCACGGCTGCCTCCTTCTTCTGCTCCTCCTCCTCCTCCTCCTCCTCCTCCTCCTCCTCTTCCTCTTCTTCCCTCTCCCCGCCTCCCTCCCCCCTGCGCCTTCCCGCGGACCTTCCCCCGCGCACGGCGCGTCTCGCCTCGCGCCGCCGCCGACACGGCCGCCGCTGCTGCTGCGGGAACAAAGGAGGGAAGCGGCGGCGGCAGTGCCGCCAGCTCCGCGCGCCGCCACCCCCCGTCCTCCGCTCTGCCTGCAGCCGCCCGGAGCCGCCCGCCGTGGGGTTTCGGGCCCCCGCTGGGAACAGGTAGGTGCGGGGCGGCGGGCGGGGCTCCCCCGCCTTCTCCCCCCACGTCTTCCTCACCGGCCTCACCAAGATGTACGGCAGCGTCTTCCGGATCTTCGTGGGCAGCCGCCCCTTCATCGTCCTCAACACCTTCCAGGCGGTGCGGGAGGCGCTGGTGCAGAAGGCGGAGGCGTTCAGCGACCGGCCCTCCGTCCCCATCGTCCTCATGATCACCCGTAAGAAGGGTAAGCGCCCGGCGGCGGCGGCGGCGGGGGGGGTGTCCCGCTTGGTGAGCTCCCGCAGGCTTCCCGCACCGCCAGGGCGGTTCTTGGCAGGGACGTGGAGCGGGAGCCGTTGGCTTTCGTGGCTGCTGCAGCACCGGGATCTGTAAGTACCAGCCGGGAGTTAGAGGCGGGACCGCCCGCTGGCTTTTCCCCTCACGGCGCTTGTCCCTGTACCCGAAAGCGCGGGAAGACGCTCGCCCTGCCCTGAGGTGAAGGCGCAGCATCCCTGAGGAGCGCCTCATCCCTTCCCCTCTCCTTGCGGTGGAAGGAATGCCGTGTGGGCAGGGAGCTCGGGAAGAGCCAGTCTGTCACCTGGGGGCGTGCTGGCTTTTAGTCAGGAGAAGAAGTTTCCAGTCCTTCGGCAGCGGTACGGAGTAACTGGGCGCTTCCCCGCGTCTTGCCGAGGTTCGCAGGGCCGGGAGCGGGCGGCCGCGGAGTCCCCGCCTGCAGGTGCGTTATTCGGCTTGGCAAAACTTACCGAGCGGATTTGTTTGGGGTTTTTTTTTTTAATAGGTCAAAGGAGGGTTTACCCGTTTTTCACAGAAAAGAGGGCACAGGGAGTTTAAACGCGTGATGGCAGTGTTGCAGTTAGAATTTCTTCATGGTTTGTCTTTAGGTCCGTTACAGATCCCGGCGTGTGTGGAAAAGTACCTTTTTCAGCTTTGGGGAGGTAGCCCGGGAGGCTTGTTAATGTGTTAACTGTGTTGCGAAATGGTTTTGGGGGTTTTTTTTGAGGCTAGAGAAATCCATTAGTTAAGTGCCTGAAACTTTTTATCTTAATTTTTTTTTTTTTCATTGTACCAGAATTGCCCCAGTAAAGGTAAGGGAAAGTGAGGGACCTAGATCGTGTTTATTAAAAAGCGGTCAGGTTCCATTGCTGTAATTGCTTTGAAGGATAAAAAACCAAATGACTAATGATACTGATTTAATGATACTGATCTGAGACAGATCATACGGGCACGTAGTTATTGTTATAGTGCATGAATATTTTTAGGTACAGTCCATTTAGCAAGGACCGGGGGAGGAAAGGGAAAGAGCAGTTAGACGCTAGATCAGTCTTAGCGGTGCTGTAAAATGGCATGGTGGATTCCTTTTTCCTCGAATGTTGTGAATCTTATATGTTTCCTGTTCTCTGCAGACAGTTCTCAGCTAGACTTTTTGGACGTGGTGACACAAGAGTAGGCAGGGCAGTTAGCAGCTTCCGTGGACGGGTGCTCCAGGTGAGTCGAAAGTGTCAGGAGCCGGTTGTCCGGAGCACTCTGCGGCCATGTGCAGAGACCGTCCCTGCTTGCATTGCGCTGCACTGTGGCAGGGACATTACCTTGCTTTACACTTAGTTTTATCTGGAAGGTCACTGTAGCTGTGCTCAGGCACGAGGACTCTTACATGAGGGTTGCCCAGTGGTCCATAAAAGGTACCGAGCTGCTATTCATTGCTTACGTTAGCTGGCACAACAAGTTGAATTGCTGATGTGAGAGTAGCATAGAATGAAACACAGGGGTAGTGTATTTTGAGTACACAAAGGGAGTAGTCAGTGAATACGGGCAGTGTGGGCTTGTGTGGCCCCCATGCGAATAGGTTCTCCAAAGGCCACTGGAAGTCACAGCTGCTGTCAGTGGGCTGGCTTGGGTTTAGTGGTGGCATGTAGGAGACAACCGAACCTCTGTGATGCCGCATTTGTGCTACTGGGAAGGCAGTTGCTGCAGAACCGGTGGCGTAAGAGGTGAGCGATAGGCGTTTTCTGAAAGCTTTGTGTTGTCTTATTTTTTGGTGGGGTATAGGTACAGTGTAAATCTCTAACCTCAGTTTTCAGATATTGTCCATAAGAGCTCTGGGCTAACAAGTGCTTCTTTTCGTGCGTGGTTCACGGAGGAGGTGGATGGGTTACAACACTCAAACTGGAGGCCTCTTAAATTTGGTCTGGGAGCCTCCCACGCTTAGTTTTGGGAGTTCATGGTGAGACTTTGCTAAGGATCTGGGCAGGGACTGTTACGTTCATATGTTCTAGGAAAGGAAATGACGGAAGCTGGATGATTGTGCAACTTCACATCTGTCGCTCACGACTTGGGTACTACAACGGTGGGATGCTTTGGGTCAGTAAGCGTCCGTTTTCGATTCCTACATATTTGTTCTGTAACCAAAATACCTGGCGTAAACTTGTTGGGATCTATTTTCATTTTTGTTACGTTTTCTGTTGTAGTTTTGTCTTTACCCTGAGCTGACCTGCTGGGTATGTTATGGACAAAAGAAAGGCTTATCTCAGCTGTGTGTGGCTCTGTTGCGTGTAAGATGCAAATAGAATATTGTGCCTGGGGGAGAGCAAGTAAAAGTATCAGAAATGGCAAGTACTGCAGTTCAGTAGCTGAGTAGCGAAGAAGGGAGGCCTTTTCGGCTGGATGGGAAGTGCAGTGAGAACTTATGGGAGAAGGTAGAAGTCGATTCATGATCAAAGGCTTCTGCATATATGCCTGTGGAAAGAGAAACACTAGACTGTGGGGAAAAAGTGGGTTTTGGTATTTTTGTTTTAGTAAAGCATTCTTCTATTCTGTAGCTATGAGAGGTAGCAAAGATTCAGTCTCTAAAGTGGATGGAGATTGAGTGATCATCTGTCTTTATAGTCCAGCCCTGTGCGCATCCAGATGTGGGCACAGAAGTTAAATGTTGTTAAATGTTGTGAATTCTGTGTTTGTCAATGTTCCCAGTATTGCAGCTACACTAAAGCTAGCAGTGAGAAACTGGGGGGATGGGGAGTGGAGTTATCCTCTCCCAGAACTTGCTTCTCTTAAGGATTTGAATTTTTCATGTAAGAAGGGAGCCTAAAAACATACTTTGTTTTTCTGTGTTTGTTGCTTTGTTGGTTGTATTGAAAGGTTTGCATTATCAGTTCATAGAAATTAGCCCCCTGTAATGAGCATGAAGTCCCGGTTATTCTGGCTTCTTGTTGCTTCAGAATTTATTATTGTATTCAGGGTGGTTTTTTTATTTTGTTTGTTGTTGGTTTGGTTTTATAAGAATACAGTTGTCTGTGCTGAAGTACGTTGTCTTTTCAGGTCATGCAGAGATTTTCTTTGAAAACAGTGAAGTACTGTTCTGTTATTATTGCCTTGCAGTGATCCAGCTGGCAGTTTTCTTTCTTCTCTTACCTCTGTTATTCTAAATTTCTGCTCTTCTTTCTCTTTAATCTGTCTCCTGTGTTATTCTTTCCCAATTTGCAAATCAATTATTAGTATTCTGCGGTAGTTTGGGGTTCCGGGACTTCAGAAGACAACGTGCTGTCCAGCCATGCCCTGTGCGGGACTGCTGGAGAGACTGTCTGCATGTGGGGATGTTTGTTGGTGGTGGTAGCCTTCCGGTGTGGCTAGGAGAGTCGTCTTTACATTCAAGACAATAGGTCTCTTTTCTCTTATGAAGGTATTTGGATCCTAAAACTAATTTTCCTAACGACAGAAAGGGGAAGAGATCGTGGATGTATAGTCTGTTTTGGAGATACTTGTTGTGGGATAGAAATAGAATTCCCCACTCCAGTCACAAATCCTGAAACCCCAAGTTCATTCTTGGCCAAATTCAGCCCTAAATAAGCCTGTTTTTTTCACCTACCCTACTAGAGGGCACCAGTGCTACCAGGAAACATTACTTGAGAAAGGGAATCTGAAAAGATTTTGGTTCTGTTTTTAAAGTGCAAGGGAGTAGACATTTGAACAGATTTCGTAAGGAATGTCTTCATGAAGAGAAGATGAAGTTCAGCTGGTTCTCAGCTTGCTCAGACTCTTCATCTTGTTCTGCTTATTTTGTTTAGGGCTTTTGAAACTAGGTCCTGTATTTGTATTCTTTGGTCTGGTATTGGTGCGAGTAGATACTTGAAAAAAGATCAGGAAATCTGGCGAGAAAGATTACCAGCTTTGTTACACTGAACTATTCATACCTTTGGGATTGTAGACCCTTATGAGTACAGTTCTCTTGTTTACACATCTACAGATTTATATTGCGAGCTATAGAGTTCTTATTTATTCTCCTTCTTGCGTTAGGGGCTATGAACATTAAGTTGTGATAGAAGTGTAGGTGATGTTGAGTATTGAAACATGGTGCATCTTTCTATTGCTAATTTATTATGGCCATTTGTCATTCTTTTAACATCAAGATTTGCAGTTGACAGAATAATTGATGTTGCTTTTATGAAATAACTTTTCATTTCCAGAAAAAAAAACAGATGTCGTGTCCCTTTACTAGAAGAACAAAGGCAGAACTAGCCTGTCTTTTGATGACTAAACTGCCTCAGGTTAACCATGGAGTCCATTAGAAATAGCAGGTTGTGTATTTTGTTACGCTGCGGTATCTTTGGTGTGGTCTGTTAATTCAACGAGAGAGATATGTTTCTGTTGGTAAGTGAGCAAAAGTTATACTTTGAAGCTACGGGATTTCATTTAAATGGTGTTTCATAATGACACGGTTGTGCAGAATGCGTGCCTAGAGGCATCAAAACTGTTGAGATGCAAATCAAGCAGGTTTTTGCCAAGTGGCTCTGAAACTGTCTTCACCTTCCCAGTTTGTTGCAGCATGTGTAGCCTCTATTTTGATTGTAAGTTGAAGAAGAACCTTGCTTGTAATAACAATATGTACATGCACAAACAGTACTGAGAAGTTTGTATAGCATGAAGGGAAGAAGAAATGCAAACCCGTTTGTGTTTTCATATCTTCTGTTCTGTCTCGCTGAAGGAATTTGTGTCTCAGGACATGGAGGAGAAAAGGCTGTAGCTAACATATGTCCCAGAATAGCAGTTCCTACAAAATTGTTGTAATTTGTAATAAAGTATCTACAGTACCCTTTCTCCATCTATTAGTGTCTTCCAAAGACTAATAAAACTACTGATGTGACTGTTATATTCATTTAACTGATGGGGGAAAAGGAGGGACAGCATTTCCCAAAGCTGTTGTGAAGAACCTTGCCTTCTCCCTTTAGCTCCTAGCCCGGTGCTTGGGATAGATATGTATTGCTTCCCTCTCTTCTGGCCCTTGGGTTGCAGCCCATCTAACTATTTGTTCTTGAAAATAGAGCGTTTTGGTTTGACTCTCCCTTTCTCTTCCAGGTGTTATTTTTGCACCTTACGGCCCTGTCTGGAAGCAGCAGAGGAAATTCTCTCTCTCAACACTACGTCATTTTGGAGTAGGAAGACACAGCTTAGAGCCTAAAATCATTGAGGAGCTGAAGTTTATAAAGGAGGAAATGCTGAAGCATGGAAAGGATTCATTTAATCCCTTTCCGATCATTCGCAACGCAGTGTCCAACGTTATCTGTTCCATGGCCTTTGGCAAGCGTTTTAACTATGAAGATGCTGAGTTCAAGATGATGCTGAAGAACATGGCCCGTGCCCTAGAGCTAAGCGTGAACAGCTATATGATCCTGGTCAATATCTGCCCGTGGCTGTACTACCTTCCCTTCGGGCCTTTCCGAGAACTTAGGAAAACGGAATTAGATATTACTGCTTTTCTAAAGAAAATAATTGCACAGCACAGGGATACACTGGATGCAGCAAATCCCAGGGACTTCATTGATATGTACTTCATTCATGCAGAAGAAGAAAAGAACAACAAGGAGAGCAGTTTTAATGAAGACTACCTATTTTTTATCATTGGTGACCTCTTCATCGCAGGCACAGACACTACTTCCAACACACTACTCTGGTGCCTGCTCTACATGTCCCTCTACCCAGAAGTACAAGGTAAGACTATTTTTCTTCTAGGTGTTTTATTCCAGCTATAGATGGATATTCAGACACAGAAGCAAACAGCGGCAGTAGATAAGTCATTTGGAGTGCAAATACTACATGTGTACGTGTAATTTGAAAGGTTGATATGTAGTTAGATATCCTCTGTCCTGTTCTGCTATGATAATCTCTAGCTTAGTGCTATATTAACTAGCTAAATGGCCCTTTAGTCTATGCATTTATTCTGGCTTGGGACAGCTTTATCTTTCCCTAGCAATTCCAGGGAACCTTAACATGTTCCATAAGCTTTGGCAATGGTGGCATTCCAAGCCTATAGTAGTGATACAAGATATGTGGTATGTGCAGCGGTGAGGTCTCCTTCTATGTCTCCCGGAGCAGGGAGGTTCTTGAGCCTGGCAGCAGTCTGGGGAAGTAAACACTACGTACTGTAGAGGAAGATCAAATTAGAGACAGCTTAAGCAAATTGGACTTACACAAGTCCACAGCGCCAGCTGGTCAGTGTTATTGCAAGGCCTCTTCCCGTCAGCCTTCAATGGTCATGGCTCTTGGGTAGGTTGCTGATGATGGGGGCGGGGGGGAAAGACACGTGGAGCACGTGGCTCTAGAGGAGTGGCAGAAGGAACTGGGCTTGTTCGGTGTTAGGGAAAGATGACCGAGGCGAGACCTTATGCTGTCTACAAACTGCCTGTTCAGAAGATGGGAAGAAGATAGAGGCATTTTCCTCTGAGGTGTGCAATGGAGTGAAGAGGGACAGCCTACAACAAGAAAATTCCAATTAGATACTAGGAAAAAAAAATGCGCTATGAAGATAGCAAGGAGTACAACAGATTGCCCTGAGAGTTAACAGAATCTCCAACTTTGGAAGAATTCAAAACTCAGTGGGATATGATCCTGAGTAGTCTGATCTACCCTCAGAGTTGAATCTAACTTGGAAGATGACTTTGCTTTGAGTAAGGGTTTAGATCAGATGACCTTCAGAGGTTCCTTGAAACCCAAATGTGATGGGTTGACCATGGCTGGACGCCAGGTGCCCACCAAGTCGTTCTACCACTCCCCCCCCCTCTTCGCTAGACAGGGGAGAGGAGAAAAAGAAATATAACAAAGGGCTTGTGGGTCAAGATAAGG
>JANZLQ010000007.1:31784703-31796983 GCA_026212715.1 Elanus axillaris | reverse complement strand
AGGTCTGTGATAAATGGCTTAATGCAGCCCAGCTCCAGTGAGCTATAGAAAAGACTACACGTGGCAAAAGACTCAGTTGTGAAGAAAATCAGCATGGAAACATACTACTCAAAAGCTAAGAGGCTGTCACAAATTTGAAAGATGATTTTTTGTTGTGGTTTCAGCCCAGCTAGTAACAAAGGCCCACGCAGCCACTGGCTCACTCCTCCCACCCCCCTCCGGTGGGATGGGGAAGGGAATCAGAAAGAGAAAATTAAAAAAACCAAAACCCGGAACTTCGAGGGTTGAGATAAGGACAATTTACCGGGGCAACACAAAAAGAGAAGTTACAACAACAACGATACAAATAAAAGAATGTACAAAACGAGTGATGCCCAGTGCAACTGCTCACCACCCTGAACCCGGCGCTCCGCCACTTCCCCCACCGAAAGCCGAGAGACCCCCCAGCCTGCTCCCCATTTCTATACTGGGCGTGATGTCCCACGGTATGGAATAGCTCCTGGGCTGGTCCAGGTCAGCTGTCCGGCTGTGCCCCCTCCCAGGTTCCTGTGAAAATTAACTCTGCCCCAGCTGAACCCAGGACAATTTTAAATTTTGTTTAGAATTAAATGTCTGTTTACACTGGGCACAGGGTAGATGTTACAACCCTTTATGTCAGGAAATATGTCTGTTAATACAGTTCTCTAAAGTGATGCCATCATCTTTCCCAAGGCAACAGAGACTGTGTAGCTTTTAAAGTTGTTTTGTTATCCTATAATCTCTAAATATGGCTTCAAAGGATGGTCCCTTTTACCATACATACTGGTTGAATGGGAAAATGTCTTAAATACATACTTTCAAAACGTGCAAAATGCTGTATCTATTGATTTTTGTGTCTGTTACCTATATATCCACTGAAATTGTTCTTTGCAAAACAAATGTTTTGTTAATTTCTGGAATAGTGTTCTGGATTACAGTTTAATCGTTGCTGTACTGGTAAATGAGAGAGATTCTGCTCATAAATGTGCTTACACTCTCCCTACCTTCCCTCTGCCCAGGTCATCAAGACTCCGATGACGAGCCAAAAGACTTTTGAATCGCTTGTGGATTTCAGTAAAGCGGTAGGAAAGAGTCCTGTCAGCTGTAAGGTGAGTACATTTTGATTGATAGTGTTGAGAAGGTCTCTTCTTGAAAACTGTTAATTTTAAGGCGGTAGGTTTTAGTAGATGTAAGAGGACTTCAGGAATTTCCAGGCTGCTTTTTGTCCAGTTTCTCATCTCTATTAAAAGCATTTTGACAAAGGAAACACCCACATTTACCACAAATTCCTCAAAGTAGAGTGACCCTAGACATCTTGTCTAGAGCAGCAAAACTCATTAAGTATCAGGATTTGCAGGTTTGGGTTTTTCTTTTCCAGTCCTGGAGAAGCCTGGAATGTAGAGCTTAAGCAGGAGCTCATCTTCAGCCATGCTAGAGACAAGACTGCGACCTCTTCTTGTATTGTGAGGCAGTTGGGTGAATCCTCCATGGTGTGTGTTCCCTGCAAGTTTTTCTTAAGACTGCAGTAACTAGGCCCATACTAGTCTTCATTGCTTTGCAACTTTGGGTTTTTTCTCTTAGAGGAACACCCTACTTCCTGAGCACGCTTTTTCCAAATCCATTAACTTGCAGCCTGGGTAGCTTTATGCAAGCTATTGCCTTGAGTTTCACAGCCCCCAGGAGACATTTGATCATAAAAAGAAGGGCCTGCAGTCTGGTACTTACCAGTAATTTGGCGTCTGGATGCTGGACTCTTAATTCTGTCTGTAGTGCTAAATGGCTCTGTGGCCTTAGTTGACTTTTTTCCTGTTTCTGTCACAGTTTTGCAGTATGTAATGTGCAGAATATAGGATGAATTGTTATAAATTAGTTTGGGTAGAGGGTAATGCAGTCTCTGTGTCTGAAGCTTTTTTTTCTTTCCTTAAATTCCTGTTTGTAGAAGAAAAGTTGCTTGGAATTCACTGGATTAAATACTGCGATAAAATGGAATGAACAATAAGCATCTGAAACAGTAGTAGTATACAAAATAATACTGTATTTGCAAAGCTCTTTCTATTTGTATTTTTTATTTTGATTAAAGCTTGTGTAAAAGAAGTCCAGTATCTGCCTGTTATCTTCTGACAGCACATATCTTATCTTTTCATTGATAGCATTGGTGTTTGCTATTGAAGTGATCCTGACTTTCGAAAGCATGGTTTACCAGTAGGCACTGGAGGAGAAGCAGACTGTTTTGCCAGGAGTGTTTCTAGTAGTGTACACACAAAAAACCTGTAATAGAAGAACTGCTCTTCTCGTACCCTTCGGGAAATTGTATCCGCAGAATTTTGCTAAAGAAAAGGCATTTGCCAGCTAGCCACATGAAATTGTTTTAAGTTTAACTGAGCTGCGCTTGTAGTAGTCTTATTGTTCTATTGTTCTTAGTCACGATGAATGTTTACGTGCCATTCCTTTTTTGTGAAATTCATCTTTTGTGTTTTAATGAGCAGATAAATCATACGAAAAAGGCAGTTTAGAGAGTACCAGAAGTTGATTCAATAAGTGTCGTCATCCACTTGTTTGATTTGTCATGTAGCATCTTGAGTGTATTACTGGTAAAGAATGTTTTTTTAGAATCCCTTTTTTTCTTTTCATAGGATACTCCAGGGTTTATTGTAAACCGTCTCTTGGTGCCATATATGATGGAAGCTGTTCGACTTTTTGAGAGAGGTACTTGTTGGGATATTGACTTCAGGGAATGTTGATAAGTTAACACTGCTAAATGTTACGTGCCTTCAGAAGAGCCTTGGGATTTCCTCAAAACTTTCAGACCTTAACGGCTGGGAGTGAATAGCGAACATCAAATATGAACCAATACACGTAGTTGGAAAGGCCTTGTCTTCACTTTGAAATGTCAGTCAGTGTACACAGAGTTGGAAGGTACTAGTTACTTGCGTGGGAAATTTCTGGTGGTAGAAAATGTTTCTGGTTTGGAGATGTCAAGGTGAGTGTAGTGCCATTGTAAAAATATCCTCTGCCAACTAATCAGGAACCTCCCTCTCTCCATCCCAAGAGACATTCATGAAAGTGGTTGAAAATCCCATAATAGGACCATTAGCAAGGTTCTCCTGAGTTCACTTGTATTGGACTTGTGACGTTTTCAGGTGAGGTAAGTAGTAGAATACTCGGTGTCACACTACGGTACTGGTGTACAAGTGATTTGGGCTCAGCTATTGCCCCGTGAAACCTCCTGTTCCTGTTCTCTGTCCTTTTTTAGAAATAGGTTCTTTAGGAGCTCCCATCTCACTGCTGGTCTCTTTTACATTAATACTGAGGGCAAGCAGAAATAATCATGAATCCCCAAAGAACCACAAAATTTTTCAAAGCATTGATAATTGTTTTGAAAAGGAAACAAGCCAATAATGTAGTGGATAAAAGAGGAAATTACGGAGTATAATTGCTTTTATTTCAAGTGCTCTGCTCATAGCTTCGTGCTACTAAGAATGTCATTGAAACATTTTGTTTTTGAAATCACTGCTTTTCTACAGATGAAAGCACTCCATCATCTGGATTCCACCAAATATGCTTTAAATATTAAAAATCTCTTTTATAGCACATGGAAGGGATGGTTTGATCTCCAGAAAGAAAATATAAACCAACAGTACTTGTTTATCCATCAACAGATGTACCTAATTACATCTCAAAGGGAGAAAAGAGCAAATTTAGTGACTTGAAAGGCAAAGGAGTGCAATGCAAGGGGGCATTATTCTCTTAGAAAAAGGCACAATTTTAAAGAAAGTGTATGGGTGTTCCAGTGTGTGTAAAAAGAGGTGCCTTTGTTAAGTGACTTGTATCATTATAAGTGACTTCAGGAGACAATAGAACTTTTAATTAAATGTAGAAGAAAACAGTCACTTGAGATTTTATGTTAAAATTGACTGTTTTCTACCTAAGTAAAAGACTATTTCAATTTAATCTTTATTCTGTTTGTATTTTGTTCAACAGTGTGGTATTTCAAAACTTGTTAAAAGTTCACTTATGAATTTTTAACTCTAATGAAATCTATTTTAAAAGCTGATTAATGTTTTGAAAAGCCTGGTGGCTGTCTCCTAATTCATATTTTCGACTGAATCAGGTTAAATTTTTATCATATCCTTTGCACTAAATCTCAGAGTAGACACTTGAGCCAGATTGTCATCCACATTAATATGGAATTTGGTCGTCTTTTTCTTGGCGACTCCAAGCACTGAAATACCATTTTATTGGGTCAGTCCTTGAGTCTTTATTTATACAAAATCTCCTTGGGTTAAATGTGTGCTTTCGCATAGGCAAAATACCTTTAGTATATTAACAGTGATTTAAACAGGGGGCGTATTATAAATATTAATGTATGGTGGTCTGTACTGCCCTATTCTTAGTGGAAAACCGAAAAAGCAGTCAGTCAAGTTTCTATGGAAGTCTGCTTTATACAAAGAGACTAGTGTGAACTAGGGGTACAACACTTGTTTGCCCTTTTAGTATTTTTAATGGTATTGTAACACAGCTGTATACTGTCAGGTGGCCAAGTCCCAAGCTTGACAAAGTGGGACAAATCCGTTGATAAAAAAGTATGTACATCTGCATCAACTTCAGATGAGTTGAGGATTTACATGTGTTTGAATTTGGGGAACTGAAATTATGTTAGAATTAAGTAAGGCTAATTTTCCTCAGAAATAAAATGTGGTTTAAAAAAAAATAATTGTCAGCTTTAAAGTGTGAAAGGAGATATATAAAAATTACTACTTCATACAGAACTTTCACGGAAGTTGTTGCCTTTACAAGTGACTTTGAAAATTTATTTCTAAGTTTCTCTGATCTTAGGTTTATAAATTGCATAGGCTATGTCTGCCAAGCTTTCGGACACCCTGAGTGCCTGTACACGTTGAACACGGAGGTTACTTAACAAGTACCTGTGGGGTTTGTTTAAACTTCGTCCTTTTTACAGGATCTGCAAAGAAGTGCACTCTCTTTATCAAAATACGTATTAGAAGTAAGCAGTAAAGGTGCATCTGCTTTCATGACAGTATTAAATATGCATTCCCAGCAAAAGAATGAAGTGAACATTAACTGTGGCAATGCAGCATTTGTATTTTTAAAGGCACAGACTGCAGTAGAAGAAGTAGCAAATTTCTGATAATTTCAATTTTGATGTTAAATAATTTTGGAATTCACAAAATTAACTGCACCTGCACAGGCTCTTCGGATCACTCTGATCTGCCATCTCTGATGCTGATGGATATCCTTCGGTGAAAGTTGCTGTACCGAAGCATGTTACTCAGCTGCTGCTGCTCCCTCCCTGTGCCTGCCTTGTCCATCACCTGGATCTCACTTGTCTTCTGGCTGTTGTAGAGTAAGGGTAGCTCTGTCCTGTGCATCGTTCAAAAGCTGCTATGATCTCGTGAAGCTGAAATTGAGATCTTTCCCTATTTAAACTATGCAGCTGCCTCTAAAAGAAGCTGTTGATTCTTCATAGTGACCAATTCTTCCTCTAGTCTTTCCAACAGTGTGAGGACAGTAGCTGTGGTTCCATCAATAGCGTAGTGATCTATATTGAAATGCAAGAGGAAGCTAGAAAAATGGGAAGCACAGGCCTGGAGGCCTTTTTTTTTTTCTTTTGAGAGATAGATATTCAGCTTTATACTCCACCTGTGTATGCCGACTCCAGTTTTTGTGGTTCTGAAACATGCAGAGATTTCTGTGAAGAGCTTCAGCCGGGTGAAATAACACCCTGTTAATTATTTATAAGTGGTGCCAAGTAGATGTAGGATCTTCTCTGTTCATCAAACTGTCAATCTTTTCTCTAGGAGATGCATCAAAGGAAGATATTGATGTTGCTATGAAGCTTGGGGCTGGCTATCCCATGGGTCCATTTGAACTGCTGGACTATGTTGGGTTGGACACCAGTAAATACATTATAGATGGTACTGCATACTTATTTTCTTCTATTTTTCCCCTTTTTAGCTAAATTGTAGATGACTGTTCTAATGAAAATCTGACTCTTAAATTCGTTTAAACTGAATGTTTATGGCATAGCCTTTTAACTGTTGAGGAGAAAGGAATGAGAATTCTGCTCAGAATGCTGTACAAGTACAGCGTTTGTATTGTATGCCTGTAGCCTATGTACATGGGGACAGAACAGCGGTGGTTTTGCTGACTTCGTCAAGTTCCAGTGGAAAATAATAATATTAGTGGAACTTTATAAAGAATCAGTGGGAAGAGAGACCTGTACTGGAGGTAAGAAATTCTGATGAAAAGCAACAAATGTTGAGACTCCCTATTCTTTTTCTGCCAGCCATGTTTTCATTCTCAGTTCACAGAAAACCCAGCAAATAACCTAAAAGATGCAAGCATACCATCTCCCTTTCACTTCAGTTGATAAGTGGGTGAATGTCAGTACAATAACAAAAAAAGACATAATTGGAGACGGCTTATTGATGGTTGTATTATTTTGAATGAGCAGCTTAAATTTTCTCCAAGGCTGAATGTTGCTTTCAGAACAGCATCTTCAATGAAACCTCTTCCACTTTTAGCCAGTGCTGTGGAGTAGTGTTACATTGTTCTAACTGACTGTGTCTTTTGCAGGTAGAAATTCAACTTGGAATTTCTTTCTACTTGAATTTCTTTTCAGCACAGCCTCTGTTTTAGTTCCTTGTACCTAACTATATTCTGAAAGTTCTTCTTAGTTTTTTAAAAAAGTATTAAAAATCATCAGTCATGGACATTATAAGGTGTTCAGAGTAGACTACACCTAAAGACTAATCGCTAGATTGCTCATAATCATCAATACTGGTCAGTGCTTTATGAAGCTGTATTGAAGGGTTTTAGAGAGTCTAGAATAAGTTCCAAACCTCCTTCAGTTTTCTGACCTCTTAACATTTTTCTGAGGAGATGCAGATCTCTGTTTTCTTTGCGTATAAACAAAACTGTTACTAATTCATCCACTTCATTTCTTCCACCAGGATGGCATTCATTAGAGCCCAACAATCCTCTTTTTGCACCCAGCCCACTTCTGAATAAACTGGTAGAAGAAAAGAAGCTGGGTAAGAAGACCGGAGAAGGATTTTACAAATACAAATGAACTTCAAAGCTTGGGAGGTGTTAAAACTATCTGTGTATGCTATTCAGCATTGCCATATAACAGGTGAATTCTGTTTAAACCTTCCCAAGGATGGCACAAGCTGCATTTAGAACATAATCCACCTCTGAACAGAGTGATTGCACTAGTTAACTATTTCTCTGGTGGAAGCTTGATTTGGTAGATTTATTTTTTTTTCTTCTTACAATTCTGAAAAGCTTTATATGTACAGTGCCTTCATGCAAATACTGATTTTTCGGGTGCAGGACAGAATGATGAGTGAATTTATGTATTTGAAACATTATTATAATAATGGGGAAAATCCTAAAAATAACCACACTTTCTTAAAAATAAAATTTTCAACAGTTCTGTATTGAGTGTCGTGGCTTGCAGTTGATGTACTTGGTTGTAGTCCACTGGGTGGCAGTCTCTTTTCACTTTGGTAAGTGTAGCGACTGAAAGGCAGTAAATTGTTAGGATTTTTCTGAAGTGCAGTGCTAATCTGTAGGTGTAAATTACAGTGCCTGGAACGATAATTTTTTGGATGTCATATTGTTTTAAAAAAAATAAATCCTGCAATGGCAGGCTGTCACCTGGACAGAAGGTTCCCAATACAGCATTTAAGAGCAGAACTTACGATTTGTGTTGGGGTTTTCTGGCATTTTCAACTACCAGTTGAGGGCCTCCTTTTGCTAGGTGCTGTAGAAACATAATGAAGAGGTGGTTTCTATTCTGAAAGGCCTAATACATAGATTTGATTTTTATTAATTAAGCTAGGATGCTGGTGAAAGCTAAGAGTCCTGTAGATTGTCTTTATTTACTGGCTCTTCATTCTGAGTGTCATTTTTACAGGCTACACTACTACTGTAGTTGAGTACTTCAGAGGATTGAAATTGGAGTCTGTGCTGTGTAAACAAATAGGTGTGTCTGGCTGTGTGCGTGGTACCTTCTGTTTTGCAACTTTATTTCCTGGGGCTTAGCAGAGCGTGGATTTGTTCATGGCGGGAGTGCTGCAGATCCTGTCTTTTCTCCAAATACTGCAGAGCAAGTGGGCATGAGGGTTGGAGTTCCAGTTCAACTGAGCAGTAGCCTTCTTTAACTTTGTGTATTTTGGGTCTGCAAACTGAGTGCTTATATAGATATTTTTAATTAAAGAAATTATTCATAATTATTTAACTCTTAAGTTGCCTCTTCTTCCCTCCCACAACATCTAATTCAGATTGCATGTAAAGAAACTGAGGCTGACAGATGTTAATTTCCTTGCATGCAATCACACAGGAAATCTCTGAGAATAAAAATTGTTGGTTTATTGGATCCTGGTTCCTAATTACAGGGCTTCTGATTTTGAGTCGCTTGTCTCGAAAGAAGAGGGTTAAAGGAAAGAAATGGTACTGTAGACAGTCTCTTTCCTTCACTGATGTATTGTTAAATTGAACTGGTTTTCCTAAAATACAGTCCACTTCTTGCATCTGAAGTCTGTTTCGCTTGAAGGTTCTTAGTGCCTGTAATTCAGTTTAGTGACTTAAGTGCTGCAGGGAGAAGTTAGCTTCAGAACTACTGTTTTCAGTAGTAATTAAAAATGGGAATGTGAATTACTCTTGTGTCTTTAAAATGCTGGGGTTTTTTTACAAAAACATTTAGGCACAATTAACTTGATGCTGCTCCCTTTGCTCAGAAGATCATCTTTATTTTTAATTTGGAAACGCTTAGCTTTATAGCAAGGCATAGGCTGTTTAATAGTAAATGTGCAAAATATTTTTCACTATTAAATGTGATATTTTAGAAAAACAAACTTTCTCTAAAACAGTGTGTTCTTTTCAGGAGCTCTAACAGGTACAATATACATATATATGTAATACATACAAGAAACCTGCAAGAGACATTTGTAAGTTGGCTTGCTATTTCAGAAGAGACTTCTTTTTCTCAGTAGTAAGTAGGCTGTGTGGAGGTACTGTACAGGTGGGTGGGGATGGTTTATTTTATCGGCATGTGGAGTGCTGTGCCAAGTTGAGCAGAGATGAGGTAAAGGGCCAAAACTACAAATAATGTCCCTTAAATCTACATCAGAATGGATAGTGGTAATTGAATGACTGAGGCCATTGAATCAAGATAAGCCTTTTCTTTTGCTCCTCAGTGAGGAGGCATGGAGGATGTAGAAGTCCCTTCCCGGATTCAAGATCATGATGAAATTGTCAGAAGTAGGATATTAAACGGTTGCTCCTGATTTGTACAGGAATTTCCGCAGCTTTGACAGTTTAAAGATGTCTAGGAGACTTAAAAGAATGAATAATGAAATAAAGGAATTGTCTGTCTCCACCTTTCCCTCAATACAGATTATTTCCCAGCCCTTGCTATGCCTGTGACTCGATGTGGATGGTCCATGAGCCACCTTCCACTGCACGTAACGGTGACGAGTGAAGGGGAATCTCCTGCTGGTTAGTTCAGCTCTTCCTGAATTTTTATTAATAGGGGAAAAGAGATTGTGGAAAAATAGGAGGAATAGAAGAGAAAGGAGAAGGGTGCTTGGTTTCCCTCACTGCCCGCTTTGAAAACATTTAGTCTTTCTTATCCTTTTTGTCAGCAGGCCTCACAGATTTAGAGCATTTACCCCACTTTGGTCAAAGCTTTGAGATGTACTCTTGGCACAGCTTGAGGGCAGCTTGACAGCCAACAGCTGAGGCGTCGGATGTGAGCCCAGCTACTGCAGCTGGGAAGATGGCTCCAGATTCAGCATCTGGGTCATTTCAGCTGCCAAACGTGCTCCATCTATGGTCATCCTAGCTGCCGACACGGCTGGGGAGAAGACGAGAGCGCAGCAAACTTTACAGAGGGAGTTGAAAGCAGAATCTTAATTCGACTGGAGGAGGATGCTCTGCATGAGTGGCTTATGGAGTATAAAGTGCAAGAGGCGGCAATGAAGTTTGATCCAAAGAGGAATTAAGCCTGTAGAAGCCAAAATTTGGCTTTGCTCTAACAAATGAAATATTCTTCATTAATGGCACTGAGCACAATAATATTTTTATGTGGGTCAATAGTAACAGCTGCCTGTTTGTTGAGTGCAGATGTCTTGAAGTTCTAAATCTGCATCTGTGTTTGCAGAAGTCATTGAGCTTTTCCAGTATATTAGTGTAGGAGATTAATTTTCTTAGAAGGTATGGATATCAACTTGCAGTATGGATTTGAATCTGGAATGGAAAGTGGAGTTTGTTGCTTTATCCTTCTTTCATTATGAGGACTTGCAGAACATCACCTTGGTAGGAATTTAGTTGGGAAAAGAGCGTTACCAAATAATTTAATGTACGTTAATTGTCTCTTGATGAAGTTTATCCCCTAGAAGTGAATAGCTGCCTTGAAGAGAATAGCCTAGCTTTGTCCAGATGGGAGTTTTGTGAACATATGCCTTATTTTACGCAGTAGAAAGAAGGGTTGACTGAGCAACTACATAAAACAACTTGATAAAGTATCTTTTTTCTTTCTCAGACAAGTTTTATTTTTTCCCCAAACCATCTGACCCAAAGGTTTTGAAGTGACAATGCGAATGTCCTTCAAAAACCAGTTGTTACAAATGGGAGGCTGTTGACAAGACAGGAGTCAACTCGACCATCCAGCGTGGGCTCTTCAGAGCCATGAGATCCAGTACCGCCAGCCCAGTGCTCCAGCAGTGAATCAGGCCTCTGAAAAGCATGGCAGTGGCTTCAAATTGAGATTCAGGGTTTTGGTTTGGTTTTGTTTTCTTGATGCCGTATTTGGTGGTGGTTCTTCTCCCAATGTTTGTTCTGTGATAAGGCCCTTATCACACTTTCAGATGTCTGTGAAACTTTGAGGTTTGTCAGTCAGTCTCTTCTGTAGATCCACTTACTGTAAATTAGTAAATGTTTATCAGGCTGGAGAAGAAAAAAAAAGCAAGAAGCTTGCTGTATAAAGCTAAGCGTAGCAATATGTGATTGTCTGGTTAAATCTGTACTTGGTATTAGAAAGAGAAGGGTATCTGAAAAAGAGGTATTTCCAGTTTGCCTGCCCAAAGGATTGTCTTGGTGTGAAAAGGTCTTGTGTGTTCTTGACTTTGTGCCAGGCTTTGATCAGTTAAGTCTGCAAAGGAGTTGGGTGTAAGCTAACTCAAAGTAACAGATTGCCATGGTCGGAAGGGTAGGTGCTACGGGATGTAGGTACTAACTAGCAAATGATCTCCATTATGTTACTTTGTGTACTTTAATTGCAGTGCAGTATTGAGGTCTGAGATCCCTGAGGGCAGTGTCATTTGGGTGTGTGCAGTGTACTAGCATAAAGGTGATGGGATTGCATTGTTCCTTAGGCAAAAAAAAAAAAGTATGATCAGCCATGAGAAAGTAAGTGCTGTTTCTGTTGCTGCTTTGGGAAAGCAGTTGCGACTTGTATTTCATGAAAAATTCTTCTTGCAGAGAGATTGGAAAACTTGTGTGAAACTGCAGGTGCTTGCTGTCCTCTAGTGAATTCTTTGTGTAAGCATCCGCTCTGTAGCATCATGAGATGCAAAATGTTTTCCGTGTCTCAAAGTATTGCTTTTCAAACCTGTGTCCGTTTTGATAGATATGTAGCTGGTGGTTATTGCAAATGTTCAAACTCATAATTTTTATTAAGCTATCAACACATAATTGCCAAAATTTAATGCATGCTTGTTATTCTTACATCTAGAGAAAGCCACTTTACAGTACCAAGTGGCTTGAAAGATGTGGGCAAACCAGAAGCCGTTTTTGTAGTTTGTAGTGACCAGCTTTCCCTAAAAATTTGCTGCTGGCAGTTGTGTAGCTAATTTTTTCAAGAGGTGCAGTAGTCTTCTTGCACCTGTAGCTATGGTGCTATGTTCTTACTTTTCTAACTGGTACCACAGCAGTGACCCTGTCGTGGTTTAACCCCAGCCAGCAGCTAAACATCATGCAGCTGCTCACTCACCCCCCCGCCCCCGGCCCAGTGGGATGGGGGAGAGAATCGGGAAAAGAAGTAAAACTCGTGGCTTGGGAAAAGAACAGTTTAATACAACAGAAAAGAAGAAACTTATGATGATAACAGTAATAAAATGACAACAGTAATAATAAAAGGATTGGAATGTACAAATGGTGCACAGTGCGGTTGCTCACCACCCGCCGATCGACATCCAGTCAGTCCCCGAGGAGTGATCCCCCCCGCCCCCAGTAC
>JANZLQ010000007.1:31697994-31784603 GCA_026212715.1 Elanus axillaris | reverse complement strand
CCAAAATGCCCTGACCCCCACCCTCAGAAGGCTGGAAGGTTGTCGTCTGGCCCTCAAGGACTAATTCAGACTAATTTATCTCCCACTGTGCTCTGAGGGGCTCGTGGTTGTCGCTGGTGTGTTGTCTTTATGCCACGAAATAACATGTCCCTCGCCTGCACCTCGCAGCCCCTCGGCGGTTCCAGGGGAGTCGCAGCGGCGGGATGCAAGGCCCCGTTGCGGTGCTGGATTGCTGCCTTCCCACCAGAGGATATTCAACAGGCGCTCGGGATTGTCTCACCCAAGGGAAAAGGCAGAAATGCCCCTTTCAGAGGTTTTTTCGCTTCTCTTACAGGAATCCTCAAGCTGACAGTCACGTTAAGAGAGCTGTATATACGTGATGTCATATGGCATTTCTGTGGGTAACTCAAGTCTCACTAATATGACAGTAGACTTTGTTATCTGCTCGTGGTTGCTGCAAGCACCATGTCAAACAGCGCTCAGGCAGGTCGCGCGGATCATCACTTTTTTCCATTTTGGTCCTTAGCCACCCTACCTAGCAAAATGTTTTGTGACAGGCTCTTTGGCAATTAAAATTGACCAGTTCGTGGTAAATCTGTTTAAATCTGCAATTCTAGAGAATTGCATCTAGGAGAAACACAGCCCTTTGGTGAGCTTTTAACAGGAAGGGCTAAGACAAATACACAGGTCACCTGCAGGAGGTTACCAACAGCAGAGATTTCCACCTGAAGCTTGCAGCTTTCTGGCACGCCCAGCGCACGTGGTCACAGGAGTTTCCTGGGATCCCTGTTTTGAGGAGCAAGGCAGGAGGTTTGTAGGTCTTGGGGTGAACGCAGCAAAATAAGAAAAATGGGTAGTATCATTTCAAACCATTGGTGCAGTGATTTGCTAGGGACTGCGCCGATAGTTGCGTGCAGCTTTCCAGGCGGCGGCATGGACCGTCAAGCTGCTCAAGGGCAGGGTATTACCTAAGGGATGGGGCAAACATGGTGATATACAAGCGCTCCCACACTCCAGGTGCAACTCAGATTGGGTTTTTTTATTTTAAAAAATAAACATAGTTAACTTTTAAAATTGAAGGACTCCCACCGTTGTTGGAGGTAGACATTGGAATGGGAATTTCATGAAAGATGATTACAGAAATGACAGGACAAAACTCTCCCTCCCAAACCGAATAGGACTGGTATGAATAAAAAAAATTTAATGTTCTATTTCCTCTCTTGCTTGTGGACAGTGGAAGCTGCTTTTACCCCTCCAGCCCAAATGCGCAGCTGCCCATTTACACTGGGGTTGGCTGAGGCTCAGAGAAGGGTTAAATCTGTGTGAAACCCTTCAGCATCCCCCCTCAGATCCTTTCCAAAATGTGTTTCACTTCTGTATATTTCTAGTCATACTAAACCAGCTCTTTGGCTCCCTTAGAAAGACAAATCCAGTGAGAAACCCAGCTCAGTTTTAAGACTGCAGATTTAGATAGATTCACATCAGACATTCATATGAGCTTAACTCAACTTAAAATGCATGTAATTGGGCCATCATATTTCTTCCTCTTTTTATCTCATGCTCATATGATATCAAGAAAAATTTACAAGAGACATAGGCAGACTCTAACGATGTGGTCCTCAGTCGGTCGTCGCCGCTAGTATGAAACCTCTCACAATCTATTGCTCTGTTTAGCACACACAAGAGCTTCTGGTGTACCATTGGTAAGTCACTACGTTATTTCCAGCCTTGTGTGACTTGGGTTTCTAAATGCAAATGTCTTAGTAAACTATGCGCTTGTCTCCATCTATCGTCGGAGTAATCTTCAGATTAAGGGTGAAATGAAAATTCGGGAAACAAATTGTCCCTCGTTTGCTAAAAAGTAAGCCTTTCACTGCTAAGACTGTAACTTTTAATTAGGCAAGAAATAAACATATGAGTTGGGCAGACTATAAAACCTGTAATTACCTTTGAAAATTACTGCTAACAAGCAAATTAGCCCCAGCACGGAATAGCAGCAGATCAATAGCAACAGTAAAACTAAAAAGATTTTGCTGATCGCGTATTGTCTGTGGATGCAAACTGTAAAAGAGGTCCCCACAGGGCTCACAACAATAACCTACAAAAGAATGAGACACAAAGGCTATCGAGCTCAAAGATGCTTCAATTTCCCTAGGTGGTGAGTGCTCGTCCTATCAAACCACCTATTAGTCACAAACTCATACAACCAAGAACTCCCAGGCCTCTTGAGGTCTCCTGTCATCTTGAAAGAGGTAATACCAATGAGAGGCACTAGTTCCTCTTGAAGCATGTTCGGTTTATTGTTTTTCAATGGCTCAAGCAATTTACGATGGCGATGCTGCCAACACATATAAATAAGTTTGCACATCCACTCTTCAGCAAAGGTCTGGAGGCTCACTGCAAATTAGTTAACTCGGAGAATTAAAACAATAAGTGCGTAGAAGCATTTAAAATCACAAGATTTTGCCAGAGAACAAAAAAAAAAAAATTTTTTTCTTCTTCTGCTTTAAAAGTTATTGCCTGATGCATCTTAGCAATGGTGCATTTATAAATGTTTTGTATGGTTGTATATTCCATAAAAATAATTACAACTTTGCTGCATCCTACTTTGCTACAGCACGCTTTTAGTTCTTTCTGAAAACTCTGAACGATACAGCTATGTTTTGTAAAAATGTCCACTTTTCAATACTGAATACTAGCAAGGTTTGTGTTTGACAAGTGGAAAATGTTGCTTTGAGATACCTGAGAGTATCTATTTTTCTTTTACTTACTATACCCTGTACCCCAAATAATGCAGGGAAATAATCTCAGTGAAAATACCTGTTTAGGTATCCAATGCAGTGAATACATTTTCAAGAGCTATGTTTATATGTTTACATATGTATACTATTTAGTCTTTATAACAATATAACCATAACAATAGGTTTATTTTAAAATAAGTTAAGTACACGTGACACAAAATACCCTCTGTCAATATGTTTGCTTATCAGCAAAGTAATAAATAGGCTTAGGAAATCATTCAGACAGGATGTTCACTGCATTTAACGGGGCATTAGTTGTATGGTTTACTGTCAGAAACTGCACATAGAGCACCACTATTTTAGGGGTAAAGATGTGTGGTATGGCAGCGCTTCGCCGTCTTCCTGTGACGTAGCCATTGTGCCTGTGAAGGTTGAATGGAAGGAATAGGATCGATATTCATGATGATGAATAATGTCTGTTCTACTATTCGAATTATTCTTTTACAGCCGTCCTGCTTATTATTATGCTATTAATCAGTCAGAATATGTTTTAAGTGGCTGTGCCATCAGTTGTCTTTCCTTTCCTTGTACAATTTACCGCAACGGAAGTCAACTTCTCTTCAAAACAAAGCCCAATCAGCATTCAAAAACCTCCTTTTAATTACCTTGAGTTGCATGCTGTGTTCCAGAATGCCAGAAATACCAGATGCTTTCAAGTTCACCAGATACATTCAAACAAAGGTGATTCACTGTAAATGGCCTTTAGACAGTTCATCACTCCGGTATTTGAACCCAAGCATGAAAGGGGAATCCTGTAGAAAAAAAAGTAGTGCGTGATCGTATATTTAAAGATATTACTTTCTTGGTGGCACAAAAGGAAAACTTAATTCTGCCATTTGCTACATTCTGAGCACTTGTCTTTGCAAACAAAACAGAACACACATATGTTTTCATGTTTTCCGTGTTCTATAACCCCTGAGGAAGCACAGAACCGTACGGCAGCTGCAGGAAAGAGGCAGCAGTTTTTAGAAGACACGAACCCTGTCGAAAACTGCCCACCAGGACGTGGCAAGAAATTACTTCAGTGGACTGCCTGCTGGGACTAATCCTGCCCTCCCCGCTGCCATGTGGAACAGCATCCCCAGCAAGGAATGCTGCGGGACCGGCTAGCCCAGCAGGCAACCCTGAAGCCAAACTTGGGACACTGCACTGGGGGGGACTCCCCGAGTGCCCACAGATCCCGTGGGCTGGAGGAGAGCCCTTAAAGCCTGGTCAGGCATCCCAGAGCCTGTTAAAATTCACAGTGAGGGGAGAGGTGGAGGAACTAAATGAGCGCAAATGTCCTGTGGATATGAGAAATGCTGACTAGGTCTCAGTCGGTGGGGCAAATAATAATTGTGAATCAGAGGCTGGTATTGCCTCCACTGCATTATTCAAGGTATGCTTCATTTCATTTTTAATATAAATATCTGTGTTACGCTGTGTGCCTGTGGTTTCATATTCCCAAGAGTGAGACTGGGGAAGAAATACCTGTAAAGGTGACTACAGGGCTTAAATTTTAAGTCCCTAAAGCCTGGGAGCTTTAGGTATGGGCTTGAGCCATATGTTTTATTTATTTTAGGAAGGGTCCCCTAGACATATTATTGAACCAGCCTTGGTTACTGTTATTGATATCTGACATAAGGTTATACTTAATCACTAACATTTAGTACCACCGCTATGAGGAATCTGAAAAATCCAGTCTGACCAGCCAATCTACCATTATGGGAAATCCTTTCCAGACCCCAACAGGCAACTGCATAAATAAAGCACAGAGCAAAATATCAAACCAATGAATAAGCTGTCATATAAACAAGCCAAACAAGCTAGTAAAAACCACACTAGCATGTAAAGTAGGAGGACAGAGATCTATGCCATCGGAACGAGACGTACAAACCAGGGCAGCAAATGCACTTTCTTGCAGGAGATCAGGCGACGGAAGGGCAGGCAGAAGAGCTGAATCACAGGCTCTGACTCCCTCTCTGTAGCCACACACGAGAAGCAATAAGCAGTACCTTTTTAAAAAGAGCAAAGGAGCAAGTATGTTTGTAGGACAGGACCTGGAGATGTGCGGGAGAACAGGCAACCTCCCTTTCTTGCCCGTAGAAGTTTGGCGGAGGAAGGTTTTGACTACTTCTGTGTCCAAGCTGTGCATGACAAATCGGCAAGCAGGGGTTTTGTCTTTATAAAACTAAACCGAGAGCAGATTTCAAAAGCTGGTGAATGCTTCCATGGATTTGTAAATACTGAACCTATACCTTCAAGTGCAGTGAGGGAGATTTTACGGAAATCCCCCACCCTTCATAGCCAGCCGAGTATTACATTTTACTTTTTCATCCCTTCAGGGGAGACTACCGCACTCTTTATAACGAGGAACAGAACTGAACAGGTAAGTGATCGGTTCAGCCAGTACTACAGCTCCCCACCACTGGCGACAATTAACCTCTCTTTATGTTATACCGGATTCACATTTTCAAATCTGAGGAAGCCAAGGAATTTTACATTGCTGGAGAACAACTTATCCCCATCTTAGCTCAGAACTTGAAAGAGGATAATCTGACATAATTAAGTCACTACAAGTCAGAAGTGTGAAGTTGAGTCCACACTGTTTACACCAGCACAGTACTTAGCCCAGTAAGTTTAGCCCAGCCCTCTATGTACTCACTCCCACCACGCAGGTTCCAAAATAGCCGTTTTCCAATGTCTCTATTAAATACCATTTCTCTTCCAACTTCAGTGTTGCTGAATCTGCATTCCAGATGAGACTCCAAAGACATTATATCCATTTTAGCCTTTCTGAGAATATGAGAGAAGTAGAAATCATGCAGATCATACACACCACAGTTACATTAAAAAAAAATTAACAGACTAGTAACAGATGCTTTAATCACAGTGTTGCATACAGTAACTATCCCCTTTTCCCGCAAGCTAAGTCTGTAATTACTATGTAGTCGCATGGCGGGCTCATATCTTAGACATGTGGCTGTACTGACAGGTTTCTGTCTTATTTTTCACCATTAGTGTTGCTACAGTTTTATTTTTAAAGTAGAAACGAGAATCCACACGATGTTTAAAAAAACAGACACTGACGTATCTTCTAAGAAATCAGTGAGCAAATCTGTCTATGGAAAGTTATTGTGTGCCACTGAGTGATGTTTTAAAAGTAAAACCATCTACAAGATTTGTGATATTGCTCATGTGTACTCTACTCTTCCTCCAAAAGGAAGCTAGCTAACCCTTTTTAAGAATAAGTTTCACAAAAGTATTTTTTTTTTCTTCTCACACAGAAACATGTTTGGTTTGGGAATAGTGAATTAGTTACTTGACGTGTTGTGATGGATCAGATGTCTGAGTCACTACACCACACTCGTTTCAACTGAAATCAAGTCTTTGCAAAAAGGGGAAAACATCTATTTAAATGCTCGGCTCCTGGATGATGACCTCCTTGCATTATATGCAGCAGGAGGCAGTGGCAAGAGCTGCCCGGCATTGCAGAGAGCCAGAGAATGAAGGTTGTCTCTTTGTAGTTCTGCCATCAGGTTTCATGCTCTTCACTATTCGTCTCTAATCCAAATTCCCAATTGGCCATCTGATTGCCAAATGACAGTTAGGAGCCTAAATAAGCTCCAAAAGTACCTTTTGAACATTTCGTTTTCATCCTTACCTCATGTACGATTCCCAGCCTCGGTTCCTAAGACCAGCGTGTGGAAAGACAGAGTGAAAACAGGTTGATGAAACGAGTTGTTGATGAGTCAGTTACGGAGGAGTTCATGAGGAAATGGATAGAGGTTGTCCAGAGAGGAAATGAAAAGGGAAAGATGTGAGGGGGATGCCAAATACAGAGAAAAAAATAACCCCTTGCGGCGTTTAATTGTTCTGCTCTGGTATTATATTTTCTATTTCAACACTGGGATAAAAGAGGGGAGACAGTACTCTACCTACCCTTGTCAGGACCAGTTCTTACGTCTTACCGTAGATTACAACCACTTGTCCCTATTCGACCTCGTTGACAATCCCAGCTGGAAGCCCTAGCATATTACAGTCGGAGAAGTGAGTTGAGAGCATCACAGAGAAGACTAAGTTTGACTGAAACCCATTAGCACAGGTCCCTGCAGGACGGACCTGAGCCACCCACGACAGCAAGGAGTTTGATATCACCTGGTCACACAACTTGGCTGCTTGTCAATGTATCAATGTCCCTGAAGAGTCATAAACAAAGTCAGGTAAGGGGTTTCCTACACATGTTGTGGGACTTGTGTGTTGCAGCTGCCAACGTTTCCCAGCCCAGTCTTGGACTCCGATGTCACCCATTATTCAGCTTTTCACTCAGCCGATCCTCAGCAATTCTTCTGCCCTTCTAGTTTTTGTGGCTCCTCTGCACGTGGTTCTTCTTTTATGTCTTCGTTTTTTCCTTTGATTGCCCTCTTTGGCAGGAGCTTTCTCATCCCTTTTCTCAGCTTTCTGTGGAAAGCCTAGTTAAAGCTATCCTTGAATCTCCCTTTCTTTTTATTTTACACCTTATCGCTGGCTGATCTTATCCTTCCATTTTTTAAAAAAAAATGCATGTAATCTCTCCAGGCTGTTATCACACACACCTACCTTTCTGCTTCAGAGCTGCCAGCCGAACTGAAATTTAACTTTGTTGTTTTGACATTGTCTCTGATATGACAAGCCATCATCTCAATATGGCTAAAATAAAGATCCCCCTTTCTATTTTTTTCAGTCATCTCCCACCTCTTAGCTTTGAGCAGGGTATTTTTTCCTAAATATCTCTTCTCTACATTCAAGCCTTGTGCCTGCTTTCTACAACACATAGGATGCAGACTTCCCCATCTGCCTGTACAAGGAAACTTGGGTATTGACCGTACCCTTGGACAAAGCAAATATTTGACCGACAAATATCTGACCAACCAGTATCTGCCCAGATGAGTATTGCCGCTAAGATCATTTTTTTTTTGCCAGCTCATTGCTTTGCCAATGGCTGATTTCTCTGTGCATTCACCGCCTCTGCAGGGTCAGGCAGAAGCCATTTGTCTTCGCTTTCAGAGCTCTTCACCATCACCCATGTCCAGTCACTATCAAATGATTGACTTCTGCTTTGGGTCTTCAGTCTGCTCCCAGCTCCAGCCTCTCTCATATTCCTGTTGGGCACAGAAATATGTATATTCGTATGTTGTACCACGCTGCACATAGAGTTACCCATAAATACTTGCAAAATTACTTCCTTACCCTCCTTCCAATCCATCTTTAAAGATTTTCTTGACAGCAATTACTCCGGGGCTATGCTCTACCACTGCACAGGGTACTGATCCCTGTTTCCCAGTGCTCCCTCCTCTGTCCACATCCACCCGTTTTCTCTCTTCTGTGACTCGGGTATTGGAAACCCTCGAGTGCAGGGACTTGTCTTTTGTTCTCCGTTGGTACAGCAAGTAGTCAGACAGGTTCCTGGCCCGTGACTGGTCTCTAATTCACGATAGTAGTAAAACCAAGCAACAATAACAATAAGAAACAATAATAATAACAACAAAAACAGTAATAAAAGAACTTAAGAAGGCTTTAGATATTTAATAGCAAACACACTTCATTGCAGTTTTCTGGAGCATGACATAAAAAAGCACTAAAAATGGCAAGGAAATACAGGGGGGTGGGGAGGAAACGAAGCCAAGTGAAATAAAAATCATGTCTTAAGATGATATTTTGTACTTTCTTTTCAAACCAGTTCTGGTCACTAAAAAAAAACAACCAACCCCAAACCCAAACCCCCACAATCCAAACAAACAAGCAAGAGCTAAGAGCAGGGAGGAAAAGAAACAGTCGTAGGAAATGAGAGGGAAAAATGCAGATGACACACAGCATGTCAGACAGAAATAATAATACAAAGCCAGGAAATTGTTGTCCCCTACTGATGACTTTGGCCCACAGTCATGCATAATACTGCTTACCCCACCTTCCAATATAATTTGGATAGTTAACTGTAATGCATGCTATATAGAATATAAATTTTATATTTATATTTACCCATTTTTATATTAATTCCACTCGCAGAGCTTCAGGAAAACATATCTTTCTGCAATGACTTCTTTAAGGTGGCTGCTGTCCCAGCGAGCAGAACTAGGTCACTTTTGCTGCCTTTTACCTCCTCGCCTCTGACATCAATGGGAAATAACCATCTGTCTAACTACCCAAATACAGCTGTGAGAAAAAAGCTACGCCAGAAAATAATATTACACTCCTGACCAACATCCCCTTAAGCAAGGAAGTTTGGTGACGCAGACGTCTCTGTCCCTCCTCTCTGTGCCCACCCAAGAGGGCCAGCGAGAGATGAGAACCTGGCTTTGAATATTTGACTTGCACCAGGCTCCTTTGGCTTTGCCGGCACCTTTGTGGCTGGTGCTTACCTTGCGGCTTGTCGTGTCCCTTCTGTCTGTCGCTCGGAGCAGATGCTCCGAGATTTTTCATGACAAAGTCTTGTGGAATTTGCACGCATTTCTGAATGCGTGAATTTTGAAGTTTGGGGGGTTGTTCTTCCGTTAGAGTTTTTTTTATGCTTGGCTACTGCGAAAAAAAGCTAGGAGAAGATGAAAACAACAAATAAATTAAAACAGTCAGGCTCACTAACAGATTTCTGGAATAATGTATTGCCTTTAGGATTAAAACTGGAATGTTTCACAGTAGCATTAATGTGACAACCAAAAGCAAACCCAAACAATTCAAAGGACATTAATAGTTGATGTACAAACACACATTTAAGAAGCAGCAGGAATTTTGCATTAAATAAAAGCAGAAGTAAGGAGAGACAGCTGGGAGAGGGGAACAAGAAGGCTTGAAACTTTGTGCCAACAAATGAAAAAGTACAGTTTTTACAAGCCTACTTTCTTTATTCTCTATTCAAATAAAAAAAAAAAAAAGCATTTTGCTACTGTCAGTAACATTTATGCACTGACTAAATCTAAAAACACACAGGCTGCGTGGAGTTTAGTTTTCTTCTTCAGCACAGCATGTGTGAAATACATGCAAACCCCCCCCAGTGCATTGTGCTCAAACTTAAGTTTCTTTTAAAATAAAAAACGTAAGATGCTGACCTTGCAACCTTTCTGCAGATGAGTAGTCACTTCAGGTCAATAATAACTACCCAGGTATTTCAAAGCGCTACACACGCATTCATTTATCAACAGGAAAATTTAGGCACGTAAAGACAATTCCAGCAAATAAGGATTTACAGGATCAGGTCCTAATTTTTATCTGTCGTATTTAAACAGATTTAAAACTAAATACCTTCAAAAGCCTGGGGTAAAATACAGTACATGTACATATGAGTTAAACAGGCTGTAGAAAGCACAGAAGACAAACCTAAGAAGGCAAGAACAGTAAGTTCAGTGTCTGTTTATAAGCTTTGGGTTCAGCATCGCTATGTTTTACAACTGCCAAACCTTTTTCAGCTTTCTCTTGCTCCAAAACACACTTTAGAAGAAAGCACCAACGTAGCTGCATGTGTACAAACACGTGTGTGTGTGTATTATACAATAAAAAAAGACTATTTCTGTACAGGGTGGAGAAATGGATATAATTTTGTTGGAATCGCAAGTCATGGATTACAGTTTAGTTACACCATTAGGTGAAACAGGAAATTTTCAGAAAGACACATTTTAAACGTAGTTTTTCTGGCCACAGGCAATGATGACGATCTTTCTCAGAGCACCTCTGTACTAAGGAAAGTGTATTTCTTTCTTCAGGTCTTCTTGTGCCAACAGTTTTTGAGCAGAATTTGAAATCAATGATTTGCTCTGCCTAAAAAATCGATGGCTTTTGTATTACATACTAGAGAGAGGTCCAAGACACACACATGGAGCTGCATCTAAAAGAGTCATCGCAGTAGTCCAGAACAATCCCATGATTTTATTTCCATGAATTACACCCCTGCTTTTTTGTGGTTCCCAATCATCCAGATCTCTGTAGCAAACCATTCCTCTTTTGCAGTGGAGTGACACACACAAAGAAACCTTTTCCTGGTCCAAATATGTGCATTTGTAAGCTTTTAGTGCAAGCACCATGAATCTTGGGCGCTTTGGCTGGAGCGTTAGAAAAGGTAAGTTTGTACCCGAGAAGAAAAAAAATCCCCCGGCGAGCCAAAGGCTGAAGCAGCAGGCGTCATGGAGCCGAGCTGGCAAACGAATAAGTGGAGATGGATCTTGCGTGGGGGCTGTCAAACGCAGTAACGAGGAGAACATTCCACCAGTAAATTAAATCATATTGAAGCTGTGTTGCAAAAGGCGTTTCAAAAGCATGGAGGAAAGAAAAACCAGTCACTGGTGGTGCAAGACGGTAAGCAGCACCAATAATGACAAGTATTTCCCAAAAAATTAGGTCTCTTATTAGCATAGGATTTTCTTATACTGGCACTCTAAATCAGCTGGCAGCTGAACACATGAGCAACAGGAGCCTCAGTTTTGTCCCAGCTAGTAAACAGAACCAGTGCAGATCAAACCAAATTTCTCATGTCGGGAACGAATGCTGCTCATCAAAAAGCATCGTGATGAGCAGCTACAGGGAGACAGCCCTACAATAATCAATCATCAATCAGTCATAGAAAGTGCTTATTCTGCCTTTATACAAGGAGCTTCATTACTATATGTGCACTGTTCTCAGGAGAGAAGAGATAAAGGTTTCTTTCAATGATTAAAGCAATTGTTTCCATGCAGTAGAACACATTTAATTCTAGGAAAATACAGAACAAAACACACCCAAACCCAGGAGAAAAATACCAAACGATGGAGACTGAAGCAGCAGTATTAGCGAAGGATCCCTATTCTTCTATTCCTTACTTCATTTTAAAAATGCACGATCATAACTTTTCCAGTCTAGGAAAGGATATTATAATCCACAGCAAAATAGTCTTGAAGAATGTCGAACTTCATCTTCCCCTTCAAAATGACAGGGAATACTGCACTGGTCCACATCTTGACAGTGGAAACCGACCCAGTGAAATGTGTACCCTTTCAAAGGAAGCAGAGGGCTATTTTAAGCTCCATGGAAAAAATATTGAATTATATTAGAAGGCTGATAATAATATTAGTTTAAGGTAAAGGCTAAGTATCTAAATAAAATATGTACAATCCCCAGTATAAATGCAAAATCAGAGTGCAAAAATGGTTTGAATCTGCAGAAGTTTTTCATATTATAATTCATGAGTCTTGAGATCTGCAGATAATAATATTAAATCCCTTGGAAAGGGGGGGTGGAAGGAGCAAAAACATTTCTGCTGTTTATTTTTGAAATATAGGCATCTTCTTTCCCTTAAGTGAGCCTACAACCACCCTGGCACCTATTCTGCACCACTAAATAACAACTGGATGCTCACGCTTGGAAAGCTGGGTGAGGGAAGCAATTTAAAATTTATTTTCATAGTGGAAAATAGGTTTTGCCAAAATAGTTTCAGTTTATGAAAGGAGAGAACAGCTGTATTTGGTTTATAATAAATCTTTCACAAATCAGTAAAAGCAAATAGACAGCACAACTGTAACCCATAAAAGTGGAAAATATTAAACAACAGACAGTGAAGTTGTTAAACTTTCCCACAGATGCTGTTAGTAAAAAGCCTCTGCAGAATATGTACATGAAATGTGCATGAAAAGTGAACCTGAAGGCCAGGGGCATCGGAATGAGACAGAATTACTTATTAGAGGAATATCCTATTAAGGTGGCTATTCTGGGTACGGAGGAAGGTGTCTCCAGCAGTTTCCGACTCCCATTACTGAATGTTAGTGCAGAATAATTACTTGCTTGCCAAAAAATGAGAGGACGTTGACCCTGCAGACTTATTGAATTCGCACTGCTTGCCTCCAGGCCATGTCGGGGGTTATTCAATTTTGCCTGAGGAGGACAATCTATTATGAGAGATGAGTCAAGAAGGCATCTTCCCTGATTGCCCACCAAAACCATTATCGCAGCGCGGAGGGGGCACGAGCAGCGGGTGGACGGACAAGGCAGAGCTGATCCCGATTACCGGGGGACCAGATACAATTTGCATTACGAGCAGGAGCGGAGCTCAGGGCAATCAGCCGGGGCCGGGGCCGCCGGCCGCGCGAGCACCGCACAGCTAATTGCTTGTGCTTGGCCTGGCAACCTTCACCCTCGTGAGGAGGAGGAGGAGGGTGATTGGCTTGATCTGCAACTGGGTGAACGTTTTGACATTGACAAAACCCCACAAGTTCTCCCCAAAGGGAAGACCAAATGTTTAAGGTGCAGTACATTTTTCCACCTCTGACACCGCCTCGTTACGGCGTAATTTGACGTTGACGTTTGTCAGCCACTTAATGAGACGGAGTCGAGTCACAGCTTCATTTTAAACGAACGCACCGGCAAAACCAGCAAAAATGTTTCCGTGGAGTTAAAAACAAAACATCCTCCCCCTTGAGGATTCATTTGTGTTGGACGATAAATATGTGATCCTTGGCAACAAGCTTGCCCCAACATCAGTGGGAATCTTTCCACTGGCTTTTAATCACTTTAAATCAGTCCCCCTTTTTCAAATGAAGGTCTTGCTCTTTAAGCTTTTTAGAGGTTCCTCAGCTTTGAAAGGGGCAGTGGTGTATTACATACCTGAACGCAGTTGCTTAATTTATGGAACTAATTGGACATGTAAAATAAATCGATGTTTTCCAGTTCTCAAAGGATACGCTCTTCCCAACGTTGCCTGGTGCTAGTGAAATGGATCTGCAACCTGACTCAAAGCAAAGGGAAAAGGCTGGAAACGCTATGCGGCTCATTTAAATGTGTTGGGTTTTATCTGAACCACATTAAACTCTTTGCTTGTGAGAAAACAGAAAATCAGTGCAGGAATTCATGTGAAAACACAGGTATCCGCATAAAAAAACGTAACTGTTTTCTTAGTTCTGTTACTAGAGAAGTGGGGAATCATCCTCCTGGCCTCCTGGCACCCTATTTTCCAATATATTGGGTAGCCTGGAAGTGTAAAACTGTGATAGGAAGCTGTTATCGCCACAAAACAGTTTAACAAATCCTAACATCAAAGAAAGCCTGAAATATCTTTGTCTAGGTTTGAAAGTCAGTTGAAACCTTCAGCTAGTAAGCTTACAAAATTAAAGTCAAATATGCATTTGAAGGCCTAACATAAAGAAACCACCCTGGGTTGTTTTACTGTCCATGTTAGCATAAATTATCACCTTTAAAAAAGAAAACAGAAAATTCCGGTATTATCCATGGATCATCGAGAGCAAGGGAAAGTGGGTATAAACATAAATTAATTTATTCTGCCATGGTGACCCGTCTGTCGCTAGTTTGTGGGGACAGTTTGATGGGTAGACTGTGTATGTACCTACAAGTTACCCAGCTGATTCCTCTTGAAACCACAGCGTGGGTTACAGTGAGGGCAAACAAAGGAAAAGGAAGACATTATGTCAATCTTGTTTGCAGTGAATAAGAGCAGCCCATATTTAAGGGCTTGGTTTAAGACCTCTAGGTGTATTCAGACTGATAAAGCCAGTCCTTTCCTCCTGAAAACTCAATCCCATAATTAACAGCTCTCCTTAAAAAAGAAAAAAAAATCAAATTGTTCATAGCAACTTTTTCCATTCACATATTCCTTTCGTGAAGCAGAACGCTAATCAACAGAGTAACGACGAGATGCGTAAACACAGCTATTGGGTGTCACTTGGGCTACCTGGGACATCCCTTTTGTCCAGTTGTTGCGGAAGGACTCGGAGCTATCGTCTGTCCCGGGCCAGCTCTACCAGCCTCACATCGATCTCTCCAGTTGGGCCATCTAGAATGACAGAATGTGGCTCTGTTCAGGCACTTGATTCGCACCCTGCAGAGCTATTACAGAACTACTATAAAGCATTACGTAATATTAAACAACCACCAAAAAGCGTTCGAACCTTGCTCTGAGGAAAGCTTTCTTGGTTTTCTCCCTGGTTTTTTCTGCGGTGAGCGTTCCTGTAACAGCAGAGAGCTTCAGAGCACTGGTACAACTTCTGCCTGAAGTGAACCGAGGGATCTCTGGCCAAGATCTTCCTTGTCACATTTTCCGTGTGTCCCAAAGCACAGTCTATCCCACTCATTGCATGATGAAAACTTCTTGAGCAACATATTACTGTAATGAGATAACGATAATAATAACATTTTGCATTCTCAATTGGTGTTTATTCAGTTGAAAGCTAAGTCCCAGGTTACGTGCATGAAAAAGCTGTATTACAGCAGACTCCATTTTAATATTTACTAACTTCTTAGTGCCTGACTTGGCAACCACCAGAACATTTTTTCAGCCATAGGGGTTTTTGAAGGCTTTGTGCTCTTTGAGCAGGATTGGGGAAAGCTCTGGAAGGATTTCCTTTGGTTTACTTTCAGGCATGCTAATGAAAGAAATTGCTCTGCGGAGCCTTATACAGGCATCCAAAGGCTTCCTCAGCCACGCTGAGTTTTGAGGCACCTCTGTCCACACCAGCAAGAAACTTGCAGGTAAGGGCAGGGGATAGACTTGACTCCTTCTCCCCAAATCACGCGCAGAAAGGAAAAAAGCAATCAGCTGGCTATTGCGTTTCGCAAATAATCGCTAACAGCAGTGGAACGGTGACAGCTGAGAATCTTCCTTGGCGGCAGGGGAGAGCAGCACAAAAAGGCAACTTTTCTGCCATCCTGGTTTTCCTTGTTTGGTCTCTTTGGGTCTGCTGGGAGGGCAGGATGAGCAGCGATACGGTGCTAAAATGGCTCTGTGTTTTGCCAACATAAAGATTACCTTCCTGGCATACTTAGCACAATCTGCTAGTGTTACATAGTAAACCCCAACTATTTTGTGTAGTCTCCACAAATGCCATCTACCCACCCTTTCCACAGAGACCACACCACTTTGCATCTCAAGATCACATTGGCATCTCTCATCTTTACAAATACCTGAAGATTATTCTGCAGATGAAATACATTTTTAATGATTCATTCTCCATCGCAAGCCTGCCCCACCCTAGAGAGAGGTCAAAATGCTTCGGCTAAATCTGGTTTTAGTTCCAGTAGAAAATATGACTACTGGCCTTCCAAACTTGTTCTAAGGAAAGATATTTAAATGCGGCTTTTTTTGCAAAAGTGCTAACAGATAGTTACCATAGCGGAACCACAGCATTTCTGTGGCCCCAGTGGCTTCGCTGTAGATGCAAGTATTTTCCAGGTGATATTCACAGCCTGTGGTCCCTGGGGAATGTACTCGAGCACAAGATAGATCTGCACAACCCACAGAAAAGAAAAACCGCAGGACAATCACGTACCTTCCAAAGGGCTGGTTACCAGCAGTATATGGCTGTTTATGGCCAGAAAAAGCTTTAATGAATGAGGAAGAAGCGTTCCCTCTTGTTAAATCCCTGACAAGGATATTCTAGAAGTAGGCGCACCAAATAGATTTCTCTTCTCCTGGGATTTTTTGCTTTCTTTCCTACTAGGTGACCAGCCTTACTAATATGCCCTTCTGTAATGTTTCCTTTATAAGAGAGTCAGATGAAACAGAATTGACAGGACAGAAAAGAGACACATCGCTCAACTTTGCCCCTTACTCACAGTTCTCTTGTGAAACCGTCAACAATTTTGCACGACTAAAGGCAGGAGGATTTGGCAGAGGAGGTGACCTCCTGTCCCGCACTGTAAAGAGACACCCGGTCATCCACATTCTGCCATGGCAGAAAAGGGCTCTTCTAGCATTTTACATAAAATAAAGTTACTCCTCTGAGGGGTTTGGTCCTTTATTTTCAAAAGCAACCTTCCTCCTACCACTGGAAGCGCCTGGAACTCAATCAGCACCTCATCTGGAAGGATTGACTTGAGACATTGATTCTTGAGGTGCTGGATTAAGGCAGTAGGAGCGAGGCAGATTGATCCCATTTGTAGATTTGTCTCTCAGCTTTTATGCTACAGAAACCATTTTTACATTTTTCAAGTCCTTTTTTCGGTCTAGCTTTTAAGAGAGAAAATGCTTTTCCCTGAGGTCATTTTAGATTTGCAGATGTAAAAGTGTGTCTGTGGCCATTTCAAGGAGCTGATCATCCCAAAATGGAGTAGAATTTGATAATTCCGTGAATTCACTAATTGCAGCCAATGCTTCAGTTTTATTTGTGGTCTCATATTAAATAAGGATTTTGTTTAAACATATTTTGGAAACAAGCTTTTAGAACATCAGCATATTCCACTACATAAATTACTGGTTAGACACTCTTTTGTGCAAGAAGGTTGCTTATCTAATGCAGTGCAACAAGTCCAAAAAGACTCTTTGTCATGGGTTAACCCCAGCCAGAGACTAAACATTCACGCAGCCACCCACTCGCTTCCCCCCACGGTTGAGATAAAGACAGTTTAATAGGACAGAAAGGAAGAAAAAAAAACCCTCACAATAATAATAACAAAAGAATTGGAATATGCAAAACAAATGATGCACAATGCAATTGCTCACCACTTGCCAACCAACGCCCAGTTAGCTCCCGAGCAGCGATCCACACCCCCCCCAGCCAACTCCCCCCAGTTTCCATACTGGACGTGACGTCCCATGGTCTGGAATAGCCCTTTGGCCAGTTTGGGTCACTGCCCTGGCTGTGTCCTGTGCCAGCTCCTTGTGCCCCTCCAGCTGGGCCTGAGAAGCTGAAAAATCCTGGACTTAGTATAAATGTTACTTAGCAACAACTGAAAACTTCAGTGTGTTATCAACATTCTTCTCATACTGAACCCAAAACATAACTCTGTACCAGCTACTGGAAAGAAAATTAACTCTATCCCAGCCAAAACCAGGACAGACCCACATCTCAGTATTTTCATTCACTACAGTCTTGCAACCACATGAGCAATTATAAAAGTGATCTGAATGATGCCTATTTCCCTGTGCTTTTTGGAAGATCTGAAACCAGGAGAAAAAGCAGATGCTATGATTCTTTTGAGAGCTAGATCTTTTCATGTTACATGTTCCTTCAGTAGCTTTTCCTGTTGTTCATGGCGAGAGGGAAGTGCTTCTGCTGAATTCTGTTAGAGAAGGGTTAAGTAGAGCCACAATCTGGTAACTGTAAAGATGATTTGTAGAATGGTTGGTCTTCAATTTTATGATCTTAAAAGTTCATGTTAAAACCGAAATCCCTTTTTAGGTACCATTTGCTATCCAGTACACTTCTCCATTTATAAATGCAGCACTATGCAGAGTCTTAAATTAAATGTATATGATCACAGAACAGTATGTAATGAGATCTGGGGTTGTTACTGATATTATATTATTAAGCAGATTTAGGTTTGTATGCCCATAGAATAGCTTTGCACTTGTTCAGTTCACTCTTTTATTGCCTTAGAGGTTTTCTATTTGGTTTTCTATGAATTGCAAATAACTCACAGCAATGCATTCTTTGCAGAGAAACTGGCACCATAAAGCTCTAATGCTGGCTGTGTGTTTTGGATGCTTCTGGGGTAGGAATAATACGAAACACCAAACCTAGTTATTAAAGGAGCCATTTCTTTTGTCATGCGGTGACATGAGGCATCACAGTAAGGCATAAGGCCAAGTTTTGTTTCCAGCCTTTGGTCAGATAATGTAAGTTGGCCAGGGCACAGGAGGATATTTTAGCGCAAGGCTTTTGCTTGGCGGGCACTAAGGAACTTGTCGCTTACTTTGGCTGTTTCATGCTGCCAGATAACAAGATTGTTTCCTAGTCTGTTGCTCACTGCTGCTTTGCTTGGTGCATCTCTCTCCTGCCTGGTAACAACTTCTTCTATTCTGGTCCTGCTTTTCTGCCAGCAACCACTTCTAGGGTGGTTTTCTGTAAATGGACAAACCCTTACAGTATTTGCTAGTTAAAGAATGCAAAAATTTTGTCATTAGTAACGTAAACCTCCCATTTGGAGTCTTGGCTTGAGCAACAAAAATCTTGTGGATTAACCACTTTCACCAGCGAGAGGCTTTCTGATGAGCTGCGGGAAGAAGTGTATGCTTGGCGGTAGGTCTGCAGTAAACAGCTGGAATTTGCATGTGGTGAATTAGCACCAAATAAAATCCCCCTTTTTTTTTTTTTTTGCTTAATTATCCTTGCATACTCAAATGGATCTATTAAACGTTTGTGCAATAGAAATTGGTAAACCCACACATGCACAGTGAGTGGGTTTTGATTGTGCACGGACTGAGATTTGTCTGCTCTGCTGGTGGCAGGGCCTGTGCAGGTAATGTGATGAGGAAGGGAGCACTGCATTCCCAGACTCATCCTCGGCAGGCAGGGATGCCCTCAGCCGGACTGAAGCACTGCAGCCACTGGAAGCCCTTGCTTCAACTCTGAATCTTCATCTACTTCACATTAACTTTGAGACCTACTGGTTTGAATCCTATGAAGCTGCAAGCATAAGCAGGTTTAAGATACACTGCATTTATATTTCACCGGCTTTTTAGTAGTTGGTTTTCTCTAAAGAGGTAGTAAAAGGTGAAATGTTTCTGACAACTGTTTGAAGTCCTTATTTCTCTGAAGATGGCAAGAGGGCTTACGGGTTCCTTACAGCTGATGTTGCATTTCTTTCTTCTTTGCAATTTAGGGTGAGATTTCTAAAAGCCTTTTTCAGTTGGAAGCCTAGTGATGTTTTCCAGAATGTCGAAACAGGTGAGACATCAAGCTTCCAATAATTTCTTTTCAGCACTGAAATGCCTCTCAGTACTTAAAGAGGATGTATTTATGGAAGAGCCTGGTTTGGGGGGGTGCTGATTTTGTTTAAATCTTGAACTTAATTTTCAAAAGAATGGGGACTATTAGAAGAGAACTGGTATGGATTTTAATGACAAGTTCCCCCACCTGCCTTCAGTTCTTGAGAGAATGTGAAAGAAAACAGCAATTTTCAGCTTTTTCCTCCCCTGTTGCTGTTTATCTACTTGAACAGAATCAGTTGGAGAAACAAAAATCTCTTCTTGCTAATTAGTGATTTCAGATAGTAGCAATCTAACAGTCAGAAAAAATACTGCCTCTGGAATTCTTTACCCTCCCTTTTGAGCCAAGGAGTTATCACAACTGCTTACGGATTGATTTCTGGCTACTATCATGACATTAGTGTCAGAGTGAGCAGTGAAAGTTAGGCTCCCAAATAACTTTTTAAGTGCTTAAAAATACTTGGGTGAGTCCTTTGAGGAAGGAGCATGGGTAAAATAGGCTACAGGGAAATTACTTAATTGAGAGAGAGCTGATTTGAATGAGAGTGTGGATTCTAAAACCCTGTCAGGGTGCTTTTAGGAAAATGGTAGTGTCTATGAAGAGTGAGATCTATGATAAGCATTTAAATAGCTTACTTTAGAGTAGGAGACAGAAGATACTTGGAGAATTTAATTTATTCAGTACTAGAGAGAGGAGTTTTTTAAAGTGGTGAATTTTTCTTTTAAAAAGGGGAGAGAATATTGGGGCAGGGGGAAGATGCTGTTAATTTCACGAGTGGTTTTCGTGATACCATCTTTTTTATTTCTTTAAACAAAAGCATTAATTGGAACGGAGGAGGAAGTTTTTCTCTTTCTTAGAGACTTGGCATTTTATTTCTGGCTAAGACTGAAAGCTATTGTTGCCCAAGTTGACGCTAAACTGGCAAATCTATGAACTGAAGCCAGTATTGTTACTTGGATCTAAATTTGTAAGGACATTTGTCTTGTTGAGCATATAGTTTACCTCAAGGGCAGAGTTATACTCTAAAGATTATTTGTACAGGCTTACAGCTGAAAACGTTGCTTAGCTTATTGACACATGACATTTAAAGCGCCATGCTGATTGAAGGGAAGAATAATGGCAAATGATGAATATGTCAAATGATCATACAATAGGCACGGTCTTCACCTGCAGGCTCGCTGCTTTTTGGCAAAGAGCAGAGCTTTCCTACAGTGGCAGCTAACATCACAAGGAGGAAAGTTTCCAGCGAAGACTATGATTTTGAAAAATTGCTTTTATTGTGTTTTTAGGGAATCAACTGTTTCAGTGACAGATAAGGCTGGGCTTAGCTATGGATGGTATCAGTTTGACTTAGAATTCATTTTAATTCACGTTACGAGAGTGGTGCAAACCCGCAGGCACCTAGCTCAACTTACAACTAATTTGTATTGAAATTGGGAATTACAATCTAAAAATCAATCTAAATAAATTAAATTAGTCTAAACAAAAGCAGTGCCCGTACAGTAGGTTATCCTGATTTAAGTATGGCAGTTTGTGAGGGCTTGCTTGCCCACAGAGCTTGCTTTCTTTTAACAGTATTCCATGTAAGTTTTTGGCTACTGGCAGGGAAGGAGAGCCACTTTCTCTGCCTTCTGTGTAGAAGGAAGTTCTTTTGGAAAACTTCCTGGATCTGCTGAGGAATAGAGAGAGAAGTAACAAAATTTGCTATTTGACATGGCAGCTGGAAATCCAGCATGTGTTAAAGGATTGTAGATGCCTTTGAATAGAACTGATTTCAAGATGTGAATTAGCAAGGACCCCATTCGACCTCAACTAGTGAATGCTCCAAAGAACTTTGCAGGCTTTCCTGTCCTTTTGAGGAGTTGTCATGTCTATAAATTACCTAATTTAACTAAGTATTGGCCGTAATGTCTGAAAAACATTGGATGAAATCTGGGAAGGGGACAGGTAAGAAAGTGCTGCCTAGTCTTCAGTGTTCAGCAGTCGTAGTAGCAGTGGGTGGTTGGGACTGGTGTTAATGCTTTTTCACTTCATCTTTCCTGTGAGCTGTTACTTCTGCTTAGTTACAACCCTCGGCCTAAGTGTAAGTCTCTCCACGCTTCCCTGGGATCATGGAAGGGTAACGATACAACAGTGCACAGTAGAAAATAGTTCAGGTGAAACACTTAAATCCACACCGTCAACTTACTTTGTTCGCTTATTATTCCGTGTGTTGTTACCACTGCCTCTGGAAGTGAGGTAACTCCCAAACAAAAATCACAAGGCGTTAAGCTAGTGAGACAGCTGTTAGAGTAAGGAGATCTGAAGAATTCTTCAAATGTTGGTTGATAAATACAGTATATTCCATGTTTATATAATTGTGTGGTAGAGGTTACAATAACTCTACCCATAGTGTAGTTGTATGCGTCTCATTTAAGAAATCCCTTAATTCTTCTGTTGGTGGTTTACACTGGTTACATGTAATCGTATCTGATCCTCACAACATACCTGTGAGCTAAGGAAGTACCATCCTTGGAATGTGCTTTGGGAACAGACGTACAGGGAAATTCTTCCTTAAATTGACTTGAAAATAGTGGTTTCCTTCGTTCTTTCTTCAACTGGTATTTATTGCCAGACTGGACTGAATGAAGATCCAGTATATATCTGAAGATATAGTATAGGTATAGGTGGACCTGTGCTAGATTTGAGTCCATTTTTATGTTTGTAGAAAACCCAGCATCAGGTCATTGGAAAGGGGAGCCTCCTTCCTAGTGGGCAAGAGCACTTAGCAGTGCTGTTCCGTCAGCAGGGAAGCCCCGGCTGCCCACGAGGACAGGGCAAGAGCAGAGGAGTCGGTCAAGCACAAGAGAGAAGTGGGAGGATGGAGAAACCATGGAGCAGGAGTGAAATCGAATGGACCAGAGGAGGAAGGGAATAAACTGCTTGGATATTGAGAAATTGCTTGCTATTCTGTTTCATAAGTAATTTCAGTAAATTCACACATAGAAAAAAAATAAATAATCGTGGGCAGTAACTCCTTTAGAATACCAGTATAGGCAGAACGAGACTGCTCAGTGTTAACTGAGTGCTGCGAGTGGTTTTATTTGAGCCATGCAGTTATACCAGCCCCACACAAAGTGAAGCTTTTAGACCATATGTGAAAATCTTCCTTAGAAAATCGGAATTTTCAGTGACTAAAACAACTAATTGTTAAATTTGTTGAGGGACCTTAGATTAAGGTGCTTTGATTGTGAATTCTTTCCAGATGTTGTACCAAAAAGCTGAGTAAGGTTTGAGCTGGCAGGTTTTTACAGGAAAAAAGCAGTGGCCATTCTGCTACGTGGTTTGTTTGCAAATACGATTACTGCCTGTCTGATTTAGGATTGAGTGGGGAGGAAGTTAGAAACATATTTCAGGGTAGCAAAAGCAGCAACTAGATTTTTAAAATCTCGTCCATCTCAGGCTTTGAAACTTCGTCTCAGCCAAGGGCTGGGGCCACTGCCGTGTTCTGGTGTGTACTGTCTCCTCTTCTGTTACCCTGCACTTCACTTTCACAGGCAGGTGCCAAGAAAAACTAACACTTATACAGCATTTTGCTTTGTCAAGATCTGAGTCCTTGTTTCTGTGGCTTGTTCTCTCTGTCTAAAAGAAGACACAGAGATGGTCCCACCTCAGCCTAATCAATATCCTGCAGTATTTTTAGCCAGTTTCCTTAGCTGTAGGGAATTAATCCAAATTCAAAGAGTTGCCTCTCCAAGTAAGTGTCTTGACCACCATTAGGTTGTGGAGTATGTTATTTTTCTTACTCTGCTGAAGATTTTATTTTGTTGTAGTTACCTTTTCTCAGCACGGTGAACAGGACAGACCAGTTCTTGGGTGAGTTGCTCTTCTGGTATGAGGCAGATGGAAATTTTTCTCCTAGCTCTGCTGGTTCACGTTAGTTTTCCTTAGCTGAGAGGGGTGAACAAACCTTTCACTTATTTGTATGTGTTGGGTTTCTGGGAGGTGGGATGGGTGAGTTGTGTTTTGTGTTCTTTGGTGGGTGAAGTGTGTTTTGCAGAACATCTCACAGGAAGAAAACCTTAGTATCCCAGACCAGGTAAGCAGTGACTATTATCTCAGCCAAGCAGACGCTGCTTCTGTGGCTCAGTGAAGTTATGGTTGTTGCAGGAGGAGTGTGCCAGCCAGAGGGACATTTAAAGCCCATGGCCTGAAGGTATGAGTAGTCACCTGGGAGGATGGGGAGCAGAATTTTAGTCCTTGCTTTGACCTGGCTGAAAGCTGGTGGTTAAGAAGGTCGTTTCCTGTATTTCTGGTGATATGTCCCTTTTCCTGGGGCTGCAGATGCTTGCTTGCTTTCTTGCTTTCTAAAGCAGTTCTTTGTATCCACGAGGAGACTCACAGGGTAAATTCTTGTATTAATCCAGAAGTTCTTGTCCTGGCCTGTCATGTGGAAAAATGAATGTGTTCAGGCACACTTTGTAGGTTTTTGGCCTCATCTCAGAATGTCTGTTCACAGCAGGCCCTTGTCCTCTTACAGCTGGTCTCCTTTTGGCTAACTTCCTTCTTAGCCCAGTAGTTTTGTCACTGACCCGACTTAGGAGAAATGTGTCTGTAGGTGACAGGCTTCTGCCTATTTGTGGAGTCACTTTTTTCCCCCCATCGTGTTCTACTTTGTATTAGGTCCTTATGCTGGAGGAGAGGCTTCCTGGCACGTTACCCCCCTTGAGAATGCAAGGGAACAAGCTGCAGTTGTGTTACTGGAGAGGTTAGTGGGCATTTCTTAGTCTCTGCAGTGTCCTTCATTTTCTGTCTGTCTTGCTTTAGGCTAATTAGCTGCCACGTAGATCAGAGCAGGAGGCCATCAGGAAATGGAATGGTTGCTTCAAAGCCTTGTGCGCTGCAGTGGTTTCAAAGGAGTGCAGATGACTGATGCTCTGGATTCTGCTGTCCTGCCTTCGCCTGCAGCGAAGGTTGGGTCCTTAAGGTCCCGCATGTGCTGCAAATTGACCTACCCATCAAGCTATCACTTGTAGGACTAACTTACTGCCTCCTGTTAGCTAATCCAAAGCGGAAGCTACAACAGAAGATAATTCTCTAGAGCTGGTGAGTCCCTAAAAGCCCAACTAGTGAATCTGTCATCACTTGCTGTGTAAGAAGCCCAAGTTAGCCTGCAGCATTGTTCTTTTATGTAAGAGAGGGGAAATGGCTCTGGTCCAGGTGATCCAGAAGCCTGAGGAGCCACACCATCCTGTGATGTTGGCCTGATTAGCTGTAAATAATCCTGGCTCAACTGCCCTGTTCTGTGTCTTTGCCCTTTGCTGGTTTTTTGGTGAGGGGAGGGAGAAGGATGTTTCCCAGCTACTAGGATATCTCCTGTGCTTATGAATGGGACTACCTGTACTGTGATCTGTGCAGAAGTGGTTTTGGTGCATGCATGGAACGAAGTGTGGAGGGAGAGAGTGGGTTTATGAATGCTTGTACAGAAGCATCTGGATAATTAACTCAGCCACTAGGTCGGAGCATTTAAATCCTTATAGACATTTTCTGTGGGAAATATAGCATAATCATCTCCTCGGGCACGCAAGAGAGGCACAGTTAGATGCTGACTTCTGCCTAAATTTCAGGAATTTAGGAGTCGTTTTTGAGTCTCACCTGGAATACTTTATTTTGGTATCACAAGGATTTAAAACTAGTCTTACTGCCAGGGTAACACCACTATCACCAGGCTGTTTTTACTAGCTCATCTGTCTTCACTGACAAGCTGGCACGGCGCAGTGAGGGCCCAGGTCGGTTTTGCAGGAACAAATGCTGATTAGCAGTGGGGGGCAGGAGCGGACACTGACCGAAGTCGCAGAGGGTATTCCAGGATAGCACTGATACTCTGTTTCAGGTACTCTCATGGGAGCATCCTAAGCCTTGCATATTAGTTAACCTTTCCCATAGTTGCTATATGTGAAAGGTCTTTGATCTGTGAATGAGCCCAACACATGGTGCTTGCTCACTGTATGTTAGCAGCAGAGATGTTATTTTTAGCTCCTAAATTCTTTTTCTCCTTCACTGTTAGAGCTGAAAGACCTTTCGTCCTTAAGACAGGCAACCATAGTATATGTGGGACAACGTGTTATAGAAGGCTAACATCTCTATTGGGAACAATTTTTTTTTCAAAATGGGTAAGTGGCTTTTTAAATAGCCATTAAAAATCTAAATAAAGTAGTCTTGTTTTAAAAAGTTTTAAAAAGAACTGTTATCTTTGGAACATGTAATTTACTGAACTCACTACAGTAATCCTTGATTTAGAACAATTACTGCACTGAAGTACTTGCTTTTTTTCCCTTTAAAAAACAAAACCAAATCCCAAACCAAAAACCAGACAGGTTTCCAGCAAAGGCTGGTATAATTGACAGGAATGGAAACGTAGCTAAGTCTTGCAAAACTCCAGTATACAGTTGCTGTCTTCTCAGAGGTCTTTTCTGCCGCCATCTGAAAACATTCCCTTGCCTGGTCACTTGGTTTGCTTTTTTTTTTTTAACTGTATCGGGTTTGCATGGCAAGGTTTTGGTAGTGGGGTGGCTTCTGGGAGAAGCTGCTGGAAGCTTCCCACATGTCCCATACAGCCAATGCCAGCCGGATCCAGGACGGACCCGCCTCTGGCCAAGGCCGAGCCCATCAAGCGAAGGTGGTAGCGCCTCAGGGATGACATCTTTAAGAAGGGGGGGGAAAAACTGTGCAACAGCAATTGCAGCCAAAGAGAGGAGGAGGAGATGCTGCAGGCGCCGGAGCAGAGGTTCCCCTGCAGCCTGTGGTGATGAAGACCACGGTGAGGCAGGCTGTGCCCCTGCAGTCCATGGAGGTCCACGGGGGAGCAGATCTCCACCTGCAGCCCATGGAGGACCCCACGCCGGAGCAGGTGGGTGCCCGAAGGAGGCTGTGACCCGGTGGGAAGCCCGCGCTGGAGCAGGCTCCTGGCAGGACCTGCGGATCTGCGGAGAGAGGAGCCCACGGAGCAGGTTTTCTGGCAGGACTTGTGACCCTGGGGGGGGACTCACGCTGGAGCAGTGTGCTCCTGAAGGCCTGCCAGCCCGTGGGAAGGACCCACTCACTCTGGAGCAGTTTGTGGAGAACTGCAGCCCGTGGGAAGGACTCCTGTTGGAGAAGTTTGTGGAGGACTGTCTTCCGTGGGAGGGACCCCATGCTGGAGCAGGGAAGAGTGAGGAGGAGCAGCAGAGACAGTGATGAACTGATCCCAACACCCATTCCCTGTCCAGCTGCACTGCCAGGGGGAAGGGGTAGAGAAAATTGGGAGTGGAGCTGAGCTCAGGAAGAAGGGAGGGGTGGTGGTGGGGAGATTTGGGTTTATTTCTCATCATCCTACCCTGATTTGATTGGTAATAAATTAAACTGATTTCCCCAAGTCAAGTCCATTTTGCCTGTGATGCTAATTGCTGAGTGGTCTGGCTTAAGAGGAAGCTGTTTTATAACATTTTTAATTATGAAATTTCTTATGCAACAGAGTTTAAGGGTCAGTTAGTTACAAACAATCTAATCACAAGACTTCCTTAGGCAGCAACTCACCTATCTCATTTCTTGTAGCTTGGCTCAGCCCAGTCTCGCACCAAGCAAGGTTTGGGAGCTAGAATACGAGGTATGCTGATTCAATGTACAGTTCATAATACTCCTTTTGCAGTGGTGCTCACAAACCATTGGAATAGTTTATCTGTGCCTACAGTGTTTTTTTGCTTTTGAAGTCCTTCAGTAGAAGTCAGGCAGCTGTGTCTGTTTTTCATAGCTGTTGGAATACCAGTCCCTGACCAAAAGGGGAAAGGTGTCAGAGAAGTTCCTCGTAGTGTTTGGGGCTTGAAAGACTCAGCTCCTGCGTTTCCAGTTTTGAAGTGTGCAGAGGAGCTGCTTGCTCTTGCAGGAATGTCTGACCGGCACTACTGGCAGTAGGCAGGGCATGCTGACTCTCTGGATCTGACACCGTGAAACCAGGCCCTCCACAGCTGATGCTGCAGCCAGCTCCAGTCCCTGACTGTAAGGTAATTTATACAGCTATAAGAAGTTTAACTGTAGGCTCCTACCTTTTGTGTGGGCATGGACTGCATCCAGAAAGAAGGGAATCTATATTCCTAATCATCCGCTTAAAACCACTGCTGCATTCACTTAAGATTGTAGTAGGAAACTGGAGGGATCACAGACCCTGGTACTTCCACGTGGGCCAAATCTAACAGAGAAGTGCAAGGGAGCACTGAGCTGGCCCCTTCCTTACTCCTAGTGTGAAAACAAGAGACTTTGCTCTCTTGAGGAAGGAACAGACAGTCATCTTCCAAAATGACTACTTCAAGTGAGCAAGCAGCTGAACAGACACATTGCATTTCCTACAAGGGAAGACTCAGTCAACAGTCTTCAGCCTCAGAAGGGACTGTGCCTTCCTGGGCTTGTTTCTACCTTTGAGGGATTCTAGCACAAGCCCTTCTCTCTTTTTTTTTTTTTTTTAAGCCAGACAATTGACTTTAGTTTTATTACAAAGCTTTTATTAAAAAACAAATGCTCAGCACATTAACTCAAACTGGAATGACAAAAAAAAAAAAAATCAGTTGACAGTATTTTTGGCAAAGGCTGTGCCTTACTATTTTAAAAAATGGGTACATCAATGCTCATTTCAACAACTGGCATAAAATCCCACTAACAGGCTAACAAAAACAGATACAAATACAGAACAATTGAAGTAATAATTCAAGTGCTGGGCTTTTTACAAGGAGAAGGGGAATGGGTGAGAAGGAGAACTCACTGCAGTCAGATTTGCTGGATGTATTGCTTATGTTTACAGAGTAGATGATGCAAGACTGATGTGTCTACTGACCAGCTGACTGTTGTTACATTTATTTAGTTCTATAGGACACTGTAGTATATAGACTGAGAGGCCACTATTTGTTACAAATAGTTTAACAAAAAAGCCACCTTTTTTCCATACAGGTTTTTCCTCTTGGCAGAAAAAAAAAAAAAAAGAAAAACCCCTTTTATTTAAAAAGTATTTCAGATTTCTGACACTTGTTTAAAAGCTCATACCTAGTAAAATATACACCAAAGAAATTACAAACTAAAAGTTAAAATATAAAAGCATTCAAGTTTCTTAAAAAAAGCTAAAACCAAAAATTGATCCTGTCGCACCATTAAATAAAAAGAAGGTTGAGTGTGTCATCCTGGTCCAGGCAAATTCCATTCCTCCATGTGCTGTATGGGGCAGCTGTGGTCTACGTCATTCTGTTGGCTGAAGCAGGCAGAGACAGCCGCGCTACTTTGCTGACTCGATATGGACACAGATGAGACGGGGGCTTAAGAGTGCAAGGCAGAGGTGGAGTGAAGACAAAAGCTGCTCTGCTGACCCAGGAGCTCATGTGCTCTACTTATATCGGGGCTGGACCTCGTGATAGTGAAGGATTTTGGCAGTGATTGTCTTTATGATTCAGTGTCTCTAGCAGTGACATCAGGGTGAATGACATCCTAGACAGACTCCTTGGGGTGGTCTGTGTGGATGAAGGACACACCTAGGGTTTAACAAGCTTCCATCTCCAGAAGGGGTCCTGGTGTCGCCGCCTTTGCTTTGCAAGTTGAGAAAGCATTTCTTTTCCCACCTACAGCGAGGGGAGAGAGAAAGAGAGTGATAAAGACTATATGAAGCTTTTTTAAATTATTATTTTAAATCCTTCAAAGAAGCCGGTGCTGGGTCACTGTAACTCTACGACAACTCTATTAGTGGAACATGCATTTGCAATGTCCAGGTTAAGTGCGGAGTATTGCTATTTGCTCTTGCTTGAAGTCCGCAAGAGTATTTATGGAGAGTACTTTGGATTGTAACTAGATGTCCACACCAACTAGAAAGCTATTCAGACATTCAACATATTACAGAAGTAATTCCCTTTTGTAGTGGATTTCATTTATCTACAACATTTGACCCAGATATCCGTTACAAAACTAGACATCCTCAGGCTTTGGTATGACAGTTGCTGAAGTCAATTAAACCTCTGCTTCGGAGCCTCAAGCTCTACTCCCTGCAGCAATGGAGAAATGCTGTCTTCTGTAAACAGCTGGGTGGAGGAATGTGGTGGGTGAGGCTTCTGTGAACGCTGACCCTACCACGCAGCCACACGACTGGGGACGATTCGTTATGCTCTTCAGCGGGGTGGGGAACATCTTCCAGTTGCGATTACCAACTGCCACTTACCTAGCAGTAAAGTTCACTAGGATCTTGGAAAGATTGATGTTTTTAGAGCACGTGGAAAGGCCAACATACAGATACTGCTCAGCCAGAGAGGAACCCTTCTTCATCATTAGGTCTCTGGGTTACGTCAGGTGACTTAGGCAATTGCTAACTCAACCATCACCCCTGCCCTTCTGACCCAGACAACTGGGTTCTAACAGGGACTCCACCCAAAGACTGTCTAGCGAGTCAGGCGTTTTTCCACAGACGGACACACGCTCTCCAGTAATGGTCGCAGGATTAGCGGTATCTCAAAAAATCTATGTTAACTTCTAGGCCTCCAGGTACTACTCAGCTGCCAAACAAGTAGAGGGTTCAATGAGCAGAGCTTTTGAGAATGACCAGAATTAAGACAGGAATGCGCTTTGGTGGAGAAGGTGAGTGAATTTGCACCAGAAGAAACACAAAATGCTTAGTCACACAAAACAGATACACTGCCAGCACCTTGAATCACACACGGCAAGACGGAACAAGTTTTTGAAGACATGGTCTAAACCACAAGTCAAAGTTCTGTTAGACTAATCATAATAGATAGACTGTTTGAGCCTGTAAAAGCCACAAGCAGAAATTAATCAGCAAATATTACAGCAGCAGTATTTAAACCAGGGCCATTTGTAACTGGGCACCCACCTCCCATCTGCGGCAGCTCCCGTGTAAGCCGTTACGACGCAAAGCACTTTGCCCGTACTGGTTGAGTGCAGCTCCTGAATAAGGAGTTACGCAGGCTAATGTACTCCCCAGCGTAGAAAGCCTCCAAAACTGATTGTGGACCCTGTGATTTTAGTGAGTACAAGCTGAGGCCCCGAAATCTTACTAAAGAAGTTGACTCCTCATCAGAGGCCACCCACAGGAGCATGGTTTTAGTGGAAAGGAAAGTTGAGGACACGGAAGTTCAGCTGCAAACTGAGTAAGGTGGAAAGAACAAGCACAGATTTACATCAAACCATCCTGTATAGCTTTAACTTGAAGGACACTCTCCCCTCCCCCGATACATAATGAGTAACTTTCACCTGCTGCTGGTAGCCATAAAAGGGTATTTAAAGCCACTGTGGCCTCTGAAACAGTACAGCTGAAAGTCCACTGGCAAACCAGCAGCTTCAACAGAGGTGGTCTGTATTGGCTAATTCAGTTCCTATTTCCTCACAAAACCAGCCTAAGTCCCAACTAAAAAAAGCCTTCTGAGCTTCCTGCCTTTTTTTTTTTTTTTTTATAAAGTAGCACAGTGCTCCGTAACACATGCGGATCAAAGAGCTGCGCCGGGCTCTACCTTTCCAAGGAGCACGAAAGAGGGGCCAAGCAAACAGCAGAGGAACACTGGGGAGAGCACCCTGCAGCTTTATATTTATTTTGTGCCTTTTCATCCCAGATTTTCAAAGGTTTGGTCCAGGTTGCTCTTCCTGGGAAGGTTTTCCTCTCAGTCTTACATGAAAACATTCAGCTTCCTGTTGAGGAATGGCCTTGAGGCGCCAGGCCAGTAGTTCACAGCAGTCTGATACAAGTGCTGTGATTCAGAGCTACTCCCCATTAGCAGCCAGGAATGTCTACTTCACTGAAGGAAATGAAATGCTCTTCTGTTGAGATGGTTCCCTGCCTCCTCCCCCCTTCCCTTACCAGCAAGCTGTCTTTGAAGTCAGGAGGTTAAAATAACGACCGCGGCCTTGCTCTGGCCCTCAGCTTTTTCCATCTTCTTTTTCCAGTGGCCATCGCTGCTTTCTCAATCCAAACACAGCACCCGCCTCCTTTCCGTAGCCCCTCGCGGCACCTAATTATCCCCCGCTCCAATAGAGAGGCTGCAGACGCTACTGCAGTCCTGCACCGGGGTCAGGCACAGTGAAGCCCCAAATACTTTTATTTTTCCTGCGAATACTGCAATACAGCAAATTACACAGTAGCTGTTCTGAAAACAGCATCTAGAACCCAGCCTTTCCCCAGCTGCCCATTAAGGCTACACGCTGGAAATTGCTTCTACTGCTGATAAACCAAGTAATACCTAAACCATACGAATGACGATGGTGTTGCCTTACAGATATAAAACAGGTCAAATCAGGATTCTTTTCAAGAAACCACAGGCATGTGCTAAGGAGACTGAAGACTTCCCACATCTAAGGCTTCACTGGGGGCTGTAGCTGAAGTCTCGCCAGGCGAGGCATGCCCTAGCAAAGCCCAATCCACAAGCGAAGTCGGCGCAATCAAAGACTGCAATTACAGCTCCCTGGCTGTGGTTAGGCTTCAAAGAAAGTGCTGCAAGTCACATTTTACATATGTGAAGTCTTGAGCCTGAGCCACAATAGGAGGTACTGTCTGTGCCATTTGCAGTGTACATCTGACTGCAGGAGGAAAGGAAAAAAAAAAAACCAGAACCCACCTCCAGTAAGAAACAAATACAATTCTAAAGTAATTCAGTGTAGAAAGAAAAGCCTTACTACTGACGGGATAGAACTGTATTTCAGGAATCACTACAGTAAAACTAAAGCCTCCTAACAAGCCTGGGCTCCATGGCTGAGGGCAAGAGCATCGGAGGGGGATGAGAAGCCGTCCCCGCGCTTGGGAAGGAGATGGATTGAAGGGTGGGTCTGCAAGGGCCTTCTCCTCCTCCTCTAGTCTGCAACTCATCTCCATTTTGCTAGAACAAGGGAGAGGATTATGCAGCTTCATCCGGGTCATGCTAATCGGAAGAGGTTATGGAAGAAAGCCAAGAGTGTCTGGGTCGGTACAGGGGTAAGTACAGAGTGAAAGAGATAGCTAACCCTCACAGGAAGCAAGAAAAAGTAAAAATTTTAAACCAGGTACTTTTTTCTGCACCTTTCCCCACCATAGGTTGTTTTCATACAGTTGTCAGAAGAGGCAAGACAACATATAACAGCAGTTCTATGTATTAAAAACAAAAAAAGTCAGTCTCCAAACCTTGCTTTTAATCCAGTACTTCAAACAACACGGCAAACTCGGGGACCTGGCAGCTGAAACCGTCATTTTCTTTTGAAGTCCAAACCGAACATGTTCAACTTACTGCCAGGGTTTATCCAATACTCCAGAAACTTGGGTATGCAAACCCAGGTCATTATTTATCAGAAAGGTTCACGCTGTTTGCGAAGCCCCTTTGTATTTTCTTTAGCAGCAGAGCTGTGGGGAGAGTTTCAGGCGCAAGCAGATAGCAGCCGGCGCGGCAGTCTGCTCCTCTTCCTGCCCAGCTGTGCCATGGTTTGTGGGGTTAGCCTGAACCAGATCCTTGAGCTGTTCTGGGCAAACAAAAACAAACACTCCGCAACCTTTGTTGTTTCTAAACAAAAAAACCCCACCACCTCCCAGCAAAACCCCAGTCCTTTTAGTAACGCCATTTGCTGCAGGGTCCCAGCGGTTGCAGCACATGGATGGAGGGACCTACGGGACGCGGGAAGAGCCCTCCCTGCAGGAGCTGGGTACCAGCAGCCAGCACAGGAAACCTTTTAGGCTGCCTTTGTTGCCGAAGAAATGACATCAAAATTGTACCCTAAAACTATAACAAGACACTGCCGCGTTGAAGCGACGTCAGTGGTAATTTTGTCTTGGTTCCCCCCGCTTCGCTCCTGTTAGCCTCAGCCCATCGCTGGTAACTGTGACCCGAGTCTCCAGTAACAAATTTTCCACGGGTGTTTTAGGTGCCCTCAAGTAGCCACCTCTGAAATACCTCTCCATGGACTACAGGCGGAGCCTGGTGTCCTGAGTTTGGCCTGAGCTAGACACGTTCGGAGAGCAGCAGGAATGCCTCCCCCCGAGTCAGAGACCTCTTCCAGAGCAGGCCAGTGTCGGCACAGGGAACACCCAGGTATTTTAGGGCTCCTGCTTTGTGCAGCTGAAGCCAGTGATGCCAGAGCAGGTGTGGCTCTTATCAAAGGCCTCCAGTGTAGGCAGCATGAAACTAGAAGCTCTAGCCCTGCACTACAATCTTTGAAACGCTCCTACTGGACGACCCACAACATGTTTTTCCTGTTGGAGGTGGGAGGAGAGAGAGGGTCTGCGTTTATAATAAAAACCAGATTGCCTCTAGACAGCCGCCTCTAGTGGCTTCTTCTTAAGAAGAATAATATACTTAAAGTGATCTGCAAGGCAGGGAGAAATAGGCTTTCCCCCTTCTTGTATCTTTATGGCATGTAATACTATTTTAAAAATTATTTATTTCATAGACTGAGAGCTATGAAGAAAGATGCATCTGTTCTGAAGTAGCAATTTCAGTGCCCCTGGTTTTCATCTGCTGTAACAGAAAAGACATGAGGTACTAGTAAAGTAGTAAGTGAAAATCTTTCCAAAGAAAGAAATAATAGGTAAAGTTTCCTTTGTATATCTCCTTTTCTGCCACAATTAAACATAGGTTAGAATTTACAGTGTACAGTTGAAAGAATCTCAACATTTAAATCTTCCAGCTCATGGAATAATTTACATAGTTGCTTTCATGCAACCAAAGGCGAGTCAGATGTAACCTGAATACGTTACTGAGGTTCATCACCTCTTCTACACAGGTGCAGCCACAGAGCAACACTACTAGTTTAAGACAGCAGTACACAGAGACCAATACAAAACTCAAACTCATCAACTTCACTTTGATACAATTAAGTCATCTCAGCAGAAAATCTCTACTGGTCCGAAATACACAACAGGAGGCTTGTGTATCTCCAAAGACACACATATGGGAAGAAACTCAACTGCTCATCAAAACATAGTCTCACCTAGTGTCCTGACAAATGAACGCACATACCGTAAGACTAATTACATGTCGTTATTTCAGCAATAACATTTTACCTTGTGCAATTTCAGGTATCCTGGAGATGAAGGATAGAGGGCTCTCAAAACTCCCGAGTTTAATTCTGATGCAACTTAATACTAATGAAGAAACATGCGTCTTACTTCTGCAAGGAGGAAGCAACTTCAGAAATGGTGTCTCTTCGCCCAGTTAAGCCTCCCTAGTTCTTGTACCCCCTGATCCCGCTCTACCGATGCCCATGGCAAGAACACAAGACCAGAGAGATGGTCGCTGGTACCGTTTCCCTCGTTGCATCTAACCCTGCTCACACACTACACCGCGGTGCCAGCGACACCTTCACTGCACAACTGCTTCCAACATTTGCTCCCACTGCTGGAACCGAGTGCAGAACGCTGGTGTCCTGAAAGGTCAGACTAAAACACATACTGTCTAACCGGTTGCCAGTCTCACGTTTAACTGGCTAGACAGTGTCCCTTCAGCTGCCCCTGCTGGGAGCTTCCTTCCTCGTACAGCTTTCCAATCCGCACGCTTTCAAAATTGTTTATATGGTACAGCCTTAACAAGCAGGTAAAGGATCAGAGATTTAAAAGATGACTCGCATGAAAAGTCTTAAAGTAGAGGATAAAGGAACCGATTGGTATGAGAAGGTTGGCTCTATTAGCAATGACTTTTGCAACATCAAATTTAGGCTTCTTGCGTGTTTTGTTGGTTTGTTTTTTTTTTTTTTGTCTTCAGGATGGCTGGGTTTGCATTCATTTATATCAGAAGACCTCTTCAACCCAGTCATAATCTCTAAAGAGGAAAACAGAAACCAAACTCAGTGCTGAAGTTTGCCAAGCTTTGACAGAATTGCATTTGAATACAATTCCGTTGAAATTAGAGGACGTATTTCACCCAAGCTGAGTCTCCTGAAACAAATGGGAGACACTTTGACAGTGTCATAACAATTTTCTTTCTAGCTGTTGAGGAATGCAGTATCAGTTTCTCATTTTGAAATTTTTCATGTAAATACACTAAAAAATGAAAACGCAATACAGAGCTGAGGTGAACACTAAAATGCTGAGGTTTTCTTCCAATTGGGAATGAAACCACGTTTCAAAATCTTATGTTTTCTTTATGAAACAGTTTGTTTCTACAGAGTTTTCCTCATGACCTCAGAATTCTCAATCTGGTGGCAAGTTTACTAAATCCACTAAAATGTATCAGTTTAGTCCAGAGAAGAACAGTGCACCAGCCATTAACTCCCTGTCCCCACCTTATCCCACAGGAAGAGTTAGAACAATGGTCGTCCCACTGTTCCTTCATTCTAGCGCAAGCCTCCTGCTGCTAAACACCTCAGACATGAAACGATACGGGATTTTTTTTTAATCACTTGTAACTGTGGCTGAGTTCAAACTTCATTAGGCATCTCTAACTTCACAGCAGCATCTGCAGCTCGAGCATGCCTGACAAAATAAAAGCAAGTTCTAGACATTCACCTGCTGAATTACCTACTTCTGCCCTTTGTCAGTGTCAGTTCAGAACATGACATGCCGAAGGGCAGCTTCACAGCCGACCGTGCTACACCCTTTGGTTGCAAAACCCGACATTTTGTAAATACTTACAAAATTTGCGTTTCCCTAATCCTCTATCTATGCTGATTGTCTAGCTCAAAGTGTTCTGCTGGTTTTTTATTTAGAAAATCTATGCTTGGCCCCTACCGTGTCTCACCCCTATCCCTCACACAGTCTCTGTTTGCACCCAAAATAGCTTTTATACCCTTCCTCCCTTCCTTCCCTCCTGCACTAAAGGAAACTGGGGCACTCGGTCTGCTCTGCCCCATCTCTCCCAGCAGGTGTCAGTGCCCTTCTGTACCTGCCACCTACACAGGAGGCAGCTTTTCTTCAGGTTGGCTTTTTTGACCTTTCTCTTGAGGTCAGAAAGCCTGAAAAAAAAAAAAGGGAGGTTTTCTATCTTTCACCCCGGCAAGATCAGCGTCAGGTCAGAATTCAGTTGCAGGAGGGAATCTGTCCGAGGGCTATACCCTTTGTCTTTGGAAATTTCTGTGCCTATCTGAAAAAGGCTGAAGTTAAGCAAAGTATTCAGTAACATGAATGGTTCAGTCCCGCAAATTCTCTTCTGTTCATTCTGTCCCTCTTGACTATGCTGAAGGTCACCGTTCGTGGGCAAAACAAGGAACAGGGAAACATGGGTCACACAGGAAACATTTTTAAAGCAAATCGGGACGTGTCTCTGCACCACCATCACCACACCAATTCTCACACGCACTAACTTCTGCACAAGTCCTCCGGGCTGTTCAAACCTTCTGAGCAGTCAAGGGGTATGGAAAGGGATGGAGTGTTCGCTTAGTTTTTCAAGTACTCCAGCAGCAAGTTCAAGAGCACTGGACAAGCCAGGTTAGAAAACATGTGCCTCAGAAAGCAAAGTACCACCTCCTCTGTGCATCTCCCTTCTAGGACGCAGGCCAAAACCCCAGGGTCAGCCATGACCACAGCCATCAGATGGTTCTTTTCCACAGTATTCTGGCTGTAGATTGTCCACTTTATAGTCTGCTTTCACAGCCTCACTCGGTTTTATTTCTGAGTAATAAGGAAAAGACAATCCAGTCATAGTTTGTTACAACACTATCCAAAAATCACTTCTGCACCAAAATTTGGCTCCACTTTCCATGTAGGAAGTTTGAAAGGTTATAGATAATTCATTGTTTAAAGTTAAACAGTCTTACTCTGATCCTTTTAAGTGCTTCTGATTGTAAATCAGTATTAGTCAAGTTTTCTCATTTTTTTAAAGCTTTGCTAATCTAAATGCTAATTGTCATGGAATTTGCAAGCCACAAATACACTTCTCACAGGTTTTCAAATGCCTGTTAAGCTTCTCCATCAGACTTTTTAGCCCTTGAAGATATGCCAAAACACAATGTTAAATTATGTAGCTTGTGAGGACTTCCCAATTGCATCCTGCCATATGTCAAACGATGTGCCTTTTACAATTACCATACATAGCAAGTTATAAGAAGTTAACTAATTCCAGGTTGGAGAACAATCAGGAGGAATTTTCGTTAGTACCCTTCTATTTCCTTGCCGATTTTAAAATATTCATGAGATGTTAAAAATCAGCTTCTTTTCCTTCCAGAAGTCAAACCAGATAGGAAACCAGGAATTTCCACTTGCGACACAGAATTGCTCCCATTTACAAGTCTTCTAGAAGGCTGTGCTTAAAGCAACAAGAAAACACCCACCTTTCTGAACGGTGCTCAAGAGACTATCTCTACGTTGTCCTTAATCTTAGCTTTCCTCATTTCCCCTTCCCTCCTGGCCTCTTCCAAACTCATTTTTAGCATTATCAGGTCTTATGCTACTCTTGGTTGATTTCAAAAGCAGAGAATAAATATGAGTTATTTCTTCAACAAATAAAAGTTATTATTTCAAACGTTGTGTTGGGCCATGTCAACTGAAAACAAAATCCTGCTTGGGGACAGTTCCACAACTCTTCAAGGAATGGCGACATGCTTCGGAGTACCCCGGGACAACTTAGCAACAACTGGAGCACCAGGTCACTCTATTCCTAAAGCACTTTAATATTAAAGTGTTTTACAAATTGGCCATTCAGCAGGCTGGAGGAGATCATGGAACTCGGCTAAATCCTAAGCAGTGAAGCCATAAGAAGCCTGCTGCTGTGTACAACCCCGGGAAGAAGCGCAACTTAATGCTACCACCTTGACTTCACCACTGAAATGATGTCCAAGCCAAAAAGCAGGTTAGAGGTCCACCTTAAAAGATCAGTTATATGCTGAAGTGTTCATGGCCAAAAAAAAAACCAACCCCACACCCAAAACTTTCACAGTATCTTAAATCATTTCTGTTTGCATGTCTCTTCCGTTATTTTCCTCTGAACATCCCACCACACAACCCTCCCACCATTTCATCCTTCTCACTTACATCACCGTAATTACAGCCCTGGCTGATCTCCTTTATGCTGATCTCGAGATTCTTTCTTTGGTCTTGCCACCTACTCATTTCTGATTCTTCTCAGATAACAGAACGCTTGTCTCCTTCCCAGACCTCCCACCCGCCTTCCTCCTCTTCGTTGCACCATCCGTACGAGCAAGAAAGCTAGTGTTTTCCTGTCTTCAAGAGCTCTTTGCGGCACTCACTGAAAGGCATTCCCAAACTTATTATCTCCATCCAGTAAAGACTACAACAGCTCTGCTGTGGGCCTGGTAAGATATTACGCTTGTGGGCAAAACATTCTTTGGATTAGGCTTGCAAAGGGCAAGAGTCTTAACCTTCAGAAGTTTACTTTGAAGTCTGGCTGATTCAGGTTCCCTAAATCATTCTTTGCATTTACTTCCAGCTAGAGCAGATCTGTACGTCTCCAGTGGAGAGCACTCGCTCGGCACGCAACGTTCAGTGAGGCTGCCTACATGCGCATATATGGAGTCAACAGCACACTCCCCCTTCAATGGAAGAAGATACCTACTGTTCTCATAACCCGTGTTACGAATTGCACGAGGACAGAGAGACAGGTATTATTACCAACAGTTTCCACACCATTACAGGGCTTAAGGGGAAGGAAGGAAGGGGTGTAGGGGTAAAAGGGAAAGAGAGAAAACCCACATAATCAGAACATTCATCCTCTTCTATTTCAACTCATCCTCTGCTATTGAAAATGCAAACAGAGAAACTTCAACAAAAGTACTTCAGTGTAGGCAAGGCAGTCATCCTTAGATTGTAAGGCATCCAAGAAATCAAATATCCTCTGGTTTTTAACCGTCACTTAAACCTTAGTTGTATTCCGATCCCAACCGAGTGCTCTCTGTCAATTCAGATAAAAATATGTGTGGTTTGCTTACTGGTACTGTGTTCACTTCAACGTGAAAGATACAACAATCATGGACCTGGGCAACTGAGCTAAAATATCAATTATAAAACTCAAGGTTAAAGCACTTTTTTTTAAAAAAAAAATGTACAATACTTACAGCAGTCACTGTAACTAGTGATCAGCTGCATTTGTCGAGTAGGCTACAGAACCCAAATGCTGCAATCCACATCTAAAATCAGCATGACTCAGGCACACTGCAAAGGCCGAGACTGTCTGCTTGCCTGAAACACTTCTGCATGGCAGGAATTAAAAAAGAGCACGCATTTTGCCTTTTCACTTCAGCTTTAAACCGCCCCCCACAGTCTGAAACCCAACCAAGTTCAGACTAACCAGCGTAATGGCGTAACTGCAGAAGAGGCTTGAATCACGCCGAGCGAGTGATGACTGACACGGCACAAAGCAAACTTAACTGGGCTTCCTCTGGCTGAAAGTCCAAGCAGAGCGGAGGGCCCACGGGAGGCCGTTTTGCCGAGCAGTGCCAAGGGGGTCGTGCGGCCCAGCAAGGCAGAGGGAGGGGGGATACAGAGCCCATTTCTGTTACGATGCGTAGGTGAGTTCAGAAAGTGTTATTTTTTTAGACAGGGTAGAAGCAACTGTTATGTCAAATGAATGCCATTCCTACTAGAAAATGTGTCACACGGAGAGGAAGAGAGGGACCAGCCTTCCAGCACAAACACTGAGAAATGAGGATCTCACTGTGGTACCATGTGCACCCACAAGCAGGCTAGATGGTCTTACTGGGTGTGTGTAATCACTAGTCATTCCACCTTCTGTGCAGATGACATATGACATGAAGAGGGAAAACACACGCTGGAAATACAACAACAAAACCAACCCGCACACATGAAATACCACTGTACAGTCCAGGGAGAAATTCTTGATACAACTGAAATACAGTCCGATTTTCCTAGCAGATGTTTTGTTAGTATACAGGTGAATAAATTTTTAAAAAGTGTACCCAGCCAGCATCTTGTAGACGCCAGCACGCAAAACATACGCCGAAGCCAGCTTCTAACCTGCTCGTATGAATTTTGACGGTCTGCTGGCTGGGAGGGTTTGCAGTGCTTAATAAACCCATCCCTGCGCTCCACAGGCAGACTTGCAGCGAGTCAGTGAGGTATGGTCAATTTGAAAATATTAAGGTTAAGAAGTGAAATGGTGAACACCTAATAGATAGCCGGTATAAAAACCATCAGTAGTCAAAGTAACATTAACTTTGGGATATGGTACTTCTGCAATTTGTGCTAAATTCATATTATTGCATAAAATTTATCAGAAAGCTTATTTTACAATTCAGTTTCATCATCAGGAAAGCTTTAGAGATGTTCTTACCATGCTTCAGATGTAGGCAGCTGTCATTCTGGGGCCTGTACCTGTAGAAGATTGTTTTCCTTTAACAAATTTCTTTTACAGCGTTTTTGCACATTCCAAATAAGTTTGTTTGCTACAGTATTACATGGATTTTTTTTTTTTGGTGTGTTTTTGGTTTTGTTGTTTGGGTTTTTTTTATGGTTCTTATACCAGCCATTTTTGTGGGGGAAAACTGGGTGTTTCTTTGTATATATTTTACAGGCAAAGAGGAGACCTCACTGATGCTTTTAGCCAACCTACTAGACAGCTGTTAGTGTACACAGAAATGTAAAATACAGCAATAAAAAACACAGTGACTACAAAAAGGTCAGTGTAAAGTTTCCAGTGTCCAATAATCCCACACAGTATTTGAGTCATAGTTAAATCTAAGGATGACAAAACATTGATTCAGCAGAAAAGCAAAGGTAAAGCAGCACAGTGATTGCAGCAATGTGTAAGTTCAGCCAAAGATGTCGGTGCAGTGAGAACTGCTGTACAGAAAGGTGTAAGGGAAAGGAGACGTATTGCGTGTGTTTTCGCAAGCTTGCATTCAAAGTGAAGTATCTTAAAACATCTATCAGAAGCAAGTGTTAGAGAAAAGCACGTAGAAATTAAATAGCGCAAGCCCTGGTTTCTAAAATATACCTGAGGTGAATGTAAGTAAGAGTTGGTCATGGCCTACCTGATGCTGATTCCTGCAACTTTTCCCTCTTCCTCTTCTTTTTCTTCCCCTGAAATATAGGCAATTTTACCAGACCATTACATGCACGGAACTTTTTTTGTTACTCCCCCACCTCACAGCATAGAAACAAAAGACATCTTAACACTGAGAAAGCGGTTAGGAAAACAAACACAATTGTTTTTGGGGTAGCTAAAACATTTACTAACCCACTGCCAACTGTTTCAATGGTAACAAAGTTTGCTCTCAGCATCTATGGAGAAATACGCACATGAGCAATAGACATTTTTATATCCACATGGAATTACAATTTCTGGCAGTTTTTCAACTTAACGCTGGCTGCCGCAAGCATCTAAAAGACTTCTCACGCTTAATAATCTGATGACACATATGTTGATACCATAATTTATGGCTCTTACAAGAACTCTTCACACATTCAGATACTTACACTGTCATACATGGCAACAGCAGACAGGGTGTTGAAAGTACCTAGGACGACCATGACTTGTCCCCAGGGTACAAACCAGCCAAGTAAAACTGTTCTGATAACGCTTGTACCTTAACAGAAAGCCAAGGCTCATATGGCTGTGCCCAGAGAACGCGCTGTGCAATAATCAAATAGCAGACTGCTGTAGAGCAGAGCACCCTTGACGTGACCGAGGCGCAGGACAGAAATGGACGTCGGGCAGCTGTCTTTCTTGGACACCACGCTGGCACCAGCGTGCCAACCCACACACTCGGCCTTCTCCCGCACCCCCATCTATGGAAAAGGCCAGAGCTCCCAGTTCGCACAGTCTTTCGGGAAACAAAAGGTCAGTACAGACCCACAATTTTAAACCTCAATCATCTTGCATCGCCCTAATTACCACTTTGATATTCCTCCATATGACTTCTCTTTATTGTCCTGCATTGTCAGTCAGAGCTTTCTTCTTGTTGTTAGAAAAAAAAAAAAAGGTCATATCCATTTATATTTTAAAGAAGCCTTCAAGCTGCCCGGACAGGCTCCAACAGATGAGCTCTGGCACACCTTGGTGCAGCTGCTGCAGGCAGGACTGCAGCCCACTGTCCGTCCCTCAGCCCCCCAGCCAGATGTGTGTCCGCGCTCAGCACAGCTGGCAGCCGCGTGTCCCGGCGCAGACCGTGCCCTGCTCAGCGGCCACCAGCTGGAAGGGCTGAGGTCGAGGGACGTGTCTTTCCGTTAACTAGCTCTGCAAGGCGACAGGATGGATGGCAGGTGATGTAAGAAACCACCTCAAAAAAACACCGCCTTGCTCGCCGATGGACAGCAAGCGACGGCCCCAGATACAGGCTACGGTGAAGCCACAGCAGATGAATTTAAGTAGTCTGCAGTCTGCTCTGACAGTGTGGGCTTGCCGGACTCTTGAGCTCCTCTCCTTATTTATTCTGGGGCTGGCAACAGGGCTGGGCAATGCCTTGTGAGTGAGCTCCCGAAGGTGGGCCCAAGACTAGAAGTTGGAAAGCAGATTTCAAGGGCTCTGGGAAATTCACAGCCATGTGCTTTATCTCTTAGGCACCAAGGCAGTGCTTCTGCATTAGTGCAGAGGTTAACATGGAAAAATCATGCGAGGAAAATTATGTTTTATTCTCTGTGGCATGCTGACTTCAAGTGCTAAAACATACTGAAAGCTGATCTGCGATCCGTCTATGAGATACCAGAAGCGGAGGAACAGAAGGAAAAGGCTAGGCTGTAAACTAGTTGTCAGCATTCCCAAATGAGGTAGTTTCTGACAACTCCAGCACACGCAGACACCATCACATTATGAAAACACTGTGCTGCTTGCGACTATCACACAACTTCGCAAGATTACTTTGGGTGTCAGTACTAAAAACCACAATAAAAAGCACAGAGATATTGCCGACAGTTGAATAGCAATGCTTAATAACATTTTCTTGAAATTTCTGAAATCCTGATAACCATGCGAACCAAACCAGAAGAATTAAACCCAAGTAGTACTTATTTTTTAATTGTATTGTTTTGTGAAATTCAGCCACGTGAAAAAGAAGAGTCGCCCCTAAGTCACTTCCAGCTCTCAAAACACTGCACAGCTGTGCTAAATGAATACAATTTCATTTTCTGACTGCTCAAGTTAGAAATAATGAAGAGGAGAAAAGAAAAATATGAAAAGGTTTCAGTGATAAACTGTGATCTACTATGATCACCTTCTCACCACCACCGCAACAAACGCGTGCATTCCTGGAGAGGCGGAGAGAAGGACTGCAAGAGGAAGCTAGCGGAGATCTCCACTGTAACATATAGGACTGGAGTATGTCAGAGCTATACTGCCACACAGGATGTAGGTTGGAAACACATCAAAGAGAGAATTCATACGTGCCACCTTACACATTCCGAATGTCTATCAGGGCATTTAAGAAACGGCAGGTCCGCTGCTTGTGCTGTATGGCAGTAGGCTGTGGCAAAACACATCAGGTTCTCAAAGTCAGCATGACTGAGCATCACAGGACAATCTTGAAGGCTGACGTCCAGTAAGCATGAGCTTACAAGGCTCCAAAGGGGTTTGACTTTCCAGCCAGGAAGTTCAAAACAACTGAAATCTCCTTGTTTTCAGGGAGTAGATCACTAAGACCCTGTTTGTTCCCAGATAGATTCCAAGACAGCTCTGTAGACACGGTCTGGTTACTGGAAATGAACCCTACCTACGTAAGGTCACGACAGCTCATCTGCGAGGAAAGATGACTGTATAAAACAGGCAGAAACAAGCTGCTGGGGCTCACAGTAGTGTCTGTGCTTACAAAACTGGGCATGGATGTTAGCAAGACCAAGGCACCTGCTTCAGAGATGATCACGTAGTTTCTGTGTCAGTGCCTTCTCTGCCAAATATCTCCCCAAGAGACTCTAGCTGAGAATGAAAATTTTTTTTTTAAGCTGAACAGTAGCTGTGCTGGATTGCTCATGTCAGGTACTTCTACAGTTTCTGTTAACACCCTATCTAGGTACCTCATACTCTTTAATGTCCGCAAGACATCGCTGAAGTAGAGAAACACTACTGTCCACCTAATACAGATGGAAAACTGAGGTAGATGTAGCACGTACACTTCCTATCACAGTAAATAATGTCACAGCTGATGGGGGGATGGAGAGGAGCCCAGATCTCAGGCTAGGATCCGTCGCTCAGGATTGCAGCTTGCGAGTTTTGTAACATAACATATAACTACACTGACAGCTCATTGTAAGCACAGTAGTATAATTGTGAAATGCAAGCTGTGCAACGTGCTTTTAACACTTTTTGGTATTTAGTTATAAAATAACAGTAGTTGTGAGAAAACTTCTTGGCTTCACCAAACTGCATAAAAGCAGAATCTACCATGAAGTTCACTTACACAAATTTTGCAGGCTTTATTTCAGAGATGGGCTATTCTGAATTACTTTTAGCTAAAGTTCAGTTTGCATTAAGATCCCTGGGCTTTCAGTTCTTTTGAAAGAGAGACATCCTTTTTTTTGCTCAGGTCTAAAGATTTATGGATAGCAAGTGATCAGATGATAGAAATTTATGGAAAATTCACAGCTGTACAGTAGAACATAAACTGTCAGACAGTACTGATGATTGTTGTAGAAAAAAACCACAACCCTTCCATGCTATTTTTTTTCCCTCAAAAACTGTGACCTTTGTAAGAAGCATCTCAACAACAACAAAATCTCAAGTTTTCTGGATGCTTGAAGTGCAAATATAAGGCTTTTAACTTTGTTCACCATCCCTCCATCCAGAACTTTCCACAAGTTAAAAAGAAAAAGAAGGAAGGAAAAAAAAAGTTACATAAAGGAAGTTAATGTGAAAAGAGCCTTCAAGTGAGGTCAAGTTAAGACTTACATAGTTGTCTCTTGCAGACCAGCCTGGATAAAGCTGCATGTGTAGCTGCCTTTCTTTACGAGCTAGTTCATAATATTTCGCTTGTTCTTCACGAGAGAGAGCATGCCACTGCAAACAAAATAAACACAGCATTAGACTAAGAAATAACTCATACCTAGGCAACAGATGACATGAGCAAGTGTTTTTGTGACTTTGATTCAGTCCTTGCCCGCTGCAAAAATGAAGTTCATTAGCAATTACAAACACCGTGTTTATTGACCAACTTTCAGGTATTTGTCAGCTCTGCAAATGCCAAGTGCCTTAAGAAAGACAAAAATCATTTATGGAAGCAGGGCTCACCAAATAATGTGCTCACAGAACCATGCTCTCCCAACACTACTTAAAAAAAACACACACACACAAAAAAAAATGCCCCCCCCAACCACCAACAAACCCCTACCCTTTAGCTCCTGACAAAACAGAAAGGTTTTGTGCTGCTTTTAAAGGGCAGCGAGCTCCCCACCACAGAAGGGTTTGCTGTCTTGGTTATAAGCAGCAGCTGTACGCGTGTTTTCAATGCCAGTGCAGAGGGCTTTATGGGCACCAGCTGGGTCCTGTTCCAAGATCAACCTCTAAGTATTGAGCTTCAAGGTACCTGCTTTCTGATTTCTTCTTGTTGTAACAGAAGAAAATGGCAACTGCAAAAAGTTCCTAAGATACAGAAACCACAGAACTGTAGTCTTCCGAATTACGAGTTGACCTCTGTAGCCAAGTAAGGATAAACTTCCTGCTTTTATCTTCTTTAAAAAAAAAAGCCAAAAAAACCCCTCACGAGCTGCACATTTGAAAAGGCACCAGCTATATCAGTATCTAATCTTTTTTTTTTTGTGTTGAAACACCTATCATCGACCTGAACCAAAAAGAGTAAAGGCCTTTTATTTAGAATCAGGTTCCACTGCTGCAGCATTAGACACGTCTTCTTGTCTGACTTTGACAACGTGCATGGGGGGGGGGTGAGGGAAGAAGATATTAAAAAAGCAGTCAGACACGAAATCATTGAGAGACTCACGTAAGAATAATTTACAGAACTAAGATTTCAGATCAGATCATATTCGTATGATTTCATATGTCGCACAGTTACACGTCAGAAGATGTGAACTAAAGGGCTTGTCTGTCTTGACGTGGCAAGTTCGACGTGTTACTAAGAGCACAGCAGTTCAGCCTGTTTGCAGCTCTCAGACTCCACACGTGCCTTCCAAAACTGGAAGGTCGTGAACATTATGCCGTGGCATCGGAGAGCCCAGCACCACGCACGCAAAGCGTCAGCTCTTGAGAACACAGCTGGTTCCTGTTCCGGAGTGGCACAAGATATAGTAAATAGTGACCAGGGTGACTGAACGCAAAACATTTCATGCTAATTAATTTCCAAGCAATTATACTGGACAACTCGTGCACTGCTTGTACCACAGTGAAAATGGAAGTTGAGGCACTTTCACAAAAACCAGTAACTTGAAAAGAGGAGTCCAAGCTGTGGAAAAAAGCAGCCAGTGGAGCACTGAGGCTTGATTCGTTACCAAAATGGAGATAAATAAGCCACTGCCCTTGTTCAGGCAGAGAAAACAAGGCTGACATACTAAGCAACTAAGATCCATTACTAAGGAGTGAGAATGAAAACATGGTCCTAGAGACCTGCATGAAAGAATGGAAGAGGCAAGCACGGAGATGCCCTTTAAGAGGAGATAACGAGAACGTCAGAGAAAAGGCAGAAGGCTGCGGAAAATGGGACAAGCACCAGTGGATTTCTGCTCGGTTTGAGGCAGGGGTAGGGAGAGGAGGAGAGGGGGGAAGTCTTCAGATTGTAACAGAAAAGTAGCAGTAAGGTCATGTACTGATTTCCCACTTAAAAACAGAGGGTTTTCAGAGAGCTGCAGTGCCTGGCAATACTGACTTAGTCAGTGGTCAAGAAGAGAGGTTCACGGAGCGAGGGGATTTGAATAATCCCTACTCAAACTCCGATTGCTACCAAAGTCGTCCCTTTTCTCATTGCTGGGACAGTCAAGGTCAAAATGCGCATTTACTTCTGCTGCTTTCCCTTGGAAGACCACTGACAGCGAACATGAAGTTTGTAATTGTGGGTTGGCCTGCAAATTTTTGTTTTGGCGCATGGAAAGAGCAAAACGTGCCTACAACGCCACAGAAGCAAACGGCTCTCGGCAAGGCTCTGGGATGTGTACCGGGATCATCAGTACTCAGCTGGTGAGTTTAGAGACATTCAAAACTTGACTGGACAAGTCCCTGAGCAACCTGATGTAACTGGACCTGCTCTGAGCACGTGCTGGGCTCAACGACCTCCACAGGTCGCTCCCAACCTCTGTGACTTTACAGTTGGACCACGTTATATTCACTTTTGAGTTCCATCTTCACTGGCACCCAGCGTTCATCTTTGAACGATCCCCTCCTGCTCCGACGGACACCAGCCTAAGGGCGGGCCCAGAAGGTGATTTGAATGCTCTTTCCATGTGTGAATGAGGGTATTTCATGCCTGAAGTGCTGACACCATGACATGAGCGGAACAGACACCAATTTGATGATGTTGCTAATGCTGAAAAAAGAAAATCAAGATACCGCTTTTATTTTTAGTTTCATGTTTTATCTTCTATAGCTAATTTGATAGTTGCACATTAGTTAGCACCTCAAGCAGAAAGTGAGCCATCACACCCAACTAAAGGGAAACACACACAAATTAGCAGCACACGTGAGTACACACACACCCTCCTGTACGTACCCTTCTGCCAAGAATCTGGTTGATAGCTGCGCTTTCTTTCAGAGTACACTCTGCTACAACGTTCGCTCTCATTTCTTTCATGTACAACATGAAAGCATTCAGAGGTTTCTTAATATGAGGTCTTTTTGGCTCTTGTTCTTTTCTCTGTTCATGCTGAGGCTTCCTAAAACGTGGTGGGGGAAAGGGAAAGGAGGGGAAAAAAAGCATCCATTTACCTTCAGCCTAAAAAACAACCCAATGGAAAATTACCAACCTGTGGTTACAGTAGCATTTAAGTAGTAAGAATGAGAATTTTAGCAGTCATGTCCCATCCACTTTCGTATCTTTTCAGAGAATCGAATTAATTTAATACTCAAGGAGGATGTCGGGTTGACATTCTCTAGCAAATAACATTTGATCTGCGAATCCGCTCCTAATTCATCACTTGTGTCAACTGTCTTTTTGAAAGGCTATCCATAGTACCCTAGAAGACCACCACTACAGGCAGGATGACAGCTCCTCATCCACTTCTTTCTTAGGCCTTTTGGCCTTCAAGTACTAAGCAATAAGGCTGCTTCTTACTAGTATTTTTTGCAGTTAAGACCTTTTTCCAGCAGAAGTTTATCAGTTCACACTCAAGCAACATTCACAAGTAGACAGGTCCATGATTATGTCTGAACCAAGATGACTGTTGCCAATAGCTAAGAAGTGCTGGACTGGAATGAAAAATGGCTTCATGTCTCATTACTCTTCCCAAACAGTAGCCCACATCTCCTGTTTTAGATACAGGAGGAGAGTTAAAATTCAAAGAGGTTATGAAAGGCACTTTTTTTTTTTAACCTCCTTGACTCTTCTTCAGACAGAGTTAGTTCTCAAACATTTATAGATTAAGGGCTAGTGCAGAAAGGCAGACTCACACATGCATTAGCTCACTGTCGTTGTGCGGATGTTCCTGTTTTACTTGAGGTGTTACAATAGCTGGGTGAGGGATTCCAGTTGTGTGGGGGCCTGGAGGACCAGGAATCATGTGATGTGAAAACCTAAAAGAGAAAACAAAGGAAGGTCTGTAACCCTACTGAAGACAGGCATCAAACATGTATGACAGCAGCAGGATGCCCCAAGAACGCAAACGCTATGAAGCTTGCAATGGAAGACAATTCTTTGAAAGTGCGTGAAAAATATTTGGCTAAGATTTGTGCATTGTAGCCCATTTATTCAAGAAAAACAAACAAACAAATAAATCGGTCAGCATTTTGGTTGTAAAGAAGTTATTTTACTACCTTTCAGGCACACAGTTTTAGCAATGCACACAAGAAACATTTAATGGAGATGTACTGTCGCACTGACTAGCAATAAAAATACACATTTCTTAACCAAAAACTGTATTTCCACACCAAGATATAAACATTCTTAAAATATCCACCACCAGCCAATGCAAAGGAGGGAACTGCCATGCAGAAACAAAATAAAAGAAGAGTCTTTTCAAGGAGTCCCTGATGGGTCTCTAAGGAATCTCTTACTTTTCAAGGTACTTAAGCTAGAAGATTTTAACATAACTTTAACTCACTATTCTTCCCTCAAATGCTTAAAATATAAATAATTTTAAAAAAAAAAACCAAACTAACCTGCATCATGGAAGAAGGGGGAGGGAAAGGGAAGCGAGAAAGACTTTTCTTCTAAATAAACCTTCCTTTCATTTATACAAGAAGGAAAATGGAAAAGAAAACCAAAGTACCACTAACTCGATCATCCCACCCTGCTAACTCGGGTCCCCCTCAAGGATAGCTGAGACGGATCTTGAAGGTGCTGAGCATTGCGAGCTCAAGTGCAGCAGGAAACCTGCACACTTTATTTTGAACTGGTAGACAGTAGTACCATTAACATAAAAAGCAGGCTCATGCTCCCAAAGTTTGCTAAATGAGTGCTGGTTAAGGAATTGCATCCAACCTGTCCTTTCTCCATTCCCTAGTGCCCTTGCCCTTCTCCTTCATGCCGTCAAAATAAAGCAAACACAAAGCCCTGTAACCAGATCAGGTCATTTTATTATAGAGAAAGGATGGGGTTTCTTCCCAATCACCCTGACAGGCACATGCTTATCATTCCCCTGTAAAGACGTGAAGGGACAGTGAAAATCCAAAGGAGCCCACACAAACAGAGGGAAGCGGAGCCACCACTTAACAAGTGGCCTGTCTTAAATCCCCGTGCAAGAGGATGTCTTCTACAGGTCACACAAAAAAAAACCCAGGAATAGTGTATTGCAACCTTGTGTACACCAAGCACAGGATGCAGAAGCTGTCTTTAGAGTGCAAAAGCAGAGGAGAGGAGGTCTGGAGTGTGTCACGGCCAAGTCTCAATTAGCATTGCTTGCTAGCACTTAGACACAAAGACACAGTGCCTGATTCACACACCAGTACAAATACACTGTGCTGGCATCCCTTGCCATTAGTGGCTTTGGGCTATGAAATACCTACTTGCAAGCAAGTTTCCACACAGATTGATACCTACATGATTCAAGACTAATTACCAACAACTTTGAAATTAGAACTAGAGAACGCAGACAATCCACCTGGTTGCATACTTGCATGAGCAAAACCCAAGGATGCACACCGTATGTTGCATCTAGAAATGAACTAACGACTCATTTCAGATGAAACAGCTCAATTAATTGTTGACAATTCACTGGTGCTCCTAATTGCAATACTTCAGAGGCTGCCAAGAAAATGCTGAACGAGACCAGTGTGGGATCCAGGCAAACTGTACATACACAAATATGTTAAATAAAAATGTACGCATAAAGTTTTAGCTGACTGAAAAGCAAGCAAAGGCAGACCAAGATGCAAGCAGAAGAGCAACTTGCCCTCTAATGCCAGCAGTTACTCCCCAGTCAGTCATTCACCTCCTACACCTACCTGGACATGGAAGGGTCGACTGAGAGTGAGGATGGATAGGGCTGCCTGAATCCACTCGAGATGGGATATACAGGCTGACCTTGCCTGAGGTCACAGAAGAAAGGAACCCATCAATCATACGATATGGTATTCAATAGTTACTCTAGAGTTACAAGCACTTGATGGGAACTCAGTACTAGTCACAAATAAATAGTAATAGGTAAAACTTTCAAGAGTTCTGCTGTATTCAAAGCTAACAAATACTTGAACGCTTTGGACTTTCTCCCTTGCTATTGAAAGATTCCTCCCCAGTGGAAACCTAGACTGGGAAAGCAAAACAAATAGCCTCCCTTCCCCAAAGCACATGCGCACGCACACACACACGCACGCACACTCCTCTATCTCTGTCCCTCTCTCACCTAGTTTTCAAAGCACTGGAATCAGATTTGCTTAACTAGCTCTTAGAAAAGAGGCATTTTATTCCAAATAGTTCTATTGTAGGTCAGCACAAGAACACCAGACTGAATTATCAAGCTAGAAAACCTTTAGAACAGTTTTATTAAGTCTTTGAAATCTTAGGAGACTCTCTCCATTTGCATCTTCTATAGTGAGGTACAAGTGGCCAGCTTTTCTACGAAAGTGTAAGTTTATTTGACAAAAAAAGCCCACAGCAACACAAGTCCATCTTAACTACCTGAAGTTCAAACTTTGCAATGCAGTAAGAGAAGCTTGTGTGAAATTCTTACCTCCTTTGTACTCCCACATATACAGAATATTTTGTCACCAGCCTGTCATTTGGACTCTCTAGTTTTTATCATCATGACTACATTTTGGTTACTTTCAGTTTTCTACAGCTCAGGCTGCAACTATGATTAACACCCTGAAGTAGCACGCTATGGTACTGCAAACAAATACCAGTTCAGCTCAAATACCTGAACCAGCCCAGAAAGACCACTGCACACATCAATCCTGCCCAAACAGTTACTTATTGACTGGCAGATCAGCTTTCAGAGGGGAAAAAAAAGGGATATTGGCCTTTTAAGGTTCAAGATACAGGTTTCACACTTGGGAGTACATTACTGGAAATGAGCAGTGCTCAAAGGGAAGGAGGGAAAAAAAAAAAAAGGTGGAGGAAGTTTCAGCAGCGCTACGGCACGGAAGACAGCTGGAAGCCATACCGCGTAAGGGACAGCTGGGTATGTCCCGCTGTCGGTGGGTGCCGCTGAACACATCCCCAAGCCTTACAAGATCAGATCTTGTCTCTCCTTTCTCTTTTCCCTCCTCCCTCCCCCCCCCCGGCCTCTCAATCGAGAAACCGTTCAGCAGAAGTGATTGACCACATCTGGAAAACGCATGCCAGGAACTGCCTGGTGGTGGTGGAGGTGGGGAGTCAGCCGAGCAGCAACGAAGGGGGGGAGGAATAATTTAAAAAATAGAGTCAGATACTTCCATATTTTAGTTTGGTATCTGGCAGTAATTTGTTCCAAAAAGGCATGTGGCACTTCCTGAAAGATTTGCCAGCAATACAGCATTTTACCATCTTCTGCTCTCTAATTTATCTGCCTGTTGTAATCTGGATCATGTTCCCTTCCCACAGGCACATTAAAACAAACAAACAAACAAACAAACAAATCTGCATCACTGTTTCCGTGGGCACAGACTAGTGAAGACCCAGATTCTAAAGCACCGAAGTTGTTGCTGAGTTTCCTTATTCCCTGCTCTGACAGAACTGAGGGCAAGTACCTATCTACCCCAAGTAGACAGGAGGCATCCTGCCAAATCGATTACTCTGAAAATACCACGTGTTTCCTGCAAAAGGAAAATGACACCCTGAGTGGCAGAGAGAGATCCTGAGAGTGCTAGTGTTAGCAAGAGCAGCAAAATCTCCCAACGACAGAGGCTTCTCTCCATACAGAAACTGTAAAAAGCAGCAGACTACAAAAGTTTGTTCTCCACTTGGGTGCAGTTTCAAGATTTCCCCACGCACACACTTCAAAGTTCCTTCTTACCTCCCCTCCCCTCAGTAATTGCAATTCTGTTTATTAAAAATTTACATTTAATTCCTTGAGAACTGTTTTCTGTTATCTTTCCAAATGCCAAGAGCCACAAATCTGAGCCATAAGAAATATATAGGCTTCAAAGTGAAATCTACACACTTCAATTTCTGTACGTGTTCAAAAACCAGAATCAGTTCATTTCAAAGATCGACATTTTTTCATCTTTTCAACTAAAATAACGTAGTAATTTCTCACTGCAGTGACATTCTTATTTTGTAAATGCTGTGATTGACTCAACAACAGCGAATGGTGTGAACATGCACCTTTGTCTGAAAAGAAGCTAAAAGATCTTACCAGCCAAGAGGTGGTGTTATCTGTCCAACCCCCCCTGGAGACAAGGGATAGAAGGTAGGGAGATCAGGAGCTGGAGGATGCCTGGACATGCCTGTTAAAGAGCACAGAAGAATGAATGACTTTCCCCTCAAAACACTACACGTGAGCTACAGTTCACAGCTAACACGGCCAACGCTATGATGGAATTAGTGCTCTGGATAAGAAATAACCACCTTCTTGGTTAGTGTTGAAAGCAAAAGGCCACCCATGTGCCACCTTTAAAATAATAAGTAACTTGCACAGGATATTGCAATTCAAAGGGAACTACTGGAAAAACCAAAGTGGATGGAGGAAATAAATGTATGGGTAAGGACCTGCACAAGTTTAGATCTCCTGTAAGCGCGTTAGGCAATACTGTCCTCGCAACGGTTTCACCAAACCCGACTGGATCCCGAGGACCTCTCCTAACACAGCGTGAAACAAGAGGAAAATAAAGCGTTGTCAAAGAGGCAGCACAGCAGAGCTATTAGATTAGGTAAATTGCTACTTGTACATTTTCGCGGGTTCCCTTATGGATTCACAGATTTTGGAAACTTGCTACCACAGAGGATCAGTGGTTAATTAAGAATCATTTTCAGGCCTGTAATGGTCACACTTGATATGATTCATTTGGCTTCCAATTGTCACTCCAGCTCCAACTAAGCTCTTCATCAAGTTGACTCCTGTGGGCTCCAAGGTCAATCTGTTTTGCATTGGTAGTATTTCATGGAAAAATAAGAGTCCCATCAGGAATGATCCATCAGCTCACATTCCCCAGAACACCGAGTCCTACAACTGCAAGAATCACCTCAAGATTAAAGCTAATCCTCGTCCCAAAAGGGTCCGTGGTCTCCATTCTTCACCTAAACCTTGCGCCCCCAGGAGACATGGAATTACGGTTGCAGAGGCCACAAAGACATCGGTTTATTTAAATGTGTTTGGGGAAGAGGGGGCTGAAGCAGAAGGAATTGTTAAGTCTACTTCACATGTTAAATCAGCTGCTTTAAAAGGGTATTAAATATTTATGTGGTGACACTCCAAAGGTCCAAGACTGAGTGTGTGCTACCTTGAGACTTGGTTTATAGATTGATGCTACTGATTTATCCCCCCCCGCTCCCCCCCAGTTTGTATTTAAATCTTCTGAATTTAATTACCAGATTTGAAGAATATCTTTCAGGACTGTGTACAGGAAAGGATGGAAAACAATACTGGTGGTGCCACTGTCTCAAAAAAGCTAAATTCTCAAACCTGGGACCACAACCTGAGTGAGGATCAAATTTCTGGACAGTTGTCTTTTAAAAGGTGTAAAACAGCTGGTGCTGACAGGAGAGGGAACACTTTATATATCCCGTGGTTTTTATGTGAGAGGAAATGTTCCTTCAGAGCAGTTAAAAAAAAAAAAAAGGTGAAAAACAAGCCCAGTGTCTCATCTCTCTCATCTCTGGTGACGGTTGATGCTCCTGGGAGTGACAACATGACCTTGCCCCTGCCAGACTAAGTTCTGGGCAAGGAGCTGGGCCGTTCCTTCCCCAAAATCCGCACTTCTGACCCACAGAGACAACACTGCTCTCTCTGCACTAATGCACCATGGTTATCACTAGTCCAAAACTTCGGCCCCTTACAGGGGGCTGCCAGCTACCTGACACCCAGCAGGAACATGTGCAGCTACCAGTGCTCTCCAAAGCAAGTTCTTGCTCATGAGAGGGTTAAGGAAAAAATAATAAATAAAATAAAATTAAAGGAAGAAAGAAGCGACCATCTTTAGCAAAGCAGTGGCTCTGTGTCCATCCCAAAGTGCCTTGGGTGCAAGAGGCAGCGCTGCGGGCAAGCTGCTGTGGACCTCCTCCTTAAGGGATTTTGGTGGGAGGAGGACAACCTCGCATCAGGGCTGGGGTGCCAAGGCAGTGCCTCGTTCCAGACCCACGGTGGGAGGCGAGGACAGAAACAATGGTCGGAGGCGTTTGGCAGAGGACCTGAGGGGGAAAAAAAAAATCCTCTCTTTGCAGCGACTGCATGGGCCACTTCACTGGGGCTGCTCCCACATGCCAGCGGCGCTGAAACGGGGAGTCTGGAAAGACCACACACATCAAGGAGACCGTCACAGCCAAAACCAGAAGTCTCCAGCCCGCGTTATGTGTCCCCGTCTTCACCAGACTCTGAGGAAAGGGATCGAGAGCCTGTTCAGGAACACCGGCGGGGCACGAGCTCTGCACCAGAGACGCCACCGGCCGCCCCAGCAGAGCCCCTCGCCAGGCTCGTGCTTGAGGACGTGAGCGGTGGGACGCACCAGGGCTGGACGGGCAAGAATAGGCAGAAGGGAGGATGGGCAGCAGAAACAACAACGCAGAAGTTGTTCAGTTTGGGTCTGCAGGACAGGAGCACGAAAAATAAACCAGGGGTAAAGGCAAAGAATTGGGGTGCGGCAGGGCAAACCCATCATGCAGTAAGTGAAAACCTCTTGAGCTCATGGACTGCAGCGGCGAGGTGTGCCTCAGCTGCCGCAGCCAGCTTGGGCAAGAGGTGGAAATCCTGTTCTCTAACACACGGCACCCCTGGGATTTCAAGGAGCAAGCGTGAATATCCTTCTCCTGGGCACTGATGCAAAGGAGGAAAACAAATGAGGACAGAAGGTCTCCATTTGCTTTTTCCAACTCTGAAAAAGATATTATGCAAGTATTTACAGGCCAGGCTTTCCAGGCAGAGTGCTTTTTGTATTCCCGCTCCCTAAAAAAAAGACCCCAACCAACTAACCAACAAACAGCAAAAAACCACACAGAGCCACAAGGCCGTGGTATTTTCTGGATGTAGCCCATGTTATTATCCACGCAGCGAGTCCAAAATAAAAATTAGGCATTCAGAGAAAGTCAGAATTAAAAAAAAGTCTCTCTCCCTGAACAATGGTGGCTAACACCTCTCCAAATAAAGGGGACAACCGTGCATGTGGATGTGTGCCCAGGTAAAGCAGAGATTCACAATCGTGTCAACTAGGTGCCATGCCGCATGGCGGGACACCGCGTGTGCGGAGAGAGGCAGGGAGAGGCACCCTCCGGGACCGGTCCCAGCACCGCCAGACTTCACACCCACGCACAGACATCCCGACTACAGCAAACGCCTTTGTAAACTCTCTGCTCCCTCTCCATCCCTCCTCACCACCCGCTCTCCCACGCAGGCTTCTCCTCCTCAGGCGCTTATCCAAACCCCGGCTCAGACCTGTGCCGGCCAGGGTCAGTCCTCCCCTTGCACCAACCCAACAACCATCACGTCCCCCCACAGCTCCTGCATCCCGACGCAGGGAAGCACACCCTCCCCAGGAAACCCCAGTCTGACGCTCCCCGATGAGGATCGCTTTTTTTTGTTTGTTTTAAGGGCTCCTAGGGACACAGAGAAAACCGACACCCACGACTCAGGCACCTAAAACGATGCTTTCTGCAGAAGGCACCGAGCACGAGAAGGTTAAAAAATGTCACGTTTGCAAAGCTTAACCTGAGCAGGCTCAAAACTGCATTTTATGGTCTATGCTTCAGTTATGCCAACTGACGTATAGAAGAATTTCGACAGCCAGAATACAAGGACATAAAATACGATCTGGAGTAAAAGCGAAAAAGAAAAGGTTTCAATAACAGCACTACTGAAGTACTCTTCCCCCGTTTTCGGGAAGGTGAGGGATGATTGACTGCCACTTCCGCATCTGCATGCTGCAAGCCTCAGGCACCACAGGGGATGGTGAGGACTGGCTGCTGCTTATTGAGATTTTAAAAGATTTTGACGAGTAAAGCAAGCCCGAATTATCATATTAGAAAGAGCATGAAGATTTTAAACAGCCAAGTTAAATATCAGCATCACAGCAGAATTACCGTCTCTGAAAGCAGGCATGCACTCCTGGAACCCTCCCTCTAAAATATTACAAATAAAGCTCTATCAGCAGCACAGGGGCCACCGGGACCACTCTTCATCCCCACCACACTGGGCTGGGCTCACCTTGTTTGGAGCTGACGTCGGAAGGGATGTGAGACGGGTGCGACCCCGGGGAAAAGTGCTCATCGCTGTAGGTGATAAGAGGGGTGAGGGGGTGAACCGCATGAGAAGGCTGTACCACTGGCACCTTGTTTGACTGCAAGAGAAGAACAAAATTTACATTAAATAGTGTTAGCGAGGTGGGTTTCTGCATTTAAAAGAAAAAAAAAGACACTTCCCAAATGCAATTTTTACATATTTGTATTCCCGAAGGGGGGAGAACGGATGGACAGACACAACATTGGGGCTGGTGGATGGCAACCAGGTTTGCTGCCTGAATTGGCATCCTCGAACTACTGGTGCCCAAGGACGGATGTGGGCATTGAGGAAATGCAGGGAAATGGGTGGAGGCTGGGAGCAGGAGGAAAGGCATTTGGGAGACACGGAGACGGGGCCGGGGAAGCGGTGGCCGGAGAGCCGCAGGGCAGGAGGAGCACCATGCCGGGCAGGCATCGTGCACCAAGGGCTGCGACCGAAGGATGGCAGAGCCAGCAGCAGTGCTGAAGAAACCCTTCAGTTACGGGATCAGCATTAAAAAAAAAGAGGTTTAAAGTGCAGGTTTGCCGCATCTCCAGCCTTAAAAGCAACACAGGCTTCATCAACTTCACTCCTCCTCTCCATCGCTCTCCTGTACAGCCGCGGCATGATGCCGTGAGGACAAGTCCCTGCCATTGCCAGAAAGTATGGTGGGTTTTTTTCCCTTGCTGTTTTACAAACTCTGGTTGAAATTCCTCGGTCTGTGTAGCAGGTAACTGAAAAATCACCCTTAAAATCCTAATTTCCTATGTAAGCACTTGGCAGTGGCCTCTCAGAGGGCTCAGTTAGGTAGAAGACCCACTGATGGCCCGGCAACGGCTGGGAGGCCTCTCACCACATCATGCCGAGGAGAAACCGAAGTGCTACAAACACCCGACAGGGTCCCGAAATGGGTGCCATAAGGCGATGTCCATGCCGGCCAAGACACCCGCTTCCCACCAGCGCTTCCCACCAGCACTTCCCGCAGAGACGCAGGGGAGGGGGCACTCGGCATGACCGAGGGACGCTGCCCAAAATCACACTCTTGGATCAAGGCTGCAAGACAACGGGACTCATCCATCCTGACAAAATTAACGTATTAACAAACTTGCCGTATTAACGCTCCTTGAAACACAAACTGTTCTTCCCATGGCGGGACAAGCCGTAGTGATGATGCCAGTGTGTCACAGGTGCTCCTCATTTGTACCCCGCCATTCTACCAAGTCCCTTAGCAAAAACTAATTATGGCACAAACAGATTTTAAATAAAATAATAATTTTTTAAAAAAGGCAAAAAAAAGCTGTCCTTCAGACAGGAATGGTGATAAACCTCATCAACAACAGCTTGTCAAATATAAGGAATTAAGAAAAAAAAAAAGAAGTAATTTAAGAACCCAACGAAATTAATTTTCTTTGAGTTCACTATTGAAATTCCAGCACAAACAGATGTTAGGACAATACTCCAAGTACAAGCCCATGATTTCTCTGGACTTCTGGAAGCAGAAGGGTTATTGAATGGACAACTCAATTTATTGTTAAGGCCGGTAAGAGTAGAGGAAAGGGAGCAAATGGGAACCCGTGCAGCAGTTGCTGCTTGCCTTGTTTCCAGAGCACCACCTTAAGGAACTTGCATTAGCAGGCAGTATCTTCTTAATGTCTGACCTATCCCTCCAGTCATATAGCTCAGAATCTGGTGCCATGAATTTTTGCTAAATTATGCTATCCTTGCTCTCCTCTTAATTTTACGGTTTTCAACACAGATTTGCTTTCCTGTGGGAAAGAGATAAGAACCTGAGGATTTTAATTTAAGCTTCGGCCTTGTCTTATATTTTGCAAGATGGAGAGAGAAAGCAGCGCTAGTAGGTGTTTTAAAGCCAACAAGCATTAGGTCCATTTTTGTGACCAAATAATAAAAGCAATATGAATTCTCAATAATATCTATGAGTTGAGTTGTAAAGGGGATAGCTGAGACTGCTATTCATCTTCCCTGTCTGTATACATTCAACAAAAAACAGATGCCAACAAATTTCAGACAATTTACAAATCAGGCCTCAGCCTTTAGCTACGAGACTTGCAGGCCAGCCCACCATTCAGCAATTACTTTATCAACAATAAACTGTATATTATGAATAAAGATCAAGCAATAGATGTATTTAGGTCACACACACGCAGTTGCTAATCAGCCTTAATTTCTCAAAATTTAGTAATTAACATTTTGTATTATACTGGATGTAATTGTCATGCACATCCCTGGTATCAGGGTTACTTGCTTTCAGAAATCATCCATTTGCACTTTGAGCAGGCCAATCCCATACCCCCTCACTCTCCAGCGTCCTGCAGATTTGATTTTATTTTCTAATTCTCAGCACCTTATTCCCTAAGCCCACAGCAGCAGCTTTAAATGGGCGAAGGAACCGTGAGAAGTCGGGAGAAAAGCAAACTGCTTGTCAGCGGGCTTAAAATTAACATATAAAGAGGCCGTATCCCCATTAAGAGCGTTTGGGGGTCTGCAGGGCCAGAAACTGGAAAAACAAAAAATAGTAACACTAAATAATAACAATAATAACGAGCCCTCCAGCCTGCCTGCCCCACTCCGCTTTGGGAGGACCTAGGGAGCTCTGGCAGCGGGATCCTGCTGGGCAGCCAGGCCTGGCACCAGACAGGGCCTCGGCGGGCACCGGCTGGGCCCCGCCGTCCCGCCGAGATTTCCACAGCGATTGACGGGGGGAGAAAACACCGGGCGACACGTCCGAAACGAAAACCAGGATGAGAAAGGCCTGACGGCCCATTTTCCAAAAGCCCTATGGACAAAATCGGTTCTGCTATGGCACCCGCCCTGCAAGGCAACCCAGGTGGTTTTTCTGGGTCCTCCTCCCAGAGAGGGCTGAGGGCGGGAGGACAAGATCTTGTGTGCGGTCCTGGAGGCCCCTCTCACCACCGCCTCAGGCCTCCCACCCCCGGGCCAGGGTGAGGGGAGGAGGAGATCGGCCCCACGGATGCTGGCCTGCACCCTTCGCCCTGGGGATATCTGGATTGGGGACGATGCCCAAGGCCCCTCCACCGCTCGCAGAGGGGTGTTACCGCCCCAAAGGTCTTTCAGGGCTGCGCGACATGGCCAAAATCCAAACTCACACTGAGGTACCAGACAGCACTGATCACACTCCGCCTACTGCAGCCCACCATCTTCGTCCATAGGCTTCCTCCTCCTCCCACAAACATGCCGTCCCCACTACATCTGTCTCCCCACATCCTCTGAAAACGGCGCATACAGCTGGAGAAACGCTCGAGCAACTGACAGAAACCTGAACCCAGGGACTGGAGATGTGGGTCGATGTGGTCTCCGTGCAGGGGGAACTCAGTCCCCCACACTTCGCCAACCAAGCCAACAACCACCACAGCTCTCCCCGGCACACTGGTGACGTTTACATCTAGTACAGGTATGGTTCACAGAGCACCTTTTCTCCTCGACTCAACCTTCAAGTCTTCTGCAAAACCCGATCAGAGCACACACCTTCAATGAGACAAGTACCTAACGATCCATTGTCCTACATGAGGTTGGAAATTATACTTCATCCACTCACGAAAACGTAGTATTTTGGTGCAAGTTGGTACCTAAGCAGCTTCTAGAAACGCGATAAAGCAGATGAGGATGCCATTCTCATTTCCAAGATAATGTGAAGATGCTGGACATTTGTTGAAACAGTTCCTAACACAGCTCCGACATGGTGTATGGAGTCTATTACCACACCACATCAGTTTAGTCCCCTTCATTAAACTCTGGGCCTAAGCTTCTTCACTCGACCTGGAAAGTAAAGGAAATTGAACATACAGCCTAGCTCAAGATCTGCAATTTGGAAAAAAGTAAATAATTAAAAATGAGGACCGCATTACAAACCTGCAGACCTTCCATTATGCACCAACAGGGCAAACAGGCAGGGCTGGGAGAATATATATACGTGTACTAGGAACAGCAGGAGCTGCATTATTTGGCCAGTTAGTGCTAGGATTAAGCTGCTACTCGGGTTTATGACTGACCTGAAAAAAACCACAAAATCCCTAATAAAGTGGTGGTAGGTAAAGGGTAAGAGCTTGCAGGGAAGAAGACCCTGACCCGGCAGCAGGCACTACCCCAGCAGGAGCTTCGCCATACACCAGACGCCGATTTAAAACTGTTGCTGTGTTCAAGTTAACACAGGAACAACCTCTCAAGTCAGTACAGGAGCAACCGTTTCCCTTGCAAACAGCAGTCACAGTCTGCAAGTGGTAAGGCTTGAACCATACTCAGGCATTTTGGGCAGGGCAAGGATGGGGGGGAAGAAATCCCCCCAGCGTGGCATTGGCACAGATGCTGCCGCACGGCTGGGTAGCCCCTGCAAGTGCTCTGCGTTGGCAATGGAACCTGGATTCGCAGTTACTCACTATTGTAAACATGCACCTGTCCTCTCATCCAAGGAGTACACTTTGAGACAGTTTAAATTAATCTCTGGGGAGCTGATGGTGAAACCTGCATCTTGGATTCAGTCTGAATCCTGGAAGTTTCTCCTCATTTTTGAAATGCTTCTGAAAAAAGCAAGACTACCAGAAGAAAACCAAAACCCCAGTCCTCCAAACAGCTAGCTAATGCTTCAGCAAAGGCCTGCACCTGTAAGGTATCCTGTATGCAACAAGTGTGCAAAAACTATAAAAAGCCTGAGACAGCCGCGGCAAAAATGCCCGGAGGTCAGCGTCAGGCGAGGCGGGTGGCTGGGAGCTCCCGCTGGAGCTGGAGGGACCATTTGTTCCAGCTGCTGCACAGAGAAAGATATTAAATTAATGACCCTTCAAAGGACGTGCATCCAGAAAGGAGGTCACAGACGGGCAGGGAGGTTCGCAGAAAACCGCGAGCAAGTGAGCCCATGCACACAAGACCCAGCCGTCCGAGGGTCAACGCCCGAGAGGTGCTGGGCTGGTTTTTGTTTTGGTTTTCCTCTTTTCTTCAAACACAAAGCTGCTTCTAAAAAGCCAAAAAAGGCCCCAGCCTATCTACTTTTCGTCTCCTGTCAACAAGTTGCATGTTGGGTACAGGCACTAGCAGATGGTCTTCTCAATTCAGAGAAAAATAAGCCAATTAAAAAACAACCAAAACTTAAGGATGGAAAAATGCATGCATTCCCTTTTGTTCCTGAAAGAGAGGGTCATTTCAAAAAAAACATGGCTTCAAGCTTTTGATAGCAAATCATAAATTCAGGGGGAAAACACAACAACAGCTAGCGCCCCCAAAAAACAACTTCAAACCCTTCCACTATTGCTATAGCAGTACCTCAAAATAAAAGGACCAATGACTTGTTGGAGGATTTGAGGATACCTTGACCTGAAGAGACAAGAAAAATCCATCCCTTTTTTAGCCTGTTTAATTTCTAGTTTCCAGAGCCCTGAAATCATCCTTAGGCAGAAGGTTTTAGCAAACCCAGAAGACAGCACTTTCAGTTGTCCTCTCAAAATAGCAATAGCGTTTTAATGACTAAACTAACTCTGCATTTATGCCTTTGCTGACCAGCTGTTGCAACAAAAATGCAAGACCAAGAAGAATGTAGTTTTGGAGCAATGTCAAAACCAGGCCCATGTCCGGGTTCATCATGGACAAGCTTTAGCACAAGGGGACCAGAGGTGGAAGAAGAGGAGGTAACAGTAAGGTGTTTTGGCCAGAACTAGTTACCAATAGACAAAACAAGTTCATCAACAGCAGCAATAATTGCAATTACAATTTGCCACCTCCCTGGGAGCTATCGTACAATCCCTTTCCACAGACAACTTTGCAGAGATGTAGCAAGCTCCATATATAGAGAGCTAAAGTTACACCCCCCCCCCCCCATCCCCAAACCATTTGTTTAGAGCAAATAGTTTTACAACCAAAGCCAACCTCCTTCTAGGCTCTTGACAGCAGAGATCATTTTATGCTTAATTTTCAAAACCTTCCCCAATCCTTAAGACAGTACAGTTGGGAAAATGACGTATCAGGTATGGAGGTGGTAGATTTGCAACCTTGCTTTTAGCATCACCTGAAACGAAGAGGAGCAGGGATGGCAAAGCACGCCCACAGGAACACCCTGCTCACAGGAAACAGGGGCTTAGGAATACTGTGATTTATGAAAGACAAATAAAAAAGGTGCAGTCTTTTTACCCTGCTTTGCAACTCGGAAATGGGAGGCCATTTATCTCACTGACCTTTCGTGCTTACAAACAGCAGGGGTGACACCCCAGGGACTGGCCAGGGTAAGAAAGCAAAGCAGAATGCTGTATCCACTCTGATGCAAAGCTTTACCACTTTGCAACTGCTAACACTTATTCAGAACACAACTAGAATCAAAATCGCACATTTCAGGGGATAAACTGATGGCTCGACGAGGTCAGAAAAAGGTCCTCCTGGTCCCCCTTTTCCTCACGTACTGTACTTCAGCGCTTCACCATGTAATTAAGTTGTATTTATGCTGGGAGCCCGGGAAAGGGAGAACAAAAAAAGTTAATTTAAGTCAGTCATTGATAGCTTCCCCCTAGTCCCCAGGACACGTTGCATCAGGCGACCGCAGAGCCACAGCAGACGGAGGAGGCACCCATGATCCTTGCTAGCATTTCCCATGCTTATTCGGGAGCAGGAGAAGTCTGTCCCCCTTTTCCAGCTGCCCGGACCGCCTTCCTTTTTGGGAAGCCCAGCAGCAAGCAGCTGTGGCCGCAAAGCATGGAAAAGGCAGCTTCACGGCCTGCAGTGCTGTGCCATGGTCCACGGGCACAAGGATCAGCACCCGAAGCAAAGGGGGTGTCATGGTTGGAAACGCAGGCGGCGTACGAGGATAGGCAAGAGGAGATGGATCAAACTGCTCTGCCTGAAGCCAGAAGGGTCGCTGCACAATAAAAACTTCAGTACAACAGCCAGGGGAGCGCTGCAAAGAAAAGAGTAAATGCGATTTGATAAAGCCTGGGATAGGCATCTATCTAGACGGATTACAATCAGTAACCAGATTCAGCTTAATTGCAATGTTCGTGAGAAACCACCACGCTAATGGCTTGTCTACATTCTTGTCTTTTTCTGATTTCCCCCCCCCCCCCACTTCGATCTTGGAAATTAATACAGCACAACTGCGACGGGTTTTTGCTGAAAAGTTGTAATAAACATTTGAGTTCCCTCAAGACAGCTTTAAAAACATGGGTGTTGAATCTTGACAGAAACATGCTTTATTTCAAGTGTTCATTAAGCACTGCCATTAAGTAAGTGATTAAAGCACACCCAGTATTAAAATAGCTTGATTAGAAATCCCCTGCTATCTCCATTTTCTTCTCTCCCGTGACTTCTTAATTTGTTTGTTCTTGCCTGCTCAGGAAGGCTGTCGGGAGACCTGGAGTGCTGGTGAACCACGCAGGGAGCCAGGCAGGTCTTGCAAGGCTCCGGTCGGGGGAGGACGAGCCCATTTCTATTTACATACTGCAAGTTCATGTATACACAGATTATACTTCATTTTGCACAGCCCATTAGTTTTAGAAATATGGACTAACAACTGATAGGGCATTAAATCGCCAGCAAAGCCACATGCTCACAGAAGAAGCTTTCCCTGTTAAAATATTTTGCAGTGTTTTATTTAATTCTCCAAACTCAGCAGCAGGTCCTCTCTGATGGCGATTAATTGCCGGTAAACGCTCTGCAAGATGCTCGTTTCAAGCTCTGGTTCCCACATGATGAGCCTTTTAACTCTGCCTATCCTGAACAGTTCATCTTTTTCCTGACGCGCACCAAGAAGCCCGCACCTCACAAGCAGCAACCTGCAGCATCAAATCACACACTCGTCCCCAGGGGTCACAGCTCTCCCAAAACCTGGTAAATGGGACCACTGGCACTGGAAATACTTAGGATGGTGACACCCCCCACGGGGTCCAGCTCCCCAGTCTTCACCCTGCGCAGCATCCCTGCTTCTGCCTACTGCGTCCTTGTCGCATACAAGCCGGTCCCATCGGCTGAAAAGGCATTTTCCTCCATTCCCTGACCTGCCCACAGCCCTTTCTTTTCTTTATTGGCCAAGCGCAACACAGGCACAGAAATATTTTAACAAGCCCAGGCCTGACCTTCTGAGTCGCACAGGTCTGGCTTATTCATGGCTTTGACAATAAGGACCATTGCCCTCAACCAGCAGAGGAACTGCTGTCCACAGCCTGGCCACTTGCCGGAGCAGGATCAGCAGGGGCATTATGTGCCCCGGAGCCCCGTGGGTTTTGGGTGGGGGGAACGATGCTGGATGGACCCCATCCCGGTGTCACCTCTTGTGCTGTCTTTGGCTCTTCACTGGGGACAAAGCTGCTCTGGTTTCCATCACCAGAGCTGTCTGCTGAGTTAAGACAGACACAAGCTTGTTTTACTTGCTTCAAGGTTATCAGGATCCTTGCCCACAGCAACTTTGGCATCTTCTCCAGGGTACTCGGATCCGTGAGCTAATATGCCTCTCCTGGGCAAAGGGATGCTCTTTGGTCCAATATTCAAACTGGGACTCCTCTGCACCCTCGGGCACTCACTTAAATCAAGCACCAAAACCACTCGGGCAAGTGAAACACCATCTACTACATAAGCAAACAAGTTTTGTGTGAAAGCGGACGGTCCGACGGCAGCCTCTGAAGCCCGGCGTTCCTGTTCTGGTAGACAATGTGCGTCACAGGATGGGACGACTTTTCCTCATCGGCCTCCTCATGTCCCACAGGATACAGACCCAGGCTGCTGGGGGGAACCGAGAAAAAAACCCATCCTGCACCCTGGTGACAGGAAGATGCTTTTCTGCACTGCACACACGGTGGATCAAAAGTGCTCTCTTAAATGTATTTACATTAAGTCTATGTTACAGCCTATTCAACACCACATGCCATAAAGACCATCAGAGGCCCAGAAGACTTGAGAAATGGGCCAACTTCTCTTTGAGCAGCAATTTTTAAGATGCACTGAATAGAAATGTTCTTGATTAAGAAAAATGCGAGAGCATGACATGCATCAGGAAGACATCTTAGCTCTGTCTCATAGAAGGTAAGAACAAGGGCTCAGATGCCTGTGCAAGCACCTGACATACCATCACGTGTCCAAGAATCTCCATTCACCATGCCTAAATTTGCAACTTAAAAGTTTGACCATGCAGCAACCGCTCACTTGTAGCAAAACTGAGATCAAACCATGCTGGCCATGCTACCCAGCGTGACTGACATTTTTGGCAATGCTCCTGCCTCGTCTGCCTTCTAAAAAATAGGGTGGGGGTGAATAGGAATGGATGTGAAGACGGACGAGCAATGAATTTGACAACATCGATGAGTCCTCAGCAGGTCCTTTCTCCCGGCAAGCCCCATTCCCCACCCTGCCATTGCTGCCAAAAGGCTCTTGCAGGGAAACCACCGCCAATGCCAGACCCCCCCAGCCCCAAAGTGGCAGGAAGGGCTGCCCGTGCTTTGCTGGGAGGCAAGGAGTCAACGCCACCGGGATTTTAACCACTTCAGAGGGATTTCCCGGCAGCGATGGAGCAGACGTGTGCCCAGCTCAAAGGCCAACGCCAACAGCCAGGGCTGCGTGCGTGACATTAAGGGTGGTGGGGGCAGGTGGGATCGATGCGGGGCTGGCTCGGCGTGCGATGGGGTGTGAAGGAAGCAGAAGAGGGGCCACTTTCTCCAAATTCAAGGCTCCCAGGCACCACTGACCCTGCGTACGCACTGGAAAAAGTTTTCAAGTAACTTCCCTGAGTCCGGCTAAACCGTATTAACAGATTTATCCAATAACATGCAAATTCAGGTTTTAATGAAAAGTCTTAAGTCCCAGCTCTAAGTGATTTGGACTTTTCTGCTAATGGCATCTGCTAATGACCAAAGATTTAATGCATCAAGTCTTAGCATACATCAGTGCAAACAATATAACCATTTAGTGGAGTTAAAAAGTCATCTCATTAGACATCCATCATTGGATGTGGGCAAGATGGTCCAAAGGCTTAAAATAAAATATTCATTTTCAAACTAAAAAAAAACAACAAAAAAACCAAAACCCTAAAAACGTACAAATGATTAGGCCAAAAAAGTAGCAGTCTGCTAAAGCTTCACAAGGATTGAAAATGCAAACTGCAACGTTTATCTGGAGGTAAAACGCATTTGCAAGTACTTAATTTCTGCAGCACTGTTCTGCAGAAGGCAAAACCAATTTTAACAGGAATTAAAGCAATAGGGCCCTCCAGAAACAGGCTGTCTCTTAGACAGGTTATTTGAGCCATCAGTGGAAGGTCACAACAGGAATTATTTCTCTACAACATTGTGCAAGATGATTTCAGTACAAACAAAAGTGTTGAAAAGCTACTAACTTAATTTTATTGATCGGTCCCACAAGGGTTCATCATGTCAATGAAACACAAAAACATGCCCTAAAATAACATTTACATGTAGCTAAAAATATAAAAATCACAGCACACAACTAAGGATGAGCAAAGAACGGCTTGAATAAGGCACAGGCTCAAAGGAGCTGGGCTACAAACACTTTTTTCGGCCCAAACCATCGATGCCGACTGTTTCATTTGGGCTCTTGGCGTAAAAAGGGCCAATAAACCTACTGCAAAACACTGCTGGATGCTGAGCTACCAACGCATAGCCTAAATGCTCCACATTTTTAGTCCTGTTTGCCAAACAGCACCTCAGAAGATACAAAAAAGGGACCAACGCCTCCCAGCCACGTGGGAAATGACTCGGGTCATGGGAGTCCTGGAATTATAATGGGCCCATGCAAGCTGCCAGACTGTTTGCAGAAGAAGCGGAAAAAGGAAGGGAAAAGGGGTACCCGGAGAAGATGGAGCACCCCACCTTCGTGCCTGCTGTCTCCCAGGACAGCTTAGGAAAGATTGGGTTTTTTCTCCCCTCCCTGATAAGCAGGCACAGCAACCTCATGGCAAGCCTTGCCTCCAGCTGCGGAGAGGAGCCAAGGAAGGAGCCCTGGAGGGATGCTCCTGCCCTGGAGGGATGCTCCTGCCCTGGAGGGATGCTCCTGCCCTGGCTTTGGGGCTAGATCAGCCTCCCATCCTTGGGAGGGCCAACTCCTCCAGAGGTGCCCATCCTTGCCAAAACACACCCTCCTGACCCAGGGAGTCCTCAGGACCCAGAACGCGTCTTCCCCGCTGTTGCTGGCGTTGTTGGCTTTCCTCCGGCTTTGCTCCAGCCCCGTTGACCGCCCATCCTCGCCTCTGCCCCACCACCCCGCGCTGCCCCCAGGGAGCTGCCTGGACATCCCCCCCCCGGCTCTGCTTGGCTCGTTCGACTGCACAGCACCCTCAGGCTCCCCCAAAACGGGCATTTCCTTCCATTTTCAGGCCTTACCCATGCAGGCGCACGGCTGTCCCGAGTACTGACCCAAAGGCTCTCCGGTGGCTGGGCTTGGCCCCAGCTTGGGCAGCCTATGAGATGATGGGGAGAAACGTGGTCCTCACCTGCTCCCCCTTCCCACCCCACTCCCTTGGGTCTGTTACTGCTAAGCTCCTTCCCCCAGTTGGCCACAGGGCTTAAAAAAAGGTTGCGGGTATGCACAACACACGTGATGCCTTTTAAATCCTGCATAGGATATTTCTGCCGGCTGCTAGGCTTGATTTATTTATTTATTTATTTTTTAATTCAAGTGCAGCCCTTTAAAATTTAAAAATCACTCTTAAAACGAAAAAAATCACACAGAGCCCACAGCCTAAGTTCTGTGCAGCAGGCACCTACATCCTCATAAAAACCCTGGGCTGTGCTTTGTAACATGGGTAGAAGTCTAAACATCGTAAAAAAGAGCCTAAATTGCCAGATTGCCCAAGCCTCCAGTAAATCACCCTTCCAGATGGGCTTACAGCTGCGCACAGAGCCCGCTAGTAGCAACGGGTCACCCCGCAATTATATTTCAATCCTACTAAATTCAACAAACATTGAGAGTTATGCTTGATTTCATTAAAGAGGCACTTCCGAAGTTTACCATCGCCCCATCATTACCAACAGTTTGATTTTTCATGCAATTAGCACTCCCCTGTGCAATTAACTCCCCCCCCTCGCCCCGAAGCGTGGTGGAGGAAGAGGTGGACAATTTCTTATCATCACTGCATCCCTCCTCAGTACTTTTCATTGCAATAAAGGCCACGCTTGGGAGAAATTCAGACACGTTAGACTCTGCAAGACACCGCTAAACAATTTATCAGGCAAAAAATTAGTTCATGCCAGGAGAGCCCGGGGAAGCATCGAGTCCCCCTCCCCGCTCCACTGCCACCAGGGCGGATGGTCGAGAGTGCCGGCGATGCCCAAATGCAAGGCTAACCCCTTTCAGTTTTGGGGTGGACACACGAGGTATCTAGACAAGACCTGCCCATGGCACGTTGGGGGGGGGGGGGTAGACCCCAAAATCCTTGCAGTGCCCTGCGTGGGCTGGCACTGGGGCTGGGCAAAGTCAGCCAGCGATGCTCCCACCCAGCAACCCCTCCAGCTGCCACCGCCAGCCAGGAATGTGGTCAAGGTCTGCAACCACATACTGGAGAGCATTATTGATTTATTTTTTTAATTTGTATTTTCCCTGCCCGCTCTCTTTCCCCTGCTCCCAGCAGAACCGGCAGGCTCCTTCCCCATTCCCAGCACGGTATTTCGGAGGTCAGGACCAGACCCTCCCCTCTCCCCCGCAGAGGGAGCATGCTTTTTTAGCTCCATGCTCTGGGATCTGAGGATCATCTGGAGGTTGGGCGGCAGAGACGGGCACTCCTGCTGCAGGCCCCGCGGATGGTACACACAGTCATATTTTCAATTTGCTCGAGAGGCCGCACGTCCACAGCCAGTTGTACAGCTTGCCACGTTTATTTGCAGATGAGGTACGTTTTTACTGCCCCTTTATTCGCAGAGCTGGGAGCTAGATTGAGGGGCATCTATTTCAGACCTTTAAACAAGGAAGCAAGTGCTCTGTTCTCAAAAATATAAAGTTAATTTTCCCCTTTCATGGCAGTAAGTGCCCTTGCTGTGTAATACAGCATGCTGCTGGAGAGAAAGCATGCCTAGGTCTCTCTTACTCCTGTCCTATACCTAGGATAAGGATACCTTAACCTCATTTAAAAATAAAAATCACCCCAAGTTTCAGGTTGTTGACACGCTTCTACCATCCCGCGGGTGCTAGGTCACAGCCAAGACGCTATCACACCACAAAACGCAGGCAGAAGTCGTCCCCCCTCTGCCTTTCACGTACTTCCAGCGCCTGTGCCTGAAGACAGAGCTGGCGAACCCACGCACCAACCAACCAGGCTCAGGACCGTCAGCTCCCAGCCACAGCCAGAGATGGGACCGTGAGCCACGGGGTGAACCCCCATCGCCCCAGCTCGAGGGGTTCGGCCCCTCACACCACCAAACTCGCACAGACGCAAAAATACAGCATCTAATGTACGGAAACGGAGACGGGATTTGATCATCTCAAGCATTTCTTCCTCCTGCTGGCCGTCCCCAAACTTCCCTGTCCATGCACAAGCTGCTCATGGGGGGATAACCAGCTCAAAACGAGTAATTAAATGCCAGTCGATGGAAACAGCGAGGAAACAATACCCTCTCACGGAAAGAGACTGTGGACAATTTCTCATATGCCCAATATTTTGGAACTCACCGTTTGTATCAATTGCACAAATCTAGGAGCTGAGAACATGAGGAGAGCAGCTCCTTCGGTGCAGCAGAGACGGAGCACAGCTCTTTTCAGCATCGAGCTCTCTCACATGAAGAGAGAGGAAGGAAATGCTGCCTCCCCCACAAAATATTAAAAAAAAAAAACAAAAACCAAACCACACCACCTTTCCTCTTAAGAGAACGCAGGCCAGGTGTTACATGCTCTCAACATCAAGCTAAGGGCAGGCTGGTTAATCTGTAGGTTCCCTTGTTAGGGAGATAAAGGATTTGAGCACAGTGCCGCAGCCTGGGCTGTGGGCTGGAGGAGTGCTGCCGGCAGCCGAGTGTCACTCCTGGAGGAATGCCTGACCTTTCCTGGGGCTTTGATCATGCTGGCTCGCAGCGTGAGATAACCAGTCCTTTGCAGAATCCGGAGGTAATAAAAAAAGCAGCTTTGAGGCCTCGTGTTTTTGCAGGGAAATACTTACCTGTGTTCCCAGCACACTGCCCTGTCCCTACCACCAACCTCCTCAGATACCCGCTGCTTTTAAAGCCAAACCCATTGCTGTCAACTAGGGGAATCACCTAAAGCATTCAGGTGAGACTTTTTAGCTCTTGTTTAATTTCTCTTAATTGAAGAGGGTACTTGCCTATCTCCCTTATGGAAGACACATGTACGGAGACTCGAAGGAAGAGCAGAGCAACAGAAGTAAGGTCTCCAATTAGTAGGCAATTAAGCTCTAAGTAGGATAACAGGAGAAGAAATTTTGTATCTTACACAAACAAGATAGCAAAAGAGATAGATAACAGCACAGAGGGGGAATAAAGCTTTATCCGCAGTTCCCCTCTGAACGCTGAACCGGTACAGAAAGGAGTGAATCTGGTGAGAGTTTTTTTTGTTTGTAATTATTTTAAGGGGAGAGTGTCTTTCTCAGGACAGTTGATGATGGGCAATTTAAACGAGCCAGTGTAGCACCAGGTTGGTAACATGTGCAACACCTGGAGCCCTGGGCTGAACGTGCAGAATATGTAAGCCATAATTAGATCCGTCTTGAATACTTCCTTTAATGAGTCTACGCAAGTCCCACGTCCACCCAGCCTGCTTTTGGTCACCAACCTAGACAAGTTCACATGATCTCCTCAGACTGGGTTTGGGTTCTTGTTTTGTTTTGTTCAGGCCACTGCAGAACAGGCCCTGAAGTCAGAGCTGCAGTTCCTCTCGGCTGTACGCGAGGCGCGGGGCTCGCTTTGCAGCACTCCTCAGCTGCAAGCAGGCTGATGCCAAACCGAGCAGACCTGGATAAGTTCCCCCTCTGGGGGGAAAAAAAGTTGTGCTCGGCTATGCTGTCTTCCTCACGGGGTTAACTATGTAGATTTCAGATGCAAATTTTACTTTAGGGCAGGCTTTATGGTATTAAGAGTCTCTTTTTCAGCCTTCTGAAATTTCATATGTATACATGCTAGAGCTCTCTCATCTCTGTTAATTGGGTTTTGTGGAATTTCAAGGCCCGGGGGCCAAGGGGGGAGGGCTGCTGATTAAAGCTCGCCGTGCAGAAGTGGATGCAGAAGCGTTGCACAGTAACAGGAGGGAAACTGAATTCCTCCGAGCGACCTGCCTTCACGCGTGCATCCTGCCCGCCACTTCGGAGGAATCCCGTCTTTCGCCCCGGCCTTCCCAAGGGTGTGAGGATGGCTCCTGCCCCCTCTGACGGGCATTGCGGGGAGGATGCCCGCACCCGCTTCTCTGGTTGCGCAAAATTTTAGATAGTTAGATTTTAGAGATGTTGAGGCCGGTTTGCAGCTACGTTTGCTTATTGCACGGTGCCCGTGTCCCCACCGCCGACCCGAAAAAGGGCCATCTCCCCACAGCCCCGACCCCAAAGCGGCAGCGACAGGAGGCAGGGGGAACCCACACCCTGACCTACACGCTTCAGGACCATTAAGGAGGAATAAAATGATGTTTAAGTTCCCTTTATCCCCTTTCATAACCCAGCCTGCACACGTGTGTCAGAATCTGTTAGGCTGCGGATGCCTGAATCGATATGGGGGGGGTGCCTGTGTCCGTGTGTGTCCGTCCCCACAATGAGGGCACAGAAAATACCTATTCCTGCATCTGGCCTAACTTTATCTCTCCATATAGGAGGATCCAGTCCAGGATCTTGCTCGCTGGAGCTAAATACAGATATTCACACACCCATTATAAATGCAGCCTAGTTTCATTTTTAACCCGCAGGAGGGTGTGGAGGGAGAAGACATCAAAGCATGGACACAGGCTACCCTGGCATTCTGGGCGTGCAATTTTATCTTCCCCTCATTTCCCTCCTCTCCAAACCAGCTGCTACAACTATCATGATGCTTGCCCTCCGGCCAGTATGCTGGAAAACTGGCTTCCAAGGCAGTCATTAATCTCTCGCCATTACCCAGCTGGCACAAGATTTTTGCTGAGATCGGAGGAGAGTCAGCTCCGTGCCCTCCAAAACACCAGTGGCAGCTCCCGCAGCCACGCGTGCCAGGCATCCACCATCCAGAAGGGCCACCCCGCGAGGGACGAAGAGGGTAAAACTCAAAACACGGGCACGGAAGAGCGCCGAAAGAGGATCTTCGACGTGAATTACACATAAAACCCGCCTGTCGGCGATGACGGTGGGAAGAAGTGCTATGCATCTTCGGGGGAAGGAGGCTCAGATGAGAGCTAAGTTTAGAGGCTGACTTCTTGCATAGCAGTAGCAGCAGAGAGTAGCCCCTACATATGCAAGTTATGCAAGTGAAATGAAGATGCACGTAAACCTTCAGCGAGAAAACGCAGCTCGGCAGTGTTACGCTTTTCATTCGGCCATCAGCTTGCGACCCATCTGAGGTAACAGGGCTGGAAATACACAGATAGGTACGTGGTATGCTGAGCACAAGCAAGGGCTGCTCCAGCAAAGCCGAGCTGAAACGAGAATAAAGCAGGCTTAGAAAGTCATGACGCGTGCCGCTGCAAGTTTGTTAGGGAGATAAATTAACAAGAGGTGTGTTTTGTGGGGTTACCACCTGAAAAGCAGCCATTTTAACTGTCCCCCACGCATACTGCACTGCCCCAGCAACGCCGCGAGGCAATGTTTGACCGTCTACGTCGGCACGAAAATACCTTTTTCAGAGAATACTTTGTGCGTTGATGGGGTGATTCATACCAAAGCTGTCATACCCTCTCAGTAATACTGCTCATTTGCTACTTTTAGAGGGCAGCAACGGGGCCTACCGAGAGCCCTGTGTGTACATACATAAACCTGCATTTGATCTGTCAGTGGGACGGTAGGTTTCCCCCAAGAAGAAGAAACGCACAGCCGAGTTTTTGATCTTTCTTAAAGTACCGCTTATCTCAGCTTTTGTTTGTTTTCTGTTTTTCGGGTGTGGGGTAGCGTCTGATGTGAATGCCACCCACTGTAAGCTATCTAGGCAACGAAACAACCATCACAAACCACCGCTGGAACAAAAATAGCAGCACCTTTCTATTCCCTGCCTCCCCCGGGCACGCACCACGTGCAGGACGGCACTGCCAGCATGTGCAGCTACAAGTATATTTTACAGATCACAAACTCAGAGGCACTAAGCATGGATCTCCCGTCATTATCCTGCACCCAGGCGCTCGCTGGGGAACCACAGAGTCCTTCCTGATGGCTACCAGAAAGAGCAGCCCTTCCCAAACAGCCAAGGAGCAGGGAGGGATGGTTCCCCCCCACCCCCCCAGCCCCAGGCTGCTGGCGGGTGCAAACTCGAGCTTGGCCCTAAGGAAAGCTGCTGCCTGCGGTACAACCGGGTGAGGTTGTCTACAGCAACAGCTCAAAACAGTTCAGTCCCATGCAACAAGCCTAAAACCATGGCACGCCGAGCCCTCCCTTGCTGCCCAAGCCTTCATCTTCTCGCCTCCTCCTCGCCGTCTAGAGGGAGTGCCAGTCCGCAGCTGGATGCACCACAGGGTGCAACAGCAAGGGGAACAAATCCTAACTTGAATGGGGGAAGTGGTCTGAAAGGGATTTACTTGAGGTTGCAGGTTAAACCAACCTTCGCCCACACTTACGACTTTGTCCGTCTTAATTCCGGAGCACGCTGGCCAGCCACAGCCACACCGCAGCAGGGGGGGAGAGGTCTCCGAGCAGCTACGCTCCTACCAGCTTTTGGAGGGGAGAAAAAGGACAAAACGAGCCAACAACGAGGCAGAGGAAGGAGCTCTTAATTAGCAGAAGGCAGCAATCAGCTGCTACGCCGCCTGTTTTGCAGCAGCCGGCTGGGCGAGCGCGTGGGGCCACCGGCGAGCGCCACGTGAGCTCTCCATCCCCATCCCTGGCACATCCTTCCTCGCCGAGAAAGGACACAAGTCCCCGGGAAACCCAGCTGCGGGATCTGCTGCCGAAATCCTGCAGGACTCCTGCTGAAAAGCGCGCTTAAAATGCAGGCTAAAAATAGACCCCGCACTGATGCTATATTTAGCGGGAGGGGGCTCGCTTTCGGAAGGGCCGTCGTCCCCTCCAGCAGCAGGGGCACCGGGCATGCCCTCGGGATGGTCCCGCAGCCGGCACGACCATTCCTCGAGAGAGCTGCTTTTCCTTACGGAAAGGGGAAGGCAGGAGCCTGGCCCTGGCTGGGACCTGTGCTGCTGGCCTGTCTCAGGAGTGGGTGCCTCCTTCTCTGTGCCCGGGTCTTTCTACCTGTGTAGGTGCGGTAATGAGCATCGTGCTCTCCATAAAGCACTTATGGACATGTGGCTTCCTCCAGGTGCTCGGGAGAGCCAGGCATGGCTGTAGGAAGTAGTATTTAGTAAAGGCCAACAAAAATTTGTCCTCTAGTGAAAGTACGAAACCTCCCGCTTCGTTTGTCAAGCCAAAACCCTTGACTCTCTCCCAAGCAAAGAGCGAAACGCTCATCCACCGGCTGCACCGCTTAGGCTACAGGCGCAGATCTGGAAAGAACGCGACACAGGCACAGGGCCCGGCGCCGGCAAGCCCAAAGGGGCAGGTTTGCTCTTTCCTAGAGAAAAGCCGCAGGGATGCGCAGCACGGGGAGAAGGTGCCGCGCGGTCCCTGCGGATGCTGCACGGGATGAAGTGGCACCTTCCCCCGTCGGCTTGCAGGGCCCCGTGGGGTGGCGAGGCGAGGCGGGGGGGTGTCCCACCTCCAGCACCCGGGAGGAGCCGCTGAAAGCCGAGCTTCTAATTAAGACCATGGCTTCGGTTAATTGAGTCCAATTCACCTGTGACATGAAGAGCCCCAATCCCATCAACAATAATGGAACTGCATCGGCTTACACCAGTAATGACTTCAAATCAGCGACATAATAAAGCTAATTCAATACTTCTCCAGGTCCGGCTGATGAGGCTGCCACGGGAGAGGAGGAGGAGACAGCCTTCCTCCTGCCGCTCCGACACCTCCTCTGGAAGAGAGGGCAACGCAAACGGCCGGGGGGTCGCGTCGGTCCGAAAAGCAGGAAAAGTAAAAAAAGAAACTAAGTTTCCAACAATGAGACTAAATGGTACTTTTAACTACCCTCACGGGCACCCCTGTGCCAGTGCCGACGCCGAAGCGACGCTCCCCACGACGACCTGCCAAAACGAGGAAAAGCAAAACCCCGCGAGGCAGCCGCAGGTTTCCAACCCGCCGTGTGCTGCTGAGCCAACCCGCTGAGCAGGATCCATGGATTCGGGGCACCGGAGTCGGACCACGCGCCCGCCGGGGCGTGGGAAGACGGTGCTCGTGGGAAGATGCTTGTTGGACATGTGGAAGTTGCCCGACGTGGGCAGACGTGCAAATCAGCAGCTGCGCGGCCGGGCCGCACCAGCAACCTCCTAATTGCCACCACACCTGCCCCTCTCTCTCGGGGCAGGGGCCGAGGAGGAGTGGAGCCAGGAGAAGCGGGAAGGAGCGAAACCCGGAGCCGATGCTGCCCCGGGATGGCCCGAGTGCCCCGCGGGATGGGAATGGCACGGCTTGGTCCCCCCCCCAGCCGCCCCACACAGGCCACTGCCTTGCGCACACAAATTTGTCTCTGCCTCCAGCCAAAAAAAACGAAGCCACCCCTCGTCTAAAGAGACGCGCATTATTTTAGAGCAGTCAAGTTATGACTGGTTTGATTTCCATAATTCCCGCTCTGCAAACATCTGCCTGTTATTTAAGGCTCAGCTCCAGCGGGACAGAAGTGGGATGGGGCAGGCCTTCGAGCCAGCGTGCCCACGGAGGGATCCTCGCTGCCGGAGAGCGAGCTCCGGGCAGCACCGTGTCCGCTGGGAAGTCAGGGCTGTCACTCCTTGCTCCCGCTTCCGCATCCAACTTCTTGTTTCGGAGCCTTTCCTCACCGGCTGCCAGCGCTCCCATTCCCATCGCGGGAGGGCTCGGCCTCCCCCTTCCACCAGGATTGTACCTGCTCACCACAAGCAGCCCCCAGAGCCTGGGGCATCCCTCCCAGGGGGAGGCGGGCTATGGATCACGCCGGCTATGGATCACACCGGCTATGGATCAGGCCGGCTATGGATCAGGCCGGCTATGGATCACCGGCGTCTAACAAATCACTTGGCACCTTCGGGTTGTCTGCTGGTTTTGCAAGCCGACTGTTGAAACCCGAGCGTCCCAGCTAGACAAAAAGTTAAATGCTGGCCTGAACGAGGAGCGTCGCCGGCCAGAAAGTTATCTCGGCGTTATTGGAGTGCTCCCACCCTACTAAGAGACCGCAAATTGGTGTTTACTTTAGAGGCTAAGTAGGCCAGCTTTGAGAAATCGCGCCCGCCCCGCTGTCCCGCAAGCTCCGGCTTCCCGGGGCTCCGCAGGACGGGTGTACCGGCGCCTCACCGCACTCCTCCGTGCCACGGCCTTGCCCTTGCTCCATCCCAGCCTGACGCAGCGTTTGGCTACTGGTTTTATGCCCTGCACGCTGTACTACTGGGAGAGCTGGAATACCGAGTGCCTGCGCTGCAGTGAGTTGACACAGGCTAAATCAATTAGCTGCTATTGCTGGGATGCTCAGCTAGGCCGGATCAAAACAAAAAAAAAAAAAAAGGCAAAGAAAGAAAAGTCTCACGCTGAGAGGAAACAGGCCCAGTCAACACATTTATCTCCAGAACTTTAATCGACGTATTTGAAATGGGAAAGGGAGGCGGCCGACGCTTCCCAAAGCGGCGAGGTGCGGGCTTGCTTTCCTGGGGCAGAGAGGCCAGGCAGAGCCCCGCAGCTCCCGTTCCCCTCTGCTCCGGCCTTTGTTTCCATTCAGCACACACTTCAGGCAAACACAAAAAAAGCGAAATACCCTCTAAGTTCAGTCGAGACACTTCCCGTTTCAGATTGGGTGGTTTAAGCCCTTGTAAAGCCTCCTGGCTCGTCCCGATTCAAACCAACGCGTTTTGCAGCTTGTGCTTAGCACCCGCCGAGGAAGGACACAGAAAGGATCACAAGGCACTACGTGCCTCGCGTGCCCCCCCTTCTCCGGGCAGGATTTATCGTTTTGCCGTACTCTTTGCTCTGCATCAGCTGTCCCAAGGACTCCTGGTCTTCTTCCCACTGACTTTTGCAAAACCACACCGGTCAGCAAGCGGCATGTCCCGTGCCCAGCCCCAGGCCCTTTTTTGCCTCCGCAAAACATAGGACGTCTCCTTTGAGAGCCTGACAATTCCTGCTGACGGGACCTCACCTACAGCTGGGACTGGAGGACACTACCACTGCTGAAGGAGGAAAGCGGCTCCGCAACACCCAGCTGCAGCTCCGCAGCCTCCAGCTTGGGCTCAGCCCCTGGTGCAGCAGCTCCTGATGAGAGGTATCGTGCCACGTTGCTCTTCACTTCAAAGAAGACAACCCTAAGGAGAACTATTAAAGCAATTAAAAAAATATTATCTTTGAGATGCAATCTACCCAGAAATGAATGGGAATAATTACCAAGCTGCAGATCTTAATGGGGTTTTTTTAAGGCAACAACCGGCTGAACGTTTCCTCTGAGCAGAGTTACCTACAGTAACTTCTACCTTATCAAAACGGCAGACTGCAGATACCGTTTTTTCACACTGCGGGCCACATCTTCCATACCATATCTCGTAGTAACATCTATACTCGCTAACCCTTTTCCCGTTCCGTTCGTAATCCCACGAACACCTCTGCAGCAGCTCATCCGATTGTTTACATAGAAAAGCGTGATTTGTGTTTTTCTCCAAGCATCAAAGGCAGCGGTTCAGCAGCCTGAAGCGAGAAGAGCCAGCCCCAGGTTACCAGGCAGCTGTCTGAGAACGTGTCCTCAAATTCTCAATGAAGAGCAAGAACTAACATCACTACTCTTGCCTCAGCTTACTTGCATCTGCATATCCTGAATCCTTTATTCTTCCTCTTCTGCTCTGTTATCCCAGCTATAAAATGGATGTTACGCCGCACTGCAGATGGGAAACAGGCCTTGAAACATCAGCTACTGGGCTGAAGTTGTGCATCAAGTAGACTTTCCCAAATCCTCTGAATCTTCGTGCATCTCTAGTGCATACCCAGACACGATCCATGTCTATTAATCGCTTTTGGTTGGATAAATGTGTTTGGTTGAGGTGGAAGCAGCTATTCACCTGAAGTATTACCCGCTCCTATCTGCCTCCCGTGCCCGTGGGCAGGTACAAGCACCAGCCATCCCGAGCTCGGGATGCCGACAGACGCCTCGAGCTCCTCCCGACGGGATCGAACGTGCGTGCCGGCCCCTGCTACAAACGACTTTAAAGATGCAACAGAGACAGAAGAAGCTCCCAGCCAACAGGCCTCTTCCCAAAGAAGGCTTTTCTGGTTTGACTGCATCCCGAGATGGCAATCCTGAAGAGGCACACAAAGGGATTTAGCTTGTGTACGGCAACTTGGAGGCGCGACGCTCTCTTCTTTATGGGTTAAGGCTTAAGCCACACACTTGATTCAATCAAGACGGTTAGCTGGCAGTAAAAATTTCATGAATCGGCTATCAGAAAGGGTTAAAAAATGCCGTTAGGTTATTTTTTTAAAATCTATTTTTAAAATTCCTTTGCAACCTAAATTTATTGGGAGGCAGAGGCGGGGGGGGGGGGGGAAGTATCCCCAGAAGGAAATGGTTTTACTTTTTTGGAGATTATGCATCTTTCACCAAATACTTAAAAAGAAATCTCAGTTCATATTTGTAACAACAAGGGATTATCAGAGTCCTTAATTTACTGCTGAAGTCTCCAGTGAAGCTTCATACCTTGAGTGAGGTGCAGCCTAATCCCTGTGTATGATTACACTTAGGAGCGAGAGGGAGGTATGCGGAGGGTGGGGAGAAGCAACTTTCATTGAAGACAACGCTTCAGGCAGCCCCGGAGCAGAGTGGATCCAGTTTGAAAAGAACTGGCAACCCTAAAACTTCTTGATAAGATAAAAATTCATTGATGTTGGCTCACACTAGGCCCACTTCAACTCTGCACTTGTCCTCTGTGTTTCCTTGGCATATCTGTTCCTTTCCTCTATCTGCTTTAGCATAACTTTATTTTTCTCTTTTATCTTTAGCTAACTGCACCCAGGGACTGGAGGGATTGATTTTTTGTTTTGACTTATTGTTTGAAGATCTGTAACTCAAAGCAGCTTCTTGCGCCTCTGATGTCTAAGCCTGAGAAGTATAAAAGGTAAAGCTCATCCTGTGTACCAAACTGAGCAAGGATACCATTTTATAATCAGTCATCTGTGTTTTATTTTGCCTTTTGGGGAGGAAAACTATTTTAAGACTTTATAGGCAATAATACCTTAAATAAATATTCTCATGGCAGATACTACACATGCCAGTTCTCTTTTTAAAGACAGTCAGCTATTGCTCACCACTCAGGGGAAGGGAAAAAAAAAAAAAAAAAAGAAAAGGGTTCCCAATTAAAGGAGGCCATTATACATCAGAAGATATTCTGAGCGTCACGTCACACTACCAACAGCCTACTGCAGCCAAAATGTTACCATGCAAATCTAAAAGCGCTCTCTCTCTCCGAGATGTGCTACCACGAGGCGAGACGAGCCTGCATCCCCGCTGGGAGGGGAAGGCAGGAGACGCGAGACGTGCTCGGCAGTGCCGTTGGTGAACAGCGATCTCTCCGAGACGTGGAGAGATGCAGCAGGATTTCTGTTTGCTTCCTCTGCTTTCTGAGCGCCAAACTTGGGAGACTCCTCCTTTCCGCGGGCAATTCTTCCCTCCCCTCCCCAAAAAATGCCGCTGGGCTGTTCTGAACAAGCAGCTCCCCGGGACGCGGCACCCAGGTTTCTCAGGGCACTTGCAGGTTTCTGTATTGCGGAAAGCCGATAGCCACGGCGCACACCGACTTTGTTTACGGTCGCCCGTCTCCGCTATTCCCTGAAGTTGCCCAGCTTGCTGAAATATGGTTACATATGCAAACATTATCTCCCAATTGTAACCTCATTTTCTGCTCTGCTGGACAGCGTGACCAGCATTTGTCATCTCGCCGCCCCCGCCCGCCACATCATTCATGTGTCTATAATTGTCATCAAGATGTGGCATGTCAGCAGGACTCCCGCGTCCGCTGCTCCCCATCTCCACGCAGTCACTCAGGTAACAAACCCATAATCTCGCCCTGTTTTCATGATGGTTGAATTACACATAATTGTTTCTGCACAGTGATTGATTTCTGCCTGAATAGAGACCTCTGCCTTTTTTCAATGCGAGCGAGTGGCAGCCAAGTCTCTCCATCTAGGAGGAGGCAGCAGCCTTTGAAGAGATCAAAGCCAAGGCCGCGAGCAGTTGTGCGCCCTGGGAATATGGAAAGCCTTTATGCTCTCAACCCCATTTCCAACATCATGTTGGATTGCAGCTGCATTACATTCTGCCAGCATTCTTAATGCTTTTAGTATTGACTCTGACATCACCGATAGCTGTTTTAAAGTAACAAAAGCTGAAGGATGACTTATTTTCACAACTCCGTAATTGGAACATGCAAAGTTAGGGGAAGGGAGCATTTGTTTTTAATCTGAGATACAAAAGAAAGCACAGAAAATTATATAAGTTCCCCAAAATTAAAAACACGTTTTTCATATGGAAAGAACAGAGGGGGCATTTTTATAGCCTAGACCACACAAAATGAACTGATTATGCACATGCTTTTTCAAGCCTAAAGGCTGAAGTAAAAATACGATTGGGCAAGCGAGTCAAATTGGGAAAAAATATTGTGACTCACGGTACGTTTAGTGACTTTTAGCACCTGATGCAAGGCAAAATAATGCAGATGCCCAGGCTGCCGCCTCACCTCTGCAGCTCCTGGCAGCAAGCTGACAGCGGCTCACTTACCCTAAACACTGCACATGGCAAACCAACACTAAATCCCCATTAGTTATCTAAAAAGATAAATAATGACCTAAAAGTGTCAAACACCGCAAAGCTTCCTCCAAGACTCCCTCTCCGCCAGCCCTACAGACCGCTCTCAGGCTGCCTTAAAAACTACTCTCGCCACGATACCGTTTGCAGGGGCATCAAATGCTCCCACGCTCCTCCTCTGGCTTTGCTAGTGAAAACAAAAGTAAATCTCTGCAGAGAAAGACTGTCCTGAACTTTGATTAAACGTAGGCCTACGCTGCCCTGAAAAAAACATTTCCAGGGAACTTTTAAAACTTCTCAGTGGAAAGGAGGGGGGACAAGGAGGATGCATAAAGCGAGAGCCTGGGAGGGCACAGCGGCGGAACCGCTCCGTGTCCTTAGGCTGACCAGTCTGAGCACCGCTGCTGCTTTGACAAGTATTTTTATTCATGCTAAAACCACTGAATAGGAGCTTTTAAGAGCAGTAATTTTGAAATATGGTAGCTGCCACTACAGCGTGCAGCGTGGTGAGGAAGGAAGAATGTGCAAATAAAGCATAGGCTGTAAGGAATTAAACATTATAAGCTGTAAAGAATTAAACATTATGAGCACCCATGTATTAGCAATAAAAATAATTTCCTCTTAGCCGTATCGTTTTTCTTCTGCTGTTCTAACGCTCCTTTTTTTCCCTGTAGCCATTAAAACCCCGACTCAAAGACAACAGCAAAGGGATCTGCCCTCCCTCCCTCNNNACACAGAGCTTATGTCCCCGTCATTTCAAGGCTGGGAAACTGTCTCGTTTTTACTTGGACTGTTCCTTAACACGCACCAACCATAGTGAGGCTGAAACCAGAGCCAAACGTAGCAAGCTCTTTACCAAGGCGTAAAAGCTTATAGTTTTTTAGTAGTACTAACAGAGAAGTCTCTTCTGTGCTCGTCTAAGGGTTTGGGGTTTTTTCCCCCTCTGCTGTTCTCCTGCCATCCCCAGCAAATGTACTTTTTTCCTCTGCACAGCCCTGCTTTCTTAAATCAGGACTAATTCTTTGCGGCTCTGGTGTCCACTCTGATGACCAGAGGGATGCTCCTAAGAGCAACACTGAGGAAAGACCGTCAAGCTACGGAGCGCCGGAGCAGTCTCTGTAAATAGAGGTATCTGCTGCCATGTTGGCAGGGCCGCTAATTCAACTTCTGCCTGTCCCACAAGGAGTCTCAAGTATCTGGAAATGAACGCCAGCCTCCAGAAACTGAGCAAGCAACACGTGTAGCATTGCAAAGGTCTCCACAACACTCGCCACTGTGAAGAAACAGCAGCAGAGAAATCACTTTCATATAATACTGCAACCCTGCCTTTCAGCGTCTAACCATTACTGTGATGAAAAAGTATGGTTTACTGTAATTACTGCTTATTTTCCCTTCCAGGGACTTTTGTGTTCATTTGCAGAGGATTCACTTGCTACTTGATACTTTTGCTTGAAAGCTTGCTACTTTTTGCAGCTATTCACTGAAATTTAAGAGACCATTTAGCCCAAGGGAGGCACCGAGGGCTGTCACAGCCAGGTTTTCATCCTCCGCAGCCCACCGCGTAACCTGCACAGGTAGCTCTCCACGCCCAGACAGAGGCACAACGTCTCCTCCCGCAGGACTTTCTTGGTGACCACGTTAGGGAAAGCCGGGGGCACCCGACAACAAACCTCACCGGTTCCTTAAATCCTGATCCCTGCAAAGTGGCGACCTGCACGACGGCAACAAACCGAGCTTCCGGCGCGGGCTGGAGGACGCGCTGTGGCCATCACGTACAGGCTACAGAGCTGAGAGTTACAAAAAGATGACCTGGGTAACCGGAGGAGGCGATGCCACCGCTGCAGGGACACGGATGGGATGCTGAGAGCTGTCCTCCAGCGAGCGCAGCCTGGGCACGCGCTAAAGCAGGTATTTCGGGATGCCCAGGGAGAAGGTTAAAGCCTCCAGCTTCAAGCCAGCCGGCACCTCCTTGCAAACCACGTTTCCCAGCAGAGGCTGGAAGAGGAGGACAGATGCCATTGCTGCCGAGATGCCGTCCCCCAAAAAGTTGCTTTGAGAAGCAGCTGAGCAAGGGCCCCCCCCAGCCCCACGGTAAAAGACGGAAGCCCCACCGGTGCCCAGGGGAGCTGGCTGAGAAGCCCTGGTCAGCTGTCCCCAGAGCATCGTGTGCCAGAGCCATGGATCAGTGGCAGCTTCCTGGGAAAAGGAGAGAAAAGCGGGAGTGCGGATAACGAGGCTGAGGGCAAGCAGCCGGCTCCCCCCGAGGGGGGAGAGCAAACAGAAAACACAGTGGGAAGGTGCGGGTGCTGCTGCGAAGGCAGGGATGGAAATGAGAAAAAAACAAAGTCTGCTGTTTGACAGAAAGTTTTTAAGCTAATTTTCTTAAGAGCCTCCTTGCTTTTTACTTAGAAACGTCAGTAGGATTGTTTGGTCCTTAACTGAAAGGCTGGGTATGAAACACAGCCCCAGCCTGCACTGACACCAACTTTCTTCTTATCTGCACTGCTTTTAATCCTCTTACTCCCTCCCTCAGATTTCTTTTTTTTTTTGCTTTCTCAGATTTTCGGTTTGTTTTCATGAAAAAAAAAAAAAAAACCCAAACCACCAACCCAAGAAACCTATCTTCACAAGCGAGCTGTCTTTCAGGTGGGCTCCTGAAGCAAACTCGGGAAACGTGGATTTTTTTCCCACCTCTGCCATCACCTTCTTCTAGGTCTCTTGCTTTTTCGGGTCCTCGTTTGCAGGAGCCTCCTCCCAGATTGTGCCTCTGCTTTTGGGAGCGGGGTGGGGGGGAGGCAGAGGACGTGACCCCCCCCTCCCACCCCCGTGCCCATGCCAGCGTGGGCGCCAGGGATACCTCCCGGGAATCTGCCGGCAGCCGCTGACGCGCTGCGATTTCCACGGGTCACGTCCTCATGCTCGACTCGACGTTGGGTAATTATACACAGAATTTACCTATTTCACGCTTAATTGCACAGGCACAAACTTTTGCTCCACCCCCCCCCTCCCCTGAAACAGCTAAAAACTACCAGCGTTGCTACAAGCAGCTCTCCCAGTCCTGGCTTAACCACCTGGGCTCCAATCTCAGCCACTGCCTTAACCAGCCATCCCTTCCCGGGAGAACCCCCGGAGCCCAGCAGCGGAGCGGGGACGCGGGTAGCGCACGAAGGGCCAGCGTCAGCCCACGGCTGGCTCGTGCACTCCCGTGGAACGCTGCCTCCGGAAGCAAAATGCAAGACCCACCCGCGGGCTCTTCTGCTGACCCAGCCTGAAAAAGTGCTTCGTCCGCTAGACGTTGGCCGGAGAGGTCCGTTTAATGGAGGTGGGCGGTTTTTTGCGTAGTGAGCACGACTGTTTAACTAACTGAATGTGTTTACTTGCAGTCCTGGAGCCAGGGCTGGAAGACAAAACCCCCCCTCTGCAATCTCCCTTCCCCTAAAAAGTCTGCCTGTGCCCCAAAACCAGGGGTTTCTGACCTGCCTTTGATAATCCACATTTCCCGACTGAATATTTATTGTTCTGCCCCATTAGCCTGTAATATTCTCATTTACACGCATATCCCTGGGAAGAAAAAGAAAGAAAAGGAAGGATTTGAAGTTTCAAAGAAACAGGGAAAGCTTTCTACACGAGTTGTTTTGGGAGGGCCCTTGAATTAAAAAAGTTTCAAGCAAAACAGCGTTTTGACCAGCTCTCCTACGGCCTCTTAGTATTTCCTTACTACCAAGTATGAAGTAATCTTTTACAGGTCACTCCGATAAGAAGCTTAGTAGCTGCCAGCTGAAAAAAAAAAAAGTGTTTGCAATAGTGCTCTCCAACTGTCTGGGAAGTTGCCTAATAAATTAGCATTTTTTTGCGGCTCTCCTATTCCAAGTTTTCCTCCTGAAGATTTACATCTAAAACAGGATCTCTGCACTAGTATCTTAGAAATAACCTCAAAATAATCGGAAGAGGGGAAAAAAAAGTCTCAACAAAACCAGAAGAATCCACGCACTTAAGAGCTAAGCTTTTTAAAGTTTCGTTTCTTTTTTTCCCTTTAAATCCAGCACAGCTTCCTTTTCTCCCTAAACCGGGAGTATCTAAGGCATGAAATAATGCACGAGAGGGAAGGTTTTGCGTTTTCCAAGTTTTCCAAATCCAACACGCTCAGCTCAGACTTGTTTTTTAAGCTGAATTTCGGTTGCGTGCGGGCGGCAACTGGGCAGTAAAGAACAGGCACGAATACAACCCAGCGAGCCGGTGTCAGAGGGCAAGCGAAACAAAAAACCTCTAGGGGCATTCATTCTCCCGGGTAAATCATTTTAATTGCCGATGTTTTTCAAAAGGTATTTTCGTATGGTCGCTATACGGCTCGTTCCCTCCATATCCTCACAAGCTCTCCCAGCGCCAGCTCAGGGAGCTCCCTTTTCCCTTCCCTCTCCAGCCCCGGCAGCCTGGAGGGGATCCGGGCAGGTGCAGCCTGTCCCACCGCCCCGGGCTCCTACCCCTGACCCCCACC
>JANZLQ010000007.1:31665772-31676625 GCA_026212715.1 Elanus axillaris | reverse complement strand
GGGGGGGGGGGGAAATCCTTGAAAATGGCTCCCTGGCCATCCCAAGGTTGGAAGAGCTCGCTAGGCGTTCAGCTCTGAAAGGATGGCTCGTTAGAGGCTTACAGAAGCCCTAGGTCCGGCCACAAGACGTGACACAGCTTTCGCAATTGCCCTCTGGGGAGTCTTTCCCGCCGTGCTGGTTGTATTGGGAGCGCGGGCTCTTTTGCCTGTGAAGTTATGTGCAACAGACGGATGGTCTGAAAATTGCCCCAAGGTAACTTATTGTCTTTTGGTCTCAGTTTTATGAGATTCGGACATGAGGCCAACAAAGAAAAAGAAAACAGCATTGACCAAGACCTAGAAGTATTTAATGTCAATTGTTCCCCGGTAAAAGGGGAGAACGCACGAACTCTCCACGGAAGAAGTCAAGGAGCTGATTGCCAGAGTTCCCGTGGTGCTGCTGGGCTCAGGGTCCTGTAAGAAGTCGTTGGAAGGAGCCTGGTCGCTCATTCCTAATCTTTTCGCCTCCAGCACAAGGGACAATGAGTTTTCAGGCACGTACTTTCAGCCGCCTTGGCAGCAGTTGCTTAAAATTAATCCTTACTCATGGTTTCAGAGACTTGCCTCTTGGAGCAGGCCCGTGGCAGCCTCTGTATTTGAGCTGTGAGGAACACGACGGGACTCCAATCCCAGTCGGAATCCGAACATACACCTATGCGTGTGCGCGCGTATATGCGTTTGTACACATATAGCGTGTATAACCAGGCTGAACCGCTTGGCGTGAACATTTCTGTGGCCAAGGCAGTGGCCCAGGCGAGCAGGCCCGGAAGGGTCCGGGCTGGGCCTCCTTCCGCCGGGCCAGCAGAGCCGCTCCCTGCCTTGCCGCAGGAGAAACCTCGCTCTCCCTTCTCCCCCTTGCTTTGCTCAGGTGACGGGTACTGGGCAGTTGTAACGCTGCAGGTCCGCGATAGTCACAAATACTAAACCTAGGTGTTGTTTTAATTCCTAAGCGCTGCTTGTGCTCCTCCGTTAGCTCGCGTGGAGGGTGTTGGCAGGCCGGTGGGGGCCTCTCCGAGCAACATCACTCCTTTTGGCCATACAGCACAACCCAGCGTGCGGTAGCACTTTGGTTTGGAGGATTGAAAATAATCTTTATTTCAACTAGACAGCCAAGCTGGAAAGCTGTGAGGGATTTTCCTGAGGGGAAGCTCTTAGCCCTCTGCCTGGAAAGGCGGGAGGCTGCCGAACCAGGGCATTCTACTTGTTGTCACCTCCTTGTTCTGGCCGAGTTGAGTTCACGTAGCTGTGGGGCAGTGCACGTACGCCTAGCCAGGCTCGTCTGTTGGCCACACTGTTCCTTTCCAGTCAAAGGTTTTCTTTTGTGCGAGTTACTCTATACGAAAACAGCCTATCGCTCTGAGTGTCTGGGCTAGACCGTTCACCACACTTACTTAGCCCAGGAGGGTTTCTGTAAAGAGCACACCATCTGTTCAGTAACGGTGAGTAGGTCTGCCCGTTCAGACACACCGGTGTAACAGGAAGGCTTTATCGGCAGGAATTTTGCAGGAATACTGATTTATTTCGTCCACACAAAACCGATAAGGCCGGCTCTGTAAGTTTGTAAGATGTTAAATGCTTGAACCAAATGAAACTTGTAGAAGAACACAAAACTGCTCACTCAGCTCTGCGAGCCCAGCTCCGCTCTCGGAAACGCATCTCCGCTGACTGCAGCCCAGATACGTGTTCTTTGCAGTGCGTGAAGAACCTTCGCTGATGCTGTCCTGGGAAAGGTGGGGAAGAGCTCTCCATAAAGCTGGAGAAGCAAATGCTGTACCCTGGAGCCCTTCTTCCTTCAAACTTCATAGCATCTGGCTCAAGCACCTCTGCCAGCTGCGCTGGATGTGGAGTAGCACAAGCAGAAAAGCTGCAAGCCATTTGGAGAAAAAAAAAAGTAAGACGTCCGACAGTAAGATAACACGTGGAGGTATCAGGGATACTCAGTGATTGCACCTGCATGTTATTGAGCAACCTCAGTTTTGGGGTGGTGTTGGCCGTTGCCCTGATGTACAGAAGGATCTGACCCATTTCTCTATCGCTAGCAAACTCAGAAATCATTTGACCTGAGAATCGGTCAGACATACCATCCCACCCTGTTCATGGCCTTTCTTGTGTGTTTTAACCCAACGATATTTTTTCAGCAAGATTTTGGAGCAAGATTTATTTTGCGTTCCTTTTAAGCCAATTTGGAGACAGAAAAGAACAAAAAAGGCCTCCAAACCCCAAATGAAACGGCGGGGTTGAACAAAGGGGCTCTTGTTTGTAAACTTCCATTTTAAAGTGTCGTTGCATATTCTACTGGAACGGTTTTTCATCTTTAACTTACACAGTCCAATTTTTAAAATACTAACCTATTCAACAGGCGAGTACTCTTCAGTGCCTTTTGGAGCGTCTTTTTCAGTGCTGCACCCCTGCTTGCCAGAAAGCTGAACTTGCCTTTCTCCCACGTATTGATCCTCTTAGATAATGTCTCCAATGAGAAAAATAAGAGTGTTTCAATCTGCAGAGGAGTAAAGTTAAAGAGACTGAGCTGAATTTGTCCTGTAATCTGTCAGCCGCAGAGCCTTCATCACTTAATGATCCTCACCTCATGTTTCTGCCACTCGCCGCACAAGAACAGGACTCTGTTTCAGAAAAGAACAACCCAGGAACAACAGCAACGACAAAAAAAATCCCACTCCCTTGCTCCCCCCTCAGTTTTCCTTTGAATCTAGACATAGTCTAGCCAGGAGAAATTTTTTTTCTCGGCACTTCTACCTTAATATTTCTGTCTACATTGCTTTGCCTTTCTGTGCCGCCAAAGCTAAGTGTTTGCTGAATTAAATAAACCGTGCCGCGTTGACAGAGCTTGTGAATACTGCTATTGTCACCAGAATCCTTTCGCTGATCCGACCCCAAATCCTAATGCCAGCTCTGCGCTTACTGGTGTGGTAGTAAGCGAACGAGAATCGATCATGCTGACGAGGCTAAGAGAATCTCCAAAAAAGTCATTTTTATAGGCTGCTTTTGTCGCCAAGCAGCAAAACATCGGGGGCATTATACCTGCTCTGCTTTGGAATTGGTTCTGTCTGTCAGGAAGGGTTTTTAAATTAGTAAATGCTCAGTAAATTAGCAACACGTTGGAGAAAAGCTTTTTCTCCTATTGCTGAAATTAAAAGAGTTGATGATTTCAGTTGTAAGGCAGCTAATAACATCGGATTTAATAGATTTCCGGTGTTTGTGTAATGCAATAGGGGATGGTGCAAGGAAAAAGATTGTTCCTGTCTGTATTGCGGTGAGGAACCACAATGTAAAGTCGCTAAGGTTAGAGCCATTTCTGACAAGGTAGTTTTCTTAAGACTTTCTTAAGAATTCTCAAAACTAAACCGTAATAGTTAAAGTCCCCTAATTCTGCATATCTTAAATGCCTATGCACTGTTATATGTTCCAGAACCAAATACTCTTGTGTCCCACTGAGAAGCTCACATAGAAAAGTTGGGTCTACTCTTTTTGTGTGAGGTCCAGAAAGAAATGTGCCCACCTCAGATTCCAGTCGGTCTTTCTTAAACTACCCAGTAAAAGAACATCCTGCCTCAAATCCCACGCCATTATTTCCTCTGACACCTATTGTTTCTTTTCCTTTTGGGCATGCCGAACAGTAGCAGCCGGAGGAGGGATGCTTTGGGGAGTTATGGTGAGGAGCTGATGGCTCGGACCGGTATCGGAGTTCCAGAAGCGGTGTTGGCTTACGATAGCCTTTTTTAACAGTGTCTTCCTTTTCACTTTGTTTTTCTTTCCGACAACATAGCGCACAAAACCTCGATGTGGCCGTATAGCGAGCTGCTGCGTGAGTGCCTCACGCCGCCTCTAGACGTTGTATTTCACCGACGTGCGTCCTAACGGGAGAGCAATGGGCTCAGCCCTGTGGTTTAGGCGAGTCACGCTCAAGGAGAAAGGCAGCTTCTGCTGACTTCTCCCACTTTGGCCCTTGTCGGGACATACTTACTGCTGGGTTACTTGTGGTCCCGCGGAAGCACTCGGTATCTGTTGCGTGGACCTTTGCCTTTTAGGCAGGATCTCCTGGCTTTATTGATGCTTTGATGTCAAAGAAGCTTGGTAGATGCCTGGTTCCGCAAAAAAAATAATGGGGCCTTTCTGTGGGAGCCTTCTGGTTCATGGAAATGAGGGGAATTATATTCTTCCTCCTTAAGGTACGAGAAGTGTCATGGTTTATAATGCTTCCAGGTTCAGAGGCAGAAGAAGCTCTGGGCTGTCAGGGCTTGCTCTGTCGAGGCTCTGGCGTCTCGGAGGATTGCAGGAGAGCCGGCTGCCGCAGAGCCATGGGTTTTGGAGGCGACGCAGGAGCATGGCAGCAGCAAATCGTTTCCTTCCTCAGCCAGGGGAGGCTGAGAAACGGTGGCTTTTACTAAATCTCTTGTTCAAATGACAATGCCAGCCTCGCCGCTGCAGCGACCAGCAGAGCCCGGGTCGCCATTTGACTCTTGCTTTTGCAAGCAGAGGCTGGTACAAACCAAACTGATAATTCACATCCACTGGAATTCAGATCGCAGCTCAGAAGGGACTCTTTAAAAGCTCCGGAATAATTATTTCACCTGGAGTTGGAATTTTTTCTCCAGGCTCGACTTACAGTTTATAAATATGTGAGATGGGAGATTGGTAATTCAGTTTATAGTTTGTATGAACCCTGAAGCTTGTGTCAATGCTGTTATCTATTATAGAAATGCAAACATGCTCTTTGATGTGTTATTCTCAGTGACTTGGGAGGATAAAGACGGAATACTCTATGGGCATTTGTAAAAGAAATTCAGAAATTGCAAGTCTACTAGGACCTAATAACACATTTTCGTTTATTTTTTTTCCTCTTTTGCAATATGCTTGATTACAGTAACTTAAAAACAAGAGAAATATTGCATCTGTCTAGGTTTCTGCAGCAGGAGAGCTCAAACCGGTTTCCCGGCTATGCCAAACCCCCTTTTTTGAGTATGCCAAACGTTTATTATATTATAGTGGCAGGGAAATTCAGTGCCACATATCTGTGATTTATTTTGTTGGACGGATTTTCTTGCTATGGGAGCACCTCCTGCTGGCTCTGCACTGCACTGCCCTTGGACCGCTCCTGTTTCCCAGACTTGGGAATGAAAAAGGAAGCCGGGCAAGGTTTCCTGCGATAAAGGACAATGATCAGCGTGGGACCAGCTCTGCTGCTGTGAGTGGTGATAGGGACGGCTCAGGCGACTGACACGACCCCATCTGCTACAGATACATACTTATAATATAGCTCCTGATGGAGTATTGGCCCTCCACTAGCGCACTTTCGGTTCCCACATCTCCACGGTGACCCGGCTGAAGTCCACGGAATAGCTGGCCGTGAAACTCGGCAATAGGGAGGTGAGAAATAGCAAGACGACACTGTGCTTGTCCCCAGTAGCTTCAGCTAGCCCGTGAAAAATAATTCTGAATGTTTGCCCACCAGAAGTGCCATTTTTATTTTAAAAAGTGAACGTCTCGTGGTTTGTGACCATTTCAGTGAGTTTTATTTGAAAATATAAAAGCAAGATATCAATACGTCCTTTTTGATTACTGCCACAACAAGCAGCTTCAGCGTTTTGTTTCCAAGCCATTTTCTCTTGAGGGTTTGTTTTTTATTTTTTTAAGAAGCAGTTAAAAAGTCATTTTTAAAAATAAAATAAGTCAAACTACCAGTGATATGTTAAAGGGAAGCCAAGTAAGCTGTCCTGACCAGAGCGGGTTTTTCCTTGGAAAACTAAACCAGTTGACGATACTTGCTATCACTCGATGCGCAGCAAAACTAAGTTTGAAATGTCAACATTTCCCCTAGAATGAGAACACTGCCAGCTCTGACATGTTTCCTTTGGTGATCAAAGCCCTTGGGATGGATGGAGGTGACATAAAGAAAACGTGGTTTGTTCGTTTAAATGCAGTGGGTGGGAAGAATGAGAGAGCAGGATGTTGTAGGGAGTAGGACTCAAACAGAAAATGAGCGGTAAAGATCTGTTCATCAATGCTGATTGCTAGTAGTAAGCATTAACTCTGTAGCAGCACTTAAACGTTCCTGTTACTTGTTGTTATTCCAATAGTATATAAAGAGGCCGTTGAGACAGACACCAGAAAACAAGCACAAGAAGACACAGACCTTGTCTCTACAGCAGTTAAGCCTTTGTTTTACAAAGGGACGAGCCATGGTTTATTACAAAAACATTTTCTTCTTTATTGTCCTGTTTTAATATTTCGACACACCCTAATGAAAACACAGCGTGCCTCTACAATGCCGTGCTTTACTCCGTTGTCATGTATTTTATGGCTGCGTGTACCCGCCGGCGTGTTTCTGCAGCCCCCTCCCTCGGTTAATTGTCACCTCTGGCTGGCTGACTGCTCCGAGGGAGGACGCCCCAAAGGTGATCCATCGATCGATGGGCTCCACAGGACATCCCTCACCAGCGCACACGCGTCTGCCCAGGCAGATGCTCAGCCGGTACAGTCCTACACCCTGCATGGCGCACATTTTACAGGAAGAAAAACCAGGAAATAATTTGTAAATAGTGTAGAAAATGGTTTAAAACTTCGCCGGGGCTATTTTGGTAAATCTTGCTGCTTGTAAAGCCAGACTCCTTTTATCTCATAGGGACTGAAAGGCAGAAGGAAATTATGACTAAGACAGTTTTAAGAATTAGAAAAAAATTACCTAACCCCATGTATTTGGAGTATCGGAATATTAGCACTTAAGGCTGTGATTTTCAAAAGAGCTTATGGGAGTGTGTGGCACCTGGACCTACTCCTACCCCCCTTGAAACTCCTATTAATTTGCTATCAACTTCCCTGTGAGGGATCAAAACTCCTCAGCTCTCACTGACTTTCCCTGGGAGTTTGGTGACTGTTGCAAAAATCCCGGCTCAAACCTCCTAGCTGTCACTCTCCTTGCAGGGGGAATTGGGTGCCTATTGCCAAAATCCCAGGCTGAACAGCCTGATAACTCCTGGCTTTCGGGGCAGGAAGCAAGCGCTGCACATCCTACCCGAAAGCCAGCAGGAATCTCTCTTTCCCAGTGCAGAAGGGGTTTGACGTTTTGGCCTTAGCTACGTCCCTCAAGCTGGAGGGGGGATGACCTGTCTGAGGCTTGTGATAGGTTTCCTTTATTCGGGGATCACGGAGAATCTACCTCTGGGCAAGAGAAAGCAATATTTGGTCTGGCTGGAGCGATCCATTTCTATTCAGTAGTTACTGTTGGGAGCGGTGCCCCAAAATTGGTACAGATGAAAAGTAGGTCTCGCGAGCTGGTCTAGGGCGTGAAGACGGCTGGGGCAGTCGCAAACGTGTATCGCCATATATTCCCAGCCCATTTCAGTGCCACTGTCACCGAGGTGCCTTTCTGAGACGACAAGTAACGTCTGCGTTATTTCATACGCAATTACGGTGGCTTTGCAAGTCAGCACAGAACGGAACCAGCTGTGGTCAGTGGGATGCTGCAGGAGCAGAAGTACTGGCTTGTGCAAATCCAATGGGGAGACGGTTGGGGGGGGGGGGTTGCCCACCCTGGCACCTGCACACGCGTGTGCACGTGGGCAGCAGCAGGGACGGCTCGTGCCAGAAACAAATCTGCTTTACACTCGCAGCTCCGGACCTGTGTTTTGTGTTTAGAAGAAATAATGCTCTTGTATCTAACAAATAAACCAGCCCTGCTTGCCAGCGCCCTCAGAGCAATGGTAATTACATAGATTTTTGGTCAGTCCTGTCATATTTACTCCACTAAGTTGATTAACCTATGTAATGAGTACAGGACTGTGACCAATACTGACCCCACATCAAAGGCTGGTATTGCTGCTGTGTGCTGACCTGAATTTTAATTGTTCGCTAGGTTTTGTAATTAAACCACAAATGTGCTAAAGAAGAGATTAGGCATTTTTAGCTGGCAGTGTGTGCATTTTCCCAGGTGTGCCAATTGTGTACACTATAAAACGTTCAATGCCTGCCTCAGTACACACGTATCTAATGATATGCCACTTCACAGATACCTAAAGCCTCTTCTTTTTTTGTGCTTGATGTCTTAAAATGGGGAACAAATGCAATTTATATGCTAAAACTTTTCTAGGTACATTATTGTGTATCACCAAAGCTCTTGCATAAAGGTATATAAATAAATCAACAATGAATAAATTAGGACTTCAAGTGCCTGTGAAGTTCCCACAGGCTTACACACTCGGTCCTCGGAGTCCAAAAAAGCTACTGCAGACAGATGTGTTTTCCTTCTTCGGGATCATCAGCGTGGTACATCTGTTGCTTCAGCCAGTGGCTATGCCAGGCTCAAGGGAAAATACATTACTCCTTCAGTGAAGACAACTATCAGAAATAAATGAGAACATTTGGAAAGCTACCCATGCCTCACTTTTGTTTGAAAGACACTTCTCTTTTGGAAGCCTTTGCGACATAAAAGAGAGGAACTGCGCTGCCTGGCTCCACATGACCCCTCCCTCTCTGACTTTGCTGGAGAAAAACCACGTGTTTCGACATCTGAGTTTTCCAGCACATGCTGCCTTCTACCTCGTGCGCCTGCTCCGTTGGCGAGGAGAAGTCCGGCGTCTCTGTTGGCACAGCTCCCTGCTTTGCTTCTGACCACACAGAGGAGACGGAACTAGAACAAAGTGGGTTAATCCGGAGCTGGGTGGGTTGCACTGGAAGGGAGCAACTGGGAAGAAGATCCATCTTCCATTCATAACATTTTGTTTGAAACATATGGCAAGAATTAGGAGCTACATTTTCATCTTGATGTGCTGGGACTTGGGAGCATGTCTTGAGATTTATGCAAGACTCTGAATTTGGTCTGAAACTATTCTTTGGTATGCTTGTGCTTCTTCCATCTTCCTGTGATTTAGTCCTCCTGCGATCTACCAGTGATGGGCGTCGTCAGGACTCACAAAAAGTTGTTGACTCGGTGGATTTGATTGTGAGCAGAGGGCTTGGCTGAAGGAAGAGCAAAACCCAGATTTCTGTCCTACAGGAAGACTGTTGTGCACAAAGAATAACGAGGGCAAGATGACAAAATGGGGCAGGTCTGGGGATTAGCAATCTCTGAAATACAGGCTATTTGTGTCACCCCTTTGAGAGCCAGAGTTCTCCTAACATGGGCAATTTGCAGTTGTCTCCTGATACTCTGGAAAAAAAATAATTTCGTATGTGGCTGTGTAATTTACTGGGACGGTGAAACAGTCCTAGTCGTCTTTTTTTTTTTTTTTTTTTAATAAAAAAAACCCCACCCTGCGGACTAAAGAGTACCCACCTGGCACTGAATAAGTGTCCTGTAGGCACTGGTCTTAACGTAACATTTGCAATGTACTCTCCAGGGACAATCTCTGCTTTGTTTTTCTTTCCTGTGTGCTGCCCAGGAATCCCAAAGGCATCTCTGGGAAGATTTTTCTCTCAACAGGGGAATTGTTTGTTCAGCCACGTAGTTGAGTTCACCAACTGGATGCGTTTTTTCCAGTATGCCTCGATCCACTCTGAGAGCCTCAGAAGCCCACCGAGTGTTTCTTGGGCATGGACTTCTCTGCCTGATTCCCAGCTCAGGTCGCGCTCAAGCACCAGATTTTGCCTCCCGTTTTAGTTGGTCCTGCCATGAGGGTAATTTCTGCACGCTGGAATTTTTAAGAGCACTGACGTATGTCCTACCTACCGGCACTGGTGTACTGACATTTTTCTACCCTTTTGCAATAGTTACTCATCTGTTTAAGCATGTGACCGGCCTTGAAAAATCAGTGAGAACTCTTCAGTGCTGACTGCTGCACTCTATGAAGAATGATGCCTTCATTATCAGACCTGAATACCTACGGGAACCTTGCTTCCTTCTCCAGAAAAATACTTGCCTTTACATATACAATGCTGTACCCGAAGCCTGCCGTGTCAGGCCTTCTTGAATGCGCTGGCAAGGACTGAGTGTTAAGTAAGACACCTGCGAGCTAAAGAAAAATAATGTCGCCCCGCCCGAAATTCTGATGTGGTATATTCTTTAAGAGTGCCTGCACGCACCTGTCAGAGGAGATTTTAGGTTGTAAGTAAGACCTCCAAATTTTCCTCATGTCTCTTAAGCTTGTGATGACAAAAGTCAGTGCAGTGCATAATGATGCCTCCAAACAAAAATATGTAAATGTGCTAAAAAGAGAAAAGTATTTGCTTTCCAGAAATATCAAGCGCTATGAAATATGTTTTGACTCTTGAGACAATAGTATTCAAATACAATTAAATGGGGTAACCCGAGATTGAAGTCCTAATACAAGAATTAACAGGGAAGAAAAAGTCATAAACAAATTACTGAAATATAATTTTAAGGCAAATATGTTAATTTAAAATAAGTTTGCATACTCATTTGGAAGATGTAATTTCAAGAGAGAATAACCGGTTTAAAATTAATATAATTTATTAACAATTAAAAATTATAACACAAGCGGAGGGAGGTTGGAGGTGAAATATTGAGTTTCCTTTGATAGGTAGAGTAATTATGAAGTATGCTTTTGAAGTTCAAGAAGAGAGCCTTAGGACACAACATTTTTTAAAGTAAAAATTGGCTTGCACTCTGTTCAAGTGATTTATTTTGCACTAAGAAATGGGTGTGAGACATGATGTGATTTAAAATGTCATCCCTTGATGGAACTGCTTGAGGGTGACATCATTTTTTTTTTTTTTTTTTTACTTTTTTCTCTCCTTTTATTTATATATTTGGCTGCTTGATTGCTAAAGTTTTCTATCTTAGGGAATCTGCTGAAATTATGTAGAAATTAAAAAAAAACCATATCGCCACCCCCCCACCC
>JANZLQ010000007.1:31544878-31665672 GCA_026212715.1 Elanus axillaris | reverse complement strand
CCCCACCCCCCCCAAATAAAACTTTCCCCTAAAGTTCAGGAAGCTAAAAGCTAGGCTCTGGAGGGAGCCACCAGGAAGGAATACATTTTTCAGCTGCATCTCTCCTCCGTGTTGTTTACCTGGTGGCTGACTTTGCGGAATACCGCTTGTACGTGCCACCAACCGAACGCAGGTAACAAATGCTGCAGGAGCATTTCTTGTCTTCAAAACCAGGCTGTCTCACGCATCCCTGCACAGGGAGGACCGCTCCTCCTCCGTCCTCTCTACGTGCTTCTTTGCAGAAATGCTTCTAAAAGTTGGGACCGGACTCAGCGCACCTCTCACGGCTTTTCTTACAAGCAACACATTATGCGCTGTACGTGGTAGATAATGCCGTTGCTTGCACCGGGCTTTACTGGCAGGAGGAGACGGAGCTGGCTGTTGTGGCAATGGGCCTGGTGGTGCCACGGCCGAAATACACCCTTGCACACCTTTGCAGATTCCGCTCTTCTAAAGCTTTTGTTTAGCCTCAGTGGCATTTTTATAGGCCTGGTGATTTGTATCATAAATCTCACAACTGTTGTTCAAAGCCCTAGCTATTGGAGGCATGGGGTTTATGTGAGGATCTCAGATACAGTGACTCTCCTGATGATTTACCTACTGCTAGCTAAACAGATCTTGCGGATCCTGGGTGATGCAAGCATCTAGACACAAGGTAGCTCAGTTGGGCAGCTGTAGGGGAGATCCACCTGTGTTTGCTACCTAAGGAAATTCCAGCTTAATTTAAAAAAAAAAAAAAAAAAAAAAAAGGAAGGAAAGAAAAACACAAACCCTTCAAGTTGCGCACAGATGTGCTCTGGAAAGCCCTGAGATGTGGATGCTCTTCTCTCTCTGAGCTCCACCAGCTCTGTGGGGCTGAGCAATTGAAATCGAGGGGAACGTCTTTCATCACCAGCGTGAATAAATTATAACCGAATACACCCAGGGCACAGATCTGCCAGGTAAGAGAAGCCACTTTTTTTCCTTGTCACTTTTCAAATAAAATTGCTATCTAATCTAAAATACAGCAGTCTTGCTGAAAGTCTGACTTCTCTTTGTACGAGGAGCTCTAGCAAAGTTCGTAGCCAGACTTGTTATAAAAACACAGAAGTTAAAAATAACTGTGCAGTCAGGGAGCAGGATCCAGCTCTAAATGGGTGGCCCAGTTTGCTCTCGCATTCCAATATCGTAAACAAAAATCAACCCTTTTCTTTTTCGGCTGCTGATGATAGCTTTTTCTCTTGCCATGGGGAAATGTTGGCGCTTCCCTACCATCCGAGAGCTCTCGACTGTTTTTGTGGTCTTTGTTTGGTCATGAAAGGTTTGTGGCAACAGAGTACCAGTATCGTTTTGACTCTGAGCAGCACATCATCGGGAAGGTGCTTCTAATGGAGGAGAGGGAGTAGCGCTTTTTTTTTTTTTGGCAGAAGATTGGAAAGATTTCTGCAGGAACTTTGCAAGGAGCTCGCGATATTTTTATGCCGGGCCTTCTGCAGGACTTGCTGTTGCTGTGGTTAGTCGTCAGAATTGCTGCTGCGCTGGGAGATGGATCGGCCCCTGGTCCCGCTCCGACAGCCGAGGCCTGCATGAATTACACAGCCTAGTGTTTTGGGTGGAGCAATTCTGGAAGATTCATCCCAGCTGTGGCTCACACCAGGTGGCAAAACAAACTATAAAGGGCTGAGGGGCTGGGGACTCCTCTCCTCCCTGCTGTGCTGTGGGTAAGGGCTGCCGCGCGTAATGGCTGCCCTCTTCCTTGCCCCGTGGAGAAAGCGGAGGCCTTGGAGGAGGAGGGGTGAAGATGTACGGAGGCTGGTGTAAGTCTGTTATGACTAGCAGGGTTATTTTGGGGGTGAAAAACTGAGGCAAGCTTTCCGTGTTTTCCGACTTGTGCTGATCCTTGGCCGTGCCAGAGCCTGTGCTGTGTGCACGCCTTTGCAAGCCTTGTGTATGTCTGCTAACTCTGCAGGGAGAGGCCTACCCGTCTGTGAAATGGGAGCGTAAGATTTACTGATCTCACAAGAGCTTTTTTTTGAGGTAAATTTTTCTTTTGTTTTCAGCTGTAAGCCTTTTGAGACTGGGTTCTTGTCTTTAGTGGCCACTTGGTGCCAAGCGGAGGTGGTGTTAGAGGCAGACTCCCAAAAGTGCTTGAAAATCACTGGATGTGAGGGCTAAAGGATGCAGAGGCATTCCTTTATTTTGGTTGTTTAAAATGTTGATAGTCCACAGAAAGCCTTAGGCACGTTCTCCATTACTAACTCGTATTTCACTGTGTGGTCTTATGAGAGCAACGATGCCTGCTATTTTCCTAAAGCTGGTATTCCTAAAAATTTGTACACCTCTGGTACAGTATGAGGGATAAAGCCAAAATATGTAACTGTTGCCCAAGATGTAGTTGATGATATCGTAGCCCATGGTGTCCTACTGCTGAATCGGCTCTTAAAGGAGGCTTGGAAAGCTGTTGCAAAGCTGGGAAACACACGGCTAATCCATAAAATCTTAAATATATGTAAAGCAATGTGCAAATGACACCTACTAACTGGAAATTGCTACAGATAAAAGAGATCTGGCAGCTGAAACACAAAATATTATTCAGAGTAAATACTTACACCAACTTAATAGCTTAGAAACAGTTCCACCACTTGAACAGCCTTCAAGTATCAACTAATTTGAAAGAGTGGGCTGCTGTTAAAGTAATAATGAATCCAGCCTTGTTGTTTCTCCTTGGTATGCTCCAGGCTTTCTCTGGTGGGGCTTTTTTTTTTGGTGTTTTCTTTTTTTGTCTGTTTCAGTTAAAGCACTAGGCAAATTTCAATCTTAAACACAAACTTAAACCCCTCTGCATTCAGAATAGAATCTCAACGTGTGTTTAAAGCTGGGCATACCGTTGTCCATGGCCTGTGTCCGTCCGTCCCTGCCCCCCCCCAGCAGCAGCAATGCCCAGCATGGACAGCCATGTGCTGTCTGTCTCTTGGCTAGTGAGATGTTGAAGTAAGGGGGTAGTAACCCTGCTCTTGCGCTGCTCGCTCATAAATAAGTGCTTGAATGCATGGCTAATGGTTCACACCGTGATGGTGAGATGGGGTGGCTGCTGCTGTCTAACAGGCAGTTTTGGCAGGTGATGGCTGGTGACCTGGAGCAGCAGAGGTGTGTGATGAGCCAGGGAGCTTGCTTGTGTCTGTCCTTTCCTCAGTACCTAATTAGATGAGCACCCACATAAATGCTGTCCCTCGCCCTTCCCCGTCTCGGCTTCCTGCATTTTAGTTGCTCGAGCCGCCACACAGCCCCAGCAAGTGGGGGGACGGTTGGGGTCCGTGTGCTGGCATTACTGTTGCCCTTCTTTGTGGGGCTGGGGGGCACGCTGACCACCTCTGTGGGCAGGAACTATGTTTCCCCGGGGTGTTGGGGTCATTCTCCCGTTTTGCCTGCTGTTAGGATCTAAAATAACTTTCTTATCACTGATAAATGCCAAAACTGGTGAGACTGCTGTGTGTGGCTGAGGGTTTGAGAGCCTTAAATACCGATGCTATACCTGATGCTGTAACAATTTCAGCTACTTTAGCAAAAAATATCCGGGAAAGATCTCTAGCCCTTTCCCAGAGGGGAGTGGGCCTATTAAAATGAACGTCCAAGAACCTGCTGTGTTGCTGGCATAAGCCACTTGCATATTTAGCTAATGAAAATCTACTTGTTTTAATTTCGGTGAAGTTTCTGCTGCCCTGCAAGCCCGGTGTCATGCTTTGGAGTTCTGGAGCTGCTGGCCATGCAGTGTGAGGGAGCTCCTTCCCTCTGTCCAAGCTAAAAGGGTGCTCTAGAAATTAGGGTGGTAGTCTGGGACATGGCGAGTTTGTGCTCACTACTCGGCTCCCTGCCTGCCTGCCTGTGTGGTACTGGGCTTATCCTCCCTGTACCTCATCTCCCTGTTGAAAAATAAGACATAGTGAGGACACAGTGGTTGTGGGAGACTGCTGAAAACTGCCTTTTGATCGTACAGTAGCGTTATGGGCTAAGATACGCTTGCAGGTGAATATAATCTAGTTTCCGTATATTCATATCCAGAAAGCTTGGCAGTGGGTTGCACAAAAGCAGCGCCTACCTCTCTGAAGAAGAAGTAACAAGAATGCTACTTTAACTTTTGTTAGTTAAGGACTTCTGGACACTAGAATTGCAAGAAAACTAACTAATTTCTGCTTATCTTGGGTCTCTTTCAGTGTTTCTAGAGAGGTCACAGGCTGAGCTTTATGCTGCCTAGCCTGGGCTGCTTCTGTTGTGGGAACTGGTTTGCCAAAAGCTGGCTGTTTGCACTGTGTCGCAGGCTACAGTGGAGACAGACCTCAGTGTATGATTTCCAAAGCACTGCTCCTTCACATGGCAGCTATTCCTTGGTGGCTACTATTGCTTCGTGAACTGTGGTTCACGTTCTCTGTATATAATATATAGACTAGGCATGAGATATATAAAAGACTATTATATAGTGCCTTTTGGATTTCACACTCATAAACACTGTGAAAGACTACCAGGGCCTTACAGATTCGTAAGAAAATTGTATATTCCTTATGCATTTCTTCCAGTAAGTGTAGCCAGTCCTCAGCATCTCTAAGGACCAGGTCTGTCCTCCTGAAATAATAGCCAAGTTAAAAACCCCAAACTTCTTAGGCTGAAAACCTCATTATAACTATTTGACCTCTTGCTTACTGAAGAACACTGTCAAATCTTAAAGAGAAGAAAATAACCCGTATTATACCTGTCACAAGTAGGAGGACTCCATGGATGTGTGTAGCCCAGCTGCTGAGCTGTTGGCTCAGCTTCTCTCAAGGAGAGCTACAAAGCCACATGGTGTCTCTGGGTACTGGATTTTGTACTTGGACCTCCGTATTAAAACTCATACGGAGTGACAGCTCCCTATTGGATATACATCTGAAGAGCCGCAAGAGTGCAAGTCATTCCAGCAAGGGTCTGGTATAAATTACACTCAGTAAATTGGCTCCAGATAAATCTATTTTGGACTGTGGAACATGAAGAACTTGTGTGGTGTACTAAAGCTTCCTATTTCTTGCCCAAACCCTGTCTCTTTGCAAGGAGCTGCCATGGCAGTCCCAGAAATACAGCTCTAGAGGCTGGCAGGTTTTGGATGGCAAAATCCTACTGGATCACATTTTGCACAAAGACAGCTATGAACTTCCTGGGCGTAGTATTTAACAACTGGAAGACATAGAGTGGGATCCAAGAGCTGTATCAGATACTTCATTTAGCTGTAGCAAGTCGTCTTTAAGTGGCAGCGTGCATCTCTATTTTGATATATGCAGCCTGAGATTACAGAAGAGGTAGATACGGTATAGTTGCTTAAGCTCAAAATATGTTTTAAATAATTGATTTCCATGCATCAAAAGTAAAGATCAGTTTTTCAAAACATTTATATTTGGAAAAAAAACCACCAACCACCAGTATGACAAAGTAAATACTTATAAATAATTTAAAACATATTTGGAGGCTTTTAATGTTGCAAAATATGTGTCTAAGTGGTAAAGCCTCAATAAATGAATTAATAATCCATTGTGTATTTAATACATAAGTGTGTTATTGAGGAAAAAAACCCCCAGACTTAATTAACAGTTTGGTAATGGGGGGATGAGTTCACAAAGCCAGCTTCTAAGTTTACACCTGTTTTGTGGAAGGCATGCATGATTGTAAGTATATGAGAAGAAACTGTTGGTGATGTTAAGAATCCCTAATTATTGATCCAACACAGCTGCAAACCAGTGCTTCATTATCTGATAAAGCTGTGTTGGGGAGGTTCAGACTGGCTTTTTGGAAGCATTTCTTTTCAGGGAGGGCGGTCAGGCACTGGAACAGGTTTCCCAGAGAAGTGGTCGATGCCCCAAGCCTGGCAGTGTTTGAGGCGTTTGGACAATGCCCTTAATGTGCTTTAACTCGTGGTCAGGCTGTTGGACCAGATGATCACTGAGGTGCCTTCCAATTCTATACCAAGTGAGGAGAAATGTTTGCCGAGGGTCTCCAGATTATAAAGAACAAGTGCAAGGTGAGTTTTAAAATGGATGGAGGTAGCTAAAGGGGACTTTCTCTCAACTGTTGAGGTTTTGAGTGGCTACTATACATGCCAATAACATTCTGCACCTCTGCAGAAAGCTAAGGGAAGTGCTTTTAGGGGCATGTCAGGGTGTAAGAGGTAGAGGGAAATTCTGCTAAGAGCAGTCACCCACTGGGGTAAGGACTAGGCCACCTCCTGGGAGCAGAAATGAAGGCAGGACTTCTCCAGCTCTACCCTTCCCATGAGCTGGGCGCTGGCCCCACTCCCTGGGATGACTTCTGTTCCCTACGCCGGGCAGCAGGGCATGCCATGGTCCCGTTGCTGGGGAGTTTTAGTTCCATGACTGCACCTTACCCACTGATGTGAACAAAAGGTGAGGTAGAATTCTTGCTTTATAACAAAAGAGGCAGGCTGGCTGCCCTTCCTTGGGCAGAGTTTCTGCTGACTTCACCGGGTGCTTCCTTGGAATAAGAACAGCAGAACACGCACCAAAAGAGCGTTTAGACACTGAACATTTGGTGTCACTTCAGTCTCACTTGTAATGTAATTAAGCGGCCTGCCTGTGAAATGTTCCCTTCCTGTAGTAAAAGAGCTGTTACTCGAAATCCACTTCAGATACTGAAGTTCCCTTCTCCTAGCGAGATCAGTCCTGGCAAAAATAAACGCAGAAGGACGTAACAGTTTTGCAGTCTGTAGATTTTGACCAGGTTTTGACTGTGTGCCTATTATGTACTGTCGTAATGCAACCAGCTTCCTTGGAAATAGTTGCTGATTGCAGTAATTTGAAGGCTTGTCTACATGAAGTATATTTAATAACTGAATTAGGGTGTGAATGTAAATCACATTAGCTTTTCTTCAGGTCTCTCTGTGGGGATACTCTTGCTCTCAGTGCCTTCATAGAGTTTGGGCTAATCCACATCCAAAGTTAATTAGCATCTTAATCTGTTCTGTGCTAACTTTTTCCATGGTTGGCAGGCTAATCAATAATTGCTCAAAATATCTGTAAGCTCACAAATCACCTGTCTCTTCTCTGTCTCTCATTCATTCCCATTATATAGCAGTGTGATTATATACTCAGTGTTTCTGAAATATTCTCAGCCTGCAATTCCCCAGTTAGAAGTTAAATGTGTCATGTTGTGCTCTCTCTCTCTCTCTCTGTGGTGATTAGGGTACCTATATACATGTGAAACTCCTAGGTCTCTACAGTGAAGAAGTTTAGGTGAGCATCTATCTTCCATACTATCAAATACTATTTGGCGTGCTTTTATGAAAAGCGTAATGCAACACAGAATGCTGTACATGGGTTCTTCCAGCTCTGAATTAGTCTCTTTTATCTGTCTCTGACCACAGCAGATGTTGGCAGCCTTTCTATTCCATATCCTTAAGTCAGACTAAGAATATCAGTTCCGCTTAGAGAAGCTGTAGGGGGAAAAATTAACCCTTTCGGGAGGCTTTTTCCTAATTTATTTTCTCTCTCTTTAAAAAAAAGCTCTTGACTTAATTTGAAAGGGGAAAAAAGTAAGCAAATGTCCAAAATTACATACATCTTTGGGGTATCCTCAGTTTAAATTTCACAGAAGTGCTCATTGGTCTCTGCATTTTCAGGCAGCTTCCCTTTTACTGGGGACACGGAGACAGAGGTTAAAAAGATCACTGTGAATGTTTCTAATATACAGTTCGCAAAGGAATTTGCATGGAATGGCAGCAGTCCTGTAAAAGGCTTGTGAGTATCATTTTCAGCATAGATGGTACTGGCCATCTCTGTGGAAAATTAGCCCCTATTGCCCTTCTCAGACAATCAGTTCATTCTATTGCGCTGATTATGGTATGAAAAATTATTTTAAAGGTTTGAAGAGGAGCAGCAGCCCATTTTTCCCTATAGGCAGAATTAACAAGAGCTGCACACACCTAGATCCTCTTCAGGATAACCTTGTACTGTTTGCTTTCATCTTAAAACTCAAACAAAAACAAGCAAGAAAAAAGCAAAGCCATGAATCTGTAAATTAAAATAATTACCAATGTGCAGATATTTTATTCCTATGCTTTAGTTAAAAAAGCTTATCAAAGTCATAATAAAACCCCACACTATATATATTTATCACACTATATATATTTATACTGTAATAATGAGAAATGCTCATTATATCTCCACATAACCCTTTGCAGCGTGTTGACTGCTGCTCTCCGAGATGACCAGCTATCGGAAAGACCCTGGTGATGGCAGAGCCAAGCCAGCACTCTTCTTACCGTTCTCCTGCTGCACTTGTGCCTCTAAGAGAGCCTCGTACAGCCTGATGTGTAGCTAGTTACGTGTCTTCAAGGGAGAGGGCTGTAAGGATCTAATTTTACTGACTGACATGGGCTGCAGAAGCATACACAGCTTGCTCATATCCTTTGTGGAGTTGGAAACGGAGCCACCTTTTTTCTTTTTTCCCCTTTTTTTCTTTTTTTTTTTTTTTTTTCCACCACACAGAGACGCCATCACATATGTTCAGAGGCTGATGAGCTGAAAAGATCTGGGAGCCACATGTGACCAGCAGAACAAGCATCAGCCTAGAGTAAAGTTTCAGTGGGAGATGACTTTTGGGAAAGTTCCCACAGAAATGCCATTGTAGCATTTCTGTCCTTGCTGGGCCTGATTTAATTTATTCTGAGGCTACTTTACGTGTTCCTGGCACCACCGAAATATCTTAAAGTGGGCATAAAGCACACTTGCGATTGCAGCAGGGCTCTCTGGCATCGCCAGCAGGGTGCCAAAGGGCTGCTTGTGTCCAGGCGGATCTGGCCCACTGTGTTTATTCGTACAGTGGCTTCTGCTGAGTCACAGCGCCTGCCTGGCAGCCAGGAAAAGGAAGGGCTTGTTTTCATTAGGGGACATCAATGCTATCTGAAGGCTGCAGAGCACCGGGTCACAGAAGGCTTTCTGCAACACCAAAGCAGGAACGTGTTAGTGCGATGAGCGATGCAGTTGGGAAGACGACATTTTCAATACTGCATCACAACGGTCTATCCTTAAACCTTAAATCTCCCAAGTGTAGGAAGTGGGGGCTGATCCCTCCCCTCCCGTGAGAATAGAAGCAAATGACCTCAGGAGGCTGGGATGACTGCACAAGGAGGCAAGTCTCCAGCCAGTTTGCTTGTGGAAGGGTGGGCATCACCTTCTCCGAGGGCAGACCTTCAGGTCCCTTGGCCCGAGTCAGCCTCTAGGTTAGTTGTCCCTGCAGAGAAGGGAGCAACAAAACCAGGCTGGAGTAAATGGAGAGGAAAGATAGCATTTCCCCCAAGTCACAGGCTTTTCATATCTCGGGTGAAGCTTGTTATCCAGTTTATAATGGACTTTTTGGGAGGAGGGAGGGAGTAGGGGGGGATGGCAGTGGGGGCAGGTTGCTAAGGGGAGGGCTGCTGTCGGAAATTATTGGTCTCGGTCATCTTGTTTGGTGCAGGAGATGGGGCTGTGGAAGTCAACGGGTTCCCGCTGACGGAAACGTGAACCCGCAGCTGCAGCCTTCCAGCAACCTGCTGGACGCAGGCAGGAGGAGGCAGGGGCACCCCTCCGTCCTCCCTCCTGGTGCTACGAGGCAGTCGTGAAGTCCGGAGCGGAGAGGTCCTACCTCTGAGGGAACTGCCCTGACCCTCAGCGAAGGAAAAATACCCGAGTCCACTGATTTCTCAACTGATATCTATTTATTTTACATATGAGACTTGTACTTCGGGGAAAGGTGTGAGCCAAGCATTTTGGAGGCAGTCGTCCCCCACCCCGCTGCGAGACTGTTAGGACACAGCGGAGAGGTTCTGGTCTCTGCCTCTGTGAATTGGTTCCCGATTTATATCAGCCCGTGCAGCACCCATCAGCACCCCCATCCTGGGTCCCCATCTACTGTATTGCCAGGGTGCTATTAAGGGCCTATAGCCATCCTACTCCTGCGTACGAGGGGAGGACTCATGCCCTCTTAGGCAGAGAAGGGATTTGTGACTGGGCGAGTGCTCCATCCACTTTTAAGTAAGTGGGACGTGCAGTGCCCTTGTGCTGTTTTCTGCATTTGGCCCTTTGCTTCATTTGGTTCTCCTCCAAGCACCCACAAATGAAACGTTTCATACCGATAACGTGTTTTGTGCCCAGTGAAACGGCTTCCTTTTGCTGTGGAGAGAAGTGAAAATTTCAGAAGGGTCGCAGTCAGGACCCTCCCATGTCTTGCCTGGTTTGTTGCCAACCCCCAAAAATCATTTATTCCCGTAGTCCAACTCCAGGCATGATGTCAACATGTAATGGACAGATCGTGAAATGTCTTGCTGTGGTGAGAGAGAGCTTTGGAGCTTCTACCTAAGAGACTTTTCTTGCTGGCAATTGATCTCTCGTGCTTAGTGTGTGATTTAAACAGCAACACATCCTGCAATTACTATAAGATAATGTTAACTTGTTTTAGAGCGCGCCAGGCCTATTGGTGAATGTTGCCTAATAATTGATAGTTGGAGAGTTTCTTAGTTGCTTGTGGTAATGTGGTCTTCCTCTTTGCAGGATTATCGGTCTTTTAAGTGGGATCCAACAACTTTCCTCAAAAGAGTGGAATACTAGATTCAGCCAAGAAGCACTTTGAAATGATATTTAACCTAAGGCTGCTAGTGTTACAGAACATGAAGGGATAATATTCTCTTTCTCTCTTCTTCAAATTCACATGCACTTGATTAATTGCATTATTTATCCACAGCTAAATAGTGTATAAAGCTCTATCTTTATTAATCTCCATTGCAATTCAGCAGTGAAATATTTTTAGAAGTTATGTATGGTCACTGCTCAGTGTTAATTTTTTTATTTCATTAATAGGTACTTTTGCATATATATAAACTTCTAATATACTGGAATTCTAATGATTATCCCTTTTATGCTTGATAAACATCTAGTATTCATTGAAGAATATGAGGGGAAAAATTGAAGATGAGCCAAATGGCACAACTGAGAGCAATACCGGTGACTTCCCATAGTCTAATCTGCATGTTTGTGGGATGGTTGTCTTAACAGGATTCCTAAAAGCATCCTAAGTCAATTCTGCCTTCCTAAGAATATGAAAAAGCCCCATTGTACCCAGGTTTGGTTACATTGCAGTGTGGGACAGACACGCTAGGGATAGCTCTAAATAAACTGGATTAAATTCAGAATAAGGCTTAAAGGTAGGGAAGGTGTAAATGAATGAATTGGGTACTCGGAAAGTTCTCTCTTGTCTCTGTGTCAATGCGCTCCTCTCAGCTGCCCAGATCAGTGCAAGCCTGGGGTTGACACAATTCCTCTAAATTTACTTTTTTATTGTCTCAGTACTAATTAGGGCCAGTCCATTTTTGTCAAGTAGGCTACTGCGTCGGGTAAAGGGGCCATCGCGGGTGCTCCGCTCCACTGATTGCGAGGGAGTGTGTGAATATTCAGAGGTCTGTGAACCTGAAAAAAAGAAAGGCTAGCCCATCATCTAACAGGTCGAGATGGAGACTTGAAAAGGGCCCGTCCAGATCACATTAAATTCCTTGAGCACTGCCGTAGTGCTGGAAGAATACAGGGCTCAAGCTGCTGCATACTTGGTTATCTTCCTGCTGGTTTGTTCTGGGGCTGAAGGGTTCTGTTAATATTGGTGCGTGTTCGCGTGAGTCATCGAGTCATGTTGCAATCGCAGATCATATTGCTTCTGCTAAAAAAGCTGTGGGTAAAATACACAAGCTCAGGTTTTCTTTTCTCTAGGTTTGTTCTGTTGTCTGGGTCTTTTGAAACAAGTTTCCGTGTGAAGGAGACCCAGGGTTAAATTCTGTTACTAACCCCCTAATGGCAACTAAACAGTTTTGTGAACTGGCTACTGAGATCCTTAAAGAAAAAAATCTGTACTACTTGTGCCAGAGCAGGTTTTGTGTGTTTTGTTTTTTTTTATCACGATCCTCAGTGATGTGGGACTTTGAAATAGTGTTTCAATTTGATGGGCTATTAGTTTCTTTCTCTTCTGCATGATATTCCTTTCTTGCCTGCGTATTTTTAGTCTGGGACACGACTAATATAAAAATATATTTTGCCTCAATCAGTGACCACTGTTGCAGACAAATGGAGGTTTTCTGGTATTTGGCTCTCGAGGAGTATTCAAGAACAGGGTCTAGAGCATCCCTGAGACTGCCCATCTATGATCTTTGGCTACATTTGGCCACCTGAATCTGTAGACTGAAATTCCACTCTACCATGGTCGTCGTCTTTCCTTTCATCTCACGTCTTGAAAATCACCTCCATCTTGTTGGGGAAAAAAAAAAAAAAGGTTGGAAGAGAATAGTAACTCCCCTCTCCTGTTTCATTGCCATCTGATGTTTTGGCTACAGATGGTGGCTGACTAACGATGAACATCCTGTTCCCTTCTGCTGGAGGAAGTCCTCATCGGAGAGAGAAGAGCACGGAGGCAAGGGGAGCCTGCCGGGCTCCCCGCTGGGGCTGTCTGCCTCCCCATCCTTGAGAAGCCGCAAGTGGCAGCGCTGGGCTGAGCTCCCAGAAACTGGGAATGGCACCAGAGGTTGCCGTGTAACTCCTGATGCTTCTTGGGTGCTGGCAATGGTGATGCACCTGACTGACTGTTTGTTTGGGTTTGGGTTTTCTTGTTTGTTTTTTTTTTTTTTAAACTAAGTATGGCAGGTATGGCAGTTTTCTGAGGTTGGACATTTTAGTCTATGGTTTGAAATTTTTTTATGGCTTTATTTGGAGAAAAATATACCACTGGTGACTATCTCTGCTGAAATGTGACTCTTCTGCTGAACAAGTGTTTGTAAAATGATCTTCAGAGCAACACAACTCTTCAGCTTGGAGAAGAAATCCCTGCTGATTTCAACTCCCAATACTCCTGTGTCTTGCCTGGGTGGATGGACTGGAGAAATAGGGAAGCTCTGAACCATTAAGCTCAGCTGCAGCAAACTCACCAGCTTTTGCCTGAGAAGATATGACTTCTTGAGCTATAGAGAGAACACGAGCTGTTCAGTCTCCCTTGAGATGGGAAAGCTCTGAACTCTCCAAATAAATCCACAGTTCGATCCAGTCCTGTAGTCTTTGAAATGACCCTGGGCAGAACTTGAAGTTGCCTGGGCTGGACGTGCTGAACTACCCTTCACTCTGCTTTTGGCAACTTGGAAACTTATGTCCGTCCAGTTTCGGGAATACTGATCCTCAGAAGTGATGGAGCCTTAATACATAGGTCATGTCAGAAAAGACACACAAAGGTTATGTTCAGCCCAGCATGAGGGAGTTGCTAGTTAATATTATTCAGTGAATAAGAAAAGATACTACATTTGCAGGTTAAGTTATTGTCTGTTTTAAATCTCCATGGATTCCAGTGTTTGGCATAGTAAGCTTCATCTGATAAGTTGCACTTACAGTTTATTTTACTTGCCTCACTTTTGCCATCGCATTAATAAAGTTCCCAGAACTTGAAAATCTTCAGAAAGGAACTTAGGTAGCCAGCTAAGAAATTGTAGCCCGAGTATTTTCTTCTTTCTCCTACCTGCCTCTCTAAATACTACAAATACCTGATGTACAAAAAAAGAAAGTATTTGGGGATAAACTGAAACTAGATTTAGGAAGCTATATGTCACAAGCACGTAGATCTAAACCCGGGGTGTTTCCACTGTTAGTGGTAGACATTCTAAGCCTCCCAAGGGACTACACAAGAACTCCTTAGGGCTAGAAAGGAGCAAGATGATGGATGTTAAAGTAGCGTCATTTTTAGGCATTTTTCAAAATAAGTGGCTATTTTTCTTGCCATTTGGGAGCTACACAGCAGGATTAATGGTAACTAATGCAGTGTAGGTTTACACAAAAAGTAGTCCCAGCAAGCAATTTTAAAAGTCTCTCCAACATTATCTGATTTTGTAAATAAATAGGAATATGCGATCGCATGACCTGATTTGTTGGCATGAGTATGGGATACTATCTTTACCTTAAAGTAGCATTTCATTTAAAATGTAAAAAAAAAATAAAAAAATTTCCAATACCCATCCTCAAGTATCCCATATGTACTGCATTTCACAATATTTTGCTCTATATCCTGCATTTTACATGTTCTGTCTCTGGCAAAGTTTATCAACAGTTAGACCTTTTAACAAGTATGTGGCTGTATATATGTTACTGTTGGTGATCCTGCCATTATATTATTTTTACTTGAGGTCACAGGGGAAGCATTGTTTCTGTGCCTCGGGAAAAAGTTATAAACCTTATAATAGCGTTGCTTTATAAAACAACAGCTGCAAATACTTTTTCTGCAATACCCCCTTTTTTTTCTCTCCTGCTTTTGACACTTTCTGCAAAAGATTAGTAATATTTGAAAATGAAAACATCATAATCCTATAATATACCTAAGATCAGAAGTTAAGTTTGGCAATCTTAACTTCAATTAAGCTCTTTCCCTGCAGAGATGTGAAAATAGAGGAAAAATGATTGAAAGATATCCCAGGCAAAAATTCACAAATAATCAAGTGTCCTAGGCAAAAATTTGCAAATAATCAAGACTGTTTGAGAAAAGAATGCCACTTTTGGTTTAGAAAATACAGCTACTAAAACAAGCAAGCAGCGGACTAATTACAGTTGTGGGGCAGCTATTCCGTGAGAGCTGCAAAAATGAGGATAATGGTCCACGCTCAGGGGAGAGAGGGTGAGTGGGGACCGAGGATGCTCAGTTGCGAGTCAGGCGAATAATGATACTTCAGCATGTCTAATTGTCTAATGCTGCAGTGTGTATAAACTAGGGCAAGCTGTATATTATACAAATTAAAAGCAACCCAAGGCTGTCTTCTTTTTGTACGGGCTCTGCCGCGGAAGAGTTGGCTTTGATGGGAGTTGTGTTCTCTGTGCTGCTCGCTACTTGGCTCTAGCGATATGGAAGTGGAAGGTGTCGTTCGGTTGGTTTCGAAAGATTCAGTTGCGTCAGCAGCGGGTTACTGTGCAAGACGCTTCCTGTAAGTTTGTCTTTGAATGATCTCCAGCAGTCCCTCTGCCTCGCCTTCGGAGATTTGTGTTGGCAAGTGCTGAGCGTTGCTCTAGGTCGTGTCTTTGGATGCGAACCGGAGGTCTTCTCCGTGACCTTCCAAGCTGGTGCGGGGAGCGTCGAGGAGAACGGGAGCAGTGTTGGAGTGCGGAGGGTTTGCGTCATCTGGCTTCAGGCTTCGGAAGTGCTTTGATTAGGAGCTTGATCTCCCAGTAGTGAATGCAGACGGGCTCCTCAGAAGAGTGACTCGGAGTACCTAGACTAGAAGCCTACCTCTTCCAGATTTTTTTTCCTCTGTGAGTTTTGGAATGACAGCATCTGTAACATCTCTCCTAAAGATATTAAGACCTGAAAGACTCGTGGTAGTGAAGCTACTGAAAGAAATGGGGCCTAACACTTTGAGGAGGGGAAGAAAGAAAGAATGGAAGCTAATAAAGTGTGAAAAATTGCAAATAGCGAGGAAAAGGTAGCTTGGGAACTTCTGTTTTCCCTATTCCACAACATGCTGCCTTCCAAACTCGCCAAGCTATATCACAGAAACAGAAGGTGGCCAGCTCTGCTCCTCGGCTGCCTCTGTGGGTATTTACTTCTGCTAAGCATCACTGTCTGCCTTTTCCTCCCCACTTCCCTCAAACCTATCTTTTGATCTTAATTCAGTTCCAGGGTTTTGGTAATGTTTAACTATCTTGTTAAAGATCATAATTTAATCCACATATTGTGTTTGAGTGGCAGTAAAAGCTGGCTAATAAGAAAAGTTAAACTGCAAACTAATTTTTCTGCGGTGGGAAGGGCTTGAGGCTTGTGTCCCATCACATGCTTTCCTGGTCTGAGTCGTTCGGACTCCAGCTCTGTTCCAAGCTTTTCCTAGCACAGGCTGCTGTCAGCTGCCCACATAGGATGCTGGGGAACCCCCTGCATCTCAGGGACTGAAACCATTTTTGCTCCAGCCTTAGCAAACATTAATAGTAGGTGAAATGGGTGGTGTGGTTTTTCATCCTCACATAGGATGAGAAACTATCAGGTAAGGAATTTCATCTCTCAATATCCAAAGCCAGGTTCTGTTTTTGGTTACCCTGCTAAAAACTAAGTAGCTACTGTCCATGTACCACTGTAAAAAATGAGTCTATCTTGAAGAGCTAGGAACATAGCCCCTGTAGAGATGTTGCAAAAGCCTTATACTTGGACAAGGCTTAAACCCCTGCTTCTGCTCCCCCTGCAACAGAGCCGAGCTTATCTGAAATTTTTATCTTTATAGTGTCAGGCTCTTTTGGGTTCCGTTTGGGACTGGGGGAATGAATGGGGAAATGCCGAAACCTGTGAGAGGGCCTGAACCCAAGGGGTTGCCTGGTTCAGGGTGAAGGCTCACCAGATGGAGGTTATTAAGCAATCAAATGGGAGAGTGTTTATCAGAAGTAACCAGACTTCTGAACCGCTTGAAGTTACCCTGTCAGGAGTTGAAGGTCACGGGTCAGATCCTTCGTCAGGTTTCCCTGCAACAAGCTTTGAAAGGCGAGAGCGAGCACTTTGCGAACTGCCAGCGTAAACACCTTCTTTCATATAATGCTGGCAAATGTCTGCATATGCAGATATATGCATATGCCTCTCATTACCAGAACTCCTTCCAGGGTCAGAGTAAAAAGAAAGCCACAAAACTGTATCTTTAAGCGGCCTGATAGAAACCCATAGATCTCAACACACCTGAATGTCGGAGAGTTTGAAAACCTTACCTCGATTTGGATTTTGTCTGTAACGCACACCTCTGCTATAGCCGCAAGTTCAGTATGCTCGTGCCTTTTAGTAGTTCTGCAAGAAAATATCCAGAGACAGATTTGTGTAATTAAAATCCTGATTACTGAGGGGATCAGCATGTGATGAGGCAAGAAATGGTGGCTAATATCTGATGTTATCTTGCACAAAAAGAAAGCCCTAAAGCTTGAATTTGTTTAATGCTCATTTGGCTTCCCATACACGAACGATACCGATCGTCTCTTGACAAGCACCACCGATGATAATGGGTGAGAGCCGGAGTGTTACTTGTTTTGGTTTGTGCTGCTGAGCGTGACATGAACGTGAGCGGAGAAAGGCATTTGCTTCAAACCTTTCAAGGGGTGTTTTCAGAGTCGAGATGCTCGAGCTTCACCTTCCCACCTCTGCAGGACTAGGTGCTTACGGCAGCTGACTAACTGTGACCCAGCATCACCACCTGCTAGCAGACTTCTTCTCCAGTACTGCTGAAGGCCACCTCTGTGGCCGGCATTGGTTTTGGTACACATCTACCAAAAAAGGTTATACAAAGTGTTTGATTTCTGGAAGAAGGGACTGGATGTAATGACCTAAAAATCCCTCTGAGAACTATATATGCTTGTATATTGTCAGCCTTTCTCATGAATTGGAAACTTGGCAGAAAAAAAGACCAAAATTACTTTATTCCCTCTGAAATTTCAGTGCTTCTGAAAATCACATCCATAGAGAGCTCTAGTTAGACACTGACAAAGAATCCTTGCCTTTAATTAAATTGTAAGTATTTCTTGGTAGTGATTACAGTTATTATTTTAATTATTTCCACTAAGTACAATGCCACTGGATCACACTGGAGCTTTTCAGAATGTATCTCTCTCTACCTAGAATGACAAATAGTATGGTCTGATCAGTGAACTCGTGTCATTTGGAGATACTGCAGTTAACAGATTAGTGTTTCTATGATTTTAAAGATTTAGCTGTCATCTTTCATTTACTTTTAAACCTCAATTTTCTTCTTTTTATCCTGAGGGCATTATGGAAAGAGTTTCTTGTTAAATTTGTCTTGGAGTTATCCAAACTGGGAAAAGAAAATTAAAGTTCCCACAGTTCACATGAGAGGTGTGGAAAACATGGAGATTATTCAAGCTTTATTGGAGAAGACAAGGGCAAGAAAAGAATGAAGATAAACAATTCTACCATGTAGGTCAAGAGGGCATCCCAAAGTGCAGTCCCTTGGTCCTGCTTATCTACTCCCTGTTGCCCCAACCTTAGAACTGGGCAAACCACCCCCATCACATGAGCAAGGGGACTTGCTCCTGCTCTTTGATCAAAAAATGACGGCGTCGCTCACGTGAGGAGCACGTGTGGTGCCATAGGATGGAGCATCTGTGTCTTTATCAGGTTCCCTGGTCCAAGTTACGTGACAGTCCTTCCTGTCTCTGGCTAGGCAGTGACTGGGGTGGGACCCAGAGAATACTTCTAATTTGGAGTAGTACACATCTGGCCACACGACGAGGGAGGTGTCCTGCTGTAGACCCCAAGAAATGTGACTGACCGAGGCAATTTGACCACCCTGAATGTAGGCTAGCCACTGAATTCAGAGTTAACGCTAATAGAACATTAACGTGATAGTCTATTCCATCCCCAGAGAGAAAAAGAATCATATTGTAAGTGCAAGATTAAAAAGATCTTTTTCTTTGACGTAGTTTTGCAAGAAACGCACTGCAAACAGCATCATTATCGATGCTGTTTAGGTTTTCATAGATGGGACTGTTCCCCATTCACTGAACTCCATATATCTGTCTGGTTCATGAGGAGAAGACAAAGAAGTGAGAAGTCCTTGTCCCAGCGGGACAGCCAGGAATACAAGCCAGTATCGCACAAGTCCCAGATGAGAACACTGTCCTCTAGGCAAACAGCACCTAAAAATGCTGGCTCCGAAGCCGTCCCCTGCCTGCTCGAAAATGCCTCACCAGGGGCTGGGAGGCTGGTTCAGACAGAAGCGAGAGGCTACGCGCACGGGCTAGGGCTCACTGAATTAGGCACAGTAGCCAGACAACTTCTGCTCAAAATCACTACCAAAAAAAAAAAAGGGAAACGAGAGGATTTTAACATCTATTTAATAATTCCAGCAATACAAGGAACTTGAGCCGTCTAAAGCTGGTTACGGGTAATGCAAATGCTACGAGGTGCCATGAAACGTGGCAGATGGAGCAAAATTTCCCAGTTAGGGAAGGAAGGGGGGGTTGGAGCTGCTGCTTCAGCTAAAAGACTTAGTTCTTGTGGAAGTATCCCATTTCAGTTTGTATTAGCTGTTGCAGCGTCCTATGAAGTAGTGATCCAGTGGGTATGATCCCGTCTCTGAGGGCTGGTCCCCAGTATTAATTCCTGTAATGTTTTCTCAGTGTCTGAAATGACTAATTTTTAAGCGCTCTGTTGGGTGACAATTGCTTTAATCAGTCTTCTTCTTTGTTTCAAATGTAGAGTATCGGAGCTTTCCTCCTGCTATTTTGCCACTTCCCAAGTGCTCTTTTAAAGTGTTTCTCAGAGGTTCTCTAGTTGTCTACATGTCATAATTCCCCAAACCCATTAAAATAAATGTCATCCCAACTTGTAGCATTTCCGTATGTAACCTTGCCTGTAAAATAAATGAACAGGAATTAAATCCTACTTCCCACTTATTCAAAGTTTCTGCTTCTTGGTAGAAAACTTCAAAAAGGAATCTATAATGTTAATCATTTTAGTTATATCAATTTTCTCTCAAAACTTGTGCTTCACCTCTTTCAAGTACTTGCAGAAACCTCTCATTCTTCCAACCTTCCTCCAGCTCAGATCAACTTGTTTTTCCTTTTCTCCTTTTGATTTTTTTTATAGCCTTTTATTTTTTTTTTTTTCCTTGCAAACCTTAACTGGCTCTGCCTTCTCATTTAGTTTCTTCCTCCTCCTCCATTTCCAGTACAGATTATTCTTTGTCCTTGGAGCTTTGAGTGGTCCCGTGTGAACACTCATCAGTTGCTACTGCTGCTTTGCTGACATGAGTGTTGCAGTGTGCAGAACGGGAGAGTCAGCAATGCTTGGACCTTGATTATGAGAAGACCCTCCCCCTGCTACTTAAAACTTCCCTTGCAAACACTGGAGGGGAGGGGAAACACATCGTGGAGCTGATATATTAATACAAATACAATAGCACCAATTGCCTGCAGGAGTAAAAACCCTGAACACCTAACTTGAGAACAAAATTAATTTAAAAATGTAGGTCATATGCTAATACAGCTCCCAGTGTAACCCGTGTAGCACCACCAAGCACAACATAGGAGTGGATTGTACAGTCTTGTTTTTCTTGCTTGTTCTTTTTGCCACTTTCTGTGTGTAGATGACTAAATTGGCTGTCAGACTGAATGGCCACATTAAATAGAGGATTCCTTCATCTAATGATCAATAACAAAATGCTTTGCATTATTCTTGTGGTGGAGACTCTTGATACTCCTTCATTGCTGATGAGCCACAGGGAGGAAAGGATTTCTCCCATGATCGCGTTGCCCAGCGGGCGGGATGTGTTACGGGGGGACGTGTGCTGTCCTATCCGTCTTGTGCCCTACAGCAGTTGTGCCCAGATGTTCTGGCCAGGAGACCCGAGAGCTCAGACCTACCAGCAGAAGCAGGTCGTGCTTTGTGGCTGCCTTCTACGTGGTGTCACCAGACTTAACGCACGTGGACAGTATGATCTGATTCACTTGCATAGAGTAGACCCAGTGCTTTCCTGTAAAGTTGGACATCCCTTCTCCTGCTTGCCCCTCACAATTTGTCCATATATGACTGTTGACGACTGTTCGGCTCTGATAGGATGGTTTTTCTACTGCTGTTGAAGTTGTATCTTTACCACATGGTTCAGACCTTTGCAAAGTTCAGGACGTTTAAATGGAGGCTGTGACAGATTTAGAGCTGCACAGTAAGAACTTATGAATACCATATGCTGACTTGGGTTATTGGTCTGTTTACTGCATAATGATATTGTTTAATTTAATACAGGGGGGTGGAGGGAAATAGGTGAGAAAAAGATGCAAGATAAGCTACTTGTCAAAAAGTTTGAGTAATAAGGGGCAATAGCAAAACAAGAAAGAGGCAGAGCTTGTCAAGAACAAACAAGCAAATGCAGAAGTGGCATTTGAAAAAAAAAAAAAAAGTGTCTTAAGGGATGGTTGGCTGTTTGAAACCTTAGAGCTCCTATCTGGTAAAAGGCTGAGTACGGATGTCTGAGGAAACTGAACTTACATATGTCAGCAGCTGGAGGAAGCAAGCGTGTAGGCATATAGCAAACATACCGCCTCTCACCTGCAGAACCAGGTCAAGTGTGTGGTATGGGTTAAAATGGGAATTCAGTGATGCCAGTTAGCATTGCAGGAGTTTATTTTTGTCTCCTTTGGTTGCTTAAAAAATGACATTATAAAAGGATTTGTGTTTTTTTTCTAACACCGTTTTAAAACATTGTCCTTCAGTTTTTGTAGCAAAAGGCTTAAGAAATTACAAATCAAGCAAGACATTGTTTCAGGCCAGTATATTTCTTTTTTCCCGCCTCAGCTTTTCACTTCAGTAATAAATTTAAGGAGATTCATGCAGAGCAAGGTCTCTTTTGGATCTTCCAGCAAACCGTAAGAAAGTCAGTCCATACAGCTGTTTATAGTTGGTTCAGTACTTTAAAACCTCCCTCCTCAAAAAGCTACGGATAAAATAAACCTCACAGATTTTGTTTTAAGAAGACTGACTGATCTCTGAACTAGGTGCAGTCTGACTTTGATGGAAAAACGGGGAACTGGACCTGGTAAATGAGAGCAAAGACTTTATCGAGTACTTCCACCCAGTACAGCAAGTGCATCAGAATAACGCACGTTCCCCATGCTGGCAGCATTGGGCTACCTGGCTACGTGATATCCCGGGAGCTGTGGTGATGTGGCTCCTCCTGTGCACATAAGAGCTGGATTTCTTGGCAGACCTGTACAGCCCACCTTGATCTCCATGTGTTTGGGTCTGGAGGGGTTTGGTGTTACTGCTAGCGTGTTACAGCTGAGCCAGTGTAGGCATTGCTGAAAGCAGCAGACTCAAGAAATAGCTGCCCTGAGAAGATATAAGCAGGCCCCTTGGAGAAAGAGCAGAAAATAGGTGGAGGTGTAGCTTCCCAGAGTTACAACACAGGTTGCCATTAGAGGAAGGACTCGTTAAATTTTGGGATTCAAGTGCCAAGAACAGACAGCCATTTTGTTTGGCTGCTTCTAGTAAAGATGAGCTTGTGGCTCCTGGCACGAAGTAGGTGAAGACAACATGAGAATTCCAGTATTTCCTTTTTACTACTGTAAAAAGCAATTGCTGCGCTTTCTTATTTGTGAAAGCTGGCTGGCTGGCTAAGGTGGTAGCTTGAGGTGTTGAGAAATGGCTTAGATGCTGTGCACCCGCATGGTCATCCTACAGAACAAGCAACTGCCCATTTAAATGTCAACTTCATTATAGCGGCGCCAGCTTGTCCCATGTTCGTAACAGTTGTGCCAGCCTTTTTACAATAAACCTTCATTATCTAAATTTTATATCTGTCCATAAAATGTTGCTCTAGGCAGGTATGTGATATATGAGATAGGAGGGAGGAAAAATGTAAATACTCATTACAAGTTATAAGTGGGCATCATGATTTTGAAGAAAATATTGTAGCCTGGGCCTATCCAGCAGACTTGCAGTAAAGGTATGCCTCCTGTGGAGAAGAGCTGGGACCCTCATTCTCCTGACTGAGTGGAAATCTGAGATTGTTCCCTTGCTGACGACTGCCCAGGGGCGTTGTGTGATGCTCGCGGTAGCTGTTCTGGACAGGATGGCAGCTGGCTGTCGTACGGCGTCCTTGGGTCTCCTAGCCCTCAGCTGAACCGGTGGTTACCACGTCTGCTGTGATACAGCCCTCTGACCGAGTAATTTCTTGTCTCCGCTAAACTTCCATACCCTCAACTCTTGCCTGAAATGACAAGACATATTTTCTATCCCCTTTATCTTCTTTTGTCTTTCCCTTCTGCTTTTAGCTTTTGGTTTTGTTTTGCGGGTTGGCTTTCTTCTTTCAAAGTAGGCAAAACAACTGTTTTTTTAATGATGTATCTCAGCATCGCAAGTACCCACAAATGAAAAACTCAGCAAACCAGTGTTACCGATTCTCACGCACCTATACATTTCTCTGTAGCTCTATGCTCTCTTTCTTAGAGGCACAGCTTTCAAGAGAGAAAAATAATTCTGAACAAGAAGGTCTTTCCCTGGTTGGCTTTTCTAATCTGCTTGACTTTCCTGCCTCTATCTCCACTGTCCAGGTGCTTCTGTAGTTCCCTCAACCCAGCTTTGACGGGCTCGCATCAGTTAAAGGGCCTGCTCGTTTACAGGACTCTGGTGCCATGGGGAAGTGCTGTTCCCCCCATTTATTTGACTAAATATAGCCCAAATGAGATTTAATGACTTGCCCAAAGGAGAGGAGTATGGGCAGCAAATGACTGAGTCCAATACATCATAAGGAAAAGGCAACTTTCCTTCTTTTCTGGGTAACTCATTGTTTTAAAGAAAAATTTGGGCAATATGCTTTTAAAAAACAGTAACTAAGACGTTATATGAGACTAGCATGCCATACCTTAGTTTACAATCCCACAAGTTGTGTTTTCAGACTTTTACTTGGAGTTTAAGTGCGTGTTGTCAGTTTTGCTCTTCCATTTTCTGCATCTGCAGGTGTTCACTTTTGTTATGTTTGTGCAAATCAGGTATTTAAATGTCACCCCCCCTGATATGATCATGTCTTTGGTTCATCTTCCCTGTGTTGAGGTAACTGCAGGGACCTCTGATTATTAAGTAGAGGGAATTAACAAGACAAATGTAAACATTTGTTCAAAGGGATTGTACTTGGAAACCTTAATTAGAGGGCATGAAACCATTAAAGAGTAAAAACCTGCTGGCCTGGGGCTGGCGGGGAACACTGGCCTTCATCGTTACAAACCGCACCAGTTTCTCTGCTCTCTGCAGTTTTATTTGTTTTTATGGAGACACAGTTGGAATAGTCCATTTTTTTTTCACAGTTAAGGCTCAGACACTCATACCCCCCCACCCCCCAAATTGAAATACTTTATACGTCTGCTTCCACCAGTTCTTAGAAAAATATCCATGTGCTTCTTTCTGACACCTAGTCTGTCTCTGGCATTGAGCTTTATAGAAATGCTAATTTTGAAAAAAATCTTGCATTTCTTTGTTAAAGCTTGTGCAAGTAAATAAAGCATAATCTGCAAAAGCCATAGAAGTTTTTAAATGCACAGGAACAGCACTGGACCTCTGTGGCTGGTGACTGCTCTATTCTAAACCGTATTCTGCTTAACACTCCTCAGCATGTATCTTGCAGTTCTTTTTATTGCTTTCAAAGAGCATGAGCAAAGTGAGGAAGAAAAAGCCATATTTTTGCATTTCTGTAGGTTTAAAAAACCCAACAAACCCCAACCTAAAAAATACCCCTTAATGAAAGGAAGGGAAACTGCTGTTGGTATAATACAAATCCTGGGGTTACTGTTGTGGCTGTGAAAAGGATGTGTATTGGGCTTGGCTGGGACAGAGTTAGTTTTCTTCACAGAAGCATGCATGGTGCTATGTTTTGCATCTGTGACCAAACCAGTGTTGATAAGGCAGCAATGTTTTAGTCGCTGCTGAGCAGTGCTCACGCACTGTCAAGGCATTTTATGCTTCTTGCACTGCCCCACCAGCGAGGAGGCTTGGGGGGCACAAGGAGTTGGGAGGGGACACAGCCGGCCCCCACTGACCCAGGGGGTATTCCATGCCATAGGACATCATGCTCAGCAATAAATGCTGGGGGGGGGAAAAGGAGGAAGTGGGGACATTCAGAATTATGGTGTTCGTCTTCCCAAGTCACTGTTAGGCGTGATGGAGCCCTGCTTTGCTGGAGGTGGCTGAACACCCACCTGCCGATGGGAAGGGGGGAGTAAATTCCTTGTTTTGCTTTGCTTATGTGTGCAGCTTTTGCTTTACCTATTAAACTGTCTTTTTCTCGACCTGTGGTTTTCGTGCTTACCCTTCTGATTCTCTCCTCTGTCCCGCGTGGAGGGTGTGGGGCTCAGCTGCCTGCCAGGGCTAACCCACAGCAGGGCAGAGGCACGTCAAGGGGACAGTAGGTGTTGGGTACTTGGCAGCCTGACTGACGTGAATCGTCAGTAGAGGGCACATGGGCTGAGACTATGAAGTCAAATTTCACACCTCACTTTGCATTTTGGAAGGCTGCTTCTTTAGGATAGCTGGAGAACGTGCAGAAGGTGAGGCAAGAGCATGGCGAAAGGGAGAAAGTTGTGGATAAGAGGGTACAGCTGAGTACAGTTTGTAGAGGAATTGCCTCTGGAGCCGAAGGAGTGTCTTTCTGAGTTGTTAGGGTGTTGTTCAAAGAGGTCGGCCTGAATGTCCTTGCCGTCTTACCCTTGCCAACTAAAGGCAACAAATCCAAGGCCCTGCAAATGGGTGTCCTTCCCTCCTGTAGTGTCAGTAATCCACAGGGCTTTTGGATGGTAGCCTCATTCTCCGAGAGCTGAGCGCTAATGTGCATGATCAGCTGGTGAGCTCTTGGTCATCTTATCAATTCTTTACACCTTGTGTTTTCCTCTGCTGCCTTGTTCCAAGAATTACATGCGGCACCTCCAAAGGCTATGCTGATGCTCTGGTTATTTTATTTATTTAAGTAAAACACAGTCAGAACTCCTGAGGGTCAGAAATTGAAGATTCCTATGGGATTGAGATTGGGCCCTTCGTTAGGGCCTGACCAATGAGGCTATTAGCCTCGACCAAGAAATTTAATGTCTGTTACACAGTTGCACTTCTAAGTGCTGGTGCTGGATAAGGAGAACTGCCTGGATAGTGTTATGTTACTAACTATGCTAAGTGAATGCAGTCCCAGGGTGACTGTTTCTAAAATGCATAGCAGAATGAATTACAGCACATGATTGAAAGGAATGAATTGGGTAAATCTGCTTTGATGGCAAAGTGGCTTCAAATGCATGCCTTTTTCGTACTCCAAAAGGCTCCACCGCAGCCGGCGTGTAGGCTGTGGTCTGCGCTTGTACCCTGCAGGGTCATTCGTCCACCTTGTTGCTCGCTGTGTGTACTCCCTGCAAAGTTTCCTTTCAGGTGCCCTTGCAGTGTTGTGCATTAGACATTCATGAGGAAAATCCAGCAAGTGCTGCTTGAGATTTTCAAATGACAGGCAGTTAGCTATTAGCATTAATCCTCTTTCTGTATTCTCCAAAGAGCTCTTTGACAAGGGTGTGTGCAGGACAGGAAGCGCTTGACAGGATTCAGCTCCCACTCAAATCCCTCCAGTACAAATGAAGGAAACAGAGACCCTCCATCATCCTCCCCAGCACCCGTGCAGACAGCCTGCCCTGGGAGGCAACATCTCCACCGGCGTACGTGGTGGGGGACGGTCTCCAGCACCCGCCCAAAAGGCCACCCAGGAGTTGTGTAGGTTTGGAGAGCAATAGACGCCGAAAGTTACGGTCAAGGCACGAGCCTGCAGCCCAGAGCCCCTGGAAGAGCACTGGGATGTGTGGGGTCGTGTGGGATTGATTTGCCATGCCCAGCATCCCCATCCCTCTTCTTCCCGTGCCTGTGTGCGATGGGTGGGCAGCGGTGAGGTAGCGCTCCTGCTAAAAAAAAGACGGGTGATCCACAGTCAGCTTCCAATCCCGCAGGTCCTGCCAGCAGCCCGAGGAAAAGAGGGAGGGGGATTACAGGGGAAGGGGCTTCCTAGCTTGAGGGGCTCTGCACCTTGACTCTGGGGCAGTATGGGTCGGTGCTATTTCTAGAGGACTAAAAATAGGTTATCCTGCTGAGGCTGTGGGAGTAGGAGTGGCAGTGGGGTCGTGCCTAGGAAATAAGGGACGTAAAGCTTTTCTGTCCAGAAGGCAGGCAGCCAAATTGGCACGTCCGTGTCCAACCATCAATGTGTCTTTCTTCCAAGGCTGGCTGTGACTCGCGTGCTGCACCTCACGGCTGTAGGAAGGATTACTTATTGCTTAAATACAGCCCCTCAAAACCGACGTGCCGAGTGGGAATTTGCCCTGTTCTGGTTTTTGTACGTAATGGACTTCACAATGCTTCTTAAAAATAAAGTACAGGTTATGCATCTTCTTTAAAATATATGTTGCTTATAATCTGTGCCTTTAATAGATATAAAAGGCAAGAAGTTGGCCTAGTGGGTTGGCTGTGGTGAAAAATAATCCTTCTGTCTTGCATGTGTATAACTCTGTGTATTGTGGGCATGAAAATTTGAAGGAGTCTGATGGTAGTTCAGCTGACGTCAGTAAAGTTACAGATTATAAGCAAAATCAGGACTTGCCTCACTATGGCCTTCTTTGAATCCACACTTCCTTGATCCATGGTTGTAGCTGATTTACAGTTAGTCAGTGACTCCATAATTCCAGACTTTTCTGCCAAAACCCATCAGCCTTCCCCATGAAGATCTAAGCTTTTCTTTGGGAAGGAAATAATTTAGTTAATTTGCTGAATAAGTATGTGGTAGAGTTTTGTGGGTAAGCCTAAGGGAGAAGATTAAAATCACAAAACACATTTGAACATCAGCTGGCTGTATGAAACACAAGACAATGAAAGTCAAGACAATGACAACAGCAATTTATTAGTTTATTTAAAAATCTGTAGCATTTTGCTGCAAAACTGCGTAGCAATCTAGGCTTTGAAATGCTTGTGTGTGTGATGGGATACTATAGCTTGTCTTATATCAAGACTTGGAATGAAACATAAATGGCAACTGGAAGAGCATTACTTTGTGGAAAGTCTGAGGGTGCTCTTCCCTCGTTTGCTATCTAATGATCAGTCTAGTTATTGCTGCATGTGAACTCTTAATCTTACAAATACATTACCTCAAGGAAATCTGCGCTCAACATTTACGTTAAAGGATTGCTCTTAAACAACTTCTGGCAATAACCACATGATAAATCCTGGCTTTCCAAAAAGTGGATTACTGTCTGCTTCCGACTGCCCCACTGGCATCGTATCTGTCTCATGACACTTACAGCTGTTGACCATAGCCTGATGTTTCAGACGTGAAAATTTGTCTGTGAAAGTTTCAGCAGACCACGTAGCTGATCCGAGCAGCTAGCAGTTTTCATCATCCCTTGCAGGAAATCCCAATCTGAGAAACAAGGCGAGTAGAGACACTAGGGTTCAGGGTCTATTCCCTACGCTGCACGGTTTTGAAAAAAAAAAAAACCAAAACAAAAAACCAGCCCCAAACCTCTTCCTGATAGAAATGGCTAGTTAATGTTCCTTTACGTAAATCCAACAAGTGGTTCTGCCCATGAGATGACAAGCAGCATAAGAACAAGGCTGAAGTTGAAAGAACGAAGAGGCAGGTCCCGGGAGCGTGAAGAGGTGACATGTTTAGCATTTCCCTGCCTTTTGGGTTTACTTCACCAACAGCTATGTGATCTCATCACTGCAGATGGACACCATCAATTCAGTTTTATCTTGTTTGTATTCATAGACCGTTCTGTGAAATAACCCAATTTTAGCCTCAAGGGTGCTACAAAAACAAATAGCAGTTTGTGCTGGTGGTCTAGGAAAAGTATCCCTTCTAAAGGACAGAAATAAACTTCCCCTGCTTATAAAATTAAAAAAGGTAAAGAAAATGGGGGTTTGAAAGACTTCAGGGACAGAGTCTTTTGTATTTGGCCTGACTGTGGACAGGTGACTGTACCAAGCTGGAGGCATTCTTGAGCTTATCCTGGTAGCATAAGATTTGGATTAGCGATGTTTAGGCCTGCTAAAACATGAACTGAGGTTGGGACCAAGGCTTGTCTTGAAATTGGTAGTAATAACAATGCCTCCATATCTATGGAGTCTATTTAAAGGAGTATGATGAAAGGGGGAAAAAGCCGCAAACACTCATTTGCTGCCCCTCTTACTACTTGCAGATATCTCAAGTTCAGCATGAAGAAATCGCAAACAGACAAAATAAAAAATAACTAAAAGACCTGGTTCTAGAGTGTTTCATTTAGGGATCTCAGAACTACTTTTCCTGTATGTGGTATTGCAATCTCTGTGTTCAAAGCAAGGCAAGCTCTTAAATCAGATTAGTTACAGGTAATGTGGCCACCTCTCTGTTGCCTTCCTGAAAACTCAAGGCTCGTGGCATCGCACTTGATAACGAAGGAAGACTGAAACCTTTTTTAAGCAAAGGAGGACTTTTGCGGAATCCTGTAACTCCAGAAAAGGCAGTAAGAAACTTTAAACATAGGACTTGAGATAAAATACGTTTGCAGTACTATGTATTATATTCTGCCTCATCTTTGACCGCAGGGTGGGTACGTTTCATCTGCCTGTGATGGGGAAGCCGAGACAAGACACAGTTATGTTATTCCTCCCAGGATCACAGTATGATCACAGATCCCAATATTCCTCACTCTGACCCCATTGCATTGGCCACTGAACTAAAGGGCTCTGCTGTGCTTAGTTTAATGATGCTTGCAGTTAACTGCTATGAATTTCTTTGGGGCTTTCTCTTGGTTCTTATGGTGCTTATTGTGGTTTAAACTATCAAGATTCAGAGTGCGTGAGTGGCATTTTGTAACTGAAAGGTGTTTTCCATTTCCATTTCCATTTTGTTCATAGCCCTCGAATTAAGTCACCATGGAAAAATGCCAAATAATACACCCTTTTTTTGGCAAATAAATGTAAAAAACTTGATGCCTCAAGCATATTACATGCTTTGCAGGAAATTCCCAGACTCTTACAACAAAGACAGCCAGGCACCATATCAGCTCTTCAGAGCAGATCAAAATTGCAGTTACTTGCAGGAGTTGTGGGGCTGAATGTCAGAGCTCATGTCTTTGAGCACCATTCACATGCACCCCTTTCTATGTGCCTGCTATCTCAGCTATATTCTGTGGCCGCTGTTTGTCTTTATTATATGAACTGGATATCCCTGGCAACTTTAAAATGCTAACAAGAAAAATAACATGTGCATCTGTATTTGTCAGTTATCTCAAACTGGAGAGCCCAAGCATATAACACCTTACGGAGGTACTATTGCGTATATCATTAGTAATAAGAGCAGTTTTTATATTGGAATACTTGAATGTGTCTGGGGTGAATAGGTAACTTCCATCTCACAGCAAGGAATTTAGGAGTTGAGCACCCTGTTATGCAAAGACTATTTGATTTGTCTCTATATAACTTGTGCTGATAAACCTAACTGCGTTTTGATGAAAAGTGTTTTATGTGGGATCAGGCTGTGCAAAGCAGAACTACCCTAGACAAAGGGCTGAGCCTAGAAGACACATTATTAATAAAGTTGCTTGTGCTGTAGCAGAAGGGCGCAAATTACCCAATCCATGTTCTCATTTCATTACATCAGCCTTCAATGCTTGTGTCCGACACGCCAGTAAGAAGTCATGGGAAACTGGGCTCCCATCCTGACGTGGTACAGCGTACAGTGAGGACTGAACAATTTGCACATGTACAACGCCCCAAGGCAAAATAAGGGGGATTTGGCCTTGCTTGTCTCCATTCTCTTTCCCTCATTTCCCGCATGTTACTGTCTGAAGAGTGGGATTCTCCCCAGGGAGACACAAGGCCTTTGTGGTGTACCAGGACCGACCTCTCTTACATAGGCTTCCAACCAAATTAAACTCTACATCTGAGCAGCTCCGATTTGGGGGGGGGGAGAATTCAGAGCCAAATCTGAACTTTTTTGCAATCCAAGGCCCTAGAACAGCTTAAACGGTTGTACTCGTACCGTGACTCATACTTGGAGTGTGGGTTGCTGACTCTCTTGCTGTGACTGAAGAGCAAAAAAGAGCTAGGGGCAGGACTCCTAACCTCATCCTTACGTTTTGTTCACAGATAGCAAAATCCTGATCAGAAGCTCAGTGAAGCGGATAGAACAGGATCAGTGGGCTTTGGTTCATGCCACAGCTGCAGGCAACCATTGCATACTGACCTGGGCCAGCGAGGCACATCCCTGAATGCCACCTTTGTTTCACGCTAGGGAAATTTTTTGGATAAAGTTGATCAAAGGGAAAAGTTACTGCACGCGCTCCACAAGTCTGTCTGAAAACCAACTTCCGTGATTTCTTTTATTGCTGCTATGCTCTCCGGAATTCCTAGAGCAAGTTTTTCTTGCCCTATGGGTAAAAGAGGTGCCTGGGTGCCCCAGAATGTATTTTTTCCCCAGTCAAATGTTTAGCTCAACATGGAATGACCTCCTTTTACTCTTCCTATTTACCTGTACCTTATTTCATGTGGCTGGGCACTGGGGTATCACATGGTGATGCAGGAGTGTAAGTCATTTCCTTCCTCCTTCTGAGGATCTCAACACATTTGTTGTATACTTAGCTTACATGTTCCTTGCTTCAGGCTGTTTTTTCCCTGCCACAGCTTTTTGAAGACATTGGTAAAATTCGGACAGTTAGCACTTCTTGAAACGCAATGTGTATTTTCATCAGATAAACGTGGACCTCCTATAGAGCCTAATGATGTAAAGGAAGGCAACTGTGAAAGGGATGCCAAGGTCAGTGCATAAACATTAGTAGTTTTGATGGCAGAGTTCATGGTGGCAACCTTTTGTGGGAGTCCTATGTCACTCAGACAAAAAAACGCCCCACTCTGACAGTACAAAACTATCTTCAGCTTCAACAGAGCCAGGATTTAAAGTTTTAGTTTCAAAAAGAAGTTGGGAACTGAGTTACTGATATATACCCATGCGATGAGGAACCTAAATTCGCAGCTTGAAGACTTAATTGTGCAGTGTAGCAAAAACGCTCAGGAAGGCTCTGAAAAACTTCCCTTTTCCTTCACCTTTTATTCTCACTTATTTGATAGCCTGTGGAGTACCGCCTTTCAGTTACTCGTCTAGGAATGCCTAAAAGTTTGAGACTCCTTCTAGGACTTAAAGTCTGGAAAGCCTTTTATGGCTCCAAAGTCAGATTCCGCTGTTATCCAATATTTGTGTGGAGCCGTAGGTGATTTACATTTACTCTGGCCCAAAGACGTTGCAATCTAAATTGAATTCTAAAAGACAAGATGCTGAGGGCGATAACACCAAGCAAGGAAACGGAGGAGGAATCTGCTGGACAGGTTTACGGGCTGTTTGGGAAGTACAGTTATGCAGCATGTCAAAAACTTTTTGCATTTTTAAAAGTAGGGCAGTGATTAGCCTGTTATTATGTGGAACAGCGTTGTGGATTATGGAGCTATAGGAAAAAGTCTTAAGGATGGGGTTGCATGAAGCCTGTGGGAGCAGATCCATAATAATCAGACTGTGTGCTGCAGAAATAAACATCCTATTTGACTAGAAATCCTGGGATTTTTTTTTTTTGCTGCACTGAAATGGAGCAGTGCACTGCTCAGGAGCATTTGAATCCAAGACGAACATGTGAAGCACCCAACACACTTGGGTTTTCTCTTCTAGTTGCTTTTGAATTCAACCGTGAGCTGAATAAAAAAAGGACGCTGCCTCCTCCTGTTCCATAAGCATCAGCTCACACTCAAAATGAGTCTTTCGGTAGGGTAAACAAAAGAATGAGCACTTTTATTGTTTACTATTATTTATTATGTTTCCTTTTCTGCTTTGGGTTTCTGAAAATCTTCTGACTTTTGAAAGACTTTTTTTTTTTTTTCCCTGAACCCTTTGCTGCTTTGCTTCTTTTTACCATATTCCCTACATCAGCTCAGACATTCTGTAGCAATTACAGGCTTTTGTTCTCCCATGCTTTTGGACTGATGTCCTTGAGAGCTCCAAGCCCTCTAAATGGTATTTGTTGAGGAAACTGCCAGTTTTATGTTCCTCGCTCAGTTAGAATACCCAAAATTATCTGCACTGTGCTGACACTCTTAGTTACCAGGCAAGATCAGCCTTCTGAACACACACATAGAGTTCAGTTTTAAAGTTGTTTTGTGACTATCTGGAATTCTTTTTATGTATGTGTTTCTATTTTATCAAGCACGTATCGTGACTTGTAATCCCGCATGCTTGCAAAGTATCAGTCTTCAGCCAGGGAAATAATTTGGATATAATTTAGTTTTAAAAATTACTTTTTTAATCTGAAAAAGATGATGCATGTAGAAATAAACCAAAATAATTAGCATTAAAAGATGTGTCTCCAGCCTGACATCAACAATGCCCTGGCCAAATTGCACCTATAAGCTGATCCAAAGAGGTTTCCTAAAGCACCGAGCATTTTGTTTCTCTAACAGACGACTGGGTTAACTCTTTCTCTGCTCTCGACTGTTGTTTGCTCTGACATCTTATAGTATGTCTTTTACTCTAGAGGAGTGCTTACACACAGCGTGACTGATGATATTCCCAACAGTCTGACTTCCTAACAAGGGCGTAATGCTCCACAAGTTAAATGGAAGGTCAGGATAGTCTGTCTACCTTGTTCTCACGTCTAGCCAAGGCTTCGATTTTAACGGGACGTTCTGCTGGAGGAGGGAATGTCTTACCTAACAGTCCTGTAAAAATTCAAAATCTGAGAAGGTTCCGACTTTATTTTGATGACAAAAGCAAAGTTTATTGCTGACTTGCAATGGGAGTTTTCCATTACCCCAAAGTAAGTATCAGCATAATACTCTGAAATAACTTTCTGGTTCAGGCAAGTTGGCTTTCCATTATTTACTGGATGATATCACTATTCTTATTCACTCTTAAATCCAGTTTGGGCTTCTGGGCTGAGGGTGCCAATTTTGGCTAATCTGAGACATTCTTTTTACTGTATTGCAAAATACACACAAAAAGGATGGCTCTGGCCACCCTGGTAGTGCTGGACTTCATCAGAGGTCCCGCAGAGCCAGGCTGTCTCTCCCGGGAGATGCAGCCCAGGGAAGGGGAAGGGAAAGGAGGGTGGAGGGATGCAAGGGTGGCCTTGAAGCAACCTCACACCCTCTGTTTTCCTGGTGCTCCTGTAGCTCTCGTGGGAAACATGGTGCTTTGCGTCCCGGTGAGATGGACCAGAGTAGTCTTGAAGAGCGCGTGCAACGGGACCGTTTCTGCCCCTCCGACCTCTGGTACGATTTTGTGCTGGGGCTTCGCGGGAGCTTGCAGAAGACAACCTGTGGTTGTACTACGCAGTGCTCACCCAAGGGGGTCGGCAGTAACGAACGCTGCGATTGTTTGCCTTACTTATGGGAAGAACTCAGTCGTTTATAACTCGATTGGCAAAATTTAGAGCAAGGGGCTAAATCATGCCCTCTGATACAGGTTTTTGTGGAAACTGCGCTGTTTGCTAAGGGCGTAGAGCCAGTTGGCCCTGGTGCGTCTCTCCCTGTGCTGGTAGGCGTGCGGATGATGGAGCGAGCGTCTCGCTCTCATACCAAATCCTGAGTTTTTGGAGCATGCAGTAAAATGGCCAGGGCTGTCGAAATGTCATGGATTACCTGGTTGCCTCTGTCTGTGAGGCCGGCGAGCTCTGCAGCAGGCTGCAGGCCAGACCACTGGCACGCCACGATTCCATCGCTGCCCCAAATCCTACCCGGGTTTTCTTCCGATAGAAAGCAGGCGGCGTCGGATGGGCTGTGTGCACCCGAGGCTCATCAGCATCCAAGGGAAAATGTGAATCTGAAGCTGGGAATTGCTCTCAGGAGCCCCAGTGTAGTCAGACCCACTGAGACCAGACTCTGACCAACCTCATTATACTATCCTTGGCAGAGCCTTGTAGATGTAGGAAGAAACCCCTCGCTGAGCAGGGAGCATGAAATAGGAGCACAGCCGGGGGTTTTTCTCTTCCTACTGCTTCTGCTTGGAGCCAAAGCAACATTGTCCTAACTCATAATTTATGGCTGTTCTTTATAGCAATAAAAAAAAAAAAAAAAATTGGAAAGAAGCTTTCTGGCACCATTTACTGAAGTTCTTTTTCCCTTAACACAGTCAAATGATTCATAATTAGAAATAGTAGGGTACTTTACTCACTCTGTTCTGGTTATACAGAAACTCATTAAGCACCATGCATCCAAGCGCACTGTTTTATGTAAACAAGACCTCTGAGAGAGATATAGATGTCTGATAAAGATGAAAAGGAAAACAGACTAATACCAGGCCACATTAATAATGGCCATGTCATGTTCTTAGAAAACAAAAGTCATCTGCTGTGCAATTATGGCACATTTCACAGCAGGATGGGGGCAAGGTAAAGAAGAGAGATGTATACGGAAAGGCCAGCCATAGATTTTAGATCTGAATGATTTAGCTGCAGCTAGGTTTAAAACTTTGCGTGATTTTTGTTCTGGGATGAAATGGGATGGTCTCTGTTGTGCTCCCAAGTACTTAGAACTGGTATTTTATGAATGTTCTTTACTGAGACCTTCCGGATGCGGTTGTATTTCACACTGAACTCATCTAACCTTCGGCAAATGAAGCTGACAGAATTTGTCTTGTTATGTCTAGGTACGGTTTAGATTATTGATGCATTGAGCTGTGGTCTCTGCTGTTAATAATGCATTTCAGCTAAATGGGTAGTTCAAGTTTGAAACTCTTCCTCGGGCTGTGTCCCCTGCTGATGCTGCGTGGATGGTTTGAGCTCTCTGAAGGAGTTCAGCTTTTCCCACCAAGAGGCAGAGGTTTTGACCACCTCAGCCTCACAGCCCTGCCGTGTTCTCTGTGGGTTTTGCGGGGGGGCAAACCTCCCGAGCCGAAATAAAGTTTTGCTCTGCTCCCTTCAGGTTTCTTTTGCACGTGCTGTGGTTCTTGCTTCTGGAATTCAGAAACCAGAAAAAGTACGTGAGGAAAAAACGCAAGTAGAAATGGCTTGGGGAGCCTTTCAAGCCAGTTTTACGGAAAGGAGAGAATGAGGTTTTTCCCTGTGTGAGGAGTCCTTCGGTTTGCTTAAATAAACCCCCAAAGCCCACAACCTGTGAAAGATCATCAAACTTGCATAACTTGAAGTAGCCGGGTCTAAAGACCTTAAACATCTGTATACTATATAGTTAAACATTTATACTTTAATATACAAAAATAGTTATATAATGTAAATCTCTACGTGCATATATACATATGCATATACAGATGCACTTAGTAAAACAGTGTACTTTTTTTCCAGTAAAAAGCAGGGGTTTGGGCTTGACCAGTCTGAGAAGATATATGTGACTTCCACAGTATGACTTGCTCCATTCCAAAATAAGCAGAATTTAATGCAAAATATGTCATTAACAGCAGTTTGGATTATCCACATAAAGCGACGTAAAGGTCAGACACTTCTACTGAGACTAGATAAACATGCCAGAAGTATGCTAGCTTCCATTTCAATTGAGATGATTTTTAAAGGCACAGTTTACATAAATATTTGTACTAGTGTACTTATATGAACTGAGCCATCTTAACTTCTTCCATAGATAATCGTATAGACTCGGTGAAGTACAGGCTGTAGGCACTTATGCCATGCCTTTCACCGACAACAGTTCTCCTGTGTAACATAATAGGCCCGATTACCACCAGCACTGAAGCAAGCGGTTCAGCCTCTTTGAATCTCTCTCTACGACCAAACTCTCCAAAATGTTTTCTGAATAAACTCTTACTTTCTTTGTTCCATTTTCCACTGGGTTAGTGGCTGTGGCCGATGCTATGTGTTCATGATCAAGAGTTCCCAGAGCTCGGTCTTTATGTACGTGATCACAACTTGTACTCTTCAAAACGATAATGAAGCCTCATTAGAGCAATTGCCTTGTTAAAATAAAGGCATGCTGAATATGACCATAACTGATAGATTTTGGCCGGTCCCTTTCATTGCCTTTCCAGTGTAAATGACCTGTTCTTCTAAGTCGCTTGGTGAATTTAGTTGAGCTTGCTTTCTTCAAATTTTTGTTAAGCTCTTTTTTTTTATCCGTTAAGTTTTTGACAGTATCTGTTGAAGTGACTACAGTGCTCTGTCTATTAAAATATTTTCTGCTGTAAGTACTTAGCGCCCTTTCTGCATCTCTGAGGTCAGAGGGTAATGATTACAGCAGTGACAAAAGGTTCTCAATAAAACTGAAAAAGCGTCTGCTTATCCCCTGGAGCCAGGAGGGTCCAAACTCCCAAAAGATTCCGTTTCAAGGAGTCCTCTGTTTTCAGTTTGGGTCTCAGAATAGGTATTTAAGAACTGCCCTGTAATCCAATTGTGGATAGGAATCCTAGCAGAAGGCTTACCTGCAGCCCGTGTATTTTCTGCTACTGAAGATGCATAAGCTATAGATTCTCAGCTGCTATACAAATGTTCCAATAAAAAAACAGTAGCTCTCCACTGCTGCCTCTGAAGGACACTCAAGGAGAGAGTGAGCTATTGCTGGAGTGTTAACTTGAATGGGTTGAGCAGAGATAAGATAAAATTTGCTTAGTAGAAAAGTATTGTGCTAGTGCTAAATTATTAGTGGACGGCTCTGCTTTACACAAAAGGAGTCCCTCCGTTTATATTTGCTCAGCTTACATGTAAAACTATGTCTTTTCTAGCTGCTGGCCTCCAAATCAGATGAGATGTCAAAGGAGGCTCCGCCTGTCCCTTCCAAGAAGTCTGACTCAATGGAGATATGTCCCAGGTGAGCAACTTTCCTCTCCCAATGAGCCGTGTGCTGAATTTCTCAAGTGGCTGAGAGCCATCAAACTTGTACCTTGGCGAGCCAAGGAAGGGGAAGCAGTGGGTTCAGTTCAGCAGCAGCAGATGATCACAGCCTCTCGGTGCAAAACAGGAACGGAGGCATAAAGCAGTATGCCGCAGAAACCTAGCAATGCCATCCTCTGCCCTCCCTGCTGGCTCACTGCCTTCTACAGCCGCAGTTTTGGAGTGGGACAGGAGTTACACGATTGCCGAGCTTTGTTCCTGGCCATACGATTCATCCTCGGCCTGAGAGTGCGCTTGAGCTGCTTGCAAACTGCGCATACTCAAAAGGCAGAGCTTGACCATCCCTGCGCTAACCTATGTCCGTGCTTATGAGATTCATAACGTAGGAGCCACCTCAATGGAGACAAATTAAGCCAAAACTCAGCGTGCTTGAAAAGCCTCCTTAGTCCCTGGCGTGTTCATTCATCGCTGCTCTAAAATGTAGCTGACATGGAGACAATTTTTTTTTACTGTTTTTATTACTTCTCTGTCTTCCTGTATTTCTGTCTTCATGCTGATTGATTAGCAATGATCTACAGCTTTGGGCCTAAGCTTGGTAAGTCAGGTCTTGAGGATTTGTTTTGTTTATTCAATATCCATGACCCAGATGTTTTGGGGGAAATCTACTGATAAATTAGACACAACAGAAGTATTAGAGATAACGGGTTGCTGTTATTTCAGTGGAGGGCTATTATGGAACATAATAGTAAAATCATCTGCTGGATGCTTGCAGACATAGTCAAGTGGGTTGCTGGAAAGATTGTGAATTAAGTGCCCAACGCCTGGTCAAATTGAAGCTGAAAAACCAAAAAGTTGATTGGTGTTTTGGGTTTTTGAAATTGTTCGCAAAGATTGAGGCAGCTTGAAGTAACCAGAGTGCCAATGTTTTCTAATGGAAGAATTGAATCGGGCCATGTGCCTTTCGTAAGTATCTCCAGAGGATTTACTTCAATCACAAATCAAACGTAACTAAAAGTAAGAAACGCTGCATGCCCGTAAGATCCAACCACAGTGGAGTTAACAATGAATTGATTTTATGCTAAAATGTGTTACATCCAAAACCAGCAGCAGAATTCAAAACCACTTCTACAATGGGAAACATTAATGCAGCTGCCTGAATAGGATTTTTTCCCCTCTGCGTGGTTGGAGTGGGGTGTAAGTTTCAAAAGACAGGGCCTCTACTTTCGCCAAAAAAATTGTCATTTTGTTTGCAAGTTTGAAGGCCAGAAAAATCGATTAAGGAAGAAAGGCAAACAGGTCATGGCAGCAGAGTGGCCCTCCGTACATGCTGGCAGGCACTTGGCGCAAATGGCATAGCAGCAGAAATGAATGCAGCGGTGCCAGCTTTTATGGGATCCCTCATCCCCTGCCCAGCCCCGTTCTGTTGACCTGCGTGCTGTGATACAGCTGACTTTTCCATCCAGCGCGCTAAAACCCAAAGACCGTTGCGTGTTTGACAGGTGTGCTGCTGCTAATCTTACAGATTTTAAAATAAAACTGGGAAAGCAGAGGATAATTGGTCAATTTGTAGCCGGGAGGTGGTACTTGTTTGAGATACATGCAGATTATGCTTTTCTCTACCAGTGCAAAAATCCCAACAAATGATCTGAAAGAACAACCGGCACTGGGGTGAGGATGTGTGTGTGCGCACGGTGTGCCTGGTAGGGTTTTCTACCCCCTCTTGCAAAGCGCAGGCCTTAATGAGTTCCAGGGGGAGAGTGGCTTGTCAATCACAATATACTTTTCAAGTAATAGTCATCTCTGCCCCATCACAGAACCACAAGGCATGAAATAATTAGAAAGCCCAGAGTAACTGCTCTGTTTTACAAGAGCAAAATCCTTGTGTGGATCATTTACATAAACTTGTCACTTCCCATTACAGTTCTAATGCAAGCTGGGTAATAATCATGGGACGAGGAGAGGGGAGGTCAAGGTATGATGCTCCTCCATGTTTGAAGCACAAGGTACACATGTGCCTGGCTTTCCATCCCCCACTGAATTAATGTAAAGTATCTTTTATTTTCCATTAAATAAGAACTATTCATGCTGCTATGGTAGCAGACCATGTGCAGCCTCCTCTTCTTAAGAGAGAAAAAAGGCTTTTGCGTCAAGCCATTGTTAGGGGAGAATTCACTTTGAGGAGCATTTCAAAGCTGATCCGATTGGGGAAGGAATAATGTTAAATATTTGGTATGAAATATTTATAAGATGCACACACGAGCATCTGACAAAGTAGCCTGGAAAATACACAGTTCTAGTCTTTGACAATTTTAGCGCTTTCTCTCTGAACGAGAGGGTGGAGAGAAGGTGTGCGCGTAGTGAGAATTGTGTATGTGTACAAACGCATCTAAACAAACGCACGCATACACCCACGCGGAGGCAGACACACTTGCGTACAAACGCCTGAATGGGTTGACGGGATTTAAGGCAATCTGCATCTGAATACTGCTCTCCAAAGATGGTAGCAATAAGGGCTTGCTGAAGTCTGTTTTAATCATTGCGAAGGAGAAAGCTCTGCACTAACGCCGATCGCCAGGGGCATCCGTAGAGTAACGGAGGTGACGGCTGCTGCTATCGCTGCTGCTGTTTTCCAGCAACCATTTTGTTGGTGTTCTTCACAACTGTCCTGAGGCACCATCTGCATTTCTGCCGCAGGAAAACAAGGCTCATGCTTTTTGCGTGGGTTGACCTTCCCCACGTGCATCCCTGCATGGCTGTTTCGTTCGCCTTTTATTTTAAAAGATGAGTACAATTAAAGATGAGCAAAAAAGCAGATTTGCTTATGGGTAACCAGCATCGTATTTTTTTTAACCTGTTCATCTCTTTCAGATAAAACAAGGCAAAATCTTTTTTTTTTTTTTTTTTTTTTTTCCTCCAAGGGTCTGAGAGAGGTTTCAGAAAAATGGGTTATCACCTCATTCTGAGTCCTTATGACAAGAGATAAAGAGAGAATGTAATGGCTCACTCCTTCTGGCAGTCACAGTGAAATGCACGGGGATGGCATATATTAAATAACCAGGATAAAGGAAACCATGTGACCTGCTTTCCTTGTAAGGGGATCTAATAGCTCTCTCTTAGAAACCTTATTTCCTTTTCCTTTGCCTTTTTCTTTGCCATGTCTCTTCTTCGCCTGCCCCGCTCGTACCAGCTCTAGACTGCTCTTGCTCTCTGCTGTAAATGCCCGTCTGGTTTAGGCTGTAAACAGGTTGGAGCGAGACCTTTCTGGCTGTCTGTAAAGATCCTTTTTACACAGGCAGTGCTACACACGTATTAATTAACAGCAATGGTCTTGATGAACTGAAAGGCCATATATTTCTCTTCCTGTGGGCTAGGGATTCACTCGCCCTTTAAAAATTGCTAGATCAAATGCCCCAGGCAGGCTCCGTGCATTGTGCAACATGTTTTTATGTGAGCGGGCAGCTCAATAGCAAGGCAGCATCGTTTGCCCTCATCTGCCAGCTTTTGTCTTTGAGTGGAAGTGTGGGGCCTGGTGAGAGGTAGGATATGAACTGTGTCCAGACTCTGTTCCTTATCTCCGAGATCACCAAGAGGGAGAGCATTGTTGATGGATTTAAATCAGCTTTTTCTCCCCTTGTGCACAACAAAAGTCTAAATCCCTTTTCAGGCCAGATTGCTCCATTTCGCTGCATGGGCTAGGCAGATTGGAAACATGTTTGTCACTCAGCTTTTCTCCCAACCTAATCAGTAGACACTGGGGTGGTGGGATTTCGGTGCTCAGTGTATCACCCTTTAATCTATGGAGTTGGCCTTTAAAAGCTGCTGATGCTGTTGCTGCTATGTGTGAGCTGCTGCTGTCTTTCATTTCTGAAGACAGATATAAAAATAATGTTAACCACAAGCGTAAGCAGAGGGTTTAGCAGGGATTTGAATCTAAAATGTGATACTTAACACTGGCCAACTTGATTTGGTCCAGCAGAGCTGAACCCCTTATTCTGTTATAATAAAGTGTGTTGTATATGGAGAGGATTGCGGTGGGATTTACTGCCCCTCTGTTTTAGTTCTGCTGCTGAATGGGCCTAAATGGTGAATAACCACAGGCCACAGGGAGCTATGGTTGGAAAAAAGTGGCTCAGCAGACCTGTCTGCAGGTTTCCAGTGTCTGCCTGGTAACACCACAAGCCCACCGGTGTCTTTGCGCGTACCGAGGTCCATAGCACGCCGACTTTGGGCCCGATACAGCAGTCCTAAAGGGACAAGTCATCACAACAAGCAGGTGTCAGGAAGCAGGTTAGCGCTCGTGAGTTTGCAGAGGTCAGCAGGATGCTAAGAGGGAGAGTTACGCGATAGGTGTGATGAGGGATGTTAAAAGCTTTAAAAGAATGCAGGCTCTTCAGGGCAGAGGCTGCAGCTCTGTTTGCGCACAAACAAGTCTGTATCTGCATGCACACACACATGTACCCGTGGTGCTAAGCAGAGCCTGAACCAGGTATTGACTGAGGTCTCTAGATAGGTACAGGATAATTCCTTCCCGGAAAGACGTATTCCATTGACTGGGTATGCGATAACATTTCTAATTTTTTCTGCCACCAAAATGGACTGTGGATAAACTCCCTCACATCCCCTTGAACCACATCTGTAGCGTTGTGTGGTATTGAGAGGTACTGGCAACTCGCAGAATTGCATCCACCAGCCCCATATAACGTCCCGTAAGGCCCATGAGAAGCTGGGGTATGGCAGGAACGTGGAGCTGGGCACTTGGGAAGCAAGGGTGGTTCAAAAATTCAGCTGAAATGTTCAGACTTAACGCTTTACTGGGAGGAGGAGCTGGCTGGGTAAAATCAAACAGTTTTTCAGTAAGCCGTTGAGTTCATTGGTAGACGGGGAGGAAGGCTTGCTGGTGTTCCCGCCAGCCTGGCATCCCAGATTCCCGCCAGCCTGGCATCCCAGATTCCCGCCAGCCTGGCATCCCAGATGCCTGCCAGCCTGCCACTGGGGGTGTCAAGTCCCTGCCTGGAGCTCCAACCTTCCTGAAGGGACAGGAAACTTTTTCGTTTTACTCCTCTTTCCGTCAGTTAAAATACAAAAGGGTTTTGAATGAAAGTTCCATTTCCAGCAAGCTCAAGTTCTTTCTTTTCAGTGGTTGTAAACTATGGCCAATTGTTTTGTTTAAGTGCTGAGTAACTCCTTTTAGTTTTGGCTACCCAAGGACAGCAAGAAAAATACCAGTCCTCTTTTAGAAACCCTTCTTTGTTTTGGGGAAAGGACAGAGATTTTTCAAGACTTTCCAGATTCTTTCTACTCCTAGAAGAGCTGGAGGACTATAAAACAGGCCATAAAAAGGCAAATTTTCCCATGTCCTGGTACTGAGTGCCCCAGACCTTATTTCTGCCTGGACTAATAACTGAGAATGTTTTCAGCAACTTTCAGTATCCAAGTCCAAAACTTCTAATGAGATGGACATTGTCAATACCTATGGCGAGACCCTTTGGCCCGGTTATGAATAACTAACGGTCTTTTTGAAGATGCCATTCCAGTGGGTGAATCTAGAAGTGGGGGCTGAGGCTTTCAGTGTCTTGCTGTGTTGGTCAGTAGCAGAGAAGAACTGAGATAGATCCCAGGTAGGGCCTCTGAACAGCAGGAGCAAGTGGGAGGCCATGGTGAAGATGCTAAAAATAAGAGACAAAATGTGAAGGGATAACCCGTATCTCTCAAAAAAAACCCCAACCCTTTCATTTTTTCCCGCGTGACGGTTGAAAACCTGGACACAGTATACTTAACGGAACAAGTCCAGCTGGCTGGTGGGACTGGGCTTTAACCCAGGTGCCTGGTGAACCACGTTCAAGCGACCCATATGAGGACAGGGTAAACAGGCGGTCTCCTAGCTGATCTCTCTCTTTTAAAGCATACATGCACGTGTATATACATATTTATATATATTTATAGCCAATTTAATTAAAGAAAATTCCTTACAAGCTGAGACTGCACAAGACAAGATTTGATCTAGAACTGCTTTTTTTTTCAATTCCCGTGTTCAAACAGAAGTCCCTATGAAGGGAGGGCTGGATATTCCACACAAGAAAGAGTTGGCTTTTTGAACAGGTTGTTTGCAGAAGGATTTAGTTAAATCATCTCATTGATTAACAAAGATTTAGGCTATGCCTGCGTGAATCACTGATATTACAAATTGGGTTGGCGTCTAAATGGGAAAAACTAGAGAAGAAATTGAGCTCAGTTTAACTGGAAGTTTTAACAGAAGTTCAACTTCAGCTGAGTAAAATTTTTTTTTTTCCAGTATGATGTGAATGGATTTTTCTCATTCAGAACAAAATACTCAGTGTCAAATGTAACATTTTGGTTTATGGCACTTTTAAGGAGAGGAAATGACAAAGTAGACGCAATCCCTTTCATCCAGGAACTCGGTGATTAGGGCACTTATTCTGTATGTGGGAGGCCAGGATGACATTCCTTCCTCACCTTGAGGACATTTGAGTCGGTATCACTCAGGGATCAGTGATCAGGTATCACCTTTATTTAGGTGGAGGAGAGAGAACTTCTTAACTCCTCTTGTTTTTCTAATTTTATTGGGAAAATACTTGAAATATTTCAAAGGCCACGGAGAGAATAATTTTGTGGCTTAGTGCACTCACCTAGGAGAAATGAGCTCTGTGCTCTAGGCTGTGTTACACTGACTACTTCATTTAAGAGTGTAAATGTCTCCTGAAGCAAGGACTGCAATCCTTTTCTGCTTCCCCCATGACTCGTCTAACCATTTAGCGATGAAGTTATTTTACATGCTGAACCCTAATGAGTGATGTATTCTATGTAAAACAGAACAGACTGAGCAGGAGAGACTCCGGCAGGCAGCCTGGCAGGTAGATTAATACCTGGCGGACGCTGGCTGATACACCGGCCAGGCACACGCGGAGATGCCAGCTCTGTGACAGCTCTCCAGCTACTCTGGAAGACTTCTAAATCTAGCGACGACTTTCTTTTCTCTTTCTTCCCACTCCCCTGACAAAGTTAAAAATATTGGCCTAATGTTAAAAATAGCTGCAGGAAGGCAAGAAACCACAGTTAGCCAAGAAAACCCATTTGCCCTGTTCTTTTCTTGACATTCTCCTCACAACTACATCTTGAAAAAGATAATAACTGGTAGTTGTCTGGATTACTTGGTTGGTTTTATGCTTGAGAAAGGAGAACTGAGCTTTAGTGAGACCTCAGGCCCTCTTGTCAGATCAGGCAGTATACTAAAAAACATCGGGACTATAAAATGCATATAGAAGACAAAAAGTAAATGAGCTTTCCAATTACAGGAGCACTTTTTTTTTCTTTATTTCCCGCGTTTCTTGTTTCTGGGGCTGAATCCTGGGGCAGAGCTACAAGAGGCAGTGCAAGTAGCATGATATCAGCAATGGATACACTTTTAAACAATGAAAAATATCTCAAAGATGGCACCAATGGATTGGGACAGTTTCCTTCCATCTGCAGACTGAGGGGAAGGAGGGACAAAACACCTAAACTGTGGTAAGGGCAGTCCTGTGTAGTCAAAAGGATTACCTAGATGAGAAGGACTGTCTGACCACTTTAAACGGTGTTTTATTCCTTTTCTTCCCTTCTTACTGTCCTTGAATGAAAAACACTGGAAGGTAGATGAATTTTATCACTTTTGCCCCTGCTTTTGCACTATAAAGCTGTCTTCTGCTCTCACATTAGTGGTTACCCTGCTTTCTTCTCAAAGCGTGGGTCCCTTCCAGAGTCACTGCCATCAAAAGATTCCCTAGCTGAGAATGATGCCAAAATAAACTGCTCGAGGTCCCACCTCCCAAGACTCTCAGGAATCCCAGCAGAGACTGATGAGTTAGATTTGGCACCCATTTTGTATTTTAAATATATTATTTTTCGCCTCTGGGTCATGGATATTTAGACAGATGTGTTTCGAGTTTTCCAAAAATTAAGGGAATGACAAGGTTAGCTTTGTGTTATCAAAGTGACCAAAAAAAAAAAAAAAATAGCCATTGCCACAGCAAGCGAGCAAGACATCAGAGCCCAGCTGTTCCAGGCTGTGATGGAGTTCGTTTTGTTCTTTCTGTTAGTAACAGACTCTGTTCAGCAGAGGCGTTAAGACCCTTATAGCCTGAATTCTTGCCAGTGTCATTCCTTTATAACAATACTTTGTATTGCCTGAGATGCTCAGGCATTTGCTCGGGCCTTGTGAGAGACTGAACTGGGCATCTGATGCCACCTGTGAAAATCCCACTCGTAATGGCTACACCTTCACCTCTGCGCTTCTGCTGGAAGCAAAGCTCTCTTCCTAAGCGGAGGTGTGACTCTCACTGCTGTGGCTGCCAGAGAAGGAAAGCCTTTTAACTGAAGTGTTACACCTGAATGACTGTTATCCCTGCAGGACAAAAAAAAAAGAAAAAAAAAACCAACCCTCTGATGGGACCAACAAATAACTAATGAGTCTGTCTACTGAGGAGCAGTAAGAAAAGCATGTCACCTTGTCTTGTTTGCTTTGGCAGAGCTGGAGCGCTCGTAAGAGTCGAAGCTGCTACAACTTGCCTCCCCTGCAAAAGCACTCTTCCATCGCAGCGCGCAGCAGGTAAGTGTCTGCCAAATGACAAAACGCAAACCTCCTAATGAGCAGCTGAGGGTAGGGTGGGGATTCCAGATAGAGACAAACCTATGTCCCTCGGGAGATCTGGAGCAAACCGATCAGTATAAGTAGTATTTCACCGCTAATTAAGTCTTGATCGTTTGGCTTCACTTAAAACAGTTTGAGAGTATATCAAGTTTGAGAGCAGGTGCTGACTAGCTTGAAAGCACTGGTCCGTCAAATCAGGTAAGGGTTTTATATTCAGAAACTCCCCTAAAAGGGAGACTGTAACTTGCTAAGTGATAGATATACCCAGGCCCTTTCAAGTAGAACGCGTTATTGACAGAGTTATAATGCTTCTGACTTACTTTTATTCCCCCAAATGCTTGCAAAATTCCCCTCTGCGGCGAAAGAGCCTCTTCTGTCTCATGTTCTGTCCTCTTCGTTTGTGTGTATGGAATGAATGCCGAGGGAGGCATAGCCAGGTGCAGCTCAGAAACCCCACGAGTAGTTGCTTCTGCTCTTCCTTGGTTTGGAATCCAGATCCCAACAGAAAAGTCTGATTTTAGAGGAGATGCCACCTCCGTTCCATTGTCTTCAAAACTTTCAAAGGTTAAGAGCAGAAGAAGGTTGGATGCCTAGTACAGCTTCTCCCCAGATGCCAGAATATTTAGAGGAGTGGTCACCTTTTAGTAGTAGCTCTTAGATTTCCTTGACTGACCAGAGTGAATAAAGGCTCAGGAAATGTGCAAGTGAAAAATAATTAGCTGTGTATGCAGTGATAGAGATGTCATTAAAAATTTGGGTTATGTTTTTCTGTATCTGAAAAACTTCTTTCTTAACGATCTCTTTGCTACAGAAAACAATAAAGCAGGTTAGAATAAATAAAAAGCTGTACCATGCCTCCTTACTGATACAACTGCCTGAGGACAGAATGCAGAATGGTACATACTTACAGCAGCTTGCAGTACGTCCAGTTCCGATTGCTCCCAATCATAAGTTGCCTTAAAATCACGGTTGAAAGATACATTTTTTCCTCATAATTTGCTCTCTGAAATTTGGGCCTTTAGTACTCATTTTTTAAAAAAATCTTTCCAGTGTCATAGTACTGCATTCGTGGGGCCAAAAGGATTCTGTACCTACCTCATCAGTTGAATGAAAGGCATATTTAAAAGACAGAAAATTATTTGCAAGTACAGCAGTCATTCTTTTGCTATTCCTCGTTGTGTTGTCACTGTTCTGGAAGTGAGTAAGCACTCTGTAAAATTTCTGGTATACCTTCAAATTTCTGCTGCTCACACTGAGAATCAGAACCTGCTTGTGTCCCCGTGATTAATAACAGTAAATGGACTTTCTTCGTCACAGTAAGGTTTTAAGGAAGGCCTTCCCTCAAGTGTTGTGGTAGTGGCATAGTTACCAGCCTGCTTCCAGCCTTGTGGAGTTTGGCAGACTGCTGACAGTTGGAAATTTCTTTGGAAAGACAAAAGGAGCAGTACAGGAATGGTATCTTCCCTTGTCATGAGAAATCTTTGCATGGCTTTCTCTCTCTCTGCTATCGCTGTGTAGTGCCCTTCTGTGGCTCGAGGTGTGTGGTGCTCTCAACACTTTATGAGTTTTTTCACGCTACGGGCTCCCGAACAGTTAACATGAGGCTAGCGGGCCTGACGCCATCTTAATTAATAGCATTGTATGGCTGTAATTGGAGGCAAAATTTCACCCTGCAAGAGATAAACAAACTTAGTCCGATGTGCCTTGTACTGTGCAGCAGATCCGTGTTCTTCAAGCTCCACTAGTAATGTGTCATTCACCCAAATCACTTACGCTGATTTTGTAATGAGGACTCTTTGTGCCTGTGCTCCAGTCATCGCTCTTTACTACCTGAATAGTCTTCCTAACTGGACAGAAATAGTGAAAGGATTTCATTTTTTATCGACAGGTCTGCTATAGACCATCTACTAATGAGTTATGACAGCTACACCCGCTGAAGAGTATTTTACTGAATTTAAATGCCATAAGGAAACAGAGTTGCCCAGTGTGTTGCATGGACGAGAAGTGGTGGAAGTGTAGTGTGACAGAAATTACAATACGGGGGTGCCTATCCAGAGCATCCCTATTTAGATCACAGAAAAACGTGGGGGATCAGTGCAGGTCCATTGTTATTGTTAACATTGTTAACAATAACATTGTTAACTCTGTTGTAAAACTGTGTGGTTTCCTGAAGAAATCGGGCCTGAATAGTTTGTAAGGTGAAGGACCTGTGGAAGACTCCTGAGAACCTATCCCACCTGGACCACAACACGACAGGCCCAATGTGGTTGAGTGAATTAGCCTCTTGTTTTCAGCAGGGGAATTAAAAAAGGGGGTTAGTAAATTAAGCAGAACACCCAACACCGCTAGGCCGCCAGTTGTGGTGGTTATACCTTTCATTTACTCTTAATTTGGAACACTGGACGATTGTTAATGATGTGAGCCCAGAAACAGAAGCTGGGAAGGAAATAAGAACGTAGGATTGTGGCCCTCGAGTTAAAATGTGTTTGTGATGTCAATTCTCCATCCTGCTGTAGTCCCTTTGTGCTCCAGCAGCGAGGATGAAGGCTGCTTAATATTTGTCTCCAAGGGTTTGGGTTTGGGGTGGGAGGACTTGAGCAGGAGGCTGCCGTCAGGGAATGCGCACCTTCCGACCCAGCTCCTGGGAGGTAGGGTCTAACTATTTCTAGCTGCAGAGCGTCATTGCCTCCTTTCCCGAGGCCCTTTTTGCCAGATGAAGCTAGCACGAGAGGTCACAGAGCAAGAGAGAGGCTTGGTGCCAACTCGTAGAAACATAAAATGCGTGTGGGTTAGGAGATCTAAATCTCATACGCGACAACCGAAACACAAAAAGTGATCCGGCAAGCCCCACGAAGGCATTTTCTGAGCGTGGTCAGCCAGCCCAGTGTGCCCTTTCAGCACTGTCACCATACAACCAGTAGCCTACAGGGCCTTGCTCTATTTCCTTCTGGTTGCCAGAGTCTCTCTTTGGATCTAGTTTAAGTTAGTGAGGCTGTTCTAATGTGAAAGGGGTGAGAACAGGGCACAAAATTTGCATAATCTTTTCTTCTTTTCCTCCGTTACTGCATTTGGCTGAGCTTGGCTGGGCTTGGTTGAAACGGTGAATTGGTGCCGCTGGCTCTACTCCTTTCTGAAGTGGTTAGTGCATGGGTCTAAGTTTTGGCATGTATAAAATTGACCCATTTGAGCCCAGACTGCAGTCAGACCCCGTGGCTCAGCCAGTGCCGTGTCAGATACTGGCAGCAGAAATAAGGCACACGCACGTCCCTTGGTTAAAAGACCATTCTCGCTTGACTTTACTGAACTGTGTTCTACACTAGCTTCTCTTCCATGAGTCTGAAAATAAGTTATGCATCCAAATTAGTGTTAGAGGCCACTGTGTCTTTCCCAGCCAACACTGCCTGAGGCTTTTGACGCTGATCAGGATGTGGATAATTTCCTGTGAGGGTGGAAGAATTGTGAGATACTCTTCAAGTACCAAGAAATAATATTTAAACTGCAGTTGTTCTTATTCCACAAAAGTTTTAAAACACTGCTTGAAGCTGGTGTGTTGGAGGAGCAAGCTAAAATCAGCTTGGTTCTTCCTCACCTTAATTGCAGTCCTTTTCCTGAAGGAGGAGAAAACCCCACACGTTGAGGTACCGCTGCCAGTTTTTGGAGGAGCCGAACGAGCCCAACAGAAATGTTAAAGCAGTCAGCACTCTCCTCACCTCTGTCTTCCAGCCTCTCTCTGGGATGGATATGCGGCACCTCCAAGATATGGCAAATGTCCCGTTGCTTGCGAGGCCACGTCCCCACATTGGAGCTTGGAGATACCAGCTGGCAGTGGCAGCAGCCCTGTGCCCTCCGGGTGGTTACGACCAGCGGCTTTGAAGTTCTGCCCTTCAGCTCTCTCCTCTTGCACGCGGCTTGTGATACATGAGTCCGCGTCCTGCAGCTGTCACCATTTAAGTCAGCAGGCATTTGAAGCGATGCTGGCCACCCTGGGGAAAGGGGCAAGAGTTGAACAAAGTGTTCATCTTCAATTAAACCGTTGGAATGCCAGTGCAGAGTCGATTCCCTGCCACTTTCTCCTTTAAAACCAGCGTCATGCCTGAGCTTTTTAATAGGAGAGAACAGAGGCAGCTGCCAAGGTCTGCTAGTTAGTATGGGGTGTGAACCAAAGGGGAAAATCAGTAATGGTGTCAACTGGTTTGTAAGTGGGACAAGCTGATTTTTAGGTAGTGATTTCAGCAAGCTCCAGCTCCCTAAAGGGAGAGCTTGCTTTCTTTTCCCCTAAAGAAAGACTGCTGTCTTCGGTTTGAAACTTTACTGCTGAATGTGCTAGAGGAAGCCAACAAGATAATACCCAGGCAGCTAAACCAGCAGAAGGGTTTTAAAATGTTTCCTTGCAGTGAGTCAAATTCAGCCCCGGTGTAAGTGCAATTCCTGCTAAAGCCAGTTCTGAAACTGCTGCTGAAGACAGGTTGAAACGAGCAGTCCCGATCTTTGTCTTGCATTGCCCTATCTAGGTTGCCTCCACCAGGGAAGACTTCATCACGCAAAACATAAGCAAAAGGAAAATATGACCCACCTGGCTGCTGCACCCATTTAGTCCTGGGCCAAATTTGCTCAAGTATCTCTTTTTTTTGTCTTTCTTGCACATTGAGTATGCCTGCCTGTTTTGAGCCACAACAAAAGCAGTAACAACAGACTTTGACACCTGCGTTTCCTCCAGCTGTGAGTCTTGTCTTTTTTCTGCAAACCACTTTATCCGCTTCAGAATGCAGGGCCAGTTCTCAGAATTACAAATGCTGCTCTGCAACAAATGGTCTCTTCCTTTGCTTTATCCGTACAAGTGTGTGCTTCTTGGTCTTACTTGACTGTTTCTATGAACTTTACATGCTGCAGGGTATGCCCCTGACTTATGAAGCGAGTTTGATACAAATTGCATAACAAAACAATTTACAGTGCAGGCTCACATGTTTAAATCCATGGTTATGTTCTTAAGGATCTGACTTTTTTTTTTTCTCCCTTACCAGCTGTCCTCCCTTAGCGACTAGTGCTGATAACAGCCCTGCTGAGAAAGCAAATGGCAGAAAGCAAATTGCTTCTTAAAAAAAAAAAAAAAAAAAAAGAGGAGGGGCGGGGGGGAGTGAAGAAGCAAAAAGCAAAAGCGGGTCAGAAAAAGTTATTCTAAAATGCAAACTGCTGTTAAGCCTGAGTAACTAGACTGGCAATATTTGCTAAGGCTGGAATCACTGCCACTGAAATGAGTGGAAAATGTTGTTGTCATTCACAGTAGAAGAGCAGCAAAGGAATTTACGGTATGAAAGTTGTCTGTCTTCTAGTGCATCTGTATACACCATGTGCCGGGCCACTTGGCAGGCCAGGAGATTACGTAAAAAAAAAATCTTGGAAAGTCTGCTCTCTTTGTTTAATATATCAGAAATGCTATTCTTCTATAACCAGAGCAGCAGATCTGTATTAGAATTTTTAATACAGGGTAGGGAATATACCCAGGAGAAACAAAAGCTGTCCCGCTCCCTTTTCATGAACTTTCAAAAGCACAGTGAGGATAGAATCAAAAAAATATGGTGGGCAGAAGCGTAAGAGTAACTTCTGACCCACACCTTACTCTGGAAAAGGTTATTTATGTTTCCAGGAAAAGTAGACAGCCCAAATAAAATCACATCATACGGACTTTACCTGTTGTATCACAGCAGGAAAAAATAGTACAGGTAGAAGAAAAGTCATCACAGTACTCCAGAGGTTGTAGCCAAGAAGCCAGGAATGTGGGATGTAGTTGAAATGTCTTGGACAGCTTTGAAAATCTTACCCTTAGTTTCCAACACTGAAGCAAATTTAGGTCAGCCTGATCCACCTGCTTCCCCTCAATGGGTCTGAGCAAAGAATTCTGTCTGGGTAGACACGTCTCCCAACCTAGATAATTAATTGCATTCATTTCTTTTAATGTAATTAAAACAGGAATAATTTTACATCACAAATTAGTTGTCACTATTTTTATTTTGTGTTCACATTTAAGTCAGCTGGGAAGATCAAATAGACTTGTTCATTCCCCTCTTTGCTTGTAGTTGTTTTTCAGTCCTCTTCCTGTTCAAGTTCTTATGCGCATTACGTTTTGTTTTCAGCAATATTATTTAAACCATATCTAATCCTGCAAGTTTCTTTTCTGCCGTTTGTGGTCTGCTGGACTTTCCCGTCTCTCTCACAATTATTTGGAGCCTTTAGCATGCATTGGAAACTTCAAGTGTGCAAACAGGTTCACTCTTCTGGTTAGGATTTTTTCATTTGGGAGATATATGATCCATAGTACACCATTTTATAGCCCCCAAACCCAACTTATAAATATGAGCAGATAGCAGGTGATTAAATTTGGAGAACTGCTACATCATTTGGGGGGGAATTAATAGGCAGCCTGGGGCTCATTTAAGCCAGTCCTTAAAAGCCTTTGTTCCAGCAAATAAAAAAAGGGTGATCCTGCTTCAAATAACTTCTCAGTTTACTCTTAGCCATGCCCTTCCATATTTTGACCAAAAAGAGCCCAGACTTTGCACGTATACTTAACTTACCCCGGCATATTTGTGCATAGATAATTAAAAGCTCATTCCTAACCTGGCCGCATCCTCTAGTCCCTTTATATTACTTGGCCATATAAAGTGCAAAACACATACCAGGCTCAAAAATATATTCGTAAAGGCCTCATGGTCTTTATGTGACTCTGTATTAGATGGTTCTTCCCACAGCTAACAATAAGAATTAACTCATCAAAAGATATCAGAAGTTATTTGCACAATGGGTGCATCAGGTAAGCTTGTACTTCTACAAAAAAAGTATGACCTCATGGGTTTTGTTGGCAAACACGGTAAAATTATTATCCCACTGCACCCAGTCTCAGAGACCCTACGCAACTTCATGTACTCTGTGATAGTGTTACGTATACTTTTAAAAGGTATTCATAAGCAGCAGCTTACTTCCTCTTACTTTAATTATTTCACAGTCTGAAAAATGCTACTGTCTCCATATAGAATATCGTGTGACATGACCAGGAAAATATTTAGAGTTCTGTGTTTTTGAACCTCTTGAATTAAAATGTTATTTCCTTTCCATACACCTCTGCACAAGAATAATAAAAATACACACAAAAAGCCTCTGTGCTTTATAGGAGGTAAAAGTAATTTTTACAGAAGTGTATGAGCTTTCATTTAATTTGAATTTTGTAGGACTTTTCTATAAGGACAGAATGTCTTAATGTAACATATTATGTTACCAAAAAAGGGGATTTTCTGCTTGAACTGTTTTCTGTCAGAGCTAGTTCAGATAGATTGGGCAATGAAACTATCTGTTGTAAATTACTATTTTTGCATATGTTTCTTTCCGACTTCTCGGCTGGTCCTGCCCATCTCTAACGGCCAATGGCACCGAGAGCTGTGCACTTGCCTCTGGGTCTGTCATGAGGCTTGGCTGGAGCTGGACCTTCTGAGAATTAGCTCAGCACACTTTCACACGCTGCAAAAATAATTTCTTGTGCTAATCCCTCATGGCATTTACATATTACACAAGACCCTCTTTATAGAAGAAAAACCCAACACTTTCCCATGACCATAGTTAATGTACTGTAAATCTGTGAACTGTTGGATCTGTAAGCCACATCTCGGGATACTTTGTCCTCCACAAAGAGACTTGATACAGCAATATCCTCTCTATCAGAGAGGAAAGCTCTTGTGTGGTTAAAACTTTAGCTCTAGGCTCGAGAGATCCGAGTTAAAATTTAGGCACATCTACTGACTGCTGTGTGGCTAGTTGTTAGGGCACTACATAAACACAAACCCAAAAGAGGTCCTCCTGCGATAGACACAAAATTCAACAGTTTAGGAACATCTGTCCTGGCTCCGTCTAAGGGTTCATTGAGCCCGCTGTCCAGGCGGTTATACACAAATGCAGAGCGAAGACCGAAAATACAGCAAGAAACATACTTCCTCTGAGTACCCTCCCAGTTCCCAACATCTCAGAAACCTGATGTGTGGGGTTTTTTTATTTAATAACCCTAAAGCTCTGTCTCTTCAAGGTTCTTGTACGTGTTCCCTGTCAGCCCATGCGAAATTTCTCCATCCACACTATCCTTTTGCAGGGAGTTCTGCAGCAAACAGAACTGCCTTCTTTTTCCTGAGCCTTGGTCTCGCAGGCGTCATTCGGTGTCCCTTAGCTCTCGTGCTGGAAGACACAGCGCACAGTCAATTTTTATCCGTCTTTTCAAAGACACTCTTTACTTCGCTGTCCTCTGTCGGGTATCGCCCGTCCAGGTTGTCTCTTTTCCAGGCTGACCAGTCTCAGCTGCCCCTTCAACTGCACGCGCTGGTGGCCCTAATGCTTTTTCACTAGTGGGGATCTTGACAGAAGATTTTGCAGCAAACTTGTGTCTTTGTGTGAACGTGTGCAGGTATATATGTTTGTATATAAAATATATATTTTTATGAACTTTATATATAAAATACATGAAACTTTAAGAGAGCAGTGCTGTACAAAACAAGAATATTTTCAGGTATTTATTCTGAAGGGAATATTAACAAGATGAGACTAATTGTTATTCACGGGAAAACAGGAAAAAAGTAACCAATACCTTGTGAAGGACCTTCTAACTTTCTCCAGCGGGGCCCCTTTTTTACCTGAATGCCTACGTGCCCATTTCTGTGCAGCTCCAGCAAAACGCCCACTGAGGGCAACTGCACACCCAGATGCCCCAAAGCTCTGCGATGCGTTTTTTGAACTTGTGTTTCCACGTAGACGGTCTACTTTGCTCAGTCTTGTTGAGGAAAAGGAAGGCTGCATCTCGCTGCTGCGCAATGCCTTCTCACCACGCACCGCACAAGTGAAATCACAGGTCAGGTGGGGTGTCAGGACCTTCTAACTTTCTCCTGCGTGGTGCCCGGGCACTCAGCCTCAGCACATCACGTCCATCTCCGTGGCTTTGGGGACAGCCGGGGAAATGCCCACTGAAGGCTTCTCTGCAGGACACAGTACACTCGTGATGCTGGACTCGGTGCTGGTACCTGTGGGTCTGCGCTCTGTGCCAAAGGCAAGCAAAACTCAGAAAGGGGTTGCAGAGGCTCTGAAGATCTGGTCTCTTTCCCAGGGTAGAAGCCATCCCAGTTCCTCACCTGGGCTCATCCTTGTTACCCTGTTCTGAGCTGTAGAACCTATTGGTTTTGCGTTGAGGGGACAGCACAGCCCGGGGCACGTAAAGCGTGAGCGAACCATGGGTTTATAGATGGTGTACATACTGACATAATGGTGTCCTTTGCTAGGAACTGTGGCAATTCCTAATATTCTATGTGTTCGGGTTATTTTTTTTACTGTTCCTGAGCGTTGAACGGATGTTTAGGAAAGGCAGTCCCTGGTATTTGCAACCCAAGCAGAAAAAAGCTAAACCCAGTGTGGACGATAGGAGAAAGCATAACCCCTTGCAAACTAATGGACCAAATGAATGCCTGTTCTTTAAGAAATAAATTATTTTTTGTCAGATAATTTTGCTTAGATCTCTATTGAATTAATGTAATTCACTAAAAGTATTTTTGTAGGTGGATTTGGCTAGGAAGAGGTTGTGTGCGTGGAAGGAACTGTTAAGAGGAAGACCAAAAGCATAGCGGTGAAGCAGATGGAAATGGGGCTGATGTAGACTAATGGGAAGAGCGAAGCTCATGTAAAGATTAAAGTCGAGTCCCTGGTCAGCAGCTAATAGAGAAAGTCCTGTCACAGCTTGAGAAAATCTGAATACCCCATGCCTTGGCTACTTACGCCATTGCTCCGACAGGCTGAAGGAGTTTCTTTTTGTGCTTGTTTCCCCAGCTTCTGTTCAGAAACACGTGTGCAGGTTTGAAAGATGGAGCTCAACTGCTCATTTCAGGACTGGGGGATAGTGGGGAGCAGAGGCGCTTGAGTAGCATCTGGTTTTGCCTGCCTTCCACGTGTATTTATACAGCTGTCTCTGCCTTGGTTTGTTCTGAAGCTTGTTTTTTCTGAGATTGCAAAAGACATGCCCTCTCTGTTGGCACGAGTCTTGCTTGTTTACAAATAACATGCAATCTTCTCCTCTACTAAAGCAGGGTGGAGGTAATAAGAAAAGAGTTGCTGTGTCCTTCCACTGCACCTGTTCCAGGAGTTCTTTTTATTTTTTTTTTTCTTTCTTCTTTCTCAGAACCAGATTGCCAATATCTTAGTCAGTTGCTGATTCAGGAGTGCAGCCGTGCTGAAATCCTGTCCTCTTTTTACCTCTGCACAGGCAGAATGAGTAACAGTGTGTATCTTCTCCACAAGATGATAGATGCATAAATGATGAGGTGCTTAAATATTTTGGTACAGGGTGCCAGATGAGCGTAAAAACTAGTGAGATTATTTTCTTTGCCTCTTTTTTCTTAAGCTCTCCTTTTTTATCTTTGTTCCTACTCATGCACGGAGATTTGTGTGCCTATAGACTGCCTAAACCTAAGGTGGTGACCTATGGAAACAAGGCCCTATCAGATCAGATGAATGCTTCTCATCTACTTTGGTGACAAGTTTCTGAGCTTAGCTCAAACCAACTTTACTGTCCCTCAAAGAACCAGCTTTGCTTGCGATGTAGATGAGGAGCGTTCATACAGTCCACTCTCATGGCTCTGATGGAGAGGCTATAAATCTCCAGCAGAGGAACGCTAACAAACTAAAGAAGGGCTAATTAACGATGCATACATTTGTCCATGCTGAGTCGCTGCTAAAATGCTTATGGTTCATCTACGCAGCCACGCTCAGAGTGCAGGTAACGCCGGCTTTCCCAGCAATGCTCCTGTGCTCACGGTTGGTGGCAATCCTCCTCCCGAGAGCCTTGAGCAGAGAAGCATCAAGACAGTGAGATGCTGACTTTGACTGATCCTTCTGAGCTCGTTTGATCAAACACAATCTTAAGCCCGCAGCCAGGAGTCTTTTTCCAAAAACAGAGGTCTCTATTAGAAGCAAAGATCCTCTGTGCCAGAGATCCGTCTTCTAGTAAGAAAATACATTCTGGCGATTTTACCTCGCCCTTGAAAACTTATCCTTAGTCAGAGTAGGAATGGTTTCAGCTAAGGAACACAACCTTTCACAATGCTCAGCTGAAAGTGTGTAAAAATATATGCCCATATATTTTTTATCTCCTTCTGCTTCAGTTTAACAATAACCCAGCATATGAGTCCCTTAGTTGGCAGACTGCTTACAAGAAGTCAGCCATTTCTGTTGCTGACATATCTCTTGCTTTTTACTCCTCCAGACTGTGTAGTGTATTTAATTAAATTTTGAAACTTCAGTATGAAGTTTAGGAAAAAATGAAGATAATGTTCATGGGGAGAAAAAGGACTTCTTTTAAAGTCAGCTTCATTAACTATTGAGCTATTAGAGTGAGGGTCACTTTGCCCAGACTGAAATTACTGGATCTCCCTAATTGCATTTTATTTGAATTATTTCTTTATTTCAAACATGTTATGCTTGTTAGTGATTTAATATGACTGGAAGCACAAATTAATTATACCTGGCAGCTAATTGTAGGAAAGTTATGGTGATCAATGTTTATGCCGGGTTTTTTAATGTCTACCTTTAGTTTACATACTTGGATCAGTTCCCTCCCCATCATGAATAAATATTTGCTGCTTATATGTTCCCATGCAAATTGGATTAATTTTAGCATATTCATGGAAGAAGGACATCAGGGCCTATCCTCAATATTAAGCTAGCTGAAAAAGCAAAGGTTGGTGGTTTTTTTTCCCCTGCTTAAGTAGTGAATGAACTAGACAGACAGAAAATTCAGCACAAGTTGGCTTATCCCAAATGGTTTGGGGGCATCCAGGGTATTTGGAGAGATGGAGGTAAAGGCAATCAAAGAATTGACCGGGAAAGCAACTCTTCCTGGGGCCCTAACCTTGAAAAATTTCAGTTAAGCACTGCTCAGCTAAATGGGATGGTAATTGGATAAACAGGGTGGTAAATGTTTGGGTTTGGATCCGGACAGCCCTCAGCACATGCCTATATGTTTTTCTGTCTCTCTTTATAGCATCTCACGCTGCCTTCGTGTCCTCTCTGGCGGCACTCAACTGCATCGCACCCCGTGGTGTAAAGGCACCACAGCTGACTCTCTTCTCTCCCGCTTCGTTAGCAGCCGTTTCAGGTGTGGTACAAGGAACGGTTCCCGTAGGGCTGTACTTCTCCCGGTGTCACCGGCGGTCGTGTCACGCTCAGCCCCTGCACGCTAACGCTGGGAAGGAATATGGGCAACCGATCCTGTGTGATGCCGACTCCCTTCTTGTAGGCAAGCGGTAGCTTTTCCGCAGCGCTGTGTCCCGATGGAGACCTCTGAGCCGTCTCCTTTTCAGGGGATTGCTTTTCTTTTCCGAGTTCTCCTAACAATGGGGCGGGTCATCCTTTATTGGAAACTGCGCAGTTGAGAAATCCTCGCCTTTGCATTTGTCAGCAGAACTGAATTGTGGAACGAGCCTTGAAGTGGAAAGCCCTTTTAGTCAGAGATGTGACTTTTGGCTTTTTTTAGCAGATTAATCGGTTGTAGCAATGCTGTTCCTTTTGAGACGGCAAGTTGCTGAGGGCTGGTGCATTGTTCTTGTGCCATAATACAGTATCAGGAACAAGCTGGAGACAAAGGCGGGGGGTCAGGCAATGCCATGGTGCAAGAGCCAGTAGCCGGCTCTGTAAGCTCTGTACTGCGGAGACTCTTATTTACACAGCCGGCTGTCTGACTGGGAAAGGCATTATCACGCAACAGCATTTGGGAGTTCAGCACTTAGACGAGGCAGCGTGCATAGGAATTTTAGGGGCCCAACTCTGGGCATCAGGATACTGAAAACACCTGAGGAAATACCGGGATTTTGTGTCGTCACCCAGACTTACCTTTTCAAGGGTCAAGGCAGCTGGATGCAAATTGTATTGACTTGCTTCCAGATATCTTAGAGGATACAAGACCTCTAGGCCGATGGAAGAAAGGGAAGAAAGAGATTCAGTTTTGGTTCTGAGTCCTTAGACTTGATCTTTGACACCACACCATTGTGGTGAGAGGTGCTGGTGGTCCTAGACGGTGGGAAGATAGAGTCTGAATGATGTTGTAAAGCTCAGCAGTGAAATGGTCATCGTATCGTCACTCCCAGCCTCCTCAAGCCCCAGAACAGCAAATCTGACATCTCTATGCGAGCACGTGTACGTGACCCGTGCCCGTGCAGCTTCCCCAGCGTGTGCAGATTCCCTGCGCACGCGCTCCAGGAGACTGGAGTGCCTCCTGGGACGTCTCTGCCTCTGAACTCTGGGATGCATGAGAGGCTTCTGTGATACGGAGTCGGGTTTTGCATGGTTGGTGGCCATTTGTCTGAGATTTCCAGATGTTCCAGCTGCTAATTGCCTGGAAATCTGGTGGAATACTGCCCAAAGCAGTTGTGCTGGCAGGCTCAAAATGTCTTTTACACGTCTAATTAATGTAGTGTGCATGTAAAATGTCTTCCTGTGCAAAGAGGACCAGGAAAGAAAAGTACGCATTATTAACAAAGGCAACTAAATTACAACTTGAGTTCTTTGTGTGTCTTGCAGACCTTCATTTCCATATTTCTCACATCAATGCTATTATTCTACCAACAGGCGATAATAAATATTTAGCAAGTGTGTGTACTTGTATTTAGGTGATAAGGTCTGTGACATTTTTAATTTTTTTTGTGTGTGTTTCATATTCAGCTGCTGCCTTGACACCGCAGAATTCCTTGTACTTTTGGAGACGTTTGAACTTTGTATTGTGAAAACTTGTGCCCGCTCATTTGTATCAGGTTTAACATACTGAGATAATCTATCGCACCCAAACACCAGAAACGAGTCTATGGATTTTTTCCAAGGCTGCTTTTCCTGGGAGAAGATTTTAGATCAGACGCTAAGCGTATGGGATTGTATCTATGTGCTATTTACAAAGGATGATTTGAAGCTGCCCGTCTGTACTTTTTTGTAGCGATCTACCTAATGAAGTTCTGCAGCTTTGCATTTTGAGTTGCGTTATCCTATGGCAACGGGCAGTTACTTGTCTACTCTACACTATTTAAGATATTTAGTGATGACCCAAAGGAGCACAGGAGATCCTCACTGATTACCTTTGCAGGTGACAGAGCACTGGAAGGACCAAGGCTTATGAAGAGGCCAGTGATAGAGACCTTTCTGCATGAGTTGATAAGGTAAGGGAAATTGAATTATTAGAATGTTTATACAATCAGGATAGGATGGAACATGAGGGGACAGTTATCAAGGCTATGATGACAGAATGGGAGACTGTGCCTGAGAAGCAGTAAGTACAGAATGGGGTGGAAATTTTCTAGATAGACAACAGAAAACAAATTCCCAGCGTAACACCATCTGTTTGACTTAATGACATCCTTCCATTGTTGGAGATACGAGCAAGGAAACTTAAAATACAGAGAATGTCCTAGCAAATATAATTGGGAATTCTCTGTGCTAAGGACTGAGTGTCACATTCTGCCATCAGGAATTCAATGAAACTGATGATAAGCTGGAGACAACTTGGGGAAGAGATGTGATTCCCAAGGAGAAAAATTCCTGTAGGGTGTGTAGGAACTCCAAAACTCACTCGCTCTAGTGTACCTAAAGGAAGATAACATGAATTATCTCGGCCAGGGTCTGCCAGGACCTAATGTAGTACGAAGTTTGGAAATAGACTCTTCCATTTGGTAAAGGATCTAATTGCTGGAAATTGAAGCAAATCACATTTTAACTAGGGAAAAGGTGTGTATTTCTAATAGAGTAATTAAGCATGGAACATGTATTCTTAATTGAGAAACATCTACAGACTATGCAGTTTCTTTAGGAAAAAAAAAAAAATTGGCACCATTCCCTTGGATGAAAAACTAAGGGGAGTATTGTTGCATGAGAAAGGGGACCCATTCCAACTTTACAAGAATGCTTATTCAGCTGAGCTACTTTAGTTTGATCAAAATGATATAAAATAAGAGGATTTTGTTGTAGCAATTGCTCTAAGTCTTCTACTGTCTTAAAAAATTCCCGTAACCATTTAATGAATTCATGTTGTTTGCTATCTGTGAGTATTTTGTGCCTTACCGCCATGAAGTATTGAACGATGACAGGGTTTCAGTGAGAACGGTACCACGGAGTTTGGTTCAGGTGTGTCCTGTACATGGCTCTTTGTGGCCAGTATTGGCCACTGGATCTTCAGCCAGGAGAAAAGATTATTGCTGGTGTCTTTTGTTGGTAGGCCATTATGAGGTTCTGACAGTTAGAGAAGAGAAACAAGTGAACTGAAAAATCCTACCCTATATTATTCTGGAAGTACTTCCTTGTGTTCTAAAGTAGCTGTATTTATGGGAGATGTTTGTAAGGGCACATGCATAATTTTGCTTTGGGAGGTCAAGAAGGGGTAATCTAGACAGGTGGGAAGCAAAACTTAGAAGAAAAGGGATTTTATTTTTGAGTGCAGTTAATGTGGTTTTATGATAGAGGTGCCAAAATAAAGAAATAGAGAAGTTGGAATCATCTGATAGAAGGTTAAAATCTCATTTTATGAAGAATCTTCTAAAAAATCTCACTCTTTAAAAGTTATCACCTGTAAATGGAATTGAAATGTGCATTTTAAACCATAGCTTCTCCTAATGCTCAGTCATGACGACTACCTCAGTGGTCTGCACATAGGAACAGAAATTGTACATTGCCTTTTAGGTGACTATAAAAATGTGCTGGAAAAGGGCCGTGAACATAAGGGAGAGCCACATTTTTTGTGCTTTAATCTGTTGCACTTTCAGAGTTTATAAGCAAACAAATGCTTTTCCTAGTATGTCGGCCTTGAAAATTCAGTCTGGCTCAGAAATTCGAACAGCCTTTTGTCTTTTGGCCCTGCCTTATCCTCCTGTTGCTCTTTTGTCCAAACGGGGGAGGAAGAGGTAAGAAGGCTGGTTTTTTGGATTTCTTCTAAAGTAATTAGAAGTTCTTCTGAGTAAAACCAATTGTCATGTAGAAAAATCAGCTGTACTCTTCCATATGTTTGTAGTAGAAAGGTTGGGCTGACTTCAGACTCTGTGATTCCTGGCATGGATTATCCAAAACTCACTGGTGACAATGGTTGATATTAGATACAGGCATCCCCTGCTGGTGCAGCTGGCAGTTATCAGTATTTTTTGCCGGGTGAACTGTTGCTATTGTCAGTCTGCTTTCATCTTCCGTTTCCTCAGACTGTATTATTTTCCAGCATTCTAAAGGGGATATGCATTGGGAGACTCCGTGGTCCAGCTCCGGGGCTGTAGGGTGAGCATCCCCAGTAGGAACCTTACTGTCACCCTGGGAGCTTTCTCAGGGTCGATTCTGTGACCACGAGGGTTAGAAAGTTGTTGCGGTTGTTCTAGAGTGTAGAAGAGAGTGTCTTGTAACTAAGGGACTGAAAGGAGGGGGAGTTGAAAGAAGACATCAGATATCACAACATTCAGAACAGAATGACGCAGGTTGACCGCGCTGTTTGCTCTCACCAGAGCAATTGGCTGAATCTGGGAATGACTGTGATTTCTGTTAAAAAAAAAGAAAAAGGCTGCTAAGCCTTTCTCAGGCTGAGGTAAAAAATGATATTTCTTTCCACTTGCCGTCTTTTGTCTCTGTATGTGGGTGATTGCGTTGTATACAGACGTTCTTGCGGCCCCATTTTGGCAGGTTGCTGAGCGTGTTTGGCTCCTCAGTGTCAGCGCTTGTGCTCCTGGAGCTGGTTGTGCATTAGTCGTCGTCATGAAGGAGAGAACGGCTCAATTCCACCAACAAGGGAGAGGGGATAGCGTGCTTCTGACTTCGGCTCGGTGTTTTTGCTAAAATGAGTGCGTGCTTTCCCATCGATATACCTGCCCATCAGATAGGATCCACCAGGTCTGGGCTTGACCCATTGTTCTACCAACAATATAGTCAATTCAGTAGCTAATGCACGCGTCAGATGAAAGCCGAAAATAAATACCCTCTGCCAGATACAGTATACGTTTTAGTGCTCTGCCAGCTACCAAGGGACCCTACTTTAAAGTATTCAAGTCAGGAGCTGTAGGAGTTACCACAATATTTGTCGATGCCAAAGGTCAGGTCTTTGAATCTTCCATGATAATAAAACCGTGTTTGCCCTGATGAGAACAAAGGGACATAATTTTGCCCCAGTAAATGAGCTTCTAAACAGGTAGAGCGCAACTCAATATTGGCACCTGAACGCACGGCAAGAGGTGAAATTAAAATTCTAATATATACTGTTGAATCAACTTGAGTGAAGAAGAAAAACAAAGCAGGCAAAAATAAAAAAACTATCAAAGGGGAGGTACTTAAGTCTAGACTTACATGATGTTTCAAAGCATAAACTCTAATATGTGTTTAAAATATGACTGTTCCTTTATTCTGAGCACGTGGGATAGACTTGGAATACGGAACAAGAATTTAACCTTTTTCAGAAGCTGCATTCTTAACAAATTATTCTTAAAATGAAACTGTTTAAATGAAACTGCTCTTTAACTGCTGTATAAAATTATGCATTATTAACAGGCGACCATACATAATGCAGTATAACACTCTGCAAGGTAACAATAGTTCTGCTGGCTCATTCTTACGCGGTTTTGAACTTTACCACTTTTACTTTAAAATATAACGGGCTCGGCATCGTCTTCGCCGGAGATCATCGACAAGTCTAAAGCACAGCTCTGCTGGCACAGCCTCAGCGCTGGGAAGTTCAGGGTGTTTTGCAGCAAGCAGGTGGGCGAGCAAGGCATACACTGCAGGGCAGATTGCACAGCTGTAAGATGTGGAATTCCCCTCAAAAGGATCGGCATGTCTTTGAAAATGAATTCAGCGCGGAAATAAAAGACATTTCTGATGCAGGGGAAGAAAATGGGGTTTGATTAGTTTCAAATTAACTCTTTTTGTGTTTGTTTTGTCTTCACCTCCCTCTCTTTTCCCCTTTCACACCCCCTTTTCCCCAAGAGATGGTTTCCAAGAGAGAATGCAGGTGATGTTTTCATCTTTGAAAGGTGGTACGGCACTGTTGCAATAAACTCTCCAGTGCAGCCTGCTTCCCTGTAAACACAGGGCACACTGGAAGCTCCTGCATCTGGAACATTAGATTCTGGAAACACCATGCTTTCTCGGTATCTATTAGGAATGGCATTCATTGGTTATTTTCTCCTTAGAATGCTTGCAATAGATTTCTGTGACTAATTATTTTTCATTGTGTATTTTTGTGGAGGGTGACAACACAGTGCACAAATTAGGAAGAATGGCTGCAAGGCATTTAATGCCCCAGTGCTCTAAAAAGGACTTGCAGCTTGCAGCACCCAGCAGGATTTCTCACTATATAAATGCTACGCAGTATTCTTATTTATTAATTCATTGGCTGCATTCTAATGCCAGTTTTCTTTCCTTATGTTCTTGAACTTACCATTATCAACAGCTCAAATGTCAGATAAGACCCAAGCAGATGCCCTCTCCACTTTGCAAAGTGCCATAGCTTTCTACTCTCAGAAACTACAGTAGATAGTAGCTAGTGGTGATAGGGCATGCGGAAACAACTCAGCTGCCAGGCACTTTCAGAAGTCCTTGTTTTATTTTGCAATACCCGAGCTTTCTCTGCTCTTGCTGATCAATGTGAATAGTTTCATGGCAGTGAAAGTCAGCCAAAAAAAATATTTCCCTTTTGCATCTGATAAAAATTTTATTGCCATATCAAGCTCCAAATAAAACTCCTACTCTTTAAGCAATTCCTGAAAAACGCAAATTAATTTGGGTTTGAATAATACCCCCAAACTATTAAAGCTGCCAACAGAAAAAGGAACAGATAATTAGGAGATGACAACAGACAGCACGAAGCCAGCAGAGGAAAAACTGGAACACAGCTAGACAGCAACACCGGCCATCTAATCCATTAACAGCCTCCTATAATTATGTCTTGCTTTTGCATTAAACTGGTATAAGCACAAAAAGACATTACTGAAGTTTTAATCTCCAGCAAAAGAAATCTCCTCCTGCCTAACAGCACGCAGCACACACGCAAATGTGACTTCAATTAGCACTACCGTAAATTTTAATTTAGCACTTGGTAGGAGCATTCAGCAACGTAAGTAAGAAATAGGGGCTGATGCTCCATTAAGGACGTTCCATATGATTATCCCATTGATCCCTTGATTCATATTTGTGGGGTGAGTAGGAGGGGGAGGATTTAAGAATTTAGAGCTCATGAAAAATGCCAGAAGACCTTTCCCCCCCCCCCAGAGTCTTCGGCACCTTTTTCTGTAGCTGCACTTTGCCTGTTACGAAGGTGCCACGGTCACCTTCGAGGTGCCTGGGGACCGAGCTCTCCCGTTCCCACCTCGGCTGGGATGTCAGGTTGCCATCCCAGCGGGAAGCCCCTGCAACCAGCCCAGGGTCCTCTTTGCAGTTGCTGCCATTTACTGCCCTGGAGGTTAGATTTTGTCCCACGGCCGCCCATCTTCTCCAAGCACGCCTGGGATGACCCCCCGGACACTGAAGCATTCTCATTTCATTTTACCCATTAGCCTGCGAACCTGACAACAGCCCGAGAGGTTAATAATTAGCGTTGATAGTTAGCAACCGTGTGCGTTTCAGCGCTGCGGTACGTTTTCTGGTTGTTACCGCGCAAAAATGACTTGCAAAATCTCCAGTATCCAGCTCCATCACAGGGCACTTGGTTCTCCTTTTTTACAGGATTATCTTGTGTGAGTAGCATACAGGTTTAGTTCCAGCGGCCGGCTGCGATTCGGGGTGAGCACCAAGAACTTTGTTGTTGTTTGAAGTTATTCCCTGGTGGCAGCGCTTATTTGTGTTTAAACTGCAGATGCCTGCGTTTATACAATTTACATTGTTTAAAGTGTCACTATTATTTGTTTTTAAAAATTTCTGTTAGGTTTGACAGAGTGTATCCTGTGATTTATGGTACAGCCCTATACTATGCCATTTTAGTGAGGATCTTGAAACAGGGCCCTGTGGTTTTTTTTTCCGCTTTTGCTGTTTGTTCTGCTCTTTAATTACATTCATATCAGCTACTTTGAAGTTAATGAGACTGTTGGGATATGTAAAAGAGAATCCTGTATTGATTTCAGTCCTAATATCTTATCTTTGCATCTTTCTCTTCCTGCATGTAATGTGTTCTGACTGAGTCACAGCTGCTGACATGTTGTGATGGGTGCAACAGCTTTGGCCTGATGTAGAGCTTTATTGTATGATCCAAAAGGAAGAGGAAATAGATAAACACAAAACGCCGTTCTGCCTTCTCTTTTGCTCATTAAGCCTGGCATGTAAGGAGTACAATTTATTAAAGTTGCTGTGTTCTGTACGCATCCTAGGTTATAAAAAATATTTTTTTTCTGTTCCTTTATAAACAAGACTTCTCTTGACTTCTTGTCTCCTTCCCCGACTCGGAAATAGGAAAAAAGAGTAGTATAGACCATGGCAGGTGATAGTTATGAGGTTGGGATATACGTCAGCCTATGCCGAGATTCAACACCACATTAGAACTTCAGTTTAGGTACAATGCAAGTGAAATATTTAATTGTTCTTGTGCCCATTGGCTAGACCCGCATTCTTGGAGAAAGGCAGAAGATGATAGAAGATGGTCCACTAATGTGAAGGGTACAACTTCCAACACCAACTGCTCGTATAACTGTTTTGGTACCTGGAAAAGAATTTTGTAAGTAAATGTAGCTAAGCCGTCAGATTTCATGTGGCTTTTTCAGCCAAACTCGGTAAATAATCACTTTGTGGTTTTGGAGCCGTTTCCGAACTTGAACCCTCTGTGTAAGCTCAGGTTCCCCTTTTCCGCGGCCGGGTGGAAATCCCTGCAGAAATGTTACCGAGTAACTTCTGCTGTCTTCCAGCTGCTTTTTCTTGGGTTTGTTTGGCAACCCAGAAACGCCAGGGACCAGGAGCTCAGCAGACATCTATTCCACTCCACAACCTGAGCGACCAACTGGAATCAGTGAAAACTAATCGCATATTTTTAAATGGAGGTCTTAGCTTAACCTTTCAAATTTTTAAGGCTATTACCCATGCACACTCATTCAAAAAGACTGTCCTATTACATTTTCTTTTCCTCCCATTTACAGTTAAAACTCTGATTTACACCCGTGATACCAGACCATTTGGCGCTATGTGAGAAGCCTGTGGTTGGCAGCAAAGCATCCCAGTGTTCAGCTCGGTTTCAGTTTGCATGGCATTGCCAAATTCACCCCAAACTGATTAAAACGTAACTCAGGCAACAGAATTTCATCCTGTTTCTTACCAGAAGGTTGCATTTGGGTAGGAAATAGGATCAGTAGTCCCTTTTGTTAGTGCTGACTCTGAAATGTGCATTGACACCTGAGGCCACGTTTTTACTCCCGATATTTTGCCCAGCCCAGTTCACCACAAGGCTTATTGTACCTTCATAGGGGATCAGCTTGCATTGCCGGTATTAGAAAACTCTTGATCTCGGGTAATTGTTTTACTAGAGTATAGTATGAGAATTAAAATGCAGCAATAAGGTTTACAAAGTTCACTCCTCACTGTGGAAGTGCTTCAGGGTTTCCAGGACCCTGTACAGCAGCATAGGAGCGGAGCCAAGAGTTGGCAGGACTGTAGGTGTCTCTAACAATATCCTGTTAAATTCTTGATTCGGTAAAAGATTTAAGGACACTCTCAACCTGAAATAGCCAAGGATTTGGTTTGTTTGGTTTTTATAGAGTTATTTGTGTTTTTCCAATGCACGTATGGGTAGAAATGCTTTGGAATATTGGCATCTAAAAAAGCTAAGCCCCCAAAGGTATATTATACCCAAGGTTTGCAAGAGCATAAATGTGATTATGAAGTTCCTTTCTTGAATCTTCCAGTGGCATTTTCAGCTTTACTTCTTTGTCTTTGCTGTGCTGAAAAACTTTGTCATAGTTCAGGAGGGTACCTCAAATTTACCTGTGGATGAAGACGACCTACTTAATAGCAAATGATAAGAGAAGCAGAAGTATGTTCACAATCTGGGGGTCCTGGTCTCTTCTATCAAGTGAAAAGTGATAGGATGAGAGGAAATGGCCTCAAGTTGCACCAGGGGAGGCTTAGATTGGGTATTAGAAAAAAAATCTTTACTGAAAGGGTTGTCAGGCGTTGGAGCAGGCTGCCCAGGGAAGTGGTGGAGTCACCATCCCTGGAGGTGTTCGAAAAACACGTAGACGTGGCACTTCAGGACAGGGTTTAGTGGGCATGGGGGTGCTGGGTTGGTGGTTGGACTCGATGATCTTAAAGGTCTTTTCCAACCTAAATGATTCTATGATTCTGTGACAATCGGGTTCAAAATCAAGTGCAAAAATCACATGGCCTTAACATCGATGTGTAGTCGGGCTTCTCATTACATCTGGAAGAACAATTGCAGTAGTTGGACGACTGCCGTGTGTCTTAGGAGATGTGTGTTAAGTTCTCTGTTCGTAGCCTAGTCAGCTCCAGGAGCGACACTACCAGTTAGTTAATCATCTCCAAACTTCCTCAACTCACATGAGGATGCTGCACCCACCCGCCCTGGGTGCCTGAATTGCTGGGCTGCAGCTCGAAGGAAGAAGCTAATGACTTGCAGCTGAGTCTGGTAATGGCCATGGGCTTCCATTGCTGCCAGCTGACCGAGCACAGTGTGTGGCTGCTGCCTTTGGGCTGAGGCTCTGGACATCTTCTGGTGAGAAAGGGAAGGAAATAAGAGAGTGCGTTGGCAAAAGGGGAGGGGGCGAAGCAAGAAAAGAGAAACACGAGAAACAAAAGAGAAATGCAATGGATGTGTCGTGATAAATTGCGAAGCCTTGCGGCAACTCATAGTTTTCACCCACTGTTCGTCTGCATTGCAGTCTGTCCACAGAGCTATCACTTTCGGAGTTTGATTCTAATAGGCACTGTCAATCTTGCTGTGATCCCATCAAATCATGTGAAATAGAGTTGGAAGGGCTGTCCAAAGGCTGGTGAAAGTAAGCTCCCCAAAGCAAGCTCATTTGTCCTTTCATCACCATTCATTAGTCACTCCTTTTTCCTTGTGAATGCGAAGTCTTCCTCCAGCAAAATGAAGCAGCTTCAAATCCCAGAAAAGGCAGTATTAGTTAGAAAAGAGGGTAGAGTCGCTATATTGCAATCTATCGCTGCCAAAAATTACTGTGTATTCAGTGTAAGCTGTACGGTAAGTGCAATGTATAAGACGAGACTGTAAGTGAGGGCAGCTCTTTTCCATCCTCTGCTCTTTGACCAAGTAGACCCCTTGAAAAGTCACTTCAGTGGTTTCTGTCTCCCTTGGTTCCCCGCAAAATGATATTTCCCATCTTTGGAAAGCTCTTTGAGATGTTTGGGTAACAATCTCTACATTAAGTCTTAAGTATTTTTTATTTTGCATATGCACACTCGCCAAAAGTATTTGGCCCAAGTAATGTTATAATGATTTCCTTTACTGTAAACTTCTGTGAATTCATTGTAATTGCTAAAACTCTGTATTTTCCTATTCACCAAAAAATATCTGCTTTTCATAGTCCTGTGTAAAAATAAACTATTCATCCTTTTTTTTTTTTTTAAATTTAAAATAAGATTATGCCTACTACAATTCCATCTGTAAAAAGTGTCTTGGCATATCCTTTTAGAAAGAGCTTATCTAATCTGTTAATCTTTTCCTAAATTCAAGCCTTTCCTACACCATTTTGCAGTAAAAATATTTTTTAACACAGAAGTGAAATTCCCTAAGTACAAAGCGTTGTTTTATTCTATAAAATTATGTTGTCAAGCGATGACAGAATAAAATTTCCCCAGAAAGACAGAAATGCTGCAATGGCCCAATTTATTTCTATTCTAAAATATGGATTTTATGTATCATTAATCATATTTTTGTTATGAAGTGGCAGGAAGCTGGCCTAAAAGTCTAAAATAGAATATACTTCATTGTCACCGGGAAATCTACTCACCACCTGAACTGCTTAGGATTTTGATTCCTATACAGTGAATATGAGGCACTTCAGGCAAGAAGAATTATGAAATAACTGGCAGAAGTCCCATCTCCAGATGGAGGAACTTCTAAGACTGACACATTAGCCTCACATAATTTATGTTATGGGAGAAATAAAATAACTGAACCCCCCTCTGATTACTTCACCCAGGAGCAAGGTTTAAGCAGGCATGTTCTTTGAATTAAACCCAAATTCCTCCCTGAATTCAGAAAACCCTCTTCTGGAAGATACACAACTGGCCGTTGCTGCAGTTAAGCCTAAGCCGTAGGACCCAAGGGCGCTTCGCAGAGTCGTTACGGATTTGCCTCTGCTCCTCCAACTACGTCTTGGAGATCTACAAGCCTCTAATCTTCTCTCCTCAGTGAAGGCAGCACTTGTTTTTGTTCAAGACGCTGCCACCGGAGAAGACTGTGTTAAATATTTTCCACTAGCCCTCCATATCCCCAGACTTGCATGTCAACGTCCCTCATGCTTAGGTAGTAAGGCGTATTTCCATGGCAATTGTGAAATAAGGGCTTAACTAATTTGTTATCTAATTTAAGAAAGAATTAAGTTAATAGCTTGCCTCAATATCCAAACAGATATAAAAAGAGATGGCCTATCCAGTGTATGCTGCTGCTTCCAGCAGACCCCAACGCTGGGTGGGAGGCCAGGATCAGTCCCCCAAAGTCTACTCTTTGCCTGCTGCCAACACGGGAGTCTTGCTGTTGAATACAGTCATTAGGGTTTAAAAAGAAATTTCCTTGTTCCTGCTCACTGGTCTCTAAAGTATCAACATTTTGAATCTATTTATGAACGTCCAAACTAAAGGTATGACATGCTTGGTCTGCAAAGTGGCAGGAATCTGGCATTCTGCCTAACTTTCTCTGTATTCCCAGCTTTTATGTGGTAAAGAGATTTATAGGTGTTTTAGTTGCTGGGGGTGGGTAGTGGTGGTGTTTGTTTTGGTTGGTTTGTTTTGTTGGGGTTTTTTTTTTAGTTCTTTAATTTGTGCTCTTACCTGAAGTGTGACACTTTGGGTTGGAGGCTGGGAGGAGTCAATGAGTGGCGTGACCCTGTCCTGGCAGCAGCAGAGCTGGGGTGCTCAGCCACCCCGCGCTCCGTCCCTCCCTGACATCGACTGGGATGTGCAGTTCAGAAGAGGTTTCAAATTCTGAGGGGGTTTCTGCCGCACCATCAGCTCGTCCCAGAAGTGGGGTGAGGAGTGTAGGACGAAGGCAGAGCCAAGGTCTTCTAGGTCTGAGCCCGACGGGAGAAAGGAAAGGAGGAGAATGGGCACGACTAGAGGGGTGCTCCTCTGACGAATAGGGGCTTTCACAACTACTTTGGGAACCACCTGTGATTTTAACAGCCAGGTCTACTCACTGAACTGCCTCCAGAAAGCTTTGGCAAACACCTTTCCGGAGGCATTTGTAGGATAAATAGACAGCAGAGGGTTTTTTTTCCAACCCCACAATTTAGAAGTTGGCTTATGCCCTAAAACTTGGAAGATTTGTACTCCCTCCAATGGCCTGTTTATTGTAATAATGATATTTCATTTTTGACTCTTGCTGTTGTGATTCTTGTCAGCCACACAGACAGCTCTCTGGTCTCTTTTGAAAATGGTGTTTAGCTCCTGGTCTCTTGGAGAATAAAGTTGGAAGACGGGAAATCGTGCTCCTTTAAAGATCCTATTGATTCAGCCGTTTCTAAAAATAATGTTTATTTCACTTTAACGATTGGTCATTGCCAGCTCTGCTTATATCTTCTCTCGTCTTCTTTCTACTTATTTCAGTAATTTTATTTTCACAAAATAATTCAGAAAGAAGGGCTGTGAAAGCTATGAGCTAATGATCTGGGTGGTCAGGTCTTCTGAACGTTTGGTCTGTGTTGCCATATAGGGCTAGCCTGGATGATACCGTACCACCTAGGGGTCCTATTGTCAAGTCCTGTTGTTATTCCAGTAAAGGCTTACTGAAAGGTCCTCCGCTGTTGGGAAAGGACTCCTTTGAAATGGCTTCTTTAAATCTAACTCCACGTTTGTAGAATTAAACTGTGGTCTGAAACAGGGAATATCATCCTCTATTAAATTCCGATGTTCAAATAGCTGTAAAAGTTAATCCTGCCGTCAATTATAAAATATGTTTCTACCTGGTAATAATTATCAGAAATGTGAGGTAGCTAGAAATCTTAAGGAGAGCACACTGTTTATGTTGCATGACAGAGATCAGAGTTTCAGGGGTTGTCCGCATACAGTGTGGATCTACTCACTGCTGATCTGAACAAGACTTAAGCAGAGCACGTTGCAAGCCTTGCCTCCGTGATGCGAAGAGAAGGGCACGAGGCCCTTGCAAGGCCGCGTACACCTCACTCCTGCGCTGGGTGATGAGGAACGAGATGCCCCAAGGCTGGGTGATACGCACCGAGGTCTTTGATGTAGCCTAGTGAGGTAGCCCTCATTCAGTATGTTTGATACCCGGGCAAGCTTGTCTCTTAAAAGAGGAAACGTGCCTGGTCAAGGAATGCATGTGTACTCTGCCGGTGGTTTTCAGCAGCATCTGTAACATGGAGCACGTTATTGCGGGTTGCTCTTTTATCCTCAGCGCTAATCAGGTCAGCTCTGTGCAATCCCCCAAAGATGCTGTGACTCATGCATTTGTGTTCTTGCTGTAGCTGAGTTTAAGATGGGCTGGAGTCTAATTCTCCTAGTTGTTAGCCTCTTTGGACACATTAAAGCCTGGATGGAATTAGGGCCCAGTACGAATATGACTGCTGTCTACAGGAACCTTCATACTGACGGCTTGAATGGAAGATCCTTGAGCTCTTACTATCTAGCTTCCTGCAGTGCCTTTTTCTTCTTCTTCTTCTTTCATTGCTTGTAACTGTCTAAAGCCAGTAATGCGCACACTGAAAACTACCAAGAGACCTCTTGTGAGCCTCATTAAGACAAGACCGAAAACTTCTTTGAGATTAGAGAGAGTCCGATCAACATGCCCCCAAAAACCATCAGGAATTTTTATTAACACATTCTGCATTCACTCTCAGGCACCTGGGCTGTTCTTCATTCTTCTGTCTGTCATTTAGCATTTTACTTTGCTTAAAATTGATGAAAAGTAGTTTTATGTGTGGCAAAAATGTATAGAATTTGTGCGTACAGTAGAAAGTAAATGTATGGATAGTAGAGAGAGACTCAGAGTATAAGGAATGCTGAGAGTCAGTTCTGTATGTGAACTTGTTTGTTGGGTTTTGGAGGACAAAGCTGCTACCTGCTCCTTCCAGAAAGGAGTCACACCTATTTAATTCAGAAGTTCCACATGAGTCATGTATCATCTGTACTTCCCTGCAAGCAAAAGGCCTAGCAGGAAGAAAATCTACATATAGTATTCTTGGCACTTCTATAACTCATTATTTCTTCAGAAGCTTTCTACAAGCATTAATTCATGAAGCCGATTGCTTTGCCAGGGTCACTTGACCCTTTGCTTTCAGTTCTAGAGCTGATGCTGTTATTGAATTGAACTGCCAAACACTCAGACTCAAAACACCCCATGGAAATAACATCCAGTGAACCGTCGGTCCTGGAGGAAGATGTAGATTGTGCGAGATTTAGGGGGATATTAGAACCACTGGAAACTGTATGCAATTACTCTAACAACTAAGAGGAGGTAAAAGGGCGACAGAACAGAAAATGATTTTTCTGTTTGGTCTCTGAGATGATATTAATAACCCTCTTCTATTTTCATGAGGTTAGTTCTGTTAGAAATTCTATACAAAGGGCACAGCTGGCAACAGCTGTCTCTAGTAGGAAGCGTCTATTTTAATGCATTTAATCCTGCGGTGCCTGAAGTTAAAAACATGACACATTCAAAGTGGGTTTTTTTGCATGCAGGCTATAAAGTGTAGCTAGCATCTCAGCAGAACGGCTGTCATTTATGTTGTGTTGTTGTTGTCCTCCTCGGTGCTGGACGGACTGTATTGTATGAGATGTGCCCCGAATGAGAGCAAAAACATAGTCTCTGCTCGGAAAGCACTTTCAGTGTAAGTAAAGAGCAAAAAAGCAGGAGGCTGAGAAAAAGGAATAGTTGGGAGAGCAAACAAGCAGTAAAACTGGCAGGCAGAGGTCTTAGTACGGTAGCTGTCAAACCGTTACCACTTTGCTTACAGTGCCGTGATAATAATCTCAAGGCAGTTGTATCGGCGCCTTCCACAAAGCCGTGCGGTGTTAGATCAAAAACTGATGTCAAAGTGCTGCAGTTTTCTCTAGGAGTTTTAGACGTGAATGTTCGTACCCTGAAAACACAGGCTATGCCTGAAGACCTTGGTCTGTCTAAACCCATCGCAGAGTTGTCGGAGCAGAGGGAAGGGTAGCGGCTCCTTCACTCTTTCGCTGTGCTGACAAGGAAGAGGAGGACTCTGTGATGCTGCCCTGTGTGGTCGGGACTAATTTGCTGATTAGTGACTTTTTTACCATCCTCGCCAGCACTCTGGGCCGGGCTCTCCCTCTTCCTGGGGTCAGGAGGAGGCACGCTCTGATCTCGGAGCAGCGCTCAGGAAATGACTTGGCGAAGGCAAAGAGGCCTCAATGAATTTCCATGTTAGAGAAGACTCTGAAATCAATACTCTGGCCCAAATGAATGGAGCTATTCATTTCAGTGGGGTGTGGGTGGGGAGAGGCTGGGATCTAAAAGACCTGCCAGATTTTTTGTAAAGGCCCTGCTCTGTTCCTGCAGTGTCTCACAGCCCTGGGCAGCCTCTTCCACGGCAGAGAGGTACTAGTGAGGCATCCTCCTCCCTGGCTCGTGGCTGCTCTCCCGCTGCCCCTCTAATTACCATCATACCTGCTTTTCTTCATACTCTCATCTTGAAGATGAGTTTGCCTTCTTCACCGAGGTCCTGCCCGACCTGTTAGCCCCTCGTCTCCTTTCCCTCGCCCCCTCACTTGACTTACAAGCCCAGAGCAGCGCTCCCGCTCGCTGCAAGAGCCTTGCTCCTGTTCTCCCAAAACACTGGTCCTTCTCTGATCCGTCTGAGCACCGCTTTCTCTCTCGCCTCTCCATTGCTTTCCACAAAGCACATTTACCCTCTGCCCCTTGCCTCACCCTGCCCTCTTGAGACCTCCAATCCATTAATGTCTATCACTTTTTTGTCAGTCTCAGCATCCTCTCCCTGCTGTCTGGTCTCGTAAGTGACCTCAGCTATTGCTTCTCTCCACTTCAGTCTTTCCTTGACCCTCAGCTCTTTCTTCTCTGTCTCCTTAGAAAATCTGCCCCATGAACCCACTCAGCCCAGCTTCACGACAGCAGCGATCACCACATTGTGCTCGTCATCTTCCCTATTTGTTTCGCTTCTTCCTCCCTGCGTGTGCCCTGGTCACCACTTACATTCAGGAAGCACTTTCCTTGAGCTGTCCTGTCACCCATCTCTCCTTCAGATCCTTTTCTGAAATCTCCTTGTGTTTTGATACAAGCAACATTTAGGACAGAAAAATGTGCACTGTTCTTCTACACATCTCTGTGTGTTTTATTCTTCCTTGCCCTTTGTTACCTGGGAATTATTTCGGTGTGTTCCTTCATGTTTGAGTAACTTATCCTTGTTGTAACACAAAAAAGTATAACAGTGGAGGGATACATCCAGACAAGAGAGCTGAACCCTTTTCAGCCTTTCTCGCTGTCTGAACAGGAGGAAGACACTATACTTTACTCTCCTTCTAGGAAACGCAGTCTCCCCAGTTTGCTAATTTGTCTGTCAGCCTGACCACGTACGGCTGCTGTTGGTGGGGACTGCACACTGATTTTCCTCTAAATTCACCCCAAACTGTAATTTCCATAAATACCTTCTGTGCTCTGCGCAGTTTTGCTCAAAAAATCTGTTTAAAAGGCTCTACGTTGTCTTTTCCACATTAGCAAATGAATTAATACTGCCAGCAGCTGATGATTCCTGAAGAGGGAAGGCACAGTAGGGAATCACTGTCTATCATGTCTCCAATTGGTTATTATTTTAATACCCTCGAGACATTACCAAATTTGCTAACAGTATTTAACAGCGAGTCCAGGAAACAAATGCAATTTTCTCTGCTTGCAATAGGTTTACTCAGAAGCGCAGCAGCACGCCGGAAAGGGTTAAGGAGGGCTTGTCTACCTCCGAAAACTGTGGCCGCAGCCCAGGTGGGATGGGGCAACAGGTACAAGGCAGGAGGATGTTTCTCTTCTATTTCCCCTCTGAGATGCAGCTCTACAACAGGACACGCTGCGAGGGCGGGCGCGGGGGCTGCGGCGTGGCAGCCCACCTCCTCTCCCCACCACAGCTAGCTCCCAACGCTCTCGCCACTCAGTTTTTGTATTCAGCTTTGCTTATAGTTTATTTTTATTCTGCTTTATTTGTCATGATTAAAATTCCCTGACTATTTACCGTAGAAACTCTTCTGATTATTAACTTAGGATAAGTTTCGTAGTATCTCAAATACTTCTACCAGGCGCTCAGAGTATCTATTTCTTGGTCCCTTTTCTGGAGTTTATACCAATTCCATTGTATTTACCCTTAAACAAATGCGTGTAGGATTTACATGCGGTTTTAGATTTATTTGGAACCTTGAGTTTTTTGACTGCTGTTTCCCAGAGAGCTGTCATTAAGTTTCAGCCTGGAGCGGGGTCAGGAGTTAACTCTTCTTTCCCTTCTAAGAAAACATGTCCACAGATCCTTACAGCAAAGGGACTGGAAGAGCATTCCTCCAGGAAAGAGTCTAAGTAGCTGAACTTTGATTACAGTATTTGCTAGGAATGTTTACCTCAACTGGCATGAAAAAATAAATAATATTAAATTAAATGATATTTTTGATGCAATCATAAATTTGAAAAGAATTCTTGCTTCCTACTACTGAGACTGGAGAAGTGAAGAGCTAGAAATGATGCTGATTACAAGGACTGTAGAATAAGCTATAGAGCTCCAGGAGGAAGTCTTGATTAAAGACAGTGTTAAGCTCCAAGGAAAATGGAAGCTTGGAAAAATTTTCAAAACTTGTAACTTGAGAATGTTTGCCCTTACGGAAGGGAAGGAAGATGGATGATGTTTGAACGACACCTGAAATAGAAGTGCCTTTACCCTTTGCTTCTGATTAAAGCTTTTAAAATTTTCCTGAAATACTGTGATTGTGCTTAAACATCCATTTGCTTTTGCAACCTGTCTAGTTTCAGGAGGTTCCCTCTCTTAATTACAGAAGATTTGTGCCGAGCTTCTCATATCACACTCCTGTATTATAAAAAAAAAACAAAGCTGGAGCAAATCTTGCTAACCTCTCTCAATCCAGGGACTGAGAAATCTCTCAAACAAGTAAAATGTTTCAAACAAACCGAGAGACATTAGTTTCAAAATGAGGAGGCTTAAAGACTTCCCCTTTCAAAGCCACTCCTCGTGGAGATACTGGTCCAGCTTTTCTCTCTTTGGGGCTCCGTTCTAGCTGTGGCTCTGGCTGTTGTATTGTTGCACCTGCTTTTCTCCTTGATGCGCAATAACTTAAAGAGCTGGAAGTAACTTTGACAGTACAGAAGACCAGGCAAAGGTCAAGCCTTCATACCCAAATCTCGGTTAAATCTGCTTCTCCATTTTATGCCTGGTATAAAGAAAGCTTCCTGAACAGCCTGGCCTTCCTTGCACCCGACTGTGAGGTCCCGTTGGAGTCCTACCAGGGACTGCAGGCTTGACCCTCCTGCCTCCTGCGTGAACTGCACCCGTCTGCGCCTCAGACAGCATTTTGCTGTTCCGGTCTCTGCTCTATACTCCATGGTGCTTGCCATAAATACGTTGACATCGCCAAAGAAGAATAGCTACAGTCACTAAAGATGTGCTATCCCATTCCCGCTAGCCATTGCTACTTCTTGCTTGGGTGGTTCAAGTGTTTCCTCTCCCTCTCCTCCCTGCAGACCTTCTGTCGGCCGCCTCCGGCCAAGGTGTAGGATGTGTCCCAGCCCAGACCGCAGCGGTTTCTCTCTGAGCGAGCCCTGAAAGCAGAGCAGCTCCCAGTCCCTCCTGCCTGCCAAGCAAGAGCACGCACCAAAAAGTGCACTGGAGCAAAGAGGAAGCCCCTGTGCATTGACTGTAAGAAACACAGACCGTAACTCTCCGCTCTCTGCGTTAGTATTCTTACAAAATACTGAAACGCAAAATAAACCAAAAGACCCCGTGGCCTGGCACAAGTTCTGCCTTTTGTGAATTGCATAGGGCAGGCATATTCAGAGAGAGGGGAAAAAAGGAGTTATATTCAGGTGCCAGTGAGTGGCAACTTAACTAAAATATTCATAGTAGTCCAGATAATGACGATAGTGCTTACGCTTTGATCAGCACCTTTTAATCTCTCCTATGATAAATTGAAACGATTTGTCTTCTTCATCTCCAGCTACTGGAGTTAGATCCAGTCTGGTGCCCAGATGACTTAAGTCTGGTGTCCTGTCAACTTTAAGGAAGTTTGGCTCCAAGACTACTTTGCTGCAACAGTCTAGGGCGTAGAAGAACAATACAGAGTTTGGATGCATTTCATTTTGATCTCTGGAGATCCAACAGACTAGTCATGACTGTGAATGTGGCCAGTTTGTAGGGAAATTGTCCCACATGCTGATCGTATATCTGATGTCCAAATCTACTCAGTGGCATCAAAGGGATGTCTGCAAGGAAACAAGAAAGGAAGTAAATCTGAAAACAGCTCTGAAACTTGTACACAACATCTGAAAGGATTTGGCCCCCTTATGAACTGCTGACAGTTTTGCCACTGCAGTCTGTGTGAGAGCAATCGGAAACAGTGGAGGAAAGCAAAAATCTAAGACCAAAGCAGAAAACAGTTTGCCTAGGTCTAACGAACTGAAAATGGAAATATTTCATTTCCACAAGCACATCTGCACTATGTGCATTGAGCATACCAAAGACTGAATGGAATGGCACATACTGAAGGAAGACAGGGTAAGATAGTAGGCAGATTACCAATCTTCTCTTAAGAGTAATTTTAGTGACATTGGTGCATCTGTACTTGAGTGACTTTGCTCCCAGACACTAAAATAACAGTAGCTTCACAGGATCTCTTTCATGAGGTTATTGTGAACACCGAATGGAGAATAGCAAAGCCTTACTTACTTAGCAGTCCTGAAAGGCAGGTATTAGCTGGATCGAGAAAAAGAAATTATATTTCTTTGGCTGAATTACAAAAGAAGCTATATATATTTGGCCATTGCTCCACAAATTATGGGAGAAAGCAGCAGCATGAATGTTCTTCAGGAACTTTTTTTGTTTGTTTCTAGGAGAGTACAGAGACTGCCTAGGGTCCCCAGACATTGACTCCCTTCCTTATTACTCTAGACTTCCTCTATTATCTTCTTCTGGTCCATAAGTGGCTGCATGGCATAGGTCTACTCCTGCTCTCTCTCGAAATCATACCAAATTGATCCGATTTCGTCTTAAGTCCGGATAACATGCCTCGTAAAAGGAACAATCATTTGACCTTGCTTTGACTTTAGTGAGGTGTTTGACATTCCTGAGGGCACAAGTTTCACTGCCCTAAGATGATGTTATGAATGAATGGGGGCAAAACTATTCCCAGAGAATGATGATCGGCTCCCTGTCAAACGGAGGAATATGTAAAGCGTAGCTGAGATTTGAGATGAGCCTCATTCCGCCTCATGGCTTTCATTCATGGAGTAGAGAGAGTCCTCACTGCAATGACAGCAAGCCAGAGAGGGAGAGCAAGCACTTCAGAGACGAGCTTTGGAGTCCAAACAATCCTGACGGACTGACGACGTGGTCTGGAGGGAGCAGGATGCTTTTCAGCAGGGGCAAGGCAGAAGAAGAGCACAGTGCCAGGAGCAATCAGCTGCAGGAAGAGGTTGTGCAGAGCTGGGTCGGGAGCAGTGTGCCGAGAGCCCTTCATGCTCCGCACGGCGTTGGGTCTCTAACCCCGTGGTTACTTGCGAATATTGTAGCTGCTTTGGGCTGTATTCTCAGAAGTACTTAGGGACCCAACTTCTGCTGAAATCAGCGAGAGTTTGACTCCTAAATACTTTTTAAGAATCCGAATCCCTGTTCCTCATCTGTAAAATGCAGAATATAACACTTGCCTCCCTTGCAAGTGTGCTGTTAGCATAAATACGTTAGAGATTGTAAAGAATTAAGATACTCCAATAATGGAGATCACATAAATACTTCAGATAAAGCTGTTTCTCTCTCCTCTTTGCACCTCTCTACATTTCAAATTAGACTAAAATTAATCCAATATACCTTTCTCATCCTTACAGTATTTTTATTCAGGCATTTACATGCTTTACATTGCTGGTTTTGTCACTTTTCTCCTTTAGGGCATGGCACGGAGTAGCACTGTCTGAGAACTGTGGATAAAATGGGACAGAAAAGCTGAACGTGTGGATACCAAGAAGGTTTCCTCACAACAACAACAACTGGAAAACTCCCAGAACTTTCTCTTCTTAGATCTGACAGTCTGCTTTTCTTATGACTTTGTAGAATATCTCGAGTTGGAAGGGACCCATAAGGATCATCGAGTCCAACTCCCAACTTGTGAGAAAGAATCCAAATGTGGGATTCCCCTTCCCAAATTACTGCCATTAAATCTCTAATAGCCACCATTTGGCAGTACGCACGTACGCTTTTAAGCATTGTTGGTTAAATCCTTGCTAGTTGCGAGCCTCGTCTTAGGCTGCAAGAAATACAGGCGTATTGCAGGAATATACAAATATGTATGTCTCCTTGGATTATACAATGAAAGGATCAAGCAGTTCCATTTGTAGTTCTTCAGGAGGGTTTGAACCAGCAGAAGACACTTGATTATCTAGTGAGGAAACCTAGCGAAGAGAACAAAACGGATGGACAGAAAGTCTGTCCTAAGTATTTCCAGAATGGGACCAGGTAAATATTCCAGAAATGAATGAAAAAATCTGTGCAAAGCCAAGAGAAAATGCTATGAGAAGCCCAAATCCATCTCTTCTTCTTTTGATATCAGAAGAGTAGGGAGATGGACTTGAACATTTTTAAGTACATTTTGAATTATGGGACAGGTCAGACGTGTCTTTTCTTCTGTTCACAACAGTTAACGTCAGAAGCAAGGTGACCGATGGTGATTGATGGTCGTGCTACTAAAGTCCTGGCCTCAGTGGCCCTTCAGCACTTTCTATGCCACTCAGGAGAAACAGGTCGGACTGAATGAGAGAGGAACTTTATGTGCAGCTTTTGAAGCAGGAGAGCAAGTGGAATGGCTGGAGGTGCTTGAATCTGGAGCCAGAGGGACCAAAGGGAGAGCAAAGGGTAGGAGCAAAGAGGAAGTCGTGTCTGCTTGCTGCATGACTGAAGTGGTGTTGCCTGCAATACTCGAGCAGGAAACGAGGTGTGTGTTGGACAGAAAAGTAAATATTTGTGGTGTTTTGGTTTTCAGGAGGGATAAGAATTGAGACTTTATAAATCTGGTGAAAGAATCGGGTTGCTTTGATGTGGAAGTGGTTCTGGTCTGCAGCGGGACTGACGTGTTTTGTAGTTTCCAAAATCAGCTTTAATAAATATATGTTTTGGGGTGGCCTATGGAGAAAAATATCTTCAGGATTTTAATATTCAAGGGGAGACGTGCCTGTGAGGACTCTTCAAATGCACTTGGGTTGCTAGGGCAGTTTCTGTGCCTGTGACTAGGCTCGCTGTTAATATGGCAGCGGGCAGAAATCCAGGCAGAGCATTCACGGGCTTTATCTTGTTACTTTACCACACTCGAATTCTGCTTCTCTGAAGTTTCTTTGAGTTCAGTAGCAGCAGATCCAGCCACAAGTGAGCAAGCAGCAGACCACCAGACAGAAGAAGCTACCCAAAGGTTTTAGGTCTTGCCCATGCTGGCGGGATGTATGGATAGCAAAGCATTGCTTACGCGCTGCTTTGAGTTGTTTGCAACCAGATGTACTCTAGCACTCTTTGGCTGCATAGTGCAGCTAAGGCTGCAGCCGTCTGGGAAAGCATTCAAATTCATTGTTATTATAAATCCAAGCCCAGTTACTGTGACCTGAGGCCGTATCCTGTTCACTGCCCTGACTGCAGATGAAACCCAAGCAGGACTTTGCAAGAAGCACCCGCATGGCTTTTCCAAGTGGGTGCCAGTGTTTAACAGAGGATGCAACAGTCATCGGCAGTTAAAAGATCAGGGAGATATAGGGCAAGATGGACTGAGGCTTCTCATAACTTTAAATAGGTTTTAAAAGCAAAACCGTAATCTTTCAACACATGGCCCCATTGACCATTAGTGTCAGGAGTGCTCAGAGTACTTCAAAACAACATACTAGGCTGTATTTTTTTTAATAAGTCTGTGCAAGGAGCAGGAGATAAGAGGGCTAGGGAAAAAAATTGGAAATGTCTTAGGAGCTCACATATATTTTCTGAAGGAAGCTTAGGGAATTCCCTCACAGAAGTTTCCACATAACTCCTAATTTGATAAATGTTTCTTCTTTAAATGCAACTTTTGTGTCATCTCTGATTTTGAGGCCGGGACACATCTGATGGCCGTGCCTGCGCGTTTGCGAATGCTCTTTATGCTTTCTTACTATACAATTGTGAAATGCCTGGATGCGCTTTAGATTTGCATTATTTCTTTTCTGTCTTTCTTCCCATCCCAATTTTCAGCTCCCTTTTGTCCCGAGAAATTAAATAATTTTCTTTTTTGGCAGCAAGGCGACTGCCTTGTTGGAGTAAAGATGTCTTTTTTCAGCTGTGTCCTCTTGCTGCCTCCCCCAGGCCAGACTCCCTGACAGGTCACCCTGTGACGGCACCGGAGCCCGCTCGGGAGCAATGGGAGCGCTGGAATTAATGGCCATGCCAAGGAGGGAATGCTGGGGCCAGCGGGCCCCCTCGGCGTCCCCGAGGCAGTCTGGGCCACGCCACACGCAGAGTGCCTGCGTCAGGAGGCACAAGGCAGCCAGCAAAGAGCCCACAAAGCAGAGGAGCGGGCTCTCCCGCTGCCAAATATCGTGTCCTTATGCTCTGCACGCCTCGTCGGAAACCCTGCAGCCCAGGCTCGGCGTTCAGCCTTCTCATTGCCCTGCCACATCAGCAGGAGGTTTTCTGCCGGGGCGATAGGCTCCTACACCACGCCGGCACCCAACGCCCAAGCCCGGGGGGGAGCGGTGAGAGCTTGCTCTCCCTGGCTCTACAGCCGGGCTGTGTGCCCCTCTGTGTTTTGGAGGGAGGTTGAGCAGCCCCGAGGGGAGCAGCAGGCAGCTCGGCAGAGCAAACCCCTCCTGCGGCTCCCGGGGAGGCCGCGTTGGCCAGCACCAGCTGTCCCACCACCCTCGCCCAGATGCGGCCGTGCTGGATGAGCCGCAGCCCCTCCTGGGTTGCGTGAGTTATTCCCCACCGGCAGACCTGCTGTCGCGTTGCGTGGTTGGTTGTAGCCCCTGTGCCTTACGGGTGAGTCGGGGCTAGCCGTTCTTGTTCTGTCTTGCCCCAAAGCGTACGGTCTGGTCAGCGGCAGCAAAGTGCCTGGAGTTGTCCGAAAGTGCCCTGCAGGCTTGAGGCATGTGTGCGGAATAGGGCACTTCAGCACGAGGCTCGTTGGTTGGGGAGAATTTAACGGACAGTAATAGAAGAAAGGTGGCTCATCTTTTTCGTAATGTGGGAACTGGGCTAAAACAAGGTGAATGGAAGGCAGAGGCCAAACAGCGTTCATCCTTGAGTGCTGCCAGGCTCCTCAAACCCACTGCGTGTGGCCTGTCCGTGGCCCTTTTGGCTAGCAGCCCTCTGCAGATGAGGGTAAGCCCCATTTTTTTGGAAGACCGTGGCAGGCTTCCCCAGCTCTTGCTTTCTGAAAGCCCCTTACTTTGAAACCCGACCTTCGTGCAATTCAGTAAGGACCGTCCCGCTAGTGAGGCCGTTACCTGGTTTAAGGGTAATGTCTTATGACGCCTGTAAAAGTCCCATTCCGGAGCACGTGGATCACTTCACTAGCAGCACACCTGCCAGCACGACTCTTGGCGTGTTGCTCGCTGCTCAGTGAAGAAAAGCCCGCAGCAGAACAGTTGCCAGATCCATCTGGGCTTTATGCTCATAGCAGAGCACTGGAAAACGCTGCGGTGTTCCCGTGCGCCTTGTGTGCTGCGCCAGCGTCGTTGTTTCAAGCGACGGGCATGGCTTGCCCTGGAAGTTGGGACGGTGCGATCCCATGGTGAGCGGTTAGGACAGCAGTTCACAAAACGTGGCTTTTAAGACATATCCTAGTGTACGGGAAGCAGGAGAGCCTGTCGTATACAGCACGGTTTCCCTCTCTCTGACTTATCCCAGGAGAAGATTAGTGCCTCTTGCCTCTTCCAGTCCCTGCCAGTCCACAAGAAGAAGAAACACAATGTGGGGACGGGATGCCATTGCGATGACTGGATTGCTGCCGCTGCACAGGCGGGCTGTGTCGGTGGAAAGGGAGCACTGCCCGTTCCTTGGGCTGTAAGGCTGGAGGTTTCGTGTCCCTCGTTGATGCAAACCCCGACTCCAACGAGCTGGGTGGTCTCAGTGGGGACTTTTAACCTCTCTGCACTTCTGCTTCCCCTATGAATAAAATGGGGATAGTAATAATTAACTGTTTCACAGAGGTACTGTGTTTTCATGTCCGGGGAGTGCTTTGAAGGGGTAAAATACTTCGCGCTATTGAAGCTTTTCAAACGCAGCTGTATTTCATTGCATGCATAACAGAGAGTGATATATTGGTTTAAAAACATATTTGAAACTCTTGATAATTAGGAAGTCGGGTAATGGCAATTAATGCTTTCAGACACGGTATTACTGCTCTTCTCCAAACTATAGCTCATTTAAAATGCTAGCCCTATAATTTATTAGCAATATTTAATACCTCAGTGGCCATAAAACTTAGCGTTTTATTACCACTGATTAACATACGTTTGATGTTCTGCCCAGTGTTACACAATCCAAAACAAATTACTCTCAGGAAGCTGGATATTATATAAATACAGAAAAGCAATAAATAATGCATTGGAGAAACATTTTTCTGTGGGTTCTAACATGCCACAATCTCTTCAAATGACTTAGACTTCTTAGGCAATTTCTCAGTCCTCCAGGAGCGTTTGCACCAAAGAACACGCTTCACACCGTGCTGGCTACTACCCTTGCTGCCGGTTTGCTGGTGATTCCTGGCACCCTGTCAGCCTCTGATGCCACGGGCTACTCCTGCCCTACCGGAGGAAACCTGGAGTTGCTTGGTCAGTGTCTTCAGTTATGATAGTCTCCAGATGTGTGAGAAACAGAAAAGCTCTTTCATATTTCAGGATGGTTTTTTTTCCCTTCTCTCAATCTGGCATGAAGAAAAAGAAGAAAAACTTTACAAATGCATTTATTTTTTATTTTTGGTACTTCTGAGCCCATTTAAGGCACAGCTTGGACAAGAGTAAGGGGTGAGGAGAGGGAAAGCTGATTGACTTGGGGATTACAAACTGGTCAGAAACAGATTTTCCTCAGCTAGGTTTGAAGGTGCAGCTGTGATAGGTACCTGTTGAAAATCACAGCCTATCTGGTTAGATTTTCATTGACCATGCCCAAAACGTCTCTGCAAACATCGATGGTTTCAGGGATTCCAGCTAGGGCTAAGAAATCCAAATGAGATAGGTCCAATTGTATAGCTGAGTCATACCTGTTCAACTCCACAGCTGATTTTTGTGATGACCTACAGTTCCACCTTTCCTAAGACCAGAGTCCACATTAAGACCCAGTAGGAGTGTCCAGCAAAAGCCCAGGTCAGTAGTGTCTCCCTTCAGCAGTGCAGACTTGGGCTTTTTCTTCCATTTTAGAGAGCTAGAAGCTGCAACCAGTAGGAAATTAGGATTTTGCTCTTGTTTAAAGTTGTCTTTTCGCTGGGGAAGGGGGATAAAATTGTTTCAACCAGCTTGCGGTATTTGTTCTGGGGAAAGAAGAAAGCAAGCATTGCATTTGAGAGCAAACATTCTTCCTGTGGCGGTACGGATTTGTACTGAAGAGCTTTTGCTATGGAGCAGGTAGATACTGCCCAGACACAAAATAAAGTGTTGCTTGCCAGCCTGAGGAAGTTACTGCTTGAGTCTGTGACGTAGAAGTGGGGAAGAGGGAAGAAGGAACGGTAAGATGACGAGCGGAGCATCTAGCTGCTGTGATCCAGCCCTGGCTCGCGCGTGGTGAACGGCTCAATGGCTCCTTTCACCCTTCTGCTCAGTCACACGGTATTTGGAAAAAGCATCAACCTCAAAAATGCACTGACTGCACACCCTCCCTTTTTCTTAAAACTTTCTCTTGCACCCAACTTATTCTAGAGGTTTAGCGATTAGCCGATTTGGGTCAATAATGGGTATTTTGTTTCAGCGGCTGACTTATAAAATCGGGTTAGGTCAAACAAAACCATGCATTTTCCTTCCTCTGGTGAAACAGCAAAATGAGAACCTTCGTGTTAGAGTCAACCTGGACAATTTCATTCAGCTGCAAACAAAAGGATTTGTTTCTGGTTTGGACTATTTAGCTTTCTTTCCTAGTCTTATAGAGCAACAAAGGTTGCTCATGAAAATAGCATTGCAGAATGACTATTGAACATTCTGTTTTAAAACCGTTGAAAAAACCACTTCTGGCATCTTTGAAAGGGAAGTGTGAAACTTGTCAAGTTTTGTTCCTTGGCTTTTGAACAAAACCCAGTTTTTGAAGGATTTACTAACAGAAGTGTTGCCTATCTACTCGTAAGCCACCTGATAAACCATTTCCAACACCAGACCTAAGCACTTCCCTCTTCAAGGAGCTTTCTGGCAGATCACTAGGCGAGATCAGAAAACACAGTTTCTGGAACCAGATTACAGACTATTTACTACACATCTTAAAGTTTTTACTTCTTCCTTCATATTGTAGCAATATAAAACAGAGTTTTGCCTTGTCACCAGGGAAAAGGGTGGAACTTCGAGTCTTGCCGTGACCTTGCCGTGTGCGAACTAGCGACCAGACGCCGCTAACCCGGTCTGGCAGACTTTGTACGTAAAACCTAATGCTCGCACAAATGTAGGCAATTTCAGCCTACCTTTTCCAGTCCTGGAGAGTATATTCTGAAGCTGACAAAAGCTAGGAGGTTTTGGTGCAGCCAGTGCTAAGGTAGAGGACATCCAGCTCTTTCTCACACTCACCCCCAGCCGATCTGGCAGATTTCTCTCTGTAAAACTCTTCTTGTGAACATCTGCTAATTTCTTTCAGAAATATCAAGAATAAGGTTGTGAAAACACCAATTAAAAATTCACAAAGAATTGCTAGTGACTTGTTTAGCATTCGCTAAGGCAGATGAGAGATTTGGGCGCCAAAAGATAAAAGGATTTTGACACTGTGATTTATATGTTAAGAAGCCTCCCCCCTCCCCCATTCTCTTTTTATTTTTTAAACTCCCCTTAGTCCTACTGCCCTGCAGCATTCCTTTTTGAGAGAGGCTAAAGCAACTTCGTATTTTCTCATGAGTGCATGTCAGTGCCTGTTCCTTAGTTCTACATCTGGCTTAAGTGCATTCAGGTGACTCATAACTTTGTGCTTAGTTTTTTCTCTTTCTTCCTTTATCAACAACAACAATATTATGCGGGAAGCTATTTTTTTCCCTCCTAGTCTACTAACCTGGAAAGCCATGTGAGTAGCCCTGAAGTGAGCAAAGAATGAATTATTAGACAAGATGGTGAGAGGAAATGAGATTGCCCTTTCATAACAGTTTGGTGATGAGTTAAGATCCCTGCTGTCGCTGTCTGGATTTATACTCATCCATACAGACTAAGCATACTGCCAGTTTATACTGAAGTGGCTTATTGTTCTTCCACCCCTCTGCCATGGCACAGATCTTTTTGTTCTTGTCACTCCTGGTGCCTTAGACTAGGGCACCCAAATTACAACTTTGGGCCATGAGAAATGGACCATGAAAATTTACTCAGCCACAACCGTAGACTGGGACTCTTACGAAATGGAGCTGTTCTCGTTCTAGCAACTCACCCACCCCGGTCTCTCTTTCCTGCAGGAAGAGTCACTGCTACTTACCTGTGAAAATTGCATCTACAGCAACGTGTGAGAAGCACGTGCAGAGGAGAACCCATGATATGTGTGTGCCCTTCTGTTGTCTCTGGAGTAAGCGTGACCGGAGAGGCTGGATCTTACTAAGACGTTTGTCGCAGACAGGAACTATCATATACTCTTTTTCTCTATGCTATTGAGCTCAAAGGGTCCGGCTGAAGCCAGAATATGCTGCTGTAGCATGACTGTGTAATACAAAACTGTCATCACCTGCTAAGACAGTAAACATGGCAGTCCCTGGTTTTGCGGGACTTGAAAGAAGTCATCTTTGCAAGGAAAAATGCATGTCTAAATTCACAAGAAATGTTGTTCCCACTGCTGCAGGAAGCGTCCATTATCACCAGCGCATTCAAACAACAAAGCCAAACTAAGCCTTCATCAAAATTTGAACAGAACACTTCTTGACAATTTGGAAACGGATATTTTTTTCCTTGGCTCTCTCTTTCCTATTTCTGCTCTTGTTTCCTTAGATAGATACAGGTGTCCTGGAGCTCAGCAGCATTCATTTTCTAAGAGTACCTAAGCTACTGAATTAAATTCCTATTCGAAGTATAGGGAAAGAGATACTTCATAATAAAGATCAATGCTCGTTTCAGTCAGTTACACTTAATGCAGGACATGTGTGTGTTTGGGAAAGCAACGGAAGACTGTGATCTTTATGCCACATCTTCTTTTCCCTTTCTAATCTCCAAGCTACTTTGTGCCCAGCTGCACCAACCCCAGGGATGCCTTTTGCTTATACTCTGTGTGCTCCTGGTTGCTGCAGCTTTTTGGTCTTCTGCATCACATGTCCTAAGTAAGAAATGTGTCAAGTGAAATGTATGATAGGCTCCTGACGTCAGCGTTTAGCCAGCAGCGTGGGTGTATCCTAGACGCTGGAGGTTAGGCGAGTACTCCAGAAAGCATCAGCTGCCCATGCTGGATAGCTATAGTCTTTTTTAAGTATCTGATGATGTTGTCTACTGTCAAAGTCAGGCCACTAGTCAGGCGTGGTATGGCTGTTCTCATGGGCATGTATGTGCGTAAGCAGCAGATGCAGGTAGGGTAACTCGCTAAAGGCTCTTTCTAAAACGCGATACAGAACGAGGAATGGCGTCTGGCTTCTGATCTCGAGCTGCCTGCTCCAAACGCTCCGAGGCCCTCTGCCACGTACGGTCTTTACTCTGGGACCCATTGTATAGGTTTGCCTGGGTACTCTACTTGCCCACCTTGCTGCTGCCTCAAGGAGGTCTCAAGAGGGCCCCAGCCCTGGCCTTAGCTGGGGGCAAAGCCTCCTCGCCCGCGAGAGGTTAAACAAAGTCAGGCGTCTTCCTCTTTCAGTTATTCAAGGTAAAAGTTGTACGTGGGTCGCCTTTTATGCGTAAGAGTAAAAAGGCTGCTGTTTGTTTTTGCACCTACCTATAGGGATCTTACTGATGGTTTGCTTGCCACCCTCCACCCAAATGAGTCATGTGGGAAGTCACCTGGGAGAGTCAGGAGCAAACCAGGTGCTGACATTATCTGTTCTTGATATCTTTTATGTACAAATATAAACAGAAGGAGGTTCTCCTTGAGTGATGCTGGCGAGCAGATTAGCTTTGAACTGTCTGCCCATTTGGGAGGAAACATGACTGTTCATTCCAAATATGTCTTGGCAGTATTGTTAAGGATGCATTTTATGTGTGAACCTTATGCCATATTCTATACATAACACAGACGTGGCTTTCCAGAAGCCCAGGCAATGGGCCGCAGGCTATGTCATCTCCCAGGTGCATTGCTTAATGCTAATCTTATGAAATGCAGTGTTCACACATGCTTGACACATCTCTCTGTGCAAAAAAAAATCACCCCCTGAATCCAAACAAATACCTGTAAACAGCGGCAAAAAAAAAAAAAAAGTTAATTTGTCATCTGCAGCCCCAGTGCAATTACAGCGTACAAGTCAGACAGAATAAAAATAACCCCAAAGTCCCAACCACCAGGGAATCTTGAGCTCAAGCCAAGTCTCCTTCCTGTGCCCGCCTTCATTGTGTGTGTTCAAGTATAAGACAGCATTGTTAAAAGACCTTCTGAGAGACAAACATGTTTTCTTTTTTTTTTTTTTCCAAAACCCAGCCATGGTCTTGCAAAATGTCATACTTCAAGGAGCTTGAGCCACTACCCAGAATGCCATCCTTCACGAGATTTTTTAAGAAGGCCTTTTGATCCCATTGTTTAGAGCAGATAAGTAGCTATTCCATCTCAGTGGCATACGGTGCCACACAGACCACTCAGATCTGCCCTGTATTTTGCGGCCATTCTAGGCAGCGTATTTTAAACTAGATCTTGCAATAGGAAACGCAGGAAGACGGAATACCATCACTCTGTTGTTGCAGTAACTGCCAATACTTTTAACAAGGGCCTTCCTCAAAAAAAGGCTTCCAGACTTAGCCTGGGATAAACCTTGTGGGCAGAGTGTCTGTATTCCCAGCGAGAAGGAGGGGCTTGGGCGATGTACTAATTTGTTTTCCTATTCAAATCAAAATGCTGCCTCATAACCCAATCAAAGAAAGAAGCAGCACCACCCAGCAAATAACCTTTACTGGGAACGTTCCCGCTCTGCCTTCAGAAGTCAGTTGAGTAGCTGGTGCCAGAGGGCTCGGCTTGCCCAAGCCAGTATGGCAACCAGAAGGACGTCAGGAACGTCTTTGACTGAGTGCGAACTGGCCTACTACAAAGGGATACTTCACTATCCCTTTTGCGATTCCCTGGGCTAAATCTCCTCTGACATAGGTGACTACGCAACTTCAGAAAGGAGGTGAGTGTCAGCAGCGTAGAGGAAGTTCCCCGTTGCTTTGGGGGCAAATTACGCTAGTATGTGCCATGTATCATGCAGCAATTCACACGGAGCCGAGTTCTTCTTCACAGCAGTACATTTTCAACACGAGGAACCATTTTCAGGCTGTTTTACCACTCTTCTCCCCAAGCACGCCTACCCGTAAGTGCCTACTTCACTTGTAAGGGTACAAAACAGATACAAGGGTGGATTTTGCCCACCGAGTTAAAATGGTCGTATTATCCGTACTCATTAGCAAGATAAGTCACTGTTAATGCCTGCGGAAGCTTTCCAAGCTCAATTAAGTTGTACCACTGTAAAACAAATGTTTGCAATAGGGCAAACTTCTTCAGCTCACATCCGGACAAAACTGACAGCGAGTAGTCGGCAGGCTGCCCGTATTTAATTACATTATCCTCTGCCTGCAGTGTACCACAGGCCTCTGGAGGCAATCCAGGGCCATATTTATCTTGTTTATATTTGCTTGTAATTTTTCATGATTGACTGAAGTTTAGGGAAATCATTATGTTTAAAATGCCACAGCTTTGGAAATATATGTGTTGGACTCTGTGCCTTGGCTTTAAGGAGTTGCACCGAGGTAAAGCTGCCATGGAAGAAGAGGAGGAAAAGGTTCCTGTCATTTACAGCAACACAGACACAATACGTTTTGTTCCCTTAGTCATCAGGTCTTGTTTGTATGTGGCCTCGATGTATCTTGTTCAAAGTTTAGCTGATGTGAGAACAGGATCTCTTTAGACGTTTGTAGGCTTGAGGGGAAAATGGATGGGTAACAAATCCCAGGGGAGCGACAGACTGATGGGGACAAGTCAGACTGGGGACAAGTCCTTGCTCCTGGCCCCAGCTATTTGTCCTCAGTCTTGGGCTGCTCCTCAGTCGGGCCAAGCACTCTTAAAATTAACAGGGCTGATGAGGGGTTCCCAGTGACAACCACATCCAGATCACGTTGGTTCCCTTGTGATGAAAACGGTAGGATTTTAGAAACTGGTTCCTGAGGTTACCTGTGTGGACGGGATGGGGCCGTCAGCTGGGATTGGTGACCTTGGCTAAGGTAACTCCAGGCTGACCTGTAGGTGAGACCTGTAATAAAAGGGAAAGAGAAGAAAGAATTTCTCTTTTGACTTGAGTTTGAGGCATAGCGGTCTGGAGTCTGCCTCCCAATGAGCATTTATTGATCCTTCACCGTTGACTCAGCAGAGATTCAAGATTAGACTTGTATAGAAGCTGGAGTCTTTTTTTTGCTGAATAGGGGGTCTCCAAAGGCAAAGCAACAGTGTCTCTGAAGAAGTAGCTGTGTTTAACCTCTGGTTAATGATACCGTTGTACCCTGACAGAAGTCACGTGCAATTAAGCAGCACGGAATAAGTCGCTTCCATGTTTGAGTTGCATCATCATCCATTATTCTGAACACAGAATTTTAAAAACAGAAGTTGGAAAAATGTTGATTTTTCTTTTCCTGCCTAGCCATTTTGAGGCTAAATTTTCTGCTGTGGACCCAGCAGATGTATCTACGAAAAACGTCTTCCTTCTGCATGTGTAAACGCAGTAACAGAGTGCACACACTTGCATGCAGAATCACCCAAATTGCGTGCACTGCTGCGCTGCTCTGTGGTCATTGCCACCTGTCTGCAAGAACTGCAGACTCCTTGAAAGATGTGTCTTTCTCGTACTGCCCCAAATAGTTTTGCTCTATTTCTGCGCTCTCATAGGTTAAATGGGCAAAAGGAGTGAATAAACCAGGTAAAGGCAATTCTTGGCCGATTGTTTTATATATGGACAGGTAAAGCTGTGCTAGAAGGAAAAGAGCTTCTGAAACAAAGTTGGCCAAAAAGGCGGCTTCTAAGTTTTCAGCTGGAATTTGCCTCCGAACAGCTCTTAAAAAAATGAAGGTCTATAATGATTCTGAAATAAAGTCTCCAAAGTTGTACATCATTTTGTTTATGAGTAGCCCGGGGGAGAGAAAGTCAAGAATCCCTTTCTGGGTTTCTCAGGTTACCTGAATTTCATCATACGTAATAGGAAAATTATTTTGTATTAAATATAAAAGGTGGTTTTCAACAGTTAGAACTTGCTATAATTTTATTATGCTATAACTTTAAAATTCTATTGCGTGCGTGTGAGCAAGAATTCCATACTTGTTTCTTCTTAGACAAAGGATTTTGATGTTGTTAGTAAGACATATTATAGTGCCCTAGCACCGTGTGATACTTGCCAGGACTAGGGCATTGTACGTTGGTGCAAAAGGAACATGTAGAAAAATCCATTCTCAGCCTTACTTGATGCCTGCCTGACAGTTTGGTTTTATCCGTCTTTGTTACAAGTAGTGTTGCTGATGCACTGTCCCTTGTGCAGGGGGTCAGCTTCAGCTGAATTCCATGTCAGCCTTCTGGCTATGCTTCAGGAGGACTCTGAATGACGCTCGGCCCAGGCACTGGTCCGCTGCACAGAGACAGATTTTACTTCTCGAGCACTAGCAAGCGTTCAGTTGTAAGCGGTGCTCGTGTGTCGTCAACTTCAAAGAGATCCTGAGGTCAGTCAGAACTGAGTTTATTTAGAGTTAAGCATAACAGCATGTCCCAATAACAGTTGCACAGAGTATTTGTTTAATAATTTTATTTATTTGTTTATGTGCTTATGTATGTATGTATTTATTTATTTATTTGAACTCATCCCACCTCTTTGAACAAAAGTAAAACCCCAGAACAGACTGTTGGTTTGTGCATGTCCTCGCTCTGGAAGGACTGGACTTGCAAACCTTACAAAAAAAAACTTAAAAAGGCTCTCTAGGGCTTCTGGAGCTTTCAAACTCTGCCCGGGTCCTATAGCAATACTATAAGCAGAGAGACAGGTGGGTTCATATGCTGGCAAATAAGAAGGTGGCAGTAAAACAAAAAAAACAAGGGTAAAGTCACCTCCTTGAAAAGGTGAAAAGCGGATATAAACTAAATTGCACAAATTATTCCAATCCTCCATTATATCGTTGATTCCTGCTTCTAAATGGAGTTTTTTCCAGCTGTCCTGCAGTACATTTGCGTATCATTTGTGATCTTACATTGTTCACATTCATCAACTGCTAAAGCTTTCCAGATTTCAAAACAAATCTCTTAAAACCTTACTGCAAAGGAAGCTGACTGTCTAGAAAGGATTTGGGATCTTATTTTAGTTATCCAAAGGTCAGCAGGTAAAGGAGAGAAATTTCTACAGCTTTGAAGTAACTTTTTGCAAATGTCCCTAAGGACAGACGTGCATCTTAAGTGCAGAAATACTCCAGGTGACTTGATATGAGCTAACTGGAAGCCGGACACTGCACATAGAGTGAGATCACCTATGGCTCTGTAGGTCATATTTTACCATAGTTATGTCTATGAGCCTCAGCTAATTATCCCCGAGCTCTTATGAGAGAAGTCTCTGGCTGTGGCTCATGTATATCACAACTGAAGTACGGGGAGGACTGCGCACACACTAAATCAGATTGAGCTGAATTTTCTCGGCGAGCCATGGGTCCAGCTTATTATTCACATTAGGCACAGTTAGGTCCAGAAACAGCTGGCATGCTGCAACGATGGCTCTGCGGTGACAATACCTGTAGCCAAAAGCTGCTGGAGGAGGTGTGTTGCCCTGCGGGGGCTATAGATCTAGAAATCCCCAACAAATCTCCCGACTTCTCAGATTCTACCTTGACAAGATTTCCAAGATCAAAAAAGTGGATGTATCCGGCTGAGCTACACATTTTGTCCTAACTTCTTGGGCTATGGTGCGTCTGGACCTGCATTAACATGGCTGGGATGCATCATAAGGCGGGAGGCCGGGGTAAAATATTTAGTACCTCTGCACGTCATTGCCTGGTGTGTGCCGGTCGGGAATCTGCAGTAACCCCTGTTGCTTGAGAAACCGCATCCTAAGTGAGAGAGACACTTTTAAAACTCTACCTGAAGCCCACAGCTGTTATACTGATGAAAATATTGTGGGCTGGATTTTGTTCTTCCTCTTAGTGTGTTCTGTTTTCTCTCCTTTAATCTGCTCTAGATTTGCAGCAAGGGTCTGTTTTTATGCCCAGTTCTCCAGCTGGGATGAATAAAACAAACAGAGGTCAAGTGACTAATTCAAACCCAAACAGTGCACCAGCCCTTCAGCCGGGGTTTTAGGATGAGCGTGATGATTTTTAACTCCTTGCTGTAGCCGCTGCTTTGAACTGTTCCCAGCAGGGTGGCTGTCAGGTCTACCAGGCTGCTGAGGACAAAAACTGGCCTGTTTCTTGGCACTGAAATCAGCACAGTCCAAATTACCATAAGCCCAGGGAAAAGTGTTTGCACAGGTGTACGGACAAGTATAGTGCACAATTCTGCGTACGGCTATTATAGGAATTTATACTGGTGTCAGCATTTAGGGGGCATGCTGCCTGCAATTAGTCATCAAAAAAGCAGCCTGTATGTGTGGTGAATGTATGACTGATCCTTGAAACTGAGGTGGTTAACTGAAGGAGATTGTGACGCATTCAGAAAGAAAATAGATGCTGCCTGATAAGCTGTTCTTTGAAACCACAAAGGCCCGTGATAGGAGCAAGGAGGCAGAACTCAGTCGGGGAGGGTCAGAGTGCTAGACAGTCGACTGAAGCCGACGGCGTTCGAATTCGAGTCGGGAAAACAATTGCCCTGTGTGTCACCGAGCAGCTGTCCCTTCCGCAGGAGCCTTCTGCAGGCGTTTTTCCACGCTCCTCTTAGGGATCACTTCTCCCTCTCCTATACATGGTTATCTGGAAGGGACAGGAACGGAAAAAAAAACCCTCTTCCCCTTGCAATGCTACTTGTTCCTTTGGGGGGGGGGGGGGCTATTCCCTGCCTGCTTCTCAGAGTGAGTTCAGCGCTCCAAGGGGGATGAGAGACAGCCAGCAGGCCGTCTTCTCCCAGGTTGGCCAGCTGGATGGGGAGACAGAGCCAGGCCTTCACCAGGATTAGTCACTGGGAGGCCTCGGAAGGGAAAATGCCCCAGGCCGGAGGGCCTTCTACATGACTCCCACCAGAGGGTTGGGTCTAAGTGGCCCAGCCTTGTCCGTAGCAGCTTGTCTGTTCCAGTTTTATGTGACTCAACAATAGAGTTTCCACTGTTTCCTTTGCAAGATTCAAAAGAAAGCAGGTCTTACAGACCAGATAACCCTTCCTTATTCATGTGGAATAATCCCACTAAGAAGTCATTCATGGGTAAAGCAAAGAGAAGCTGTCCCTAAAACAGCTTGCCGCATATGTTTGAGCCAGTGGATTCCTGCATGAACACCGTTGTGTTTGTGGAGCAGAACACACAGGCCAGGAGCAGCCTGGGGTATGAGAATGTAACTTCTGAGTGGCAGGAGCAAAACGCCACCGCAAACAGCCCCCACCCCCCATCTTTCTGGGTTCTGCTTGAATGGAGAAGTAGAGAAACAGGTCATGGCACGAATTCTGTTTGCACAAACAAGGAGCAGCATCCCCCACGTATAACACAACAACCTCTAGTTGGTGTTCAGACTGCATGAAGCCATGAAGCCCTCTGTGCGTGTTTTAGGTGATGTGATTACCCACCTGAAGGAAATAAATTCAACTCCTCTGTGGTTTGCACTCTTTCCTCTTAGGGGTGGTGAGGTCTGTGACTCATTATGAACCCTGAGCAAGAAAGAAGTCGTACACACTTGAGCAAAGACTTTGCTGAGCTTGGACTGTCAGGTTGTGAATGCAGGAACAGTCCCAGGCTCTGGAGAGAGGCCCCTGAGAACTGAAAGACAGGTGTCTTGTCAACCGGTTGATGCAGCAGCTCCAACTTATCCTTTGGCAATCTGCACTTCCAACGAGTCAAGTGCAACGGCCTTGATAACAGAAGGGGCTGCCTTTGGCACGGCTCCGTAGCTTTGAGCAAATACGCTCTCGTAGTGCAAAGGAATGCCAGGTAGATGATATCAGAGATGAATCCCCAAACCTGTTCCTGCTTGCATTGCAATCCTTCAGATAGATTGGGGTTGCAACGAGCGAGGCACAGTTTGATAACTTGTCCAAGGGGACAGCTTCGGGGGGCTGCGTGCAATAGTCCGATGAGGAGTGACATGCAGAACAATGAGGAACCCCGCAAGCCTCATCAGCCAGTCTCCCTTAATAACAGCTTGAAAGGATTAAATCTTTGGCTGGTTGCACCTTACATTCAACCAGACCATGTGCTTGGAGACAGCACAGCGTGATAGTGACAGCTCAAATTAGTGTGCTTTTGGTGAAGCTCTTAAATTCACCAGAGTTGAAAGGAGATCCTAGGGTCATATGTGACAGTATCCAAGAGTCTGTTAAGTTTCATAGTTGAGAAAGAGCAGAGGCGGTTGCACTCGCTGTTTGTGAGGAGAGCAAAATCACCTCAAGCCTTGTCTCGATAAAGTTTAAAAGTGATTTCCAAGAAATCGAACGGTGCAGTCAGCATGGGATTTGGATCAGCATTTCTTGGGCATTTTTAAAAGAAATAATATTGGCGCTTTTGGTTATGTCAAGGATCTTGGCAAGCGGTTAACTCCTTTAGGACTTTCTCAGCTGGTGTCAGTTCTGGGCCATCAGATATAACATCAGGACAGCACTTTCATGCCCGTCTTTCCCTGGACATGGTATATTAAGATAGCAAAAGTGTCAGCCAGTTTGCTTGAGAATAATGGGATTGTGTCCCCGTGCATTGTGAGCAGGCAGCTCATTTTGTCATGTTAAAAATGGATTGAACTTCTTGGACAATTTCTTGGCTGGCTGTCCTCTAGTGTCAGTTGGAAACGCAGGGCAGCGCTGACTCCTTGGCAGTCAGTCTGGCTACCAGGTCAGCACGAACAGACAAACGGAGGAAATGCTCTGGCAGCAAAGCTTGCAACGCCGATGAAGTAGCGCAGTCTGGGACCGAATACGCGGCAGCAGTTTGCTCAGGACGCGTGTTAGCAGTTCGTACTGGCTTGCAAAAATGATAAAGTTTAGCAAAATATTTCACTTCTGCATTCATATGGATTTAACAAGGAGTATTTTAAGAGAATCACAGGAATGACTTGTGGCCTACACAAACTTCAGATGGACAACTGTTTCTGTTAACTATGGAATATTTTGATTCCTGCAACAGTAGGAAGCTCTTCTCTGTGATTCATGCATAATTTTATCTGTTGCTATTCAATCCCTTGAATGGGGCATTAGGGGCTTCATTCCTATGCGTGACAGAGTTACATCAAGGCAGTAAGACGGCTTTCCACAAATAACCAGGAGTGGTGTCTGTTGCTGTGAGCTACCACAGAGTTGAATGTAACTTGCCAAATAGTTTTGGAGGCCTCTATGTTCTGGCAAGTCTATTGCCGTGAAACTCACATGACGGAAAGGTGGTGAAGTTCAGCACTTGTTTCCTTTTTCTGTGGCAGAGGCTGAGCTATCCAAGGAATGCCTGTCCGGGTTTTGGCACAGGGGCTTAATGGATTGTCCCTATCGGTATCTGTGAGACTGACGCCAGCTGCAGTGATGCAGCAGTCCAAGAAGGATGGCACTAGCCCCACCAATTTTACATTTTTCCTTTATAACTTAGATACTCAGTTTCTTAATGATCTCCAAATTTCCTGAAGTTGCTCAGAAGATACGCAACAGACACACACACACCCCACCCCCCCGTGCCGCCAGACAGAAACATTGCTGAAGAAAGCAGAATTTTCAGAACGCATTGCAAAATTATCGATGCCACAGAAATCCCAAATTGGAGATTCCTGACTCCCCACCAAGATGGTAGGGTCAGTCTTAAAGAACAAGGTCACATTGATAAGAGTACGTGGATAAAGATGATCCACTGAAAAAGAACCAGTTTTTGCATGCTTGAGTTAGGTCTAATTTCATGACGAGTTCTCCCGCAGCACTAACGCTGCGTGGCCAATTTACAGCAGGTGCTGATATGAGGTATGCTTAAGATTGGTATTAGTGTACTTATGATTAGCACGCATTGCGTGACACCGTTTGGCTTATAGCTTGGTACGACTGGTGTAGCATGTTTCTTTGTGAGGCTTGCTCTGTGGACTCCTTGCCAATGAGATGCTCAAGTTCTTTGTCAGTCTTTGGGTGAAGGGGAGGACATGTTCTGTATGGACCAGCACAGGCAAGATACCGTAGTGGAACAGTGTTAGTCCTCCTTGATAAAGTCACCATTTTCAGAAAGTACTTGAGGGAACGAAAGTTCTTTCTTAGGGGCTCTAGGCTGCAAGGAGGTTCTTGCTGGAGGAAATCATCTTTGAACAGAACTATAGTGAAAACTTCACCTTGCAACTTCCAAAGGCATCACTGTCGTGACACCTGTAGTCTCAGAGATAGGACAGGGTGGTATTGACCCTACTGTAAGGATGATGCAGAAAGGAAGGTTTTAAGGTGTCTCCATTGGAAATTGTCACCCTTCAGCTGGACCTGACTTCCATTATTAGCCAGTACATGTCACTGCTATGGATGTGTCGTAAAAGTCTCCTCTTTTTCTTGCTGAAGAAAATAAGAGTAATTGTTGCCCTCGGATCAGCAGACTTCTGTGTGCTTCCAATGGTTCTTTTTCTTTCCAGAAATGATTCTCACTGTCTTGGAATGAGTGTCTTGCTAAATAAAGACTATCACAGATGTCCTCCCCAACCTCAGCAGAGCCTTGGGTGATTGGTCTTGGCTGATGATACTGATGTGGCTGAGTTCCCAAAGTTCCAGTGAGTTTCTCAGTGACAACCGTGATGACAAAATGTGCTTGTAGGGGTTTCCAAAATATGAATTTCCTTTATGCATATTTGCGTTCATTCAGTGCAAAAGGCCTTTTCCTGGGTGACTGTGAAGTAAATTGCGCTAAGGAAGGAGATGATACAAAAATCTCCTTCCATCTCCCTTTCATCTTGCCATCTCCAGAGGAGGCAATTTCTCAACAAGCTGCTGAAGTTTCATTGTTCAGATATATGATGCAGTCAGATAGGCAACACAGGTGACAACGGCCTCGTTAACTTGCTGATTTTGCTTGTGAAATTGAAATCTGTGGCCAATGACTAATGGTGTAGTAGGCAAGAAATGTGCCTTCAGCAGGACTACAATTTCACTGTATTTCTCCATGTGAGGCAAAGCGAGAACTACGAGCAATGTTATGATGACAAATGTCTTAGTCCCACAGAACTACAAAGGGAATAGTCTGTTTCTGATTGGGACTGTCTATCTAGTTGGCTTCAGGAGGATATAAAAGTCATGCATAAGAATCCCATGATAGAGCTTGAATTCCTCAGTCTGTCCCAAAGTTGTCATCTCAAATTGCCGGAGGGCCCGTTCGTTTGTTCACCACTCCCGCAGTGGTGGAGCTTTTATTGCAAGTGCTTGCTGGTTGAAGACTCCATTCACCTCTCAGTGGCTCCAGAATTCTTGCTGCTTGTCCCTATTCCTCAGCAGGGTCCAGTCCTGATGATCAGAAGTTTGATGGCATATTTATGGAAAGGATTGCACAGACTTGAAGCAGCAAGCAAACATAGCTTTTTCATTGTCCGTCCTATGAGTTACTAGCAGTGAATGAATGGCTGTCCTGCATTCCCCTGGCTGTTGCTGGGTGAAGAAAGAGGGGAAGGAACAGAAGACTATACGATTTTTTTTTCCCTTTGGTATAAACAAGAAGCAGAGCACCTCAGGTAGGTAGGCATCAGTGCCACGTAAAACTGAGGTGCTCTTATAATGCATACAAAGCGTGGATCTTCACCCGAGGGGAATGTGGAAAGACTGTGCCCCAAAGAACTGACTATTGCTTCTTTGAAACTAGAGCAATTCAAGTGTGAGCCTGCTTGAAATGCCTGTTGAAAACCTCTTTCTGACTAGAAACATCTAGAGATAATTTGTCACATTGATCTTTGCCATCAAGAGCCAAAGGATAGAGAGAGAGATTTTAACCTCTCACCTTCCAAAGGGAAGCCCAAAGAAGAGGAGGGAACTGCCAGGTTCAGCATTTCCATGAAGAAAAGAGGGACCTACCATGGGCTTCTGTCACCTTCTTTCAGCCATGAAACTGGGATGGAGCAAAAGCACGAAAATCTCTGCATGTAAAGGTGAGGCGAAGTGGTTTGGTTCCTGCCTAGCCCAGGACAACAATCCAGCAAACGTATGGTCACCAGCCTAGTTATCTTCAAAGAGTGAGAGAAAATCCATTAAACAGAAGAAAAAGTTACTGTGAGAACAAAGCTGGTATGCAACAACCGCTTTGGGGTGTGCGCCTCGCAGGGAAAAGCACAGGGGTGACTTCACATACCGACTATCTAGACCGTATAACCATCTCTCCATGCTGATAACTTGGTGCACAGGAAAAGTGTGGGGGATGATGCCGACAGAGGAAACAGGAGCAGAAAAAGCACGCTATTTATGCAGAAAGAGTAGGCCCTCAAAGCTACAAAACAGGCTAATTGTTTAATGTAATGGGAAATTGTGGGAGAAAATGCTTATTGAGGTAAATTGCCACTGGGAGAACAAATTTAGAAATGTCTTTACTGAAGTGCCTTGCAAATCTGGCTGATGCTGAAATACAGCTTTGGAGTCTAATTTGAAGATACCCGTTTCTCTTGACCTGAAAGAAGTGTTACCAGACACTACCTGAAGCGCCTGAAGAAAAGCCTTGGGGAAGCTTGTGTGCACGAGTTTTGGGTAGTGCGGTTTTACAACAGGATGCGACAGCCAGTTCCGGTCTGCACCCGACAGCCATCAGGTGCTCTCCCAAATACCCACAAAGTCGTTTCTTCAGCTTTTGTCCCCGATGCATCATTTCCCAAGTGGCAGGAGAAAACTGTGATTAGGTGGGGTAGAAGTTTCCGTCTCCCACACTCCTGCGAGGTTTTTTTTTTTTAAAAAGAAGATGTGTCAGGAAAGTTCCCAGTAGCTCTTGGTAATGAGTTTTATCCCGTGTCTAGTGGTGTTTGTTTATTCTAAGTGGTATTACTTCCATCTACTTAAAGGATGTAATAAACCCCCTTAAAATTATTATGGGGGCATCTACCTTGATTAGCTCTTGGCAGGTAGGACTGCCCATCGTCACCCCCTCCCAGCTGAACCCCCCATAAAGAGTATAATATTTGATTGTTAAAGCTACAAGAAATATCTCGCATTACTCAAGTAAGACGGTACTTTCCATTTTAGTTTACCTCAGGCAAATTAAACAGGCCCCCTTGAAACAGTGACAAGAAGAGTTATAGGAGCTTAGCACCAGACACCAATTACGATTTGAGAACTAAATGCCATAATTAACAAGACATATACTTTAATCTAAAGCAACTGAAATATGTGCCTGGATAAAGAAAAAAGGTAAGTGTAAACTCTGTAATTATAATAAATCGGTGTACTGAGGAAGTGTGTACCTTTGAGGTATATTCTTTTATTCTGCAATTAACTTCCAAGTGTTTTGCTAAATACCACCCCCTTCCACGCACACATACAAAAACTTCCTTGCAGTCTCATTTTCCCCAGCCCTCTGAATAAGGACTTATTTCCACAGACACTTTTCCTCCTGTCCGTGGATGATAGGTGTGCCAGTAGCTGCGCACGTAGCTGTGGACTTCTCCCAGAGAGTCGGGAATGGCCCAGGTCTGCCTTCAGGAACGGCAGCGGAGCAGCGTTCGTACGCGCCCCTTGGCGCAGAGCTTTTGAAAGCCTCATCGCAAACTTCTCTAGCGTGAAGGAAGTTTCGGAGAAATACGGTTTTGCACTAATACATAAGTAACATGTATTTGGATACTGTACTGTCTGATAAATAGAAGGATGCTCCTTCTATTTTTCCTTTCATGTATTTACAGGACAGCCTAATGCAACCTTTCAAGAGCCTTATTTATACAAACCTCTGCTTTTGCCATATTTCTGTCACCTGCAATAGACTTTTAGGATGTATTAATAAACCATCTTGAATTTCTCCATGCCCTTGCTAATGAAGATAAGTGAGCATTCTTTTGCTTTTTAAGGCAGAACGGTAGCCTCCTCTAATTTAGAAAATTATGTGCCAGAACCAGACAAGTGAAGAGGAAAGGAGAAGGGACTGTTAAAAGTGGAGCTTTGTGAGTATAAGACGAATGTGTCAAGGTTAAAGTATTCCTCTAATCCCGGAATCAGGAAGGAAAGCTGCAGCTAATAAAGTCCATCCATGCAGTTTTATTCACTTGCATGCACTTTACTAAAGGAAGAGGTACAGTCTGGAGACCAATTACAAATCACTCGTCCGATTCTTTTAATCCCTTTATTTCCATATCTGATCAAAATAAAGATTTTTTTTTTCCCTATGCCTAAGGAAAGGAAAAATCCTAAATTTATGTGCAATGCATTATTTTCTGTTATTGACATGCAACCTCATATTTTATTCCAAAGCTTTTAGGTTCCTCTTGACTATCAGTTTCTCGTGGCTACACACGGGTCCAGATTTGGGTTTGTTCAACATTGGGTTTTGATGGTTCGACATGGAAAAATGTGGACCATAAAGCTCAATTCTATTAGAGACCCCCTGCTTTAGATTGCCTTTTGGCAATCCCCACTGAAACCAGTGCCTGGAATCTTGAAGGACAAGCGTATGCACAGCAGCAGACAGAAGTGATCCCTTAGTTTTTTCTGGTTATGCAAATATATTTCTGTTTTCAAAATACCATAGTTTTTTTCTAAAAATTTGGAGATGAATTGTGGTACAGCTGCACTCACAGTTTCAGAGACGGCATGAAGGACTTGCGGTATTTAGAGTAAGAGCAGGGGAGAACCCTGCATGGCCGAGGATCCACCTTCGACAGGTCACGGAGCTGGGAATGGTACACGGGAGCGGTGCAGGGCAAGGCAAGGGGGTCCCTCTGCTCACCTAAGGGCGTTTCAGCTATTGCTGGTCATCACAGAATGCCGTGAACGGTGCAGAAGCTCCAAGTAGTTTGTTCAGCACTGCGACGAAGGACAGAGGAGGTTAAAAAGAGAAACCGTACAACTTAACGGAGTTTAGGTGCTAAAGCCTCAGTGTGTGTGTTAATGTTTGGACACGGATAGAGAGTTGTTAAAGAGGCTCCTGTCTTGACTGTAAAAAGACGGAGCGCTTAATTGATCCTTTCACTCATTAAGGATATGTATCCTCATTAAGGATATAGAATATCATTCTCCATTTTAGAAATTTGCTCTCTGCCTTTCATTGGTACCTTTGAGTGAAGTCTTCCAATACGTTTTGTTCTACCCAAACCTAATTAATAGCCTATATTATCTTCTTGGCAGTGCAGCCTGAGTGAACATGACAGTTACTTCTGGCATTCAGTGTGGTAGAACATGTATTTTATTCTCTTAATCATTACGCTCCAGATGCAAGAAATGCCCCACATCAATGAAGTGAGCTTCAGCATAAGTCTGCTGTGCAGGTGCTAACTCTGCAAGCTCTTTCTGCTCCTTATCACTCATTCCCTCCCTGTTGTTCTCTCACTCTGAGGCTGTGTCTAATGCTGCTACCCAGCAATGAGAATAAAGCGAGTGCCTGCGAGACAGCAAACCCCGAAGTCTGACTGTTGCGCTGCTGGTGATAAGATGCAAGCTAAGATTGCCCAGCTCTTCCAGCAAAGAAGTCTAGCTGCGAGTGAGATACTCGGAGCAAAGCTCACAGGGTTTGATTCGCTCCTCAGATAGGGAGAGCCCCAGCGATGCAAGAGTCCCTTATCAGATCAACCACCTGATTTTACAAGATTTGCAGAATGCTGTGCCCGTAAGCTAAGGCAGATGCTGAGCACCGGGTGTGCGTTGCACTTCCATTCAGTGATGGTGGAATTTCTGAGTACCTTACCCCGTCACTTCGAAACTCTGCCTGGTGTTAGAGTGACTGGCTGTAGTGCCGCACCAGTCTCCACTGCTGACTGGGCTCTGTCGAGAACTGCCTGTTGAGAATTCCCTGAATGTTGTGAATTAGTGAGAGAAAGCCAGACAGGATCTGTTTGGATGCCCAAGAAGAAATCCAGGGTGCAAAAAGTTTGTACCCGCCTTGCGGTCATGCAGTGGCCAGCTGTCTGTTCTGGGCTGATGTACTTGGCACAGCTTGCTTTACATGGCCAGCAACAGAGAATAAATGATCATTTAATTAATGATTATTATGGAGATAATGAGAAGCAGTGAATGCCACTTAAAGCTCTCGCACCGTGGTTTGCTCGAATGTCTGGAGAATCACCCTCTCCTGATATTTACCTGCTTTTTTGCCATTTCTCTCTGCGGTGTCTTACTCACCCAAACATACTGTGAGCCTGGCCCGCTGGTTGAACTGGGTTGGCAGGAACCGCCAGCACCACTGAGTTTATCCATTTGTATGGAAATATCCAATATCTTTGTTAACTTACGACAGTATTTTCACTCCTTACTGTTCCCTGGATTGTCACGCTTCTGTGACAAGCATGAGCCGTTCCCCAATTTGGCATTACCAGGCTAGGAAAACTTTACTGAAACCTGTTGACTGGTCATTCTTCGTGTGCTTGTATTTCTGATGTGCGTTTTGTGTTTAGAGAGGGAAGTAAAGTTTGCAGGAGAAAAAGAAAATGCACACGGCTGGTTATGTTTGAATTTGTAGCCTGCTCTGTTACTTGTGGGAATAAATCTGGTATGACTGTGGATGCAATTTTCAAAACCACGTAGCGGATCTATTACTTTTGGAAGATACGTGCCTAAATCTGTGCAACTGGCTTGATGTTCTCAATCTGCACCTTGAGGCATTTGCAAAAGGTGGCAGAGCTGGAGCTTCTGGTCACTCCTGTCATTCTAGATCGTCTCTTGACAAAGGTTTCTAGGCACCCAAGCCACTTTGGAAAGTGAGGTGAGGATCTAAAGCCATTCAGATGTCTTCACTCCCTGTCAAGTAATCGGGCAGCAAGGTCTGAGAGGTCCAGCTCAGTCTGCACCTGGGGCAATAATTCCCTGAAAACCTTTCCTGTGGTGCCGTGTCCTCTCTGTTTCTGCCCTTGCTCTGAAGCATCTGGGTTGCGTCTCTGTGCTGGACCATGTCAAGATGCTTTCCTAGTCCTTTGGATCTGTTGTGGGAGGCCTTGTGAAAGGGCATTGGCACGCTCGTGTGACTTTTGTCTGCATTGTGGAGGTTGTGATTCTAGAGGAGCGAAGCTAGAAGTGTCCGCAAGTTGCAGGTTTTGGAATAAGGTTTAGTCATGTAAATCATTATATGCACTTGAAAAATTGTACTTTTGCTACTCTCTTAATTGTTAGAATTTCCGGCGTATTTTTGAGTTTGGCATGATTTCTTTCCTTTGCGTGCATGAAATACTTCCCCGTATCTCTTCATGTATCTGTATTTATATGTATGCTACAAATAAAAGCAGATTTGAGGGCAAACACTGTAAAATATTGCCTGAGGATTTCAGCTGAGATTGTAAGATGTTGCTTGAAGGCTATGGACAATATTGCTTGAACAAAGGAACTCTTTTAATCCAAAAGGGTTTGTTTACTGTAATGACTCTCAAACCCAATCAATATTTGTTTTATTAACCTGTTGGGTGGATTCAGTTGAAAGTCTTACTGTAGTTTGTTTGAAGTGGTTTGTACTTGGAAGCTCTGTGAGAGGTAAACAACGCTGCGAGTCACAGCAACAGTGGCCTATTGTATTGAGCTATTCCCTTTTGTACGGAGACTGTTGACCACTTGGTTTGTTTTTGAGGATATCAGCATATGCTTCTTTCCTGACACAACCTCAAGCATTCAAAAATCCCAAAGGTTGGTAAATATTTATCGAGATGCTTTAAAAATATTTTCCTCGCAAGTGTTTGCTGGCTCTGCTGTGCAGTTTTCTTCTCTTTTAATATTGTGGTACAGATGCATGAGGAGGTGAACAAGATCATTGTTCACAAACATCAAGAGCAATGCAGCTGCACCCGATTATATTAAATCATATGATGACGTACCATTTTTGACATAAGCAGCTTCTCTTTATTGTAAATTAATCACCCTGCGAATCTATTTTCATTAGCTAGAACATTAGTGTTTTGCCTCTTTATGTTTTGCATTATTTAGAATCATTGTGGGCTGAGTTGTTTATTTACATAATTGGCTCCATATGCCTTCACTGCGTTCAACATATGGTTGCAACTATGGGGGACTCCTGTCCCTCTAGGACACTGTGCTGGCCCTGAAGGCAAGCCTGGGAGATCTCTTCTGGGCACCTTCACCAGCCTACAGTCTTCACCACCTTGAGTGGCGATGCAGCAGTCACTTTGGACTTAAAATACACCTTTCTTCTTTAAATGGGATTAAAAAAAGAAAGTATCCATGCCTGCGATTGCCGGTGATAGCCATGCTCACCAGTGAGAGGTTGCGTGGGGAGGACCAAACCATTCTGCAGAACCCTGGTATTGTCTTAGCTGCAAGGGAGCAGCCTTCTCAAAAGCCGACTGTGGCCTCAATTCGTTATGATTTTGAGGCATCTGTAGTCCTGCCAGACTTTCATGCTCAAAAATCCCAAGCTACCCTCCAACATAATGTGAGGTTGATGGCAAGATCATGAGATTTAAAAAAAAAATAAATAAAAAAAAAAATCAGTTCTGGATTCTTTTATTTGCCCTTTGATGTTCAAGCCCTTGGTGGTTCCCATTTCCAAGCTTTTGTCTGAGAATATGAACACTAGAAACTTTGCTTTAAACGAAAGCTGAGAATAATCCAAAATTACACAATCTCCAGGACCTATGGCTTTGACCTGCCCCTGTATCCCAGATATGAATATTGCAGCATTTGAAATCCTGGCTTGTGGTCACTCTTTGGTTGTCTCCATCGGTGCTGCTGCGGGTGTGCCTCGTAAAGCAGCCATCCCACTCCTCTGATCCTCCATCTGCTCCTCAGCTGATCATCAAGGGGATGAAGCCTACGTGCTCCGAGCCGGAGCAGGGAAGCGCCGAGCGGAGGAATAAAGCAGCAGTGGGTTTGTAGCTCAGCAGGAAGGAAAACTGCAGACCTGAGTGCAGCAAATGTGTGAAAGGGAAATATTAAAAAGGGGGCAGGCAAAGGTTAAAGAGAAGGAACAGGCAGCCTAAACGTGGTTAGGTGCAAGAGGGACCCGCTGCCGCCTTCAGATTTTGTTTCTGGGAAGCACCACTAAAGCAGCCTTGCTCTGGTATTGGTATTTTCTGCATCCTTATCAGAGTTTCCACGCGTGCCTGTGGAGCGGACGATAGCGCCCAAGTGCTAGCAGCGCCGAAGCTATGTGAGTTTAGACGTTAAATGTCATTTGGGAGCATGGTTCCCCAGTGTACACTTCAAAACAGTGAAGGGTGCTTAAAGGTGTGTTATGCAGGGGACGTAAAATTCCCCCGTAGCTGCTGCTTCCTTCTGATTTTATATTCTGTTTCATGAAAATGCTAACGGTGAGTGCCCCAGATCTGCGACACGTATGCTGAGTAGTTAGGAAGGGAACTCGGTACAGCCAGGCGAGCTGTGCCAGCCATCCCGTCAGTAGCGGAACGCCGCTCTGTTATTTACCAATTTTATTCTCCAAACCCTCAGGGATTAGGGAAGAATTACTGCCCCTTTCCAAAGGATACTGACACTCAGGCAGATTAAAGACCTTGCTCAAGGTTGCACACAGAGTCTGTACTTAACCTGACAAATGAATTTAAGCCTCCTGAGTCCTAATCCAGAGCCCTTTCTACTGGAGCAAAGATAACTCATCTGAGCTCTGGAACTGTACGTGGCGTGAGAGCGCTTTCGGCAGGGCTGGCACATGAAGGCAGCAGCTCACGGCTGGCACGTCTCAGCCAGGGACCCGGAATACGAGTTAGTGCCCTCACCTCATATTGCAGCGAAAGGTACGCGTGATACCGGCAGAAAGGAGACGTGGGACTGTGGGCCAGAAAGGAGCTGGGGGTGAGTTTAGGCACAGCCTTTCTGTCCTGTAGCTCTGTCCCTAAAAGTGTTTCATATGCAGTTAGTAAACACAGTAAGTTTTGCCACCCTGCTCTGAACCATTTTTTCCTTCCTGTACTTAACTTACATATGAACATTGGGCAGATTTTACCCTATCTGTGGCTGCAGAGAAGTTACAAAGCGTACATATCTCCTCCTCCTCCTCCTCCTCCTCCTCCTCCTCCTCCTCCAGTGTGTGCTTCATCCTTGAGCTTCCAACCTCATCCTCTTTTGCTCCCCAGGCTTTCGTTCCCTTGCACCGTTGCAGTGGCGTTGCAGGCTTGGCTGATACACTGCTGCAAACGTCCGCAGAGAAGCATCCTGCATATGGCTGATACGATGCACATTGTGCAAGTGAGCCCACTCTTAACAGCTTTAAGCAGTTGGTAATTGCCCCCAGGCTCTGCCCCTTCCAGTGTTTGCCACCCCAGCGGCTCCAATAAGGCACACCAAGCATGATCTGTGGGACACGTTGTCCAGAAGACGTTGGTTGTCCTGGGCTAAGTCCGTCAGTCATGGGCCATCCCACATCTCCGCACAGAGAACACCACAGTGGACTGTAGCATTAAATCCTCTCTCTGCAATTAGACTGAATGCCATTCATTTTGGACAATGCACAAGAACGATTTTTGTTATTCATTACCCAGTCCTCTGAGGATTGGCCTTTTTTTCTCTCTTTCTTCTGGTGATTGTTCTAAAACCCTTGAATCTTTAATTAGAATGAAAATTTGCTTTATTGCTCAAGAGTCTCAACAATATAGCAGTTTGGATGAAATGCTCACAGTCCAGACACAGCTCAGCATGCTCCCTTCCACGCTCTTCTCACCCCGCCGCTCTCCCATGTGCTCCGCATACGTGTCCACTTTTCTTGCCCCCCGTAAATAAATTCACTCCCGAGGTTTCCATGCAGAGAGACACTGCATGTCCAGCTACCCTCTCCATCTCCAGCTTGCTCCTTTTCCTTGGCAATTAGCCCCGCGCGTTCTTTCTTCTTACCCCTCCTCTCCCTAATACCTCCTGCGCCGGTGTCCTGACACTGAGGTCCTGACACCGTCACTACCACTGCGGGGAAAAGAGCACGGCGCTTACTCCTCCATGCCTGGGATTTTATCCTGGCCGGAGCGGTGAGAAGAGCATCCCTTGAACGCTGAATTTTTTTGGACTTTCAGAAAGACTTTTCCAATGGACTTGAGCTTAGCGTTGTGAACCTCTGCATAAATTAGTGGTTTAGCAAAATAATGATCTTTACTGAAAGCATGTATTTTCCTTTTTTGACAAAGTTACCTCGGTGATTCTGTATCACTTCATCACTCAGCCTTTAGACGAGTGCTAGAGCAGGTGATAGTCCCCGAGTCCATAGGTCGCTTAGGTCTTCTCCCCTGACGCATAAGGGTTGCTCATTCATCAGATACTTTTTTCCCCTTCTAGTAAAAAGGGACAGGAAAAGTTGAAACAAAGATAACTTTATTCCTGTTTTCTGCTTTCTCGATATTTTTTGTCCGGGGCTTAAGTGGGAATAGTATTCCAAAAAAAAGAAGAAAAAAAGAAGTGTGATTGAGTACAAGCTCCTGTTTAAACAGGATACGTTTCAGGCTGCCAAGAGGACTTTTACAGAACTAAATATAACGATCGTAACTGAAAAGGAAAATTGATTTAGTATCTTGACACAGCCCTTTTTATTATTTATTTTTACAAGGGACTATTCATGTGTGTGCATGATTTCTTAGCCTTACATAAGTGACAGGCTTTTTTGCATCTATAAATATTCAGGTTAGCGCACGCAGGACATTGATTTTATGGGCGATACCAAGCCGAACATTTGTTGCAGGAGGGCAAGTCAGATGCCTGGTTCGTAATTTTTATTTTTTATTTTTTTTACAACATGTAAACCTTGTGTTTCAAAAGCCGCTTTGTTGTTGTGGAAGAGACGGCCAGAAAAGAAAAAAAAAAAAAAAAAATCTCAGCAGCTCCTATTTCGCACAGCCGGGCTCTGACCGTCTCGGCACTGAGCAGGAAGATGAGTCTGCTCGTGATGTTTACCCACCTTGGGCCCGTGTTTGCCTAATCTATACGAAGGGGTTCTGTTATCACCAGGCAGGCATTCCAGAGGAAACACTTCCAGCGCCCCAGCCGGGGGTCTCCGTCTCTCCAGCACCACCAAGCGGCCCCCCCGCCGGCGCCTTGAGGTTTAGGGGGGACCCACCGGTGGCTTTACCAAAAAAAAAAAGCATGGATGTGTTGCCCATCGCCGATGGTCATTTATTTCTCCGGTCCGCGCTGGTTGCTGCGCCGCTAAGTCGTGGACATCGCCGGGTACCAGGGATCACGAGGGCTTCCCCTCGGCTTTTACTACCCTTCTGCTGGGAAAACCGCCGGGCTTATTTTTACTTCGGCTTTCCCATCTGTGTAACACGTGCCGTGGTTGAGTAAGGTTAATAGGAGGCATAAATAATCCCTAAATAAAGGCAAATGACCAAGAAATCCTGAACTCAGATCTTCTGATAAAGTTTTGCTACTTAACGTCTGAATTGCTCTCGGCTTTTGGTGTGGTTTTCCCGTCCCGCTCGCCGCACACCGAGCCGAAGGCTGTGCCGGTGTCCCAGCGGAGCTGTGCGGCATGTGCCCTGGCCAGAGCAGCCAGTCTTTATTTAGAGTGAAAAATTAACATTTGGCGGGTGGGAAGGGGCGATGAGGGAACCAGATTGGAAGCAGGATGCTTCTGTAGCAGAACAGATAGGTTGCTTAAAGATGCGCGGGAGTAGCTCGCCGGGCTTCCGACAGGGTAGGATACAGGTGCCGGGAATACACCGGGGATAGGGCTGCAAAAGTAGAGGTGCTTCCAAGCAGAAACTATCTCAAAACTGAAGCAGGGTTTTCCCCTGCACTAACTGAAGGGGGATAACGCCTGAAATTCTTCATAGAATAAAACCTGGCTGACAGATTTACGCTGGAGTTGCTTCAACTTTTCTTGTTCTGGGGGGCAAGACTGCCCTGTAGCCTCCATGGGATGTTTGTCACCGGCCGTGCGCCCAGCATCCCGCCACCGGAGCACACGGAATTGTCACGCTGATGTTCCACGGCAGGAAGCTGCTGGTTTGAAAGAAAAACCATAGTCCCTGTGTATTTGCATAAGGCAGAGCTCGGAGAGCTTCTTTGGTGGGCGAAAGTAGAAATGCCTTTCCCCTAAACGCAAGCAGTGCTTCCTCATCAACTAGTGGGTTGAATTTTCAGTCGTAGCTCAAAGAGACCTTCCCAGTGAACCATGTCAGCCTGTTAATAACATGAAGATGTCTTCTAATAGGCTGGTCATAACTGGGTCCTGGGTTAAATATACTCAAAGGCCCTCAGGATAGGACTCAAAACTTGTAAAAAGCCACCACCTTGAGCTGCGGTTCTGCCACTTTTCTGTCCTGCATCTCTTACAGAAGGGAACAACAATTCAGAATTCTCTTCCAAATCTCATAAAACTTCAGTTTTCAGTGTGCATTATTAGAAACAAGGGCTGAAGTTTAACCACAGCTGTGAACAAGTCGAACTTCCCCGCAGACGAGCCTTCGCTCTCTCCTGCCAGGCTCCGCGCTGCGTGTCCGCTGCGTTGGCAGTGACCGGACCTGGCAGCATCAGCCGCCGCGTGAGATGCGCGCCTATCCGAATCCCTCTTTTGGAGGGCACCAAGCAGATGTGAGAAATTAATGTTGTTTCTTCTGAGTTTTGCTACCGGATTGGGTCTCGAGTAGCTCCCAGATTTGTGCCCTGGTTTAACAGGGCACCCCAGCAGGCAGTACCTTCTTCAGCATAGTCTTGTGTTAGCTTAGAGGCAAAGAACCTTGTGAGAGATTGCGGAGGCACAAGTCTCTCTTGACTTCACTGAGGTTTCTCATATGTTTAGGGACCTCGCCTGATTCAGGCCCACAGACGTTATCAGTTCCCTGATCTGTTACTTCTTTGGAAATTCAGTAGCAGTTTGGGGAGCTGTAAGTTGTCATCCAGAATTTCTACCAAGTCACATCTACCCTGGATTACTGATCTGTGTTTTTGCAGATCTGGCTGAGGCTGAAATTTGCATCTGAGCAGCTGCCAAACAGGGCATCTGTCAAGAAATTTACATACTGTTATATTTCTGTAGTTCTGCACTCTATGTAAATAATATTTGCCTCCTGGCATCTTCCGCACAGAACTGATTTCCTCCCTGTGGTTTCTTGCCAGAATCTTGGCCATTTCAATAATTGAGAATCACACTGAGACCTCAGAAATTTTAATACCCCGAAGTGCTAAAATCACAGAACACTGCATGATTATGACTATTCTAAAAACTGTATTAAGAATCAAATAAGCCTTATCTAGAGAAACATCGTATTTCCTCGCCCCAGCTCTCTGCCCCTTTGTCATACAACAGATGGAAGCTGGAACAACACCTGCCTGGTTGATATTTACACTCTGGAGGAAGGTGGAACTCCTTGGGCACTGCAACTATTTCAGCTCCATGTCACCCAGCACCAACGTAAGGGGACGAAGGGATGCACGGGAGTGGTGGGCTCATCACCAGTTTGACCAATCCATATGTGATCCTAAATATCCCATAACCCACAGCCAGCTAGTATAGTGCTCCTCCAGCTTAGTTCAGGAAATAGCAGCAACCTGAGAGTCAGGAATTTATAACCAGCTCCCTAAGGGTCTCTTTAATCTCGATCCAGGAGGGAATGCGTCTCCAGCCTTTATCAGCAGGATCTTCCCAGGCAGGGTCTGATTCTTGTCTCTGTGAGCGCGGTATCGATGAAATCGTACGTACATCTAGGCAGCTGAATAAAACGGGGCCGGGGAGCAAGCTGGACCACAGATTAGGCCTTCAGTGCCCAATTATTAGCACACTTCTGACACGAGCCAAGGCAAAGTGTACACGAGGACTATTTCCCACCGCAAGTACGGGGAACGCTGCGCTGTTTGGCTCCTTCCAGCTTCTATGGTCCGCTGACTTCCATCCCTGACACCCTCCTCCCAGGCTTTGTGCCCTCCGGAGGCTCCCTCGTGCCTCCCCACCCCAGGGCGCGCAAGGTATAACCCCAGCGTCTTGCGGTGAAATCCAGTAAGCTGCAAGGTGTTACTGCACACACTTTGAACTGAAATAAACACGTGAAAAACAGTAATTATGTATTAGACTGCAGGGCATCTGTGGAGCCTGCGAAAGACTCTGGCAAGTGCTACATCGTGTGGTTAGGCCGTAAAAGGTCCCTAGCCCCGTTTTATTAGCTTTATAGGCAAAGGTGCTGGCATTAAAAATGGTGTTACTATGTTTAGCGTGCTCCAGAAAACGTAAAGATTCAGTGAGCTGTGTAATCCACTAAAGAAAACATCAGCCCATCACCATGCCCCAAAACAAGTAGAAAGGTTGTGCGGTACCTGTCTCGCTTCTTTTGCACAATATTTCATACTCTCTGCCATGTTAGCTATCCTAGTAGAGGCCCATTCTGTTTTCAAAAGGAAAGATACTTTATTATTTAAATGCCTAAATCACAATATTATCTCTCTATCTTGATGAACCATGTTTTCTAATGAACACATGCATGTCCGTATTAATTGACACTCATTGAAAGGAATTTGGTCGTCATATTTTTGAAGCTGAACTGAAAGGCATTCGTAATTCATTCTCATTGTCAATTTTGTTTTGCAGGAAAATACTATAAGAGATAGGAGCCTCTTTGCTTCTTCCATGCCTTTTTGGGAAAGCGACTTATTTATATGTGATATGTGATGAGATACAGGGAGTAAGTGTTTGGAGAGTGAAGATATATCGAATACCTAGACAAACTCGGACTGCTTTGAATTACAGCACTACGAACCCGAACCAAACCCACTGACTCTTAGTGAAGCTGCTTTGGTTTCTCGGGGCTAGATTTTTCTGGGCTGTTAGCGTACAGACCAGAGGGTGATGAGAAAACCCACCATGTTGCGTCTGAAACGGAGGATTTATTTGCTTAAAATCTTCTTGCTGAAACTTAGCGGGTTTGGGTCTGTGCAGCACAGGGATGCGGAGGCATCTCTCCGACCCGTTGTGCCCATTTTTTTGCGTGTTTGTTTTGGGGGGGCTGCAGGAGGAGCTGACCCAGCAGGCAGAGGTTAATGGACCTGAATGGTGCCGTGCTGGTGCCCGCAGCCGGTGGGGAGGGCAGGTTGGGCGAAGCTCTGCCCTAGCAGGGAGCACGGAGGGACCCTTCACCGGTGAAGCCTGAATAGGCAAGGCACCGAGCAGGGCAAAAGCATAACCAAAAAAAAAAAAAAGCAGGGAACGTGAGATGAAAGCACATCGCCACTTCACTCCGCGGGATCTGTGCCCACATCCCGCCCAACGTGAGTGGGGTGAGGAGATCCCACCCCAGCGGGAACGCTGAGAGCGGTGGCGTGTCGCGTGGCCGCAGGGTCGACCAGCAGTAGACTTGGGCAGGATCTGCCTCCTTTTCAAAGTGTTTAAAAGAGGCTGACGGTAGAAAGATTTTTTCAGTGGCCTCCTTCCCTCCCGCTTTGAGATCTTCCTAGCCTGTCGAGCTCTGGGGGGGTGGCAGATGCAGCCGCTCCTTGCGCGACTTCCCAGAGCACAGGAGTTTCACTGGGATTCTCTGGATGAGAGGCGAGAAGCAGGCTGTCTTGCTGTTATATGCTTACATTTTTTTCCAGCAGTTGTTGTGGTAGGTTCACATAAAGCAGTGAACAACTGGCCCTCATTATTTTTATAACAGCCCCTGCTTGATCAGATCATACCAGCAGAATCACTTCAGTCTTCTCTTTCTATTAATTGGTTTATTTCTTCAAAAGGGATTTTATTTTTTCCATGGTTCCACTGTATTTTTCTGTGTATCTTCTGGAGCAAAAAGAAATCAATTCTTTGAACAAGTTGCTTCTTTGAAGAGCTCTTTCCTTGTTTAAGTGGGCTCCAGTGTATTAAGAACCGAGCTGGATGCCGCTAAGTTAACATTTCCAAACATATTCCTTGGGTGTTTCTCTACATTAGCTAGGTTTAGGGAGTTGCCATGGCGGTGTATTTGCTGCCAGATGAGTCAGAATTATTCAAATATGTCTGCCTGGATCAGAAGGTTTTATTCCAAATTCTGAAAGGTGTGCAAGCCCTCGTCTCCGAACAGCCCCTGCCCCTGCAGCTCCCTTCCTGCCGGCTTGCTGCCACTTTGTTCTCAAAGCACTTTCCTCTTTCAGGTCCCCTCCTGCTCCGGTGCCTTTGCGGGGCGGTCTTCTCTGCTTCCTCCGGCTGGAATTGAAGGCAGCGAGCCTTCCCACCAGACTTTTGAAATCAGTGGAAATCTTTTCTTCCGCCGGCTTTGCTGGGTGATTCGTTACCCACGCCCCGCCTGCCACCCTGCGAGGGAGTTAGAAGCCGTTTCAGGGTTTCTCCCTTCTGGATCCCCCGTAAACGTGGAATGGGGCTTCCCCTCTCTTCCTGTGCTTTTGGCCTGCCCAATTTCTGAATGACCTCCTTCCTCAGAACTGGGGCCGCCTCATCCAAGGAAATGTAAACAAGAGATTGAAAGAGCGGTTTCGGAAAAGATTCCCTTCGCTGGGCGTTGCATCCACGGTTACCTTAAAAACATGCCCAGTAAAATCACAGGCCTGAGTGGAAGAAAGAAATATTAAAAGGAGGAGTGCTTTTGTATGCTGAGAAGCCTCTTTTCTTCTTCCCAAGGGCTGTGAGCTTGGAACACATTTGAAATTCTTCTGTAGCTTGTCAACAGCAGAAATAAGTGCTCAGACCCACCACCAACGGAGCCCCGTGCTGTCGTGGGCTTGCACTTGCAGCAGCTCTCTTTTGTCTTAGGTGGGCTTTCCTCTGTCTACAGGAACATTACATTTCCCTGAGCATCCAGGTGTTTAGTGAACAGTTGTTACCTAGTTTCTTTTTATTTTTTTCCACATCCTCTGAACTCTTACGCTATCAGAAAAGATACTATCAGCTCCCCCTCTGCGCACACCCACATTGGTTCTTCTCTGTAGCGAGCAGTGTAATTGCTACTGTCTGCAGAGATGCACATAGAGGTATGAAGACCAAAACCGTAAACAGATGTCAAGCATAATTATGATATACATGTGTGCATGTCTTCATCTGTACAGAAAAAAACAGCTTCGAAAATATTTTGGTTGTGGTCTTAATCCAAATTCACTTCACCAGCCTCAGGTTTCTGCAGAGCCACTTATCTCTAATTCCGCATTACCTCAAAACAGGGATTTCCCATGTTACTTTTTACAATGCCAGAAGCGCTAGTCAAATGGAAATAGGTCTGATGAGCCATATGGAACAGCATGACCTGGAATTGCTTGCTTTTGGCTGTGGGCAACCTTGCTTTACCTTTATGAGAAAGCCTATAAGAAAGCAAAATCGTTAAGAGTCTGCAGGTACGGTAAGGTGAACTCTGTGCTGCTGAAGACACCGAAGGGCAGACGCTCACCTGATGTCACTATTCCCAAAGTTTTTTCATTAAGGCTTTGTTAAATCAACCTCTTTTCTTAAATACACAGTGTTTCAAATTGCAGTCAAGACAGAATGAGCAGCAGGAGTGGTACCTGATTAGAGCAGGTGGACGCTCAACTCTATTTCCTAGGCATAGAGTTTGACATAATACTTCTTCTGGTTAACTTCCGCACACCAGGAGGCTAAATGTAATTTTTCATTTTCATTCTCAGCAAACTGATGGGGTAAGGTTTGATAGGAATGTGTCTACCAAGCTTTCTGCAGAGACTGTCCTAGGCATATGCATCTTGTCTACCTCCTACAGTTTGTGTTGTCAATGACAAGCGTTTCTTTTCTGACATAATCATGATGTCAAATCGGTATAAAACAGGTTCTTACCTCCTTTTTGGGGGGTCACAGTGGTCTGTACTCAGGGGGGACCTCTTACTACTTGTGCAGAGTCAGCTGTACTAGCACAGAGCGGCTCAGAAATCAGTGACAAAATGTTAGGTCACTAATATGCAGAGCCAGAAGGACTGAAGTATCTGTGGACGTGTGCTGATTTTGGATTGTGCTTTTTGTTGCAAAGGTGTTTCACATCTAAGAAGATTCTCTGCTCTCACAAGGCCTCGCTTCTATCAAAAAGTTTTATATCATCAAAAAGTACCATAAAATTTAAAGGAACTGAGAGATAAAGTTGTCCCTCTCAAGACATCTGGTAAGAAGTCACGTCAACATGGTCGGTCTGTGAATGTTCCCATTGGCAGCAAAGTCAACGAAATAGTTCATTGTCCAGCAAATAGTTAACGGTCCACCAAATGTCCTCCTTCCCCGGGAGCAAAGCGTTCCCTGTGCCACCTTTTGCAGTTCCCTTAAACACGATCTCACCCCAGCCCCAGCGTATGAGTTCCAAGTGCTAATAAGGGGAGAGGCAGATGAGTTATTCATCTCTCACCGTATCCCAAGAGGTCGGGAGCATTTGGTCTTGTAACACTTGCAGCCTATGTGGTCCTGGGGGTTGGGATCCCCTGGTTATTTGGGAATGGGCCTGACCCATTTGTCCTTCCTCAGCAGGATGTGACTGACCGGCAGCTCGTAGGGGTCTGGCCAATTCTTGCACGGTGCAGGTCTCCTCTAGCAGAGCTCTCCATGAAGAAGTGGAACGCCGCAGCCTGAGGTGTTTGCCACCACGATGGCCTTTCTGTTGGTGTCCTTCAGAAACGGCTTCTTGAATGCAGAGTATCCTCCATATCCTTCTGGAAGCTGTAAGCTTGGAGAAAAAGCGAGCGCAGAAAATTTGGTTAACTGCCTCCCCAGTTAAACACAGACTTACCGCTTCCACAGATTTGTGGCCAAAAATCAGCTTTGACTGATACTTCGATTGCTTTTAATTTACTGCCTTCACCCTGTGTAGTGACTTTTGCTTGCTGCTGCTGCTAACTACATTAGGATATTGTCTTTTCTATTGCTCTTTATTGGGTGTAGGGAAAGTACCCAAACTTCTGGGCTGAAAACACTGAAATACATTTAGAGGAGAAACAGACTAACTGAAGACCTCACTTCCACCCAAAAAGGTTGCGTCACCAAAATTATTGTAAAATTGAAGGGAATCAGCTTTTCAGTTTGCTTCTGCTCTTCCTATTAGAAACTTCAGAGGTTTTGAAGCTAGGAAAGTTCAGGCACCTACCTGAGCCGTCTAACTGAGGAAACTTGGCTCCCTCTGTAGTCAGTGAAGAGAAAGAGAATCATCTCCAGACAGGAGTTCCAGCCCAAGAGATCAAAACTGGCTTTTTATTTTCCATGAAAAATGAGACATTCTACACCATAAGTACATGTTGCAGGTTTTTGCAATTTGCTAATGCTTTCATGCATCTTTCACTTACTTAGTTTCTCACTCGCTGAAAAAATCTTTACAAAAATATTCCGGAACCAGAGAAACTTGCATGCAGGATTTTTCACCTGTTCTAAGTTCAGGTCAGGTATCAAGCCTACTCTTTTGAGAATTTGGATTAATTATTCAAAATTCTGGAAAAGTCAACACTGGGCTCTGAAACTGAGGCTTATATCTAGTGTCACAGCCAATTAGCGCAAAAACCCTACAAAGTCCACTCATCCATGCTGTTTTATCTATATGAATGGGATTTCTGGTAACGGTTCCATACACCGTTCTTTAGCTTTTTCCACCTCATCTGCTGATTTGGCATATAAATATCAGCCTTCTTACAGTACACACAGAAGAAATTTTGAATATTGACGAGGTTTTCTTCTGCCTTAAACATAAAGGGCTTTGTGCCACATGAAAGCCTGCTTTCCCTCTCTCTTTCTAACATGTTACTTTACACAGAAGTTAAATGACTTTTTTCTTAAGTGACGAATGTGACCAAAAGGTTTGAGACCCTATAAATCAAGCGAGGTCGCTTTTAAGTTGTCATCTACCTTTTGCAGTGCGAGTTAAGAAAAAAAGTATCATATCATCTTCCATGACAATGTAGATACAGCTGGTAGGACTGGAAATATGTAATGAAAAAGTGTAACACCTGTCTACCTTGCTCTGGGGCCAAGCACAAGTCTTCTCAACTTGCTTTTATGTTAGTGGGGCATGGGAATTACTCATCCGCTGAGTAATCAGCGTTGCTCTCAGGAGGTTCTTCCTTCTTTCTCTGAGATACACACACACACACACACACATAAACAAACTGCTCTTTCAAATCACTAGGATGTAGTTTGGTATTAGAAGATATTTTCACCAGTTTTTGACAAGAAATGAAACAAAAATTCTCAAAATTCTTTTGGAAAATTTCAAGTTTTTTTTAAACTAGTAAAAATAAGGGGGGGTTGCTCTTGAAATTGTCTTCAGGTTTTCAATAAAAATAAAAATATATATAAAGCAGTATTTTTCATAAAAATGGATCTGCCCTTATCCAGAGATTTGTTTGTTTGTTTATTTTCTTCACTTATCAGTCTGACTTTGGTTTAGGATATTCATTTCAACAGATTACAAAACTGCACAGAATAAGCCCTCTGCCATTCTTGTTGTAATTTTCTCTGTAATATTACTGAGTTCATCATGGTTATTTGATAGTATGGTTAAACTGAGTGGAGATGGCATATCCTTCTTCCGACAGGTGTTTTGTCAAATTCATATCTGAAATCTATTGCTTTTTACTAAGCTAAATCAGCATTGCTGATTCATAAAGTTTTGGCCAAGTCCAAATAAATCTCCCATTTCTCCTATCAGAAATTTTGCTCTGCTCTAGGATTTTGAGATTATTATTCACCCGCGTGAACCTCATGAAGTTCAACAAGGCCAAGTACAAGGTCCTGCACATGGGCTGGGACAATCCCAAGCACAAATACGGGCTGGGCAACGAGCGTATCGAGAGCATCCCTGCGGAGAAGGGCTTGGGTGTATTAGTGGATGGAAAACTGAATATGAGCCAGCAATGTGCGCTCGCAGCCCAGAAAGCCAATCCATCCTGACCAGCAGGTCGAGGGAGGGGATTGTGCCCCTCCGCTCTGGTGAGACCCCCCGGCAGTTCTGCGTCCAGCTCGGGGGT